>CP106716.1:93064263-94314263 GCA_025503065.1 Gossypium bickii
AACATAGGATGGAAAGAAAAAAATAAAAGAAATTAGTTTCATAAAATTTTAATTAATACAAATTATTAATATTTCAATAAACTGAAAAATAAATAATTGAATAAAAATTAAACTTAAGAAAAAAATTATTCTTACCAAAATAAATAATTGAATAAAAATTAAACTTAAGAAAAAAATTATTCTTATCACCTTCCTCGTTTTATTTGAGAACTCTTAAAATAAATAAAACCTAATGAATCAAAAGGGAGAATTTAAAGGAGGTTGGCTTAGGTTGGAGAAAGGGAGATTGTGCGCATAGGTGCACAAAGCAGCAAGGTGCGATGGGGCTGAGCAGGTGGCGCGCAAGGTCCAGCGCAAGGCAGGCCACGGGCTGGTCGGCGTGGGGTGTTGGTGTGCAGCTAGCGCACGGGGCAGAGGCAGCAGGCGTGAGACCCCGACCTGGGCAGGAGCTGGTGTTGGCGTGCGACGTGCTGGAGCTGCTGCTGGTCGAATGGTGTCTTGGGGACTTGCGGCACTTGGTGTTTTGGTGGATGGAAATTTGAGTGATGAGTGAATGGTGAGAACAAGGGTGCAATTTATAGATGGAGGAGTATAAATTGGAATAGAACTCTTAGAACAATTAAAGCATTAAAAATAAGAGTCCCCTTCTAATTTTACTCATGATAAACAAAAATTAATAATAAACACATATAAATTATCAATTGCTATTTATTTTGCCAAGATAAATATAAAATAAAATTAATTTTAATCCTAAGCTAAATTGATAAAAGTTAATATATAAATTATAATTAATATAATTATATATTAAAATTTATCAATAATTTATAAGTTTAAAATTAAATAAAAATATTTATTTTAGATGCCTTAAAAATATTTACAAGAAGAGGCACCTAGTTTTTATTATTTACGAAACTAGCAACCAAATCTTGAAAATAATTCAATGAAGTCCTTGGACTTACTGAAAATTTGAAATTGAGTTGCAATTAAAAACTTGGGTCAAAATTGACCTTTTTATTTGAAAAACCAAAAATTTATTTTGTTATTTAGGGATAATTTCTTGGAAAATTATGCAAAAATCAATTCCCAGGAAAGATTGGAGGGGTCACAAACGGTCCCGCTTAAGTTCCAATCTCCTAGATAGAATTTATTTGAATTTATTTGAACATAATAAACCCGGAAATATACCCTAAATAATTTATTGAAAGCAATAAAAAAACTAAGGGTCAGATAAACTGAACGAGATTTTATCCCGCTCAGGGTTTTCTCCGTAATAATGATTCAAACGCTGAGCATTGACTTGAAACTTACCTCTCTTACCTTAGAGTTCAATAACTCCGTATGGATAGACGCGATGAATTATAAATGGACCGGACCAACGTGACTTCAACTTACCAGGAAAGAACTTTAATCTGGAATTAAATAACAAGACTTGCTGACCTGCTTCAAACTCTCGAACTCGAATATGCTTGTCATGCCATTTCTTGAGTCTTTCTTTGAGTAATTTGACATTTTCATATGAAAACGTTCGAAATTCCTCTAGCTCGTTGAGTTGGAGCATTCGTTTCTCTTTAGCAAGCTTGAGATCCAAATTGAGTTGTCGAAGAGCCCAGTAAGCTTTGTGCTCTAACTCCAGAGGTAGATGACATGCTTTCCCACAGACCAACCTGTAGGGTGACATTTCTAAGGGTGTCTTGTATGCTGTTCTGTAAGCCCATAAAGCATCATCTAGTCTCTTGGACCAATCTCTTCGGTTCGGGCAAACTACCTTCTCAAGTATGCTTTTGATCTCCTTATTTGCTAGCTCAGGTTGCCCATTTATCTGCAGATGGTAAGCTGTAGCAACCTTGTGTTTCACTCCATGTTTGTCTAGCAACCATTTTAACCACTTGTTCACGAAGTGGGTCCCTTCATCGCTGATAATAGCTCTTGGTGTTCCGAACCTCATGAACACATGTTTCTGCAAGAACTTCATCACAACTTTAGCATCGTTTGTCAGATAAGCTTCAGCCTCGACCCACTTGGACACATAATCTACTGCTACCAATATGTACTTGTGACCAAAAGACGGAGGAAAAGGACCAAGAAAGTCAATACCCCAAACATCGAACAATTCTACCTCAATGATATTTGTTCAAGGCATCTCATTTCTATTGGTTACATTTCCAACCCTCTGACATCGATCACAACTCTTTACATAAGCTATGCATCCTTGAATAGTGTTGGCCAAAAGAATTCGGCTTGCAATACTTTGGCCATTGTACGAGTACCTCCAAAGTGTCCCCCACTCGGAGCTCAATGACAGTGGTATAAAATCTTTGGTATTTCATCTTCTGTCACACATCTTCTAATCATCTGATCTGCACACTTTTTGAACAAATATGGCTCTTCCTAAAAATAGTACTTCACATTGTGAAGAAACTTTTTTCTTTGCTGATATGTTTTATCAATCGGCATCAAACCACAAGCTAAATAGTTAGCAAAATCAGAAAACCAAGGAGTATTATGGACATGAGTTACCTTCAGTATGTGTTCGTCTGGAAATGTCTCTTGGATCGGTAAGAGTAGAGAATTTTCCTCTTGTGGCTCCAATCTGGATAAGTGATCAGCTACTTGGTTTTCTACTCTCCTTCGATCTTGAATTCCTAGATCGAACTCTTGAAGTAGAAGCACCCATCGGATCAATCTCGGCTTAGCATCTTTCTTGGCTAATAAGTACTTAATCGCACAGTGGTTCGTATAGGCAATCACTTTGGTACCTACAAGATAAGATCGAAACTTGTTGAAAGCAAACACAATAGAAAGTAACTCTTTTTCTGTTACCGTATAGTTCAGTTGGGCTCCGGTTAGAGTTCTACTTGCGTAGTAGATAGGATGAAAAACTTTGTTCCTTCGCTGTCCCATGACAGCTCCAATGGCGAAGTAACTTGCGTCACACATCAATATGAATGGCAAATCCCAGTCTGGTGTGACGATTATGGGTTTCGTGACTAATTGACTCTTCAGATCGTTGAAGGTCTTTAAGCATTCCTCATCAAACTTGAATATTGAGTCCTTCTCCAACAGCTTGCATAAGGGTTTAGCCACTTTGGAAAAGTCCTTGATGAATCTTCGATAGAAACCGGCGTGGCCCAAAAAGCTCCTAACACCTTTTACAGATGTTGGAGGTGGGAGTTTCTCAATAACATCTACTTTCACTTTGTCCACCACGATCCCATGTCTCGTTATTCGATGGCCTAAAACAATTCCTTCTTGTACCATGAAATGACACTTTTCCCAATTAAGTACGAGATTCGTTTCTTCGCATCGCCTCAGTACCTTAGCTAGATTGGCTAAGCAATCATTGTAAGTATCTCCAAATACTGAGAAACCATCCATGAAAACTTCCAAATACTTCTTAACCATGTCAGTAAAAATAGCCGTCATACATCTTTGAAATGTAGCAGGTGCATTACATAAACCAAATGGCATGCATCTAAATGCGAATGTACCATACGGACAGGTGAATGTTGTTTTGTGTTGATCTACCGGCGCTACTGTAACTGATTATACCCTGAGTATCCATTGAGAAAACAGTAGTAGTCTCGTCCTGTGAGTCTATCCAGCATCTGGTCCAAGAACGGTAGAGGAAAGTGATCTTTCCTAGTCGCCTTGTTCAGCTTCCGGTAATCAATGCAGATTCTCCATCCTGTCACTGTTCTCATTGGTATCAACTCGTTGTTCTCGTTCTCCACGACCATGATACCTCCTTTCTTCGGCACACACTGGACTGGACTCACCCATGAACTGTCTGAGATGGGGTAAATTATACCCGCATCCAACCACTTGATGATTTCCTTTTTCACTACATCTTTCATGATTGGGTTCAGTCTCCGTTGTCCATCAATCGTTCCTCCCTCGCCAGCTTCTAATTTGATCTTGTGCATGCATACAGATGGGCTAATACTGCGAATGTCAGCTATGGTCCATCCGATAGCCTTCTTGAATTGTTTCAAAACAATGATAAGTTTCTCTTCTTGTTTAGTAGTTAATTGTACTGAAACAATCACAGACAGAGTAGAGGCGTTACCTAAATAAACGTATTTTAAGTGTGAAGGTAATACCTTGAGTTCTAACTTAGGTGGCTCCTCGATTGATGCTTTTGGTTGCATGTAATCTCTTTTCTCTAATTCCAAAGATTCAAAATGGGATTGCGGATTTAATCCCTTTTGATTAGTTTCGAGCGAAGCTAAGTTTTTGTCCTCCTCTTCATCATTTGGGGGATCCGATGTCAAAATTCTTTCCAATGGGTCATCAGCACAATTAAATTCCTTCTCTACTATTAATTCCTCTAAATCAGCTACTGCAAAACAATCATCCATTGTGTCAGGAAATCGCATTGACTTAAAAACATTAAATGTTACTTGATCATCCTGAACACGCATAGTTAGCTCGCCCTTTTGCACATCAATAGGAGTCCTTCCAATTGCTAGGAATGGTCTTCCTATGATAATTGGCACTTCTTTGTCTGCTTCAAAGTCTAGAATTACAAAATCAGCAGGAAAGATAAATTTATCTACACGTACCAATACGTCCTCGATTTTTCCTTCTGGATACGCTAAGGATCGATCTGCTAGTTGAAGTGTAACTGTAGTTGGTCTAACTTCTCCTATCTCCAACTTCCTAAATATTGACATAGGCATCAAGTTGATACTCGCACCTAAGTCACATAATGCTTTACCACAATAGTGTGGCCCAATATTGCATGGTATGGTGAAACATCCAGGATCCTTCAATTTTGGGGGTAGTTTGTTCTAAAGATATGCACTGCATTCCTTCGTCAGAGCTACCGTCTCAAATTCTCCAAGTCTTCATTTCTTAGACAGGATATCTTTCACGAACTTGACGTAGTTCGGCATTTGCTCAAGTGCTTCAACCAACGAAATGTTAATGTGAAGTTGCTTGAGTACGTCAAGGAACTTCTTGAATTGAATCTCCTGCTTTGGCTTCTGAAGTCTTTGAGGGTAGGGTGGCGGTGGTTTCAGTACTGGAACTGGTCTTGGTTGATTCGCCTTTGGTGGTAATTCTGCATCTAACGACGTTGTTGGGTGATCAGAATTAACTGGTCCTGACATTACTTTGCATGGTTTTGCAGATTTCGGTTATGGTGAAACTGGGGTTTCAACACTTGGTTGAACTTTTTCTAAGCCTTGAACATCAGCTTGCTCCTTTTCTACTTCGACAGTGTTGGGCTTACTATCTTTCCGCTCCTCAATGTCAACGATTTGCAATGTTCCTTCCCTGGATTTCTCATATTTTTCGTGTCACTAGGTAAAGCACCTTGTGGTCAGTTCCTAAGTTCAGTTGCACGCTGGTCCACTTGATTCTCCAAATTCTTCAATGTAGCTGCTTGGCTCTGGATTAAAGCATCATTCTTTGCTAGATATGTCTTTAGCAAACTCTCCAGACTATTGGATGCTTCAGCTTGAACTGCTTCAGCCCCTTGGTTACTCCAGGCAAAATTCGGGTGGTTTCTCCACGATGGGTTATAAAAGTTGGATTGCAGCCCTTGCCTTCCTCGATTTTGGTTCTGATTGCCCATGTAGTATACAGATTCTGGGTTCGACGGACATTCTTCGAACAAATGTCCCTCCCCACAATAAACACAGGCTATATTCTCAAATTGATTAGCCGGCTGTGCTGTAAAACTATTAGACCCATTAGTAGTAAGATTTTTAGGGATTGAGGATATTGATGATACCTGAGATACGAGTGAAGTAAGAGCGTCTACTTCATGAATTTCAGCGACTCGTCTTCTTGACACTGCACGACTGGTCGGCCATTGATAATTGTTACTGGCAATCCTCTCAATAATTTCATAAGCCTCGTTATAAGACTTAGAAAGGAGCCATTAGCAGAGGCGTCCACTACCATCCTTGTGTGAGCGTTGAGACCATTATAGAATGTCTCAAGTTGAATGCAATGAGGAATTCCATGATAAGGGCATTTCTGTAATAGCTCTTTAAATCTTTCTCATGCCTCATACAAGGAGTCGTCATCCATTTGGTGGAAAGTAGTGATCTCGTTCCTCAGTCTAGCATTCTTGCTTGGCGAAAAATACTTCATGAGGAATCTCTCGGCTAACTCTTGCCATGTAGAAATGGAGTTCAGTGGTAATGAATTCAACCAGGCACGAGCTCTGTCCCTTAATGACTATGGGAATAACTTCAATCGTAAAGCATCTTCGGGTACTCTAGCTAACTTGAAAGAACCGCTCACTTCCATAATAGTCTTAAGTGAAGATGAGGATCTTCAGTAAGCATTCCGCTGAATTGGCCCACTGTCTGAAGCATCTGGAACATGACTGGCTTCAGCTTGAATTGTTGTGCCTCGATTTCGGGTCTCCTAATACCCGAAATAAGATTGTTAAACACCGGCATGACATATTGTCTTAAAGCTCTATCCCTATCATCAGCAATAAGGATAGGATTCTGAGCAGGGTTTGCTCTGTTTCCTTGGTTCATATTCTCAAAATTCATCTCTTCGGTCCTTCTCTGGTTCGCTTGTCTTCTTCGTTGTCGAAAGGTTCATTCTATTTTAGGGTCCACAGGAAGTAAGTCAATAATCTGGTCAATACTCATAAACACCTGAAATAATCACAGAAAAATTAATTAAGTTAAAATTTAAACAGGAAAATAAATAAACCAAAATGTAAAACATATTCACAAATAATGACTTTGAAAAACAGTCCCCGGCAACGGCGCAAAAAACTTGGAACGGTGGAAATGTGCAAGTGTACACAATCGTAACAAGTAATAAAGTGACAAGTAAATGTCGAGTTATCGTACCCACAGGGACTGTAAAAGAATTATTTATGAAAATGATTTCAAACACTTGGTGATGGAAAAATATTTGATTTTTGAAAACTATTTGAAAACTAAAAGAAAAACAAAGTAAAATAAAATAAAAAAAAGTTCAAGTGCACGATTTCAAAAACTGATTTTAATCAAGATGATATAATTGTGTTGGATTAATAACATTTCTTACCTTAGAATTATTAAGCTTGTGTTTATACTTGTTAAAACATGGCAACTCAGTAATTTGCTAACTTATGAGCATACTTACAAATAAAAATCCATTCATCTCTTGAACATATTCCTATGTCAATTTGACCGATTAAACAGATTTATAAAAATAAACATGTTATTGCACATACATACTTATTAAATTAAACAATCTCTTGCATATTCCTATGTCGATTCAAACGATTAATTAACCCAACAACCATATAAAACATCATGTGAGGTAACAAAGTATTTCTACCTTGAAACAATTTAATCACAAAAATCCTGGAAGTTATGCAAGGCATATGTATTGTTAAATACAATGCTAATTTAATCTTCAGCTCCCTTAGAAGAATTAAACATGCACAGATTAAGAATTGTGTCCATTAATTACAATTTCAATGCATTTAAATAATTAATTCATAAGCTATCTAAACAATTATAATGCCAGATAACTTAATATGATTTTACTTAATCAAACATTTTACCGAGGCCTTTAACAGCATAAACACAATCTTAATAATTCAAGAAATCGAAATGCAATCAACCCAACACTAATTAAATTCAAGCTAAATTGATTAAATTAAACATTCCAACAGCATAATTATTCATAAACATGTTCATCAAAACAACAACGAAATTTAAAGAGATAGGGAACAAGAGGCAAATCTGGTGTTTCTCCGTGGCTTGACTGATTGCTCCGTTCTTCGTTCTTCGTTGGCCTCGGCTATGAATGCGGCTTACAAATACTCCAATTGCTGCTCTGAATGGCTGGGAAAATACCTCTTTTCCAAGAGGAGAAATCGGCACAAGAACACACCAAAAAGAAAATGGAACAAAGGGAATTGAGAGAAAATGAGAGAGGAGAATTGTGGAGGCTTGAGGTGTGATTTAAATGAGCAGCTAGGGGTTGTATTTATAGGTGTTTAAGGCTGCTATAAATAGAAAATAACAGCAGCAAAAGAGGCTCCCTTGGCCGGCCATCCCATGTGGCAAAGTTGAAGAATTCAACTTTGCTAAATATAGCATGGGCAAATCTTTAAAGCCTTGAATTTTGGAGGGGTTTGAATGGGATTTTGAAAGATATTCAAGGGCTCCTTTGCAAGCTGAATTAATCAGAAAATAAGCTGATTTGGGCCTTCATTTTGGACTGTTTGGGCTGCCCAATTGGTGGCTGGTTAGGTTCGATTGGTTCGGTTCAACTGATGCGGTTCAACTGGGCCCTTTTTCCATATTTAATTAAAAATAATTTATTTAGCCCAAATTAAATTGGGAATAAATTAAAATTAATTATATTATGATTAAATATTCATAATTGGACCATCTTGCGCTGGAAATAGAGTCTCCTTGACACTTCAAATTGCTTCTCAGTTTTATTCTTCGAGCAGTGTCTATCGAGCCGGTTTTTACCCTTTGTGCGATTCTGTCGAAAATAGTCAAAATAAATCAAAATTAACCACAAAAATAATTAAAATTCATCATGTTCATATTTTTAGCACAATTTAATTATTTTATAATATTTGATTATTTTCCGACAAGAATTTACTCGAAACCTCATGAATTTGGGTCAGAAAGGGCATGAAAAAGTATATAAATTTTCGTGTTTCCACGTGGCGAATCCTGAGTACCCACCCTACGGATATGGCATGGAGAACAAACATGTCCACTATATGGGTAATTATTCTAGACCTCAAAATAATTTTTATAATGACACTTATAATGCAGGTTGGAGGTACCATCCCAATTTCTCGTGGAATGATAAAAGTAGCCAAAGACAGGAACTTCCTCCAAATTTTCAACAACCACCTCACCAACAGGATGATAAGTTGAACCTTGAAGAGATGCTAGCAAAATTCATAGCAAACACAGAAACAGGCTGCCAAAATATAGAAACAAAACGAGAAGCATCAATTCAAGGGATCGAGGATCAGTTAGGTCAGCCTGCTAAGCTGATCTTAGAACAACCACAAGAAAGCTTGCCAAGCAACACTGAAACAAACCAACGAACATCGATTGAAGAGATAAAGAGCCAAGTTGGGGAACTCACTAAGTTAGTGGGACAACTTGCAAAGTTAATTTTCGAACGACCGCAAGGGCGTCTACCAAGCAACACGGAGATTAATCCAAAGGAGCAAATCCAAGCCATACAACCTCATAACAGTGAAAGGTTAGTGGAATCTGACCCAAGGCAAGAACCTGTGGTAAGTGAAGGTAAGGTTGAGGTAAGCCAGGATTTACCAAACCCGGTAAATAGAGAGTATCAAGCTCATGTGCCATATCCCGATGCAATAAAGAAGGATCACACAGAGGAAGAATTCGGTGAACTCACACTTCATGTAGACGAGGAAACAATCACTCTTCAAGCTCTTGACTCAGCTAGGACATCAAGTAATAAAGGTACGAACGTTAATAACCATTTGGTTCAACCTTCTTTACAGGAAGCTTCACGAAATCACCTAGCTGAGCTAGATCTTAGACCTCGTACCCATAAAGAAATAATTCATGAAGAACTAAGGCTTCAGGTCGATGAACTAGACAAGTGGAAAGCACACTTTAAAGAGAAACTAGGAATACACAAAGTGAAACTGAAGGAAACCCCAGACGAGCTAATAAGAACAAAAAATCACTTCAAAATAGGGGATCAGGTATTGTTGAATAAGGAAGACCCTCGAATCACCAATCCAGACCTCAAGGAAAATGAAGAAATCACTTTTGAGGAACTTAATGTCTTCATTTACGGCACAGTCGAGGTAAGCAATCCTAGATTCAACACTTTTGAGGTAAACACTACTCGAATTGAACTATATATCCATAACTGAATTGATCGCATGAGAAAGGATTTTCACCTCCTTAAACCACCATGGCATATGAATAGGAGGTAAAGTCTAGCTTAAGACTATAAACGAGCGCTTCTTGGGAGGCAACCCGAGCACTAACCCCATTTTTACATTTTTTATTTTTTTTTATTTTTTTCTTTTCTTCCTTTTAGCACCTAACCATAAACTAGCCAAAGTGCAGATTTCCATACCACATGGTCGTGGCCGTGGCCATGTGGGCACCATAGGAAGGAACACGGGCGTGGGATGCATCTTTATTCAAACCCCATTCTTCTTTTCCTTTTCCCGATATCGTTCTTCTTTCATTATTTACTTTTATTTTTATTTTTATTTTTATTTTTATTTTTTTATAGTTTTTTATTCTCTTCTTATTCTTCAGGCTATTTAGATTTAGCTTAGGATACAATAAAATCATACCAACTACTTCGAGGATTCAATTTCAAATGCTTCAAGGCGCTACCCCACAACCACCTCCAACGTATTTTCCACCTCCTCCAAGGATCTCATCCATAATTCAGGAAGTTTCACTTCTCTCCCTATCTTATGATTTTATGATTATTTTGATATTATCTATCTTTGTACATTGAGGGCAATGTACAACTTAAATGTGGGGGGGTGAATAGTTATTTCGAGAAAAATGCCTAACTTTCTGCATTATTCTCAAATTCCTGAATTATGCCTTGTTCTTAAGTAATTTCCTCATATTACTAATTAGGATGAAATTCTGATGATTTATGATTTCTATATATATGTTTTAGATTAAGTCATAGTTAATTGTGCATTGATGATTAAATTTGAAGAATACTACAGAATCAAACATGATAAGTCTAATTTTACAGAATTAGAAATTTTTCTAGGTTGTCTACCTGAATTTGAATATTACTTTGAAATTTGAAATTTACGAGGTTGACATCAAAAACCCATAGTTTTTGTAAGTTTTTGAGCCTTATAGAGCATATATTCTTTTTTTTTGCTCACCTTATTGATTATGAGTGTTTCAACATTGATTTGTTATTCTAAGACTTGCATTGATTATACATGTCGAGACCACACTTTTGATTTGATATACAGAGATGATAAAGGCACTTAGAATTTAACCCACTTACACCACTAAAAGGCCTACCTTCATAAATTAACCCCTAGTGAACCCCGTTTAATCCTAACAACCCTTTTATTGACTCACCCACTAATTTTAACCCAAAACCCTTTGTATTTATTATCACCATTCCTTTTTAACTACCCTTTTGTCGAGATTTGATTTTGAACAGTTTCCTAACTATGTTCTATATTTCAGTTGTAAAAGTTCTTTCTTATTATAATGATTTGTTCTTAAAAAAATTCGAAGTATATTCAGTATTGCTATTATAAAGTGAGCTTATACAGTTAAAGTCAATTTATCAAAAGAAAAAGCTCGTATTATTAAGACTATTAATTTTCAATTGATGCAATTATTTATTATCACCTCAGGTTTCTAGATAGGTAACTTGTCGAATTCAATCTCGATTCTAACCTTCTAATTCAGCTGTTTCCACACCTTTAACCCTAGCCCCGTTACAACCCTAACTAAAGACCTTTTGATTTGTGTATCATCTCATATTATAGTGGTGGAGATTTGATTTTCAGGCAAGCCTATGGGATTAACTTTTCAGGTTTGACTTATGAGTGATCTTTTAACTTTGAACCTTAAACACTTTTTGAGTGATTTGAGTGAATCTTTTGTGAGGATGTCAATCCTTGTCGGTTTTGAATTAAAGGTAATTATTCAGATAAGGGGAGACACCTATGTTTTCATGCTACAAATGTATGACTTTGATTGTTTGAATCTTTAGGACTCTTTGAGTTGAATTATCCATGTATAAATTATCTACGAATTATGATGAGACATTGTCAGTAGGAATTATGGATCATGGAAAGTTTGTTTTAATTGTAAGTTGAGAATTTTGCTTAAGGGCAAGCAAAAGATTAAGTATGGGTGTATTTGATAAATCGTAAAAGTAACATATTTTAGGCCCACATTTAGCATGCTTTTGGATGATTTAAACCATGAAGTATGTAATTTGGTGCTCGTAACCCTTTGATTTCATGTTTTATACCCAGGAGAGCACCCAATGACGAAAAGAATGGAAAACGGGCCTAAAACGGAGTAAATGGGCCATATCACGAAATCAACATGGCCTGACCCAAAGATCACACGACCATGCCTCATTAAAAGTCCGAACACGGCCTGACCACAATTCACACGGGCGTGTGCCATGGCTGTGTCCCTGTCGCTGGAAAGAGCAATTTCATTCGGATTTGGATACTTGGAGGTAAAGAAACACATTCCAAAGCCTAATCAAACACCCTAGTAGGAACTCCACTCAGATTTGGATACTTAGAGACCAAGTAAGGCATCTCAAAGCCTATATAAACAACCAAGGGGGCAACTTGCAAGGGGAGTTCGGCAGAAGCCGGAACCCAAGGCTTTTGTCAAGGCGGTTAGCTAGGCCAAGGAGCCAAGCTGGAAAGGCCAGATCTGTGGAGAATCACTCGAAGATAGCCAGTTGATCCATCTTAAGAAGCTAAAATTCTACTCAAGACGACGGATCTCTCCTTCATTTCTTTCAGGGAGTTTTAGGGATTTCTTATGTTTTGTTTTATCTTTTCTTCTGAGATGTTTGCCTTATTAGTTATGAACTAAACCCTTTGGATACCCGAAGGGGATGAAACCTATGATGAATCTTGTTATTGATTACTGAATTATATGATAAATACTTAGTTTATTCTTAATTATGTGAGCTTAATCCAAATTTGATGTGCTTAGGTGGAGGAGCAAAAGTCCCTGCTTAAGAGTAGATCTAGCATAATTAAGCGGCGTTGATTGCACGCCTAGAGATAGGGTAAAGAGATTCTACTGGATTAGGGTGAAACCTAATATGGGAGTCCATAGATCGATTTACTACTATTCTAGGGGGATATTAAGTGAGAAAGAGATTTCCGTTAATTAACCTAGGGTTAGACGTTATTCGCCTCGAGAGAGGGTTTAATATATGTTAAGGAGTCTTACGGATCAAATTAAGTGAATAAATCATCTAGTTCAGTGTTTGATAACAAGGGAAGTCTAGGTGGATTCTTCCTGAGGGTATCGTCTAAATTAACTGAGTTTTTCTAAAAGTTATCTCCCCAATTTATTCTTTTTGTCTTTGCATCTTAGCTTGGTAGTTAGTTAATTTTAGATTAAGCATCCAATCACTTAATATTTAGGCTAGATAATAAGAAGAAAGTTAGTATTAGTACTTTTAGTTCCTTTGGGTTCGACAATCTGGTCTTGCCTAAGCTATACTACTGTTCGATAGGTACACTTGCCTTTAATCGTTGTCAGAGTTAGTTTCCAGGTTCGATCATTCTTTTATAAATTTTAAAACTCGACAAAACAATGATCAAATCACGTTTGAAATTGATCGATGCGTCTTGGAATTAAGCATAAGAGAGTGTAAAGAGGTGATAAAGAAAGGAGTTTTTTGATGACAACTCCCTTTTTGAAAAACACCACCATGTGACACTGTCAGATTTGGCCATAACGTCTAGGTCAGGTTTGGGGTGTTACAGGGCGTATGTTTAGGCCGTGTTGTGGCAAAGCTAGTGCAAGGTTCACACGGCCAGGGACACGGTGCCCAGGTCGTGTAACTCACTGTTTGTAGTATAAAAACCACACGGCCAGGGACACGGGCATGTGCCCAGGCCGTGTAACTCACTATTTGAGGTATAAAGACCATAGGGCGAGGACATGGACGTGTGCCCAGGTCGTGTAACTCACTGTTTATGCTTAAAAACCACACAGCCAAGGCACATGGGTATGTGCCCAGGCTATGTGGTAGGATGTTGGGTCCGAGAACTGTTTCTGAGGCCGAGAATGTTGCTGAACTTTGATATTGGTTTCCTGAATGTATGAATGATTGAATTTTTTTTATATGAGAACTGTTTGATACACTGAGACTGATCTGTGAATCACATACTTGAATGTACAGTATAATACCACTCTATTATTGAACTGTTTTATTAATTATGTAATGTATTAGAATGACTAAACATGTGTTACGGTAGTTGTATTCTGCATTGGTATGGGGTGGGATGTCGTGAACAAAGAAGAAATCTGTTATGAAATTGTGGCTATGCCACTAAAAGTATATTTGATTCTAGTGCTTGTTGCATAATTAATTAGCAGCTAAGTTGTGTTTCTGTAAAAGTGTCAATGAACACCTAATGGTGTGAAGGGTTGGTTGGGCATTGAATATCCTTAGTGGTGTGTTAGGATGGCAGAAGATGGTGTGTAGCGGACGGGAATAGAAAAATTGCATCTGAATCTAATCGGTGTCGTATATGAACTGAAATTGCATATACGTATACATGTAACTGGTCTGCTCTGAATTTGAACTATCACTCTTCTGAAATGAACTGAATACTTGAATTTGGAATTTCGCTATAAATGAATTCTAATAAAATAAACTTCTTTTGCGCTCTGAGTTCACAACTCACTCATTTATTTATTGGATTTCAGGTGGTTCCCAGTCTTGATTGGGTCAGGGTCGCGAAAGCTCGGTCAAACCTTTATATTTCTTTCAAGCATTACTAGTAAGGAATGTTGCTCTGTGATGTTATGGAACTTATGAAGAATATGTGCTTTAAATTTTGTGGTGATGAATGTTACGTAATGAATAGCTCAATTCAACTACATTATAATAGTATGAACTTTAATACGGATGATATAACTCTCCAAACTTGGTCTGGGCATTTGGATCGGGCTTAAGGTGTTACATTTAGTGGTATCAGAGTCAGGTTTGTAACACTCGGCTGTGCTTGGGCTCTTAATGTATGAGAAAAGTAGCTAGTAATAATTAATATCTGAACTAATACGAAAATACTGAAACTTTAGTGAGTGACCGTGTAACAATCTAGTTTAGACCCTAGTCAAAATAGTGGTTTCGGGACCACAAATTCGAGTCAAAAAAATATTTAAATATTATTTTCTGCGTTTTTAGTATGCGAATTGACATGTGTGAAATTTTCGTGATTTAATTTAATCGTTTGTGTGCTTAATTTACAAAAAGAATTCCATCGCATAAAAGGTAAAAGTGTCATTATATATGTTAATGTGTTTAAATGAGTTGGCTTTTAAATGTGATGGCCTTAAATGGTAATTAAACCATTTTAATTGATAGTGGAGTATTATGTACAACCATTAAATGTTTTAATGTTTAATTCATTAAGGGAAAATTGGTAAATGATGAATTAAGTTATAATTTAATAACATAAAACATAAACTAAGGCATTCATCTTTGTAATTGGCGAAAATTGAAGAAGAAAAGAAAGAGTTAGGGCTTTGAAACATTCGACCAACATCTAGCTTGATTAAAGGTTCATTTTTGTTCGATTTTTAATGATATTTGTTATGTTTTTAATATCGTTGCTATGAAATCTATTAAGCCCATGTTTTAATTTTTGAATTTGATGATGATTTTTTGTTTTTCCATTGATGATAGCTTGTGGTTTTTGTTGTTTAATGATGGAAAATAAAAGATATGTGATAGATTATAATGTTGTCTTTGGATTTTTGATGAATTTGAGTAATTTGGGCTAAATTGTGAAAATAATATTTTGAGGGACTAAAATGTGAAATAAATAAAATATATGTACTTATATGAACTACATGAATATTCAGTCAAGCATGGCAAATATGAAATTTTGTGTATTTTGTAATTTTATTAAATAGGGACTAAAATGTCAAAAATGTGAATTGTAAGGGGAAAAAGTGTAATTGACCCATTTATGTGTTTTTGGATGAATTTGAATGAATGTGTGATTAAATTAGTTAAATTTGAATTTATTTAGATCAAGAACGAAAGAAATCAGAATTAGATCGGGGAAGTCGAAAGTAGTCGAGTAGTCGATTTCATCCGTCATTATCCGAGGTAAGTTCATAAGTAAATAAATGTTGTTAAATTCTATTGCATCTATTTTAATAATGATGAATTGAATTATTATTTATGTAAATGAATATGCTTAAATGAATTGAGCATGGGAGCAATATTTATGAGCTTGAAAGGATTGAGATAAGACGTCCGAAAGCCCCGTACGAACCTTAGGAATAGTTAGGATACATATGTCATGACATAGGATTTCGATATGTGTTTTCATGTAAGACCACGTCTGGGACATTGGCATCGACTTCTGTTTACGTGTAAGACCATGTCTGGGACATTGGCATTGTATTTGATCCGTGTAAGACCCTGTCTGGGATAGTGGCGTCGATATGTGATTACATGTAAGACCACGTCTGGGACGTTGGCATTGTACGGGCCTTCCGACTATCCGAGTATCCTTATTAATTCCAAATGGTTCAACGGGCATTAACGAGATGAGATCAAATGTGAAAATTAACTAAAAGATTCAAGTACGTGCTATGTTATATGAATATGAAAGTAAGGTAAGTATTTGTGATTGAGATGAATATGAATTAGTTATGATAAAAGGAAAATTTATATGTGCTATTTAGTATATGTGAACTTGGCCATTAATGCTATAATGTTAATGTAAATGTGATAATATTTGAGGTTGCAAACATAATAGATGTACATTTGGTTAAGTTTGTTTTGATTTGGCTATTTGACTTAATGTAAATGTTTATTTGTACATTATTTGCTTATGACTTACTAAGCTATGATAGCTTACTTTGTGTGCATGTTTGTTTATTGTTTTATAGATTATTAAAGCTACGTGGAGCTCAGGGATCATCGAGGATCATCACCACACTAACGAACTATATTTTGGTACCTTTTGAGAATGTATATATTAAATTATAGAATGTATAGTCTAGAGAACTTAAAATATGTTTTGTTATATGAAGAATGGGCATGTGATATGGCTAGTTAATGGATGTGTTTATGAATGAGTTTTGTTCATATTTATTGATGCATAAGTTGGTAAGTTTTAATGTACTCATAAGTAGCTAAATGAAATGGTACATATATAGGTGAGTTCATGGTTGATTTTGGATATGTAAATGATGAGAAATTGCTATGAATTGAATTGGTTAGATGAAGTATTAGTTATATGCTCTTGATGTATAATTGATACTTGAAATTGGTATGTTTGAGTTAGATTTTCATATAAAATGAATGATGATGTTAAGAGTTAAATCATCCATGTTTTGGTATGATTTGGATGCCTTTGAGGTATGAAATTTTACTGGTTTGATGCTTGTAGGTTTGACCCAAAATTTGGATGGCAGATTGGCCAAGCAAATGGCCTATATTTTCCCACACGGTTGAGCACACGGACGTGTGTCTCGACCATGTCCCTTAAGATTGTAATACGAATCAAGTCAGTCTCGCACACGGGCCAGACACACGGGCGTGTGACAGGCCGTGTGGATTAAGTCAGTGTTGCCTACGGGTCAAGCACATAGGCGTGCCTTCGGCCATATGGACAAGTCAGTATGTATCCCCTGTTTTGCCACGGCTTGGATACACGGGCGTGTCTGATGCCGTGTGAGGCACACAGCCTACCCACACGGGCGTGTGACCTTTGTAACTTTGAAAAATGTTTAATTTTTGATAAAAATTGTATGTGGTCGGTTTAGTCTCGACCCATTCCTAATGCATGATTAAGGTCTCATAGACCTATTTAAGGGACTCTATGTATATGATTTGCTATGTTATGATGATGATGATGTATCTTGTGTTGTGAAAGGATCGTAAAAGTTTCGATATGTCTGGTAATGCCTCTTAACCCTATTCTGGCTATGGTTACGGGTTAGGGGTGTTATAGACCGAGCCTCTGATGCTAACCCAATAAGTATTTTTGTTCTGTTTTAAAGATTATGATACCTAACTGTTATTGGTAAACTAATTGATGTGAACTGGTGAAATCATCTTACTAGATGTGTGAGCTGGTCTATGTACTCTGATGTTGTAGTTAGATTGCCAGAATGAGTTCGCACAGTAGTCGAGGAAGTGGTATGTGAGGGAGTCGAGGACGCCGAGGAGGAACTCGAGCTGAGTCATCCTCTATGGGTAGCATGCACAATCTGGAGACTAGCAAGACTGTTGGTACTCCCACTAATGAGACGGAGTCCTAAACTCCAACAGCTGGGGATGACGGTCTATCCTAGGCCATGATACGGGCACTGGAGAGGGTCGCTGGGACACATTCAGGATATACAGGTCGAGGGTCAGTTACTGAACGACTCTGGTCGAATGGTGTAAACTGGTTAGTGGCGTTATAGGAGTCACCCCTACTATTCCTGAATATTAGCTTGAGGCTACCGAGCGTATCATGACAAACCTTGACTGTACTCCTACTCGAAAATTGAAGGGTGCTGTGTCGCTTCTCCGGGACGAAGCTTATCAGTGGTGGTTAACAATTGAGCAAGGTGCTCAACCGGAGCAAGTGAACTGGGACTATTTCAAGAATGCATTCCAGGGTAAATATGTGGGAACAAGTTATGTTGAGGCTTGCCGACACAAGTTTATGAGCCTAGTTCAGGGCGATCGGTCTGTGGTTGAGTTTCTACGTCTGAGTAGGTATGCATGGACTCTGATAGCTTCTGATTACGACAAGTGCGTGAGATTCGAGGAAGGACTGAGATACGATCTGCGGGTTCTGATAGCTCTTCAGAGGTAGCAAGTTTTTGCAGTTCTGGTTGATAAGACTAAGATTGTGGAAGAAGTAAAGTGCATTGAGTGCAAGTGGCGGGATCGCAAGAAGGACCAGAATAAGGTTAAGAGGGATTTGGGACCCTCTGCTTCTGTTAAGTGCCTTGAGAAGCGAACAAGTTTTGATAGGCCCCCGAGGGCCAAAACACCAGCTGCAGGAGCTGAGATTCAGCAGTGTATTGATTGTGGAAAGCGCCACTTGGGCCAGTTCTGGAGGAAATTAGGAGCGTGCCTCCGTTGTGGTTTGATGGAGCATCGAGTTAGGGATTGCCCCTGTCGACCTGATTCAGTGCTAGGTATGGCACAGGCTCCGGCCACAAATCCTGTTCGACCTCCGAGAGAGGTTCAGCAACCTTTCAGAGGTCGTGGTACTGGTAGGGGTGGTGGTAATGGAGCTGGGAGAGGACAGCGAACACCGGGTAGAGATGCTGGTTAGGCTGAGGCTCGTCAGTCGGCACTAGTTTATGCAGTGAGAAGCCGCGAGGAGAGCGATAATGCTGATGTCATTATAGGTACATTCTTTATTCACTTTGTTCCGTATTATGCTCTCATTGATATTGGCTCTACTCACTCGTACATAGCTAGTGTTGTTGCTGTAACTCTAGGTTTAACTGCTGAGAATACTGCTAGAGAGTTTTATGTGATTAGTCTTGGGTTAGTCAATTCAAATTGATAGAGTATACAGGTGGGTACTTCTAGAGCTCTAGGGTATGGTGTTTCCAGCTGATTTAGTGGAATTACTTTTTAATGAGTTTGATTTAATTCTGGGAATAGACTGGCTCGTTGAATATCGGGTTAGTCTAGACTGTACAACCAAAAGGGTTACTCTGAAACCGATTGAGAATGATGAGGTGGTAATGATTGGGGAGCGTCGAGATTACTGCTCTAACGTAATCTCTGCTCTTGTAGCAAACAAATTAGTCTGAAAGTGGTGTGAGGCATACCTAGCTTACGTATCCGATTCTTCTTCCGAAAAGTTATTAGTGGGAGATCTTCGTACCGTGAGGGAATTCCAATATGTCTTTCCCGAGGAATTGCCCAGAGTACCTCCAGATAGAGAGGTGGAGTTTGGAACTGATCTGTTATCAAGTACTACTCCAGTATCCATTGTACCCTATTGTATGGCACCGAAAGAGCTGACCGAACTAAAAGCGCAACTTCAACAACTCTTTGATAGAGGATTTATTCGACTGAGTATGTCTCTGTGGGGGGCACCAGTATTGTTTGTTAAGAAGAAAGATGGGTCGATGAGAATGTGCATTGATTATAGACAGTTGAACAAGTTGACAATCAAGAACAAGTATTTGTTACCGAGGATTGATGACTTGTTCGACCAGTTTAGAGGAGCGTCCGTCTTTTCTAAAATCGATCTACGCTCTGGTTACCATCAGCTCAAGGTCAAAGAAACTGATGTGTACAAAACTGCTTTCAAAACTCGTTATGGACATTACGAGTTTCTAGTAATGCCTTTCGGGTTGACGAATGCCCCGACGGCATTTATGGATTTAATGAATTGGGTATTTCAACCGTACTTGGACCAATTTGTAGTGGTTTTCATCGATGATATCTTGAGCTACTCTAAAACCGAACTAGAGCATGATGAGCACATTCGCACCGTACGTCAAATACTCCGAGAAAAAACAATTATACGCCAAGTTTAGTAAGTGTGAGTTTTGGCTGCAAGAAGTCGCCTTTCTGGGTCATGTGGTGACGGCGGAGGGGATCCATGTTGATCTTAAGAAAATCGAAGCTGTTGTCGAGTGGAAATAGCAGAAAAATGTATCTAAGCTTCATAACTTTCTGGGTTTAGCCAGTTACTACAGAAGATTCGTCCCTTCTCTCTGATTGCATCACCTCTAACAAAACTGTTGCAAAAGAATGCCCCATTCGTGCGGTCTGAGGCACAACAATCTAGTTTCCCTCATTCGTGTGGTCTAAGGCACAACAATCTAGTTTCGATAAGCTCAAGTCTCTCCTGACACAGGCTCCTATCCTAGTTCATCCGGAATCAAGTCGAGAGTTTGTGGTGTACAGTGATACTTCACATGTTGAGTTAGTATGTGTGCTTATGCAAGACGGTAAGGTGGTCGCTTATGCATCACGACAGCTGACGACACACGAGGGTACTTACCTGACGTACAATCTTAAACTAGCTGTGGTTGTGTTTGCTCTGAAAATCTAGAGACACTATCTGTATGGTGAAAAGTGTATTATTTGCATCAATCACAAGAGTCTCAAGTATTTGTTAACCCAGAAAGAGTTGAACCTTCAGCAGCGCCGATAGGTTGATTTACTTAAATATTACGATTGCATGATAGAATATCATCCAAGTAAGGCTAATGTGGTGGCTGATGCCCTTAGCCGTAGAACGATGGCGGATCTGAGAGCAATGTTAGCTCGTCTAAGTTTGGTCAAGGATGGAGGACTATTGGCTGAATTACAAGTACAACTGATTTGGGTAGAGAAAATTCGAGCTAAGCAATTGCATGACGAGTCTTTAGTCTAGCATATGTAACATATTGACTCAAATGAGAATTCTGAGTTTAGTTTGAACAGTGATAATATGTTATGCTTCAAGGGTCGGATTTGTGTACCTAATGACAAGGAATTAAGGCATTCGATCCCGTAGGAGGCACATTACAGTCCCTATGCTATGCATCCTGGCAAAAACAAGATGTATCGAGATCTCCGAGAGCTTTATTGGTAGCCCGGACTAAAACGGGAGGTAGTCACTTTTGTATCCCATTGTCTGACATGTCAAAAGCTTAAGGCCGAACATCAGTTGCCCTCTAGACTACTTCAGCTAGTTAAGATTCCACAGTGGAAATGGGAGCAGGTAACAATGGATTTCGTTACGGGGTTGCCTTTAACTCCAACTAAGAAAGATTCAGTGTAGGTCATCATTGATCGATTGACCAAGTCAGCCCATTTCATTCCTATCCGAACGGACTATTCTTTGTAGAAATTAGCTAAACTGTATATCGCCAAAATTGTGAGGCTACACAGAATTTTAGTTACGGTCATTTTTGACAGAGATCCGCGATTTATGTCTCGGTTCTAGATGAAACTCCATGAGGCTTTTAGTACTTGACTTAATTTCAGTACTGCGTATCACCCTCAGACCGACGGACAGTTGAAGCGAGTCATTCAGATCCTAGAAGATATGCTTCGGGGTTGTGTGATAGACTTCAGATGTAGTTGGGAAGAGTACTTAGCGTTAGCTGAATTTGCATACAACAATAGCTTTCAGTCTAGTATTCAGATGGCACCATACGAAGCCTTATATGGTCATAAGTGCTGTACTCTGCTATGTTGGACAGAATTAGGTGAATGTCGGATACTGGGTCCTGAACTGGTTTCTGAAATTGAGAACACTGTAAAAGTAATTAAGGATCGATTGAAAGCTGCCTCTGATCTGTAACAGTCCAAATTTGACCCTAATCGGAATGGTGGTTTTGGGACCACGAATCCGAGTCCGAAAAATTTTTAAATATTATTTTTTGTGTTAATTATATGTGAATTAGTATGTGTGAAAGTTTCGTATAAAAATTTGATTGTTTGTATGCTTAATTAAATAAAAGGACTTAATCGCGTAAAGTGCAAAAGTTACAAACTATAGTGAAAGGTGCTAATGTGATAGTGGCTTTTTAATATGAAGTACTAAAAGGGCAATTAGCCCATTTTACAAGGTAGTGGACGGTATATGCCAATAATGCCCTTATTTATATGTTATGTTTATTTTATATTATAAGGTTAATTTGGTAATTAAGTAATAACATAATATATGTAATAATAATAAAAAATAGGCCATTATCATCTTGCTTCTTTCATGGAAAAATGTGATAAAGAAAAAGAAAGAAAACCTTGGTTAAAATTCGGCTACGTTGGTTTTTAATCGGTTTTCGATAATTTCTACGTTTTTGTAATCGTTGCTTCGAAAGCTTTAAAACCCATGTCTCAATTTCATGAATTGATGATGTTTGTGTAAAATGCCATTGATGCTATGTTGAGTTTTGTGATGTTTTATGGTGTTAGATGATAGATATGTAATTGATGAACATACTTTGTTCTTGAATTTTTGATGAATTTAGCTAAATAGGGCTAAATTGTAAAAATAAATTTTTGAGGGGTTAAATTGCAAAATAAATGAAATGTAGGGACTTGTATGACCATGGGGAAGATTCGGCCCTTAGGGATTGAATTCAAATTATGTGTATTTTGTGTTTTGTGCAATAGGGACTAAATTGTAAAAGTTGTAAATGTCAGGGGTAAAATGGTAATTTGCCTATTTATGTGATTTGGGACTAAATTGAGATGAAATGTGCTTGAATGAGCTTAATTTGATTATGTTTAGATCAAGAACAAAGAAAAATGGACTTGGATCGGGGAAAGGCGAAAGTTATCGAATAGTCGGTTCTTGTCGTCCGACGAAATCCGAGGTAAGTCTTTAAGCAAGTTAATACTATAAATATTGTTTGTAACCTAGTTATATACTGAATTTTGAATTATTGGATTGAAATGTAGACATAGCCGAATGTGACATAATAAATTTAACAATGAAAGGTAGATAAATTAAATTGAATTCATTATGTGAAAGTGATATGAATTATGTGTTATATGTGTGATTTTGGTAAAATGTTATGTGTACAAGATGGTTAAATAATATCAATTCAAGCTTTGAGCCTAGCAGTCCTTGTGCCGATGAATTATATCGGGCTTATTGCCTAGCAATGTATACCTTAAGTGTGGGGGGGTGAATAGGTATTCTGAGAAAATGCCTAATTTGTCATTATTCTCAAACCCTGAGAATAAAAATGCCTAACTGTCTGCATTGTTCTCAAATCCCTGAATTTAATCTTTTTTTAAAGTAATTTTCTCATATTACTAATTAAGATGAAATTTCTAATGATTTGTGATTTTCATTGATATGTTTTGGAATAAGTCATAGTTAATTGTGCATTGATAATTAAATCTGAAGAATACTAGGGAATCAAGCATGATAAGTCTAATTTTCTAAAAATTAAAATTTTAGGTTGTCAACCAGGATTTAAATATTATCTTGAAATTTGAGATTTACAAGGTTGATGTCAAAAACACCCATAATTTTTGTGAGAAATTGAGCCTTACAGAGCATACATTCTTTTTCATGCTCACTTCTTAATTATGAGTGTGTCGACTATGAATTGTTATTCTAGAACTTGCCTCGATTATACATGTCAAGACCACTGTTATGATTTGATATACCGAGATGATAAAGGCACTTAGATTTTAACCCACTTACTCTACTAAATAGCCTACCCTTATAATTAACCCTTAGTGAACCCCGTTGAGCCTAACAACCCTTTTTATTGACTTACCCGCTAATTTTAACCCAAAACCATTTGTATTTGTTATCACCCTTTATTTTGACTACCCCTTAATCGAGATTTGATTTGAGCCAGTTATCTGAGTTTATTATTCTGGTAGTTAAATTTTTTTTATTTAGTTTGTTCTTAAAAAAAAATTCAAAGTTTTCAATATTAGTAATATGGAAAGTGAGCTTACACAATCAAAGACTATTTCCCAAAAAAGAAAAGCTCGTATTAGTAGGTTTTTTTATTGTTTTCAGTTGATGTAATTATTATCTTAGAAATTTTTAGGTAGGTAACTTATCAATTCAATCTCGATTCTAACCTTCTAATTTTAGCCTTTATCCACACCTTTAGCCCTAGCCTCGTTACAACCCTAACAAAGACCTTTTGATCTGTTGATCATATCATTTTACAGTGGTGGAGATTTGATTTTCAGGCAAGCCTATAGGATTAACTTTTCATGTTCGACTTATGAGTGCTTAATTTTGACCCTTAAACACTTTTTGAGTGATTTGAGTGAATCTTTTGTGAGGATATCAATCCTTGTTGATTTTGAATTAAAGGTAATTATTTAGATGAAGGGAAACACCTATGTTTTTCGTGCTACAAATTTATGACTTATCTTGTTTGAATTTTTAGGAATCTTTAAGTTGAATTATCCATGTATAAATTATCTATGAATTAGGATAAGGCATTGTTGATAGGAATTATGAATTATGGAAAGTTTGTTTTAATTGTAAGTTGAGAATTTTGCTTGAGGACAAGCAAAAGCTTAAGTGTGGGGGTATTTGATAAACTGAAAAAGTAACATATTTTAATCCCACATTTAATATGCTTTTGGATGATTTATCCCTTGATTTGTGTAAAAAGGTGCTATTAATCCTTTCTTTTCATGTCTTATACCCAGGAAAGCATCCGAGGATGAAAAGAACACAAAACGGGCCTAAAACGAAGTAAATGGACCTTTCCACAAAATCAACACGGCCTGGGCCAAGGACCACACGACCGTGTCTCGACGAACACCTGGAGCACGGCCTCATCACCACCACACACGGTCGTGCCAAAGCAAAAATCCAAACACGGTCAGGTCTCGATTTGCACAGGCGTGTGACATGGTCGTGTCTCTATCGCTGGAAAGAGCAATTTCAGTCGAAAAAGGATACTTCGGGAGAAAGAATCACATTCTAAGAGCCTATAAATATACCCCAAGTACCACCTTTGAAAGGGGGTGAAAGCTTGGCCAAGGAGCCAAGCCGAGAAGGTCAGAGTTAGGGAGTAACGCGAGGATAGCCAGTTGATTCATCCCAAGAAGACGGAATTATACTCAAGATGGTGGAATTCTCCTCCAATCCCATCAGGGAGTTTTAGGATTTTTCTTATGTTTTGTTTTATCTATTCTCTTGTGATGTTTCCTTTTTACATTATGAACTAAACCCCTCAAATACCTGAAGGGGGATGAAACCTAGACAGATTTTATTATTTGATTTTTAAGTTATATGATAAATTACTTAGTTTGTTCTTAATTATGTTTCTTAATCCAAATTTAATGTGCTTAGGTAGAGGAGGAATAAACCCCGCCTAAGAGTAGATCTAACATAATTAAGCGGAGTTGATCGGGCGCCTAGAGATAGGGTTACGAGATTTTGCCGGATTAGGGTGAAACCTAATATGGGAATCCATTGATTGATTTACTGCTTTCCTAGGGGTTTATTATAAGCGAATGAGAGTTCCACTAATTAACCTAGGATTAGACGTTATTCGCTTCGAGAGAGGGTTTAGCATAGGTTAGGGAGTCTCACGGATCAAGCTAAGTAAAAGAAATCATATAATCTAAGGTTAGATAATTAAAGAAGTCTAGGTGGATTCTTCCTGAAGGTATCATAAAAATCAACTGAGTCTTTTTCAAGTTATCCCCAAATTCATCTTTTTGTCTTTGTTTCCTTAGTTTAGCTGTCGTCAATTTAGTTTAAAAGCAACCTTTATCTTAGTTAGGTTAAATAATAAAAAGAAAGTGAGTATTAATACTTTTAGTTCTTTTGGGTTCGATATCCGGTCTTGCCTAAGCTATACTACTGTTCGATAGGTACACTTTGCCTTAATATCGTTGTCAGAGTTAGTCTCCAGGTTTGATCATTCTTTTATAAATTTTAAAGCTCTGATTTTACAACAATCACCTCCCGTTGATAAAATTAGGAAATATGGGGTCGAAGAATTTAAAGCTAATGATGATGATGACGCGGAACGAGCTGAGATGTGGCTGGATAATACTATCTGTGTGCTTGATGAGTTGTCATGTACTCTAGACAAATGCTTGAAGTGTGTTATATCCTTATTACGGGACACCGCATATCACTGGTGGAATACACTAGTATCAGTGGTTCCGAAAGAAAAAGTGACTTGGGATTTCTTTCTGACCGAGTTCAGAGATTCATTGATCAGAAATGAAAAGAATCTCTAGAATTGAAATAGGGTTGAATGACCGTGACTGAGTATGAACGGAAATTTGTCAGACTGAGCCGATATGCCCGTGAATGTGTGTCAACTGAAGCCATATGTGTAAAAGATTTGAAGACGGTCTGAATGAAGATATTAAGTTGCTAGTCGGCATACTCGAGATTAAAGAGTTTGTGGTACTTTTTGAACAAGCTTGCAAAGCTGAAGAGCTTGGAAAAGAGAAAAGAAAAGCCGAGTTTGAAGCTAGAGACATTCGGAAAATATCATCGAGTAAGACCTTTCATTCTTCACCAAAGAAATTTAAAGATGAATCCAGTCAACATAAGGCTACTTCAGACTTCACTAGACGAGATCGACCTCCTGTGGGTTCACGAGCTACTTTGATGGCCAGTGTTGGTAATGTCCAACAGAGTCGGGTTGAATGCAAGCATTGTGGTAAATGGCATTCTGGGAGTTGTAGATTTCGTGATCGGTCCTGCTTTAAATGTGGATCGTCGGATCATTTTATTGGAGAGTGCCCGATGCTAGCCGAGCAAAATACGGCTCAGAATACAAGACCGAACAATGCGTCAGCACAAGGTAGACCACCCAGACATTCAGGAAATGTAGGTGGCAGTCAGAGAGGAACAAAGGACACTGCAGTTTGATCAGAGGCTTGAGCACCTGCTAGAGCATATGCTATTCATGCCAGAGAGGATGCTTCATCCCCAGATGTTATCACCAGTACTTTCACTCTTTAGATACTACTGTGATTGCATTGATTGATCCGAGTTCGACTCATTCATATGTGTGTGAAACTTTAGTATCCAGTAAGACTCTACCTATTGAGTCTACTGAGTTTGTGGTTCGCGTATCAAACACCTTGGGTCGATGTGTTCTGGTTGATAAAGTGTGTAAAAGTTATCCGTTGATGATTCGAGATTCATGCTTCCCAGCTGATTTAATGTTGTTGCCTTTCGATGAGTTCGATATAATTTTGGGAATGGACTGGTTAACTTTGCACGATGTGTTGTTAATTGCAAAAGAAAGACCATTGATTTGAGATGTTAGAACGGAAAAATTATCCAGATTGAATCTAATGACCTGAATGGGTTACCGGCAGTAATATCCTCGATGTTAGCTCATAAGTATGTGAGAAAAAGGTGTGAAGCTTACTTGGCTTATGTGTTGGATAGTAAAGTTACTGAGAAGCAGATTGAATTCGTACCAGTTGTGTGCGAGTATCCAGATGTGTTTCTCGAAGAACTACCGGGTTTACCACCTATTCGAGAAATAGAGTTCGGTATTGAATTAGTACAGGGGATGACTCAGATTTTGATAGCTCTGTATCGGATGGCACCTATAGAATTAAAAGAGTTAAAAGCACAGTTGCAAGAGTTAACAGATAGGGGCTTTTCACGACCGAGCTTCTCTCCCTGGGGTGCACCAATTTTATTTGTGAAAAAGAAAGACAGGACTATGCGAATGTGCATCGATTACTGACAACTCAACAAGGTAACTATAAAGAATAAATACCCATTGCCACGGATTGACGACTTGTTTGATCAGTTGAAAGGGGCTTCAGTGTTTTCAAAAATAGATTTGAGATCGGGCTATTATCAGTTGCGAGTCAGAGATTCCGATGTGCCAAAGACAGCTTTTCAAACGAGGTATGGGCACTATGAGTTTTTGGTTATGCCTTTTGGACTTACTAATGCACCTGTTGTTTTTATGGACCTGATGAATCGGATTTTCAGACAGTTTTTGGATCGGTTTGTAGTAGTGTTTATAGATGATATCCTGATTTACTCCCGAGATGAAACCGAGCATGCTGAGCACTTGAGACTTGTGTTACAAACTTTACGAGATAAACAGTTGTACACAAAGTTTAGTAAGTGTGAGTTTTGGCTGAATGAGGTCAGTTTTCTGGGTCACGTTGTTTCGGTGTCAGGCATACGGGTTGATCCGAATAAAATATCGGCTATACTTGATTGGAAACCACCAAGAAGTGTTTCTGAAATTCGGAGTTTTCTGGGACTTGCTGGTTACTACAGACGATTTGTAAAAGGTTTTTCTATAATAACTACCCCGTTGACAAAGCTATTACAGAAAGATGTTAAGTTTGAATGGTCAGAAAAGTGTCAGAAAAGTTTCGATCAGTTGAAAGCTCTTTTGTCTGAAGCTCCAGTGTTAGTTCAACCTGAATCGAGTAAAGAATTCTTTGTTTATAGTGATGTGTAACACCCCTAACCCGTATCTGTCGCCGAATTTGGGTTATAGGGCATTACCGAACATATCATAGTTCATACAGAAAATCATTTCTTTCTTAACTCGAATTTAATCATCTCAAACATATTTAAAACATGTTCTAACATATATCAAAACATATCATATCTTTGAATGTATACTTGAAACCACTCATTCATTAGTTATAACAATCCCTTATGAAAGAGCTTTCGCATATGTAAAATTTAGACTTCAATCAAAACAAATTTCACTACTAAACTTCCCATTCATTTACATGGCATTTGGTGACATAAAATAAAACCAAACATACTTAGTATATCATTATATCACATGCACATTTGCTAATGTAAAATCTGTATCTAATATTTATTTAAACCAAATCAATAATTAATAATCAATGTAAAGTTATCCAAGTTATCCACAACATTGAATTCGTAGGCATAGTTAAAAATTAAGTATCACCAGTCGAATATAACCATGCATTTAATTGACTTAACAAGTAATCATAGAACCAATACAACCTATTTATAATATGGTTCATGAAATTCAATTTGATAGGTACAAAGTCGAATCAAGTCATAACTATTACATGAATTTTGTATTGTACCAAAATATCAAACAAGTGCAAACGGTTTTTCATCAATTCAGTTAGCAAAATGAACCTAAAACACATGTATCAACTATCCATTAATAACCAAACCTATATATAGTTAACTCACATTATTCTATCATACATATTACTTCACATTTCCAAAACAAACATACATTCAGTTCACAATTTATAGCATAAATCACACTTTCAAAACAATTTTAAACCATGATCAAATATACTCAAGCTAACATATATATATATAGATAGATAATAATCAAGCCATATTCGTATGGCTTAATTTATATATACAACTTCAACCTTAAACCAAAATGAATAGTAGTCTATACATGTCTTAAGAACAAAAGCTAAACATTTTAAGTACCAATGTGAGTCGATAGTGTGAGTGACTTTAGTGACGATCCCTGGAGCTTGTAGCTTGATCAAAATCTATAAGACAGGAAAAACAAACATACACAGAGTAAGCTTACTAGCTTAGTAAGTCTCAAGCAAATGATAATACAACAATTAAGCTCTTGAACATTTTTATTCATTAAATCTAGGACATTGGATATGAACATTTCCATATGCAATTGATACAAGGCCGAATACTAGCAGTAGTACATTAACTCAATTGATTGTACTTCATTACCACCAACCTGCATCTCATCAAAGTACAAAGTGCATATATTACATGAATCACATGTTTTGAATCATATAAATACAACATTCATATCAACTACATTATCACACTAAAAAAATTCTGTTATATAATACTCATACACGTCGATTATAAGCTCATTTGCATATAACACCGTTCTTATCACATTATTTCAACTCAAGTAATATTAAACACAACTTACCTTACTTCTGACGAATTCAAAAGGGACTTATGCTTACCTAAGTTTTTAACTCAATACATTAATTATGTTACACCTCGAGCAATTTATGATTCCTTCGTTTAAAAGTATCACCGGCATTAAGCCTGCTAGGCATTAAAGCCCGAATAAGTCACCGGTACTAAGCCTGCTAGGCACGAAGCCCGAATATGTCACCGGCACTAAGCCTGCTAGGCATGAAGCCCGAATATATCACCACATTCAACCTTTCAATACACATTACTTAATACTAAAATATCAACCATCTCATATTCTTCATTTTTACTTTCACCTATTAATCCAAACATACATATTCACATTATGAAACACCCCCTACCCGGCCCACGAGTCTTGACCGGATCTGGAATGTTCCTCGACGTAAACCGGTTCAAAATTCTTTTGTTACTTTGGAAAACTCTGTGTTTTGAAGATGGTTTGTTTGTGGGTTGGGCTCGAGTTAAAAACAAGTTTATTTTATATTGAAAATCCTTTTATTTCAGGTGACAAAATATTTAAAGTTTATTTTAAATTAAATTTGCTTAGTCTTTAATTAACAAAAAGTTCGTAACATGATAAATAAATAAAGCAAAAATAAAATAGTTCGCTATAGCCTTATTACATCAAATAAAAACCCGAAATGAAATTCAAACTTCTTAGAAAAATAAAGAGTCCACATAACAATTTCCTCGCTGGGCATGGCCACCACTAAGCTCCTGCCGACCCGGTCCATTACTGATCATCACCTGAAAAATATTCCCACAACGGGGTGAGTCAACAGACTCAATGTGTACAACAACACTAAGTCTTAACAAATTCAGGCATTTCATAGCATACATATTCATATATCATTAAATTAAAATGATGCAACCCGAACCCAAACCTAGATAGCCATCCGCTACACGTCTCCCATACCAACCTGCACACCGTGGGGACTACTAAGTTGACCCTCCATCCGCTACACACCGTCGAAGGCTGTCGCTGCAGACGGCATGCTCATCGCCCTTATAATTTTCGTAGCATAGCCATCAGATAATATTTGTTCATGTGACACCACATTCAGATAATGTGATCGAAGTCACCACATTCAGATATTGTGACCTAAGTCACCACATTCACTTCCCCTTTTCATATAACCCGTATGCCCCATATCATTCATATCATGCATATCATACTTAAATTCACATTCTTATCACTTTTCACATGTTAAAGATAACATATTTCATAATCCTAGTAGGAGTAGGAAACGTATCTGAGTACTTTGTACCATAACACAGTACCTTAGCCATATTCACATTCTTATAAACATGCACATATTAAACATTGCCATAAATCTTATTAAAAGTTAGTGTGGGGTACACACCTGGTATACTTAACGCTTTATGGAAATCCCGAAAACCCGATCTAACGCTTTAGATCCTAAGTTCCTTGCTGCCGATTTGATTATTAGTCAAATCCCAAAAATCTGTGACCTTCCTTAAATCGGCAAATGTTAAATCACTTACTTGGTTAGTTTCGGCTTTTGAATAAATATGAACTAGATCTAAAACACCAAATATAGCCTTGACCGATTGTACATATATACTTTACCTTGTGATTTGAAATCCGAAATTGATCCTTGCTCCAAGTGATGTCGAAATCCCTTAAAGAATCGAATTCCAAAAGAACTCCTCTGATGTTTCTTATCACTAGTTACCTTTACAAAAACATATCACAGAACTTAAAGCACATTCGGCCATCCCTAGGCCTAACTTATATGATTCGGCACACTAATAGAAAAGAGAAGGGAAATCGATTACCAAAGGAAAACACACTTACCACTATGATCAACTTCCCGAAATCACCTTCCCTCTATACTGAACCGTTTGGATAACTTGCACCAAAAGAAATCGACAACACCTCCCCCCCCTTTGATCACTGAGAGATTCGGCCACAGGTGAGAACTAAATCAAGGTTTCGGCCAAACTAGCAAATAGAGGAGAAGAAGAGTTTGAAGAAAAGAAGAATGGGAGATTGTTAGAGCCTTAGGATCATTCGGCAAAGGTGCACAATAGAAGAGGGGTTTCGGCTTAGCAAAATAAATGAAGAAGGAGAAGATTTTCTTGGCTACCAAAATTCGGCAAGGAGCAATAAAGAAGAAACAAATAAAAATTCATCATTTAAACCCCCTTCCATGACCGAATATACCACCCAAAGAACCCCCCATTCGGCCACAACTTCATCTCCTATCATACCCCTCCTTTTCCTCTCCTATTTTATGTATTAACAAATAAAATAAAATAAATCATCACATTATCCCATATCAAACTCCTATATATTCTCTTATCACTTATTAAACTAAAATAAAATAAAACAATAATTTATCCTACCTTAGCTGAATATTAATAGAAGAATTAAGCTAAATCCTTATCCATTTGAAAGTCCATGTGCCGTCCAATTTCCTCCCCACCTAACGCAAAAGCACAATAAAACACTCCCCTTACTGCTCACCAGCCTCGAACCCAAGACCTGCTGGAGCCCTTGGACACAAGCTGCAGATAACGCCCCAGGCCACTTTGTCAAGGCCTTTTTTTGTGACATAAACTCCCCACAATTCCTTTTAAGACCTCCTTCCCTAGCTCCCCCTTGTCTTAACGCCAAAAGCAAAATAAAAACACGCCTCCCTGCGGCCAACAAGACTTGAACATGAGACCTGCTCCTTGCTCCACAGATAACGCCCCAAGCCACTTTGCCAAGCCACAGATAACGCCCCAAGACCTCTTTCTCCAGGCGCCTTCTTGACGCAAAAATAAACACTCCTTCCTGCTTCCTTCGCAACTCGAACCAAGGCCCTTATCCCCACTGCACATGGCGTCCATTGCCACTTTACCACATGATTTCTAGTGGCATTAATTCCCTAAAAATTTCTTTAAAACCTCCTTAGCCCAGTTCCCCTTTTTGACGTAAAAATAAAAGTCTTTAATGCTTCCCACGATGCTCAAACCTTTTCCCCCTTGGCACTCCCTTTGACGCAACCTTCCCCCCTTGCACCCTTGTGCCTTCATGCCACTTTACCACATGGTTCCTTGTGTCCTAAACTCCCCAAAACTTTTCTTAAGGCCTCTTCAGCCTAGCTCCCCTTTCTAACTTAAAATCCAATTATTTTCCCAAAGCTTTCACCTTCATCCTAGAGTTCTAAAAACCCTTAATACACTTCCAAACACTGCCAAAATCTACTAACTCATGGATTATGCACGAACGCATAACCCCTAATCTAGGATGTTACACATTACATTAACCAAATTAAATTCACTACAAACTCATACTCCACATTCAGCCAACATGTATATTTATACTTCAAATTTCCAAATTTTATCATATACTATGTTTATAAATAATTCTTTGGCATATACTTACTTAAGGACTTACCTCGACTGTCGACGGACCGCGTAAACCGGCTATTCGATAACCTTTGTCTTTCCCCGATCCAAATCCGTTTTTTTTTTTGTTCTTGATCTAAACACATTAAAATTTAGCTCATTCAAGTACATTTCATCTCAATTTAGTCCCTAAGCACATAAATAGGCAAATTACCATTTTACCCTATTATTTCACATTTTTACAATTTAGTCATATTTGCATAAAACACAAAATACACAAAATTTCTCAATACTACTTAAGGGCCGAATATATATAGGGACTATACAAGTCCATTTCTTTCATTTATTTTGCAAATAAGCCCCTCTAAAATTTTATTTTTTCAATTTAGCCCAAATACTCAAATTTACCAAAAATTCAAAGACAAAACATATTAATCTTTAACATATCTTTAATTCAAAATCATCAAACATCACAACCTACATGAACACATCAATGGCCGAATATCACATGTACATTAATCTCAAAAATTTTAGCATGGGTCAGATAATATACTAAGTAACGATCTCAAAAACGTAAAAATTAACAAAAACCAAATTCAAACTAACCTTCAATTTGAGCTTCTAAATGCCGAAATTTCAAAGAAACAAACCCTTTCTTCCTTCACTAACATTCGGCCAAAGAGAAAGCAAAAAGATGATGGCTTATTTTGTGATATTTTAGCATATATTAAATTACTAAACCAATTACTAATATAACCTTTTAATAATAATAAAACTAACTTATAATATAAGGGTAATTTAGTCCTATGCCGTCCACTATCTTGAATAGTGGGCTAATTACCCTTTTAGGACTTCCATTTATAAAGCCACAATCAATTTGGTACATTTCACTATAGTTTGCAACTTTTACCTTTTACGCGATTAAGTCCTTTTTCTAAATTAAACACACAAACGACAAAATTTTTCTACGAGACTTTCACACACATTAATTCACATATAATAAACACAAAATATAATATTAAAATATTTCTCGAACTCGAATTCGTGGTCCCGAAACCACCGTTCTGATTAGGGTCAAATTCGGTCTGTTACAACTCTCCCTCCTTAAGGATTTTTGTCCCCGAAAATCTTACCGTTAAACAACGTCGGATATTGTTGCCTCATTGAATCCTCAGGCTCCCACGTAGCCTCTTCACCTCCGTGCCGATTCCATAGTACTTTCACTAATGGAATTCTTTTGTTTCTTAACTCTTTTATTTCCCGAGCTAAAATACGGATCAGTTCTTCCTCATACGTCATATCGGGTTGGATTTCAATCTCAGATGGAGCAATCACATGTGACGGATCTGATCTGTATGTACGAAGCATCGAAACGTGAAATACATCGTGTATCTTTTCTAATTCAGAGGGCAACTTCAATCTATAAGCAACAGGCCCAATACGTTTGATGATTTCATACGATCCGATAAATCTCGAACTCAGTTTGCCTTTCCGACCAAAACGAAGTACTTTCTTCCACGGAGATACTTTCAAGAATACCCGATCTCTAACTTGAAATTCTATATCTTTACGTTTCAAATCAGCGTAAGACTTTTGACGATCTAATGCAGCTTTCAAACTATATTTGATTATAGCCACTTTCTGTTCAGTCTCTTTAATCAAATCAACCCCTTGTATCTTATTCTTACTGAGCTCGATCCTGTACAATGGCGTACGACACTTGCGGCCATATAAAGCTTCATAAGATGCCATTTTGATACTTGATTGAAAACTGTTATTATAAGCAAATTCAATCAAAGGTAAATACTTTTCCCACATACCTTAAAACTCGAGAACACAACACCTCAACATGTCCTCAAGTGTTTGAATGGTTTGCTCAGACTGACCGTTTGTCTGCGGATGAAAGGCGGTGCTAAAATGAAGTTTAGTACCTAAAGCATCCTGCAACTTCTTCCACAATCACGATGTGAATCTTGGTTCTCTGTCTGAGATAATAGAACTCGACACACCATGTAATCTCACAATTTGAGATATATACAACTCAGCAAGTTTATCGAGTGAATAGTCCGTACGAACCGGTATAAAATGAGCCGATTTGGTCAGTCTATCTACTATAACCCAGACTGCATCTTTCTTACTCGGTGTCATAGGTAACCCAGATACAAAATCCATAGTGATTCTATCCCATTTCCATTCAGGTATCATGATCGGTTGAAGCAACCCAGAAGGCACTTGATGCTCGGCTTTTACTTGCTGACTGATTAAGCACTTTGAAACAAATTCGCATATATCCCGTTTCATGCCAGGCCACCAATCGAACTGTTTCAAATCATTATACATTTTCGTGCTACCCAGATGTATCGATAATCGACCACTATGAGCCTCACTCAGAATCATCTGTATCAAATCTGAGTTCTTCGGAATACACATTCAGCTTTTAAAGTTCAAACAGTCATTTGCATCAATTTGATACTCTGATTCTGCATCTTTTTCACACTGAAATCGTCTAGCAACCAGATCCTTGTCAATTTTCTGTGCATTACAAATTTGCTGAATAAACATCGGTCTTGCTTTTAACTCGGCTATGATCGAACCATCATCAGACATAACCATCTGTGCGTTCATCGCACGAAGAGCAAACAATGATTTTCGACTTAATGCATCTGCAACAACGTTAGCTTTCCCCGGATGGTAGTCAATCACCAACTCATAGTCTTTCAACAGTTCTAACCATCTGCGTTGTCTCAAGTTCAGATCTTTCTGAGTCATCAAATACTTTAGACTTTTATGATCCGAATAAATGTGGCATTTCTCATCGAATAAGTAATGACGCCAAATTTTCAATGCGAAAACAATGGCTGCTAATTCTAGATCGTGAGTCGGGTAATTTCTTTCGTGCGGCTTCAATTGTCTCGAAGCGTAGGCTATAACTTTGCCTTCCTGCATCAAAACGCAACCCAAACCATTCAATGAAGCATCACTATAAACGACAAATTCTTTACCCGATTTAGGCTGAGCTAACACTGGAGCTTCAGTCAAAAGGGCTTTTAGCTGATCGAAACTTTTCTGACACTTTTTCGACCACTCAAACTTGACATCTTTCTGTAGTAACTTTGTCAAAGGTGTAGCTATCACAGAAAAACCTTTTACAAACCGTCTGTAGTATCCCGCAAGGCCCAGAAAGCTCTGAATCTCAGATACATTCTTTGGTGGTTTCCAATCAAGTATAGCCGATATTTTGTTTGGATCAACCCAAATACCTGATGCTGAAACAACATGACCCAAGAAGTTGACTTCATTCATCCAGAACTCACATTTACTAAACTTTGCATACAGCTGTTGATCTCGCGAAGTTTGTAGCACTAATCTCAAATGCTCTGCATGCTCGGTTTCATCTTTAGAGTAGATCAGTATATCATCAATAAACACTACTACAAACCGATCCAAAAACTGTCTGAAGACCCGATTCATTAGGTCCATAAAAATAGCAGGTGCATTAGTGAGTCCAAAAGGCATAACCAGAAACTCAAAATGTCCGTACCTCGTCAGGAATGCGATCTTGGCACATCTCTGTATCTCGACTCATGAATCGATAATAACCCGATCTCAAATTTATCTTTGAAAATACCGAAGCCCCTTTCAACTGATCAAACAAATCATCAATCTGAGGTAGCGAGTACTTATTCTTTATAGTTACCTTATTCAGTTGCCGATAATCAATACACATTCGCATCGTTCCATCTTTCTTTTTTCACAAAAAGAACTGGTGCACCGCAAGGAGAGAAACTCGGTCGTGCAAAGCCCCTATCTGTTAACTCTTGCAACTGTGCTTTCAACTCTTTTAACTCAGTAGGTGCCATCTGATACGGAGCTATCGAGATCGGAGTCGTCCCCTGTACTAATTCAATACCAAACTCAATCTCTCGTACTGGTGGTAAACCCAGTAACTCTTCAGGAAACACATCTGGGTATTCACCTACAACCGGTACAGATTCAATCTGTTTTTCAGGCACTTTATTATCCAGTACATAAGCCAAATAAGCTTCACACCCTTTTCTCACATACTTTCAGGCTAACATCGAGGATATTACTGTAGGTAACCCACTTAAATCACTGGATTCAACTCTGATAATCTCACCATTCTGACATCTCAAATCAATAAGCTTTCTTTTACAATTCACCACTGCATCATGCGAAGTTAACCAGTCCATTCCCAAAATTATATCGAACTCATCGAAAGGCAACAACATTAAATCGGTTGGAAAGCAAGAATCCCGAATCATCAACGGGCAACCTCTACACACTTTATTAACAAATATACATCTACCCAAAGGGTTGGACACACGAATCACAAATTCAGTAGACTCAACTGGCAGAGTCTTACTGAATACTAGAGTTTCACACACATATGAATGAGTCGAACTAGGATCAATCAATGCAATCACAGTAGTATCATAAAGGGTGAAAGTACTGGTAATGACATCTGGAGAAGAAGCATCCTCTCTGGCTCGTGTAGCATAAGCTCTAGCTGGAGCTCTAGCCTCTGATCATATTGCGGTGTCCTTCGTCCCTCTCTGACTGCCACCTACATTGCCTGAATGTCTGAGTGGTCTACCCCGTGCTGGCGCACTACTCGGTCTAGTGTTCTGAGTCGCATTTTACTCGGCTAACATCGGGCACTCTCGGATAAAATGGTTCGATGATCCACATTTAAAGCAGGACCGATCGCGAACCCTACAACTCCCAGAATGCCATTTCCCATAATGTTTACACTCGACTCGGTTCTGTAGAACATTACCAACACTAGCTATCGAAGTGGCTCGGGAACTCACTGGATGTCGATCACGTCTAGGCAAGTCTGAAGTGGCTTTATGTCGACTGGGGTCATCTTTGAACTTCTTATGCACTGAATGGAAAATTTTACTCTATGATCTTTTTCGAGTGTCTCTAGCTTCCACTCAGCTTTTCTTTTCTCCTTTCCGAGCTCTTCAGCTTTACAAGCTCGCTCGACTAATGACACGAACTCTTTAATTTTAAGAATGCCAACAAGTAACTTTATGTCTTCATTCAGACCGTCTTCAAATCTTTTACACATAATGGCTTCAGTAGATATACACTCTCAGGCATAACGGCTCAATCTGACAAACTTCTGCTCATATTCCGTCACAGTCATGCGACCCTGTTTTAATTCCAAAAATTCTTTTCGTTTCTGATCGATGAATCTCTAACTGATATATTTCTTACAGAACTCAATTTGGAAGAAGTCCCAAGTTACTTTTGCTTTCGGAACCACTGATACCAGTGTGTTCCACCAATGATAGGCAGTGTCCCGAAGTAAAGATATAGCACACTTTAGGCATTCATCAGGGGTACAGAATAGTTCACTGAGTACCCGAATAGTGTAATCAAGCCACATCTCAGCTCGCTCTGCGTCATCATCATCATTGGCCTTGAATTCCTCGGCCCCATATTTCCTGATTTTATCAACGGGAGGCCTGCTAGATCTCATCGGATCTATCATCGGGGGTACTGAAGGTACCGGAGTTGGATTATTTGGGGGTGGAGGTTGTTGTACAGCCGAATTTGTCTGAATAAACTGAGTAAACCATTCGTTCATCATCTGGTAGAAGGCTTGTTTAGCCTCCCCCTCATGGCTACTCGAAACTGGTCGAGAGTCTATTGGCGCCGATCCACGTGTAAGACCAGGCGCGACACTCTCTACATCATCTGCTACAGCTTTGTCAGGATCGGAATCCATTTACTATTAAAACGCAATTGAAAATGTCAGAAGTCACCATACTATCGTATCTACAATTTAAGGCATGTATAGCTAGACTCTGACGTGCTACGATAGTCCTAGAATCGACTAAACTGTAAGCTCTGATACCAAATAAATGTAACACCCCTAACCCGTATCCGTCGCTGAATTTGGTTTATAAGGCATTACCGAACATATCATAGTTCATACAGAAAATCATTTCTTTCTTAACTCGAATTTAATCATCTCAAACATATTTAAAACATGTTCTAACATATATCAAAACATATCATATACTGAATGTATAACGAAACCACTCATTCATTAGTTATAACAATCCCTTATGAAAGAGCTTTCGCACATGTAAAATTTAGACTTCAATCAAAACAAATTTCACTACTAAATTTCTCATTCATTTACACGGCATTTGGTGACATAAAATAAAACCAAACATACTTAGTATATCATTATATCACATGCACATTTGCTAATGTAAAATCTATATCTAATATTTATTTAAACCAAATCAATAATTAATAATCAATGTAAAGTCATCCAAGTTATCCACAACCATTGAATTCGTAGGCATAGTTAAAAATTAAGTATCACCAGTCGAATATAACCATGCATTTAATTGACTTAACAAGTAATCATAGAACCAATACAACCTATTTATAATATGGTTCATGAAATTCAATTTGATAGGTACAAAGTCGAATCAAGTCATAACTATTACATGAATTTTGTATTGTACCAAAATATCAGACAAGTGCAAACGGCTTTTCATCAATTCAGCTAGCAAAATGAACCTAAAACACATGTATCAACTATCCATTAATAACCAAACCTATATATAGTTAACTCACATTATTCTATCATACATAATACTTCACATTTCCAAAACAAACATACATTCAGTTCACAATTTATAGCATAAATCACACTTTCAAAACAATTTTAAACCATGATCAAATATACCCAAGCTAACATATATATATATAGATAATAATCAAGCCATATTCGTATGGCTTAATTTATATATACAACTTCAACCTTAAACCAAAATGAATACTAGTCTATACATGCCTTAAGAACAAAAGTTAAACATTTTAAGTACAATGTGAGTCGATAGTGTGAGTGACTTCAGTGACGATCCCTGGAGCTTGTAGCTTGATCAAAATCTATAAGACAGGAAAAACAAACATACACAGAGTAAGCTTACTAGCTTAGTAAGTCTCAAGCAAATGATAATACAACAATTAAGCTCTTGAACATTTTTATTCATTAAATCTAGGACATTGGATATGAACATTTCCATATGCAATTGATACAAGGCCGAAAGTAGTACATTAACTCAATTGATTGTACTTCATTACCACCAACCTGCATCTCATCAAAGTACAAAGTGCATATATTACATGAATCACATGTTTTGAATCATATAAATACAACATTCATATCAACTACATTATTACACTAAAAAAATTCTGTTATATAATACTCATACACGTCGATTATAAGCTCATTTGCATATAACACCGTTCTTATCACATTATTTCAACTCAAGTAATATTAAACACAACTTACCTTACTTCTGACGAATTCAAAAGGGACTTATGCTTACCTGAGTTTTTAACTCAATACATTAATTATGTTACACCTCGAGCAATTTATGATTCCTTCGTTTAAAAGTGAAACACCCCAAACCCGGCCCACGAGCCTTGACCGGATCTGACATGTTCCTTAGGAAAAACCTTAACTAAATCTTGTTTGCATTTTGGAAAACTGTGATGATTTTGTGTTTGCCAAAGCATGTTGGCTTTTAAAACAAATCTTGGCATGTTGAAATAGTGAGATGTGATTCGAGTTTGTATTTTTAAGAAAACATCTGTTTTATATTTTGTAAAATAAGTGGGGTTGCCGATTTTTAGAAATGGTTATTAAGTTGTAAACCGTTGATACTTAGGTGATAATACATTTAGAGTTTTGTGAAAAACATTTGGTTAATTCATATACTAATTATTAAATGAAAGTTAATACTTAAAGCATAAAAATTTAAACGTCTAAGTAGTGGCCTTATTACATCTGAAAAATACCAAATAAATCCCGAAAATAAAATAATAGAAAACGTAAATGCAACCGTTTGAAATCCCGAAAACATTCAGCATGGCCACCACATAGTCTCCGTTGACCCGGTCCATGTCACTGAGTATCACCGGAAAAGATATCCCACAAAGGGGTGAGTCAAACAGACTCAGTGTGTGACAGCCAACACAAAGTCCCAAACGATTTAGGCATATCAAATCACATATATATAACAAATATGAGTAATAATGCAATCCTGAACCCAAACCTAAATTTCCATCCTCTACACATCACTCGTACCTGCCATCACACCGTGGGGATTACTAAATCGACCCTCCATCCGCTACACACCATCAAAGGCAGTCGCTGCAGACGACATGCGCATCGCCCTTGTAAATTATGGCATAGCCACCAGATAATGTGACAAAGTCACCAGATAATAATACGTGACATAAGTCACCACATTCAGATTATGTGACATGAGTCACCAGATATTATGGTAAAAACCACCAGATCACTTCCCCTTTTCAGTATCACCCATATGCCCCTGCACAATACAAACATGCAAGAATCATGCCATATACCTTATTCCATTTTCATAACAAATTCACATATGTGCCATATTCCAAATGTTTATAACATTTATTAACATAATATTAAAGGTTACGTACCTGAATACTCTGTACCATTGTATGATACCTTTAGCCACATTCTTAACTCATATTTTCGTTAACACATATATTCATATCAATACCATAGATCTATTAGGAGTTAGTGTAGGGCTACACACCTGGTTACTATCGTGTTCATGAATCCCAAAGTGTGCAAAACGACTTATACTCCTCCCTAAAAATCAAAGTCAGAACCGGCTAGACACTAATACCCAATATGGCCTTGGCTGAATATTCATAATCCCTTACCTTGCGGATCTAAATCCCGAAATTGCTATCTGTTAATGGAGATGTCAAAATACCTACATGATCTATGTTAGATCCGATTTTAACACTTAATGAACACCATAAATGGCCTTCGGCCCAAGATCACCCTTGCTTACCTTAGATCTAGAAATCCCGAAGATCTCCTCTTGAAGTCGGCTACAATAGGAATCTCGAAATTCCCCTTCAAGTATTCGGCCAAAGAACAATAATAGGGTTAGAGGCCAACTTTCGGCTAATCTAAAAGAAAGAGATAGGAAAGTTAAATGCTACGAATCCCTTACCAACTTAGTCGAACATCCTTACTTGAAATAGAAAGCTTTGGCTCCTGAGTAAATGATCAAATCGGCTTCAAAAGGATAGAGAAGCATTCGGCTATGTAGGAATAAGGAGTGAAATCAACTGAGCCTTGGAAATGTGATTTAGGTTAGAAACTAATTAAAGAAGAGAGAAACCGCAAGGAAGGAAAATCCCAAAAACTTACCAAACTAGAAAGGTGTATGCGGCTATGGTGCACCTTCGGGAAGAAGAGATCTCTCTTTGAAGATTCGGCTATGTAGAAAGATGATAGGCACAAGGGATATACGACTTTCAGAGGGTTTTCGAGGAGAGGGGAAACACTAGGAAGTTTTCGGCTAGAACAGAAAACTTTGAGAATGAGAAGAGGGAAATTTTGGCCAGAGAAAGAGATGAGAAAGAGAAAAGAAAAACAAAGGAAAAAGATGGATACTCTGCTAATAATTTTGGCTACATACTCCAACACTAGCTTCTCCTCGTTTTTCTCCTATTTTTCCTCTTTTCTACTCATTTAAAATAACTTGATTAAATCAACAATTATCTCCTCCCTTTAGCCGAATTTTAAAAGGAATTTAACCACATCTAAAGCTCACCCCTCAGTCTCCCCATGCCGTCCACCTCTGCTCATCCTTGCTGCAAAATAAAAACTCCCTTTTGCTTCCCTTACTGCTCGAACCTAGCCCTTTTATCCTGCTTGTGGCGTCACTTACTAAGGCCCTAAGTGGCGCCTCCTTGCCACTTTTCCAAGCCCAATCTTATGTCTAATTGCACCTACAAATTCTCTTAAGGCCTATCAAGCTTAGCTCCACTTCAAGACTTAAAATCTGATAATTTCTCAGACATTTACCTACACTCTAAAGTTCTCAAAATTGATAAAAACACATTCAAAATACACACAGGCATGCTTCCACATATATTTAAGCAAAAATGCACAAGCCCTAAATCCCGGATATTACAGTTCTACCCCCTTAAAATAATTTTAACCTTGAAATTACCTGGCTAAAATAAGTGAGGGTATTGCTGTCGCATTGCTTCTTCCGGCTCCCACGAAGCTTCTTCCGATCCATGATTACGCCATAACACTTTGACTAGAGGAACTGATTTCCTCCGTAATACCTTCACATCTCGTTCCAAAATCTGAATCGGCTCCTCCTCGTAGGACAAATCTGGCCTTAGCTCCACCTCTTCAACCGGCACTACTTGACATGGATCCGATCGGTAACGACGTAGCATAGAAACATGGAATACATCGTGCATCTACTTCAACTCCAGAGGCAACTCTAATTGGTATGCCACTGGTCTAACTCGCTTCAATACCCGATAAGGTCCTATAAACCTTGGGCTTAACTTCCCTTTGTGACCAAATCTCATCACCTTCTTCCAAGGCGACACTTTAAGAAACACCTGATCTCCCACAGCAAATTCTATTTCCTTGCGCTTGAGATCTGCGTACGACTTTTGCCTATCAGATACTTCCTTCAATCGTGCTTGAATTACCTCAACCTTCTCATCGGATTCTGCCACAATCTCTGGACCCAAAACTCGATGTTCCCCTAATTCCGTCCAACACGTAAGAGTGCGACACTTCCGTCCATACAGCGCTTCATACGGTGCCATCCGAATACTGGCTTGATAGCTGTTATTATATGCGAATTCCGCTAAAGGCAAATATTCTTCCCAACTTCCTCTGAAGTCTATCACACAGCCCCTCAACATATCCTCTAACACTTGAATCACTCGCTCAGATTGGCCGTCTGATTGCGGATGAAATGCCGTAGTGAAATCTAGCCTTATGCCCAGAGCCTGATGTAGCGCTTTCCAAAACCGAGACGTAAACCTTGGATCCCTATCTGAAATAATCGACACCGATACTCTATGCAACCTCACAATTTCTGCCACATACAACTTCGCTAACCTCTGCAAAGAATAGTCAACCCGCACTGGGATGAAATGCGCGGAATTTATCAATCGATCCACTATCACCCATACCGAGTCCTTCTTAGTAGGCGTAAGGGGAAGCCCACTAACGAAGTCCATGGTGATTCTCTCCCACTTCCACTGCAGAATCTTTATTGGCTGAAGCAACCCTGATGGAACTTGGTGTTCAGCCTTGACTTGCTGACATGTTAAGCACTTCCTACAAATTCTGTAACTTTCCGCTTAAGACCAGGGCCACTAAAACTGCTCGTGAGAGATCTCTATACAACTTACTACCTCCAGGATGCATAGCATAAGGGCTACTATGCGATTCCTGAAGAATTCTCCGCCTTAACTCCCCGTTCTTTGGCATACAGACCTTACCCTTGAAACACAATACTCCATCGCTGTTAACACCACAATCCTCTAACCCCCCATTCTGCACTTGCTGCAACTTAGCACTTAAATCATCATCTGCCAACTGTCCTTCTTTCACCTCATTCAACCATGTCGGCTTGACTTGTAACTCTGCTAACAAGCTTCCATCATCATACAAGCTAAGATGTGCAAACATCGCCCTCACATCCAACACTACTTTTCGACTTAGGGCATCTGCTACCACATTCGTCTTGCCCTGGTGGTACTCTATGGAACAATCGTAGTCCTTTAATAACTCCACCCACCTTCGCTGTCTCAGGTTCAGCTCTTTCTGAGTCAGCAAATACTTAATGCTCTTGTGGTCTGTGTAGATCACTGACTTTTCTCCATATAGATAATGCCTCCATACCTTAAGAGCAAAGACCACTGCCGCCAACTCCAAATCATGCGTCGGGTAGTTAACCTCATGCGGCCTTAATTGTCGAGACGCATAAGCGACTACCTTCCCGTCTTGCATCAAAACACATCCTAATCCTATGTGAGAAGCATCACAATACACCACAAAATCCTTCCCTGCCTCAGGTTGAATCAAAAGTGGAGCTTCAGTTAAAACCCTCTTAAGCTTCTCAAACCTTTCCTGCTGCTTATCTGTCCATACGAAGGGTACCTCCTTTCTCAACAACTTTATCAAAGGTGCGGCTATTGATGAGAACCCTTCTACGAAGCTTCTGTAGTAGCCTGCTAACCCCAAGAAACTACGAACCTCAGCCACAGACTTAGGTGGTTTCCAATCTAACACTGCCTCAATCTTCCTAGGATCCACCCTTATCCCTTCTGCAGACACCACATGCCCTAAGAACGCAACTTCCTTAAGGCAAAATTCACACTTGCTGAATTTGGCATAGAGCTTCTTCTCCTTTAACACTTGCAACACTACCCGGAGATGCTCATCATGTTCTTCCTCAGACTTGGAATACACTAGGATGTCGTCGATGAACACAACGACGAACCGATCCAAGTAGGGTTGGAAAACCCAATTCATCATATCCATGAACGCAGCTAGGGCGTTCGTCAATCCGAACGGCATTACTAAGAACTCATAATGGCCGTATCTTATCCGAAAAGCTGTCTTATGGATATCTGCTTCCTTCACCTTAAGCTGATGATATCCAGGCCGTAAATATATCTTCGAGAATATCGCTGCCCCCTTAAGCTGATCAAACAAGTCATCTATCCTTGCCAACGGGTACTTGTTCTTGATGGTCAGCTTATTCAACTGACGATAATCTATGCACATGCGCATAGTTCCGTCCTTCTTCTTTACAAACAAGACTGGTGCTCCCCATGGAGACACACTGGTTCGTATAAACCCACGATCAAGTAACTCTTAGATCTGAGCCTTGAGCTCAACCAACTCCTTTGGTGCCATTCTGTACGGAGCAATTGACACAGGAGCTGTACCTGGCAGCAAGTCAATTTTGAACTCCACCTCCCTGTCCGGGGGTATTCCAAGTAACTCCTCCGAAAAAACATCCACAAATTCCCTTACTGTTCTAACTCTACTAACTTCCCCTTCTTTTGCATCCAACGCACTGACGAAGGTCAAAAACGCCTTGCACCCTTTCCGAACCATCTTTTCAGCCTTTAATGCGGAGACTACGTTAGACAAATAATTCCTTCTTTTTCCTGTCATAATTATCTCCTCATCCTCCGGGGTCCTTAACTCCATTCGCTTAGCTGCACAATCCAATATAGCCCGATGTTCCACTAGCCAGTCCATGCCAAGAATGAGACCAAATTCTCTAAAAGGTAGTTCCATCAAGTCGGCAGGGAATATCACTCCCTGAATCTCTAGAGGTACATTCCGAAATATCTTATTCACTACTACAGTTTGACCTAACGGGCTTACTACAGTCATCTCCCTATCAGACAGTTCAGAAGCTATGCCTAGTGTTTCAACTACTCTATATGCAACGTAAGAGTGGGTCGAGCCAACATCAATTAGAGCACAGTAAGGCTTGTCAGCTATAAGGAACATACCGGTTATGACGTCCGGTGCGTCTCCATCCTCCCTCCGACGTACAGCATACACTAGACCCGGCTGTCTTACCTCTGTATTACCAACACCTCTGCCTGGTGTTCCACGTCCTCTTCCAGTACCATTACCTCTACCAATCGGACACGACCCCGCGGTGGCTGCTGTCCACCTCTTCCAGCCTGATTGAAACCCTGACCTGTTGGTCGGCTCCCATCTGTTTTCATAGGACAGTCCCTAATCATGTGTTTCTTGGACCCACACTTGAAACATCCCCCTGTCTTCTTCCAACACTCTCCTAAGTGCATCTTTCCACACTGAGCACAAGTACGATACTGCCCTCCTACAACAACCTGCTGACCTCGCGACCAATCAACTCTAGGCCTCTTTTGAACATTCCCAGATGACCCTGATGATCCAAAACCCCTCTTTTGCCTATTCTGATCTGTATTCTGTCTCACAGAGTCCTTAATCCCTTCAGCTACCTTAGCCTTCTCCACTAACACAGCAAACTCTCGCTCCTGCTATGGAGCTATCAACAACCTCAGGTCATCCCTCAGTCCATCCTCAAACCGGACACATCGTTCATGCTCTGTAGCCACGATCCCTCGAGCATACCGGCTCAACCTTAAGAATTTTGCCTCGTACGCCGCTACGGACGTGTTCCCTTGAACCAGACCCAGAAATGCCTTCCTCTGCGCATCAATATAACTAGTCCCAACATACTTCTTCTGATACACCGCCTTAACATACTCCCAAGTGAGATCCTCAGCTGTAGCACCATCCCGAACTGTGAGCCACTATTGATATGACTCATCGTGAAGAAGCGACACCATTCCTTTCAGTTTCTCCTCAGCAGTCAGATCCAGCTCATCCATGATTCGTTCTGTCGCCTCCAACCAATACTCAGCCGTACTGGGTGCCACATCGGATACACCACGGAACACCTCAGCCCCATTGGCTCGGAGTCGTTCAGGTACAGATTTTCAAGCTCTCATACCTCCACCTGATCCAGCCACCATCTCAAGAACCCGCAAAGACCGCGCGCTGCATCGCATCATCCCTGCATGCGATCTCGATGCTCAACACCAAGCGGAAATTGGTGGTGGGGGGTGGTGGTACCTCATTTTCGGACCCTTGATGTAACATCCTAAATTAGGGGCTATGCATTTGGTGCATAAATCCATGAGTTAGTAGGCTCAATGAGTGGTTTGGATGTGTTTTAGGGGTTTTTAAAACTCTAGGATAAAAAGGGAATGCCTTAGGAAAATTTTGTTTTAAGTGCTTAAAAGGAGAAGCTGGGCGATGGAGGCCTTAAAGGAAAATTGTAGGAGGTTATGGACATGAACTTGGGCTTAGTAAAGTGGCTTGGGACGCTACTTTAGGGGCTTGGAGGCTTGCATCAAAAGGGAGTGCAGGAGGGAAGAGGTTCGAGTAACGCGGGGCGCAGCAGGGACTTTTATTTTTGTGTTAAGAAGGCGTCTGGCGAAAGAGGGTTTAAAAGAAATTCTGGGGAGGTTATATCAAAAACAGCGCCTTGGCAAAGTGGCTAGGGCATTACCTGCAGTCAAGGGCTCCAACAGGTCTCGGGTTCGAGGCTGGTGAGCAGCAAGGAGTGGGATTTTATTTTTTGGCTTTTTGCGTCAAAGAGAGGAGCTAGTGGTCTGCACATGGACTCTCAAATAGATGGGGATAAGCTTGATGTTTTTGTTTTTAAATTTCGGCTGGAAGAGTTGGATAAATATATAGCTTTATTTTATTTTATTTTTTTTATGGGAAGATAAGGGATAAAGGTTGGTTTATTTTATTAGTTTAAATAGGTAGATAAATGTGGGTTATTTTATTCAATTTAAATGATAGGATAAGAGATAAAGATTGGCTTAATTCAAATTATTTTTGAATGAGTTTGGGAGAGGAGAAACAGGTGCCGAAATTATCTTTTTAGGAGTATCCATCTTTTGTCCTCCTTTAGACTTATTGCCGAATTCTTTTCATTCTCTCTTCGTATTCTTTTTCCTTCTCTCTACCTTAATTCCTTCTATCACCATTGGTAAAGCTTAGCCGAACCTTATGAGCTTTCTTTGTCTTTTTTTTGCTTGGGACCTTAAAGAACACCATAGTCGAAATATCTTTGCTTAAACTGAAACTTCTCTTAAAGTTGCCATTGCCGAATATTTCTACTACAATTGAGGAGCCATAGCCGAATTTGTGATCCTCTTTTATTCTTTTCTTTTACTCATCCTAAAAGCCGAAACTCCATTGAATCTCCCCACCGTTTCTTTTATTCTCTTGATTGCCGAAAGTCAAGGATCTGACTCTATTTCTCTGGTGTTGCCGAACCTAGGAAGGGGATCTCGGGAAGTTGATCGGTAGGGGTAAACAGCGTGTAGTGGTAAGTATTCCTTTTAGCAATCGGTTTAGGCCTTGGTTGTATGAATGGCCGAATATTCTTAGGGCCATAATATTGTGTTTCGTTTGTTTGTAGCCAACACCAAGGAGCATAAAAGGATTCTTTCGGGATTCGAAATATTCAAGGTAAGTAATGTAGTTCGGCAAAAGGGCCACTATCATAAGTTCTAAGTTGAAACCAATTCTAACAATACTTTAGTAGGGATTTCGACAAGGCAAGTGGCGATTATGGATTCTGTAAGCTCGGTAAATGGTTGGTAATACTCGGCTATAGGCCATATTTGGTATTTTAAGTGTTGACTGATTATGTACTTTGGTTTTAAGGGCTAATCGACAGGAATAAGCAAAGCCTTCGGGATTTGGTAGGAGACCAAATCGGCATTAAGGGAGGAAGAAAAACCCCGTTCATCGTGTTAGATCCTAGTAGTTTGGGATTTCGCTAAATAGTAAGGTGTGTGATTAACCCACCGTTTTTCGGGTTTATGCAATAATTGCATGTGTGATTTATGTGTTAACCAGTGCAGTGACAATGATGTGATATGGATACCCTAAAGGGGTATATCGAATACCAGGTCAGTGTTGATTATTGAAAGAATGTGAATGTGCCTATATGAATGAGATTGTATGTCTGAACAACCTGTACATGCATTATTATCATGACATTATTATATGTTGCATGTGCATGGGTGGGATATGATATGAAAGAAGGTACGAGTGTACTTCGAGTACGTGGTTTGATGTTAGCCTTGAGCTACATCGTGGATTGACGTTGACTGAGGTCACGTTGTGGATTAATTGCGATTTAGTTCGCGTGATTTGATGAGTAGCTATGTGCCTCATCGTGGTTGATATCGGCTATGTGCCATATCGTGGTTGATGAGTGACTATGTGTCCCATCGTGGTTTTGGTGTTAGCTACGGCTACATCATGGATTGGCGCTGACTGAGGTCGCGTTGTGGATTATTGTGCTTAATTGCATGTGGACGGCATTGATTGCCTTTTGGAGTGAAAAGGAGAGGGTGACTTTGTAATCCCCTGGTGTGTGGTAGGCTAGATAAGGGGGTGTGTAGAGGATGGACCCTAGGCTGGGTTGGGCTTCATAATTGCATGATTTTGTATGTGAACATATATGGAAATGGGCCAAGCCCAATTGATATGTGGATTAATGTGAAAAGGGCCAAGCCCAGTATATGAATGTGGATCAGTGTGGATAAGGGCCAAGCCCAGAATGTGGTAATATGTGAATATGATACTTGTTATCTGATATATGGGTAATATGTGGTTAACATGTGGGTGGAATTCAGTGGTTTAATTACACACTGAGTCTGTATGACTCACCCAATTTTTATCAACATCGCAGGTGATGCTTGGACCGGGTTTGGAGTGGATACAAGGTGGCCCATGCAGAAGATATTCTAATTAATTAAGTATTTATATTTTCAGTATTTTGATTAAGTGTTTATTGTAATAAGGCCCATTAAAGTATTTAAGTATTTTTACTAAGTATCTATATTATTATGTTCTATTATGGATTGACAATTTAAGTATTAATTGCAAAAGAATTTATTTTCTTAAGTATATATGATAAAGTTTTAATTCGGGAATTTTGCAACAACTTAATTTATTTCGAAATTTTAAATACACAAGGTTTTCTTTCCTAAAGACAATAAATATATATACTTCACCTTTAAGTCAAAATATTTTTTTTAACGTTTTCCGCAGTGACATACCAGATCCGGTCAGGACTCGTGGGCCGGGTTTGGGGTGTTACACTTGACCAGACCTAACGGGTTCTGATACGGTCATCCTGCCTCTACCACGCCCTTGCATAATACGACCACGTCCCCTAGAACTCACGTCTATGATTGCGCTTTAATCTGTTTTAGAAAGTTTTATGCATTAGTCTTTATTCCACTGTTTACCCACGAAGAAATTTTATGTAAAGGAGTTTAGTAGTAGTTCTTTTGATCATTACAAGGTTTTTGTTTCAAGTTTTCTACCCTAATTCAGAGAAACATATCCATTCAAGTATCTACTACACCCATTCACCACTCGTACATTTTCGTCCATTCCGATCCCAGGGGTATTTTCGTAATTTGTCCTATAGGGGTATTTTGGAAATTTTCAAAATTAGGGTATCTTGATATTTCTCAAAAATAAGGATTTTTGGTATTTCTGTAAAGTAAGAATATTTTAATAAAAGTCTAGGGTAATATGGTAATTTTTATAAACAAAGGGTATTTTAGTAATTTTACAAACCAGAGGTATTTGGGTAATTTTGTAAATCGGGAATATTTCAGAAAAATTTTGTTTTTCAAAATCTAAAAATAGTGTTTACAATCAAAGGGGTGATTTGGTGATTTTAAAAACTAAGATTTTTATAAAAAGTATGGCTAGTCCCCTTTTGGGTTTTAATTAGTGAATTTAGCTTATGAATAAGTCCTCTTGGTTAGGGTGAACCATCACTACGCACCAGGTAGGATTCGAGCGAAGAGGAGGTGAGTCATTAGGACTGCTTAAATACCAGGCTCTCCCTGAATCCAATCCTAGACATGCGCACAATGGTTGCCACACCCTAACTCGGTGACTTACTCACAGGTTTGTTTGATTAAGCCTTAAAGTTTTATGTAATTCTGTGTTGAAGTAAGCTAATCCTAGGGTTCAATAACTTAATATACTAATCTACGTTCCCGTTATACCCACATACAAATCATACAATAAATCATACAACAGTTAGGGGTACTTACCTGGTGGACTTCGGGTCGGAGACTTAGGTGCCATGCCAGAAAACCTGCTTAATTCCAAGAATTATTTTTTACAAAAACTTATTTGGGCTTAATTTTGAAAATGTTGTGGGCTTTAAACCCAAGGCCGAGAGTTTAAAATTGGGCTCTGATACCAAACTGAAACACCCCAAACTCGGCCCACGAGCCTTGACCGGATCTGACATGTTTCTTAGGAAAAACCTTAACTAAATCTTGTTTGCATTTTGGAAAACTGTGATGATTTTGTGTTTGCCAAAGCATGTTGGCTTTTAAAACAAATCTTGGCGTGTTGAAATAGTGAGATGTGATTCGAGTTTGTATTTTTAACAAAACGTTTGTTTTATATTTTGTAAAATAAGGGGGGTTGCCGATTTTTAGAAATGGTTATTAAGTTGTAAACCGTAGATACTTAGGTGATAAAACATTTAGAGTTTTATGAAAAACATTTGGTTAATTCATATACCGATTATTAAATGATAGTTAATACTTACAGCATAAAAATTTAAACGTCTAAGTAGTGGCCTTATTACATCTGAAAAATACCAAATAAATCTCGAAAATAAAATAATAAAAAATGTAAATGCAACCGTTTGAAATCCCGAAAACATTCAGCATGGCCACCACATAGTCACCGCTGACCCGGTCCATGTCACTGAGTATCATCGGAAAAGATATCCCACAAAGGGGTGAGTCAAACAGACTCAGTGTGTGACAGCCAAAACAAAGTCCCAAACGATTTAGGCATATCAAATCACATATATATAACAAATATAAGTAATGATGCAATCCCGAACCCAAACCTAAATTTCCATCCTCTACACATCACTCGTACCTGCCATCACACCGTGGGGATTACTAAATCGACCCTCCATCCGCTACACACCATCGAAGGCAGTCGCTGCAGACGACATGCGCATCGCCCTTGTAAATTGTGGCATAACTACCAGATAATGTGACAAAGTCACCAGATAATAATACGTGACATAAGTCACCACATTCAGATTATGTGACATGAGTCACCAGATATTGTGGTAAAAACCACCAGATCACTTCCCCTTTTCAATATCACCCATATGCCCGTGCACAATACAAACATGCAAGAATCATGCCATATACCTTATTCCATCTTCATAAAAAATTCACATATGTGCCATATTCCAAATGTTCATAACATTTATTAACATAATATTAAAGGTTACGTACCTGAATACTCTGTACCATTGTATGGTACCTTTAGCCACATTCTTAACTCATATTTTCGTTAACACATATATTAATATCAATACCATAGATCTATTAGGAGTTAGTGTAGGGCTACACACCTGGTTACCAAGGAATGTGGATTTGCTTCAGATGTTGTTGAATGAGGCTCATAATAGTCGATTTTCGGTACATCCAGGTAGCACGAAAATGTATAATGATTTGAAACAGTTCTATTGGTGGCCTGGTATGAAACGGGACATATTCGAATTTGTCTCGAAGTGCTTAATTTGTCAGCAAGTAAAAGCTGAACATCAGGTGTCTTCTGGGTTACTTCAGCCAATCATGATAACTGAATAGAAATGGGATAGAATTGCTATGGATTTTGTATCCGGCTTGCCTACGACACCGAGCAAGAAAGATGCAGTCTAGGTTATAGTGGATAGACAAACCAAATCAGCACACTTTGTTCCAGTTCATACGAACTATTCGCTCGATAAGCTTGCTGAGTTGTATGTATCTCAAATTGTGAGATTACATGGTGTGCCGATTTCTATTGTTTCGGACAGAGACCCGAGATTCACGCCGCGATTTTGGAAGAAATTGCAAGATGCTTTAGGTACCAAACTACACTTTAGCACAGCTTTTCACCCGTAGACAGATGGTCAATCTGAACGAACCATTCAGATACTTGAGGATATGTTGAGATGTTGCGTCCTCGAGTTTGAAGGTACGTGGGAACGATACTTACCTTTGATTGAATTTGCTTATAATAATAGCTTTCAATCTAGTATCAAAATGGCACCCAACGAAGCTTTGTACGGCCGCAAGTGTCACACACCATTGCATTGGACCAAGCTCAATGAAAACAAGATACACAGGGTTGATTTGATTAAAGAGGCTAAATAGAAAGTGGCAGTGATCCGTGATAGTTTGAAAGTTGCATCAGATCGCCAAAAGTCATACGCGGATTTGAAACGTAAAGACATTGAGTTTCAGGTTGGAGACCGGGTATTTTTGAAAGTTTCTCCGTGGAAGAAAGTACTTCGATTTGGTCGAAAAGGATAATTGAGTCCGAGGTTCATCAGGCCGTATGAGATCATCGAACGTGTTGGGCCTGTTGTTTATAGATTAAAGTTGCCCTCTGAATTAGAAAAGATACATAATGTATTCCATGTTTCGATGCTTCGTAGATATAGATCAAATTCGTCACATGTGATTGCCCCGTCTGAGATTGAAATCCGATCTGATATGACGTACGAGGAAGAACCGATCAATATCTTAGCTCGTGAAGTGAAAGAGTTGAGAAATAAGAAAATTCCACTAGTAAAAGTATTATGGAGTCGACATGGAATAGAATAGGCTACGTGGGAGCCTGAGGATTCAATGAAACAACAATATCCGACTCTATTTACCGGTAAGATTTTCGAGGACGAAAATCCCTAAGGGGGGAAAGTTGTAACAGTCTGAATTTGACCCTAATCGAAATGGTGGTTTCGGGACCACAAATTCGAGTCTGAAAAATTTTTAAATATTATTTCCTGTGTTAATTATATGTGAATTAGTATGTGTGAAAGTTTCATATAAAAATTTGATTGTTTGTATGCTTAATTAAATAAAAGGACTTAATCGCGTAAAGTGAAAAAGTTACAAACTATAGTGAAAGGTGCTAATGTGATAGTGGCTTTTTAATATGAAGTACTAAAAGGGCAATTAGCCCATTTTACAAGGTAGTGGACGATAAATGCCAATAATGCCCTTATTTATATGTTATGTTTATTTTATATTATAAGGTTAATTTGGTAATTAAGTAATAACATAATATATGTAATAATAAAACAAAAATAGGCCATTATCATGTTGCTTCTTTCATGGCCGAATGTGATAAAGAAAAAGGAAGAAAACCTTGGTTAAAATTCGGCTACTACAAGCTTTAATTCAAGGTTAGTTTTTAATCGGTTTTCGATAATTTCTACGTTTTTGTAATCGTTGCTTCGAAAGCTTTAAAACCCATGTCTCAATTTCATGAATTGATGATGTTTGTGTAAAATGCCATTAATGCTATGTTGAGTTCTGTGATGTTTTATGGTGTTAGATGATAGATATGTAATTGATGAACATACTTTGTTCTTGAATTTTTGATAGATTTAGCTAAATGGGGCTAAATTGTAAAAATAAATTTTTGAGGGGTTAAATTGCAAAATAAATGAAATGTAGGGACTTGTATGACCATGGGGAAGATTCAGCCCTTAGGGATTGAATTCAAATTATGTGTATTTTGTGTTTTGTGCAATAGGGACTAAATTGTAAAAGTTGTAAATGTCAGGGGTAAATGGTAATTTGCCTATTTATGTGATTTGGGACTAAATTGAGATGAAATGTACTTGGATGAGCTTAATTTGATTATGTTTAGATCAAGAACAAAGAAAAACAGACTTGGATTAGGGAAAGGCGAAAGTTATCGAATAGTCGGTTCTTGTCGTCCGACGAAATCCGAGGTAAGTCTTTAAGCAAGTTAATACTGTAAATATTGTTCGTAACCTAGTTATATACTGAATTTTGAATTATTGGATTGAAATGTGGACATAGCCGAATGTGACATAATAAATTTAACAATGAAAGGTAGTTAAATTAAATTGAATTCATTATGTGAAAGTGATATGAATTATGTGTTATATGTGTGATTTTGGTAAAATGTAATGTGTACGAGATGGTTGAATAATATCAATTCGGGCTTTGAGCCTACCAGGCCTTGTGCCGGTGAATTATATCGGGCTTATTGCCTAACAGGCTAAATGCCAGTGTTTAAATTTCAGACCTTGGGTCTAGCAGGCCTAGTGCCGGTGTGTAATTCAGGCTGACGCCTAGTAGGTTCTAAACCGGTGATGAAATTTCTAATTGCAAGACAAACTTTTCTAGCTAAGTAATCAACGAGGAAGTAAATCGATATTACAAGTTATATATGTATGTTCGGCCATACAGGTAAGTGCTTACAAGTTATTAAATTGATCTTCTATATTAGATCAATAAGGTAAGTATTTATGTGTTAAATTGTCGAACGAGAATGATACTAATTGATCCTGTATATTCGGCTTTGTATTTATGTTTATGTAACCATGTTGGAATTACTTTGATGCCATGTATACAAATGAATGAAATGTCAAATGAATATATAGATATGTGATTATGTTTCTTGTATATGGAATTACTAAATGTAAGTATATACTTACTTGTGTATATGTAATCCTATTGAATTAACTGTACCGAAAGTATTAATAGTTGGAGAAGTGCTATTAATTTATATTTGAATTATATGATGAGTTAATAAATTGAAGATTAAAGATATAATAATTTCAATGATTGAGCTAAATGAGGTATTTGTATTCGGCATTAGTAGACCAATAAGTGTTAAGCTTTAAATTTTATGGTATGATGTATGTTATTGAAAATGATTGAATGAACATTTGATTTAATACATTTGCTTAAGACTTACTAAGCTAGTAAGCTTACTTCATATGTGTTCATTGTTCTGTATTATAGATTTTGGCCAAGCTACGGGCTCAGAGGATCGTCGACGAAGTCATCCACACTATCAACCTATTTTGGTACTTTTGAGTTTGGACTTTTGAACTTAAGGCATGTATAGGCTAGACTATGTTTTGAGCTATGAATTTGTTCTTGTATATATATATAGCCATGCAAAAATGGCTTAAACATGATGCTAGATTGGTATATTTATAATCGGTCATATTATAAGTTCATTTGGTAACTATGATATATGGCATGTGTGTATAATACTTTGATTTTATGGCTTGATTGGGGAATGATGTGAATAGCTTATAATTAGCTCGTTTTTGATAATCTTGATGCTTGGTATGACTTGGCTTTGAGTATGACTATAAGCTCACTTAGTAATAGGATATAAGGGATATATATACACATTTGACTTTGTCTTGGTCGTCTTGATTCATTTGTAAAGACAATGTATGCACGTTTATATGCTTAAATGACTTGCAATTTAGGTACGGTTGGTGAATGCTCTAATAATGAATAAGTGGTATAAGTATTTGTGGCTCAATTATGCACATGCCAACAAACTAATGTGTGCATTGGTTCGACTGAGTGTTGGATCTATTTGAATTTGGTATGAGCAATGTACATGTGATCTCATATACGTTTATTTAAATGCCATGATTATTACATAGTTAAGAACTAATTATGTGTATATGTATATTCGGTTAAGGTGACTTAATTTATTAAATGAATAGAACCAATTTGTAAATCGTTGCAATGACTCATTTGGAATATATATATGTGAACAATCTTACAATAGTTAGTCAACTGAATGAAGTATGTTTTAAATCATCTTTTATATATGTTGTGTGGTATGCATAAATGTTCATAGCAAGTTCGACTTATGTTCTTTGATTACTATGCCGTATATGACCTAGGTTTAACATGGTAAGTATGTTTTAAGAAAGTAAATGTATTACACATTTACACGCATATGTGATTGTTTTAATTTATTTGTATTTTTATATAAGTATGTTTATTTATGACTTGAGTGACTGATTGAAAGATATGACATAACTGGTAATGCCCCGTAACCCTAATCCGGTGACGGATACGGGTTAGGGGTGTTACATGATCGGCAAAAGTCTTATGCCGATTTAAAAAGGAAAGATATTGAGTTTTTTGTTGGTTATAGGGTTTTCTTAAGAGTATCACCGTGGCAAAAGGTCCTCTGATTTGGATGCAAGGGCAAGTTAAGCCTGAGATTCATTGGACCTTGCCGTATCTTGAAACGGGTCGGACCCATTGCTTATCAGTTGGAGTTACCACCAAAGCTGAATTGAATTTATGATGTGTTTCATGTCTCGATGCTAAAACAATATCAGTCGAATCTGTCACATATTGTTACTGTCGACGAGATCGAATTATGACCGGATTTAACATTTGAAGAGGAACCTGTTCAGATTTTGAATCGTGACGTTATGATGTTGAAGAAGAAAACTATTCCCTTAGTGAAATTTCTATGACAGAACCACGGTATTGAGAAAGCCACGTGGGAACCACGGTATCCGTATTTGTTTGATTCAGGTAAAATTTCGAGGCTGAAATTTCTTTTAGGGGGAGAGAGTTGTAATGCCCCAAAATTTTAAGAATTTAATTGTGATAATCTACAGTAATTAATTTTTGTATTTCTGGTACTGTGCTCTGCTTCTAGGTTTAAGGTTTGGAGTTCGAGTCACTTTTTTGAAAGTTTTGTTGTGTTTTTAAATCAACCCATGAGGCCGCATTACCCGATTAAGTTAAATTCAGTGTGAAATGGTGACAAGAATGAGCCTGTTGGTTCACTGGTTAAGCATTTGCTTGTATTCTGTCTGGTTCCTAGTTTAAATCCCATCGTACGCATTAGGAATATATTTTTTGCAAATGTCGGGAAGGGTGGTGGTTAATTTAAAACAATCTAAGAAAAAGTTATCATTATTTTTCTTTCAAAATTTTTTTAGTTCTTTAATTTTTGTTGTTCTTCCTTCTTTTCAATTTCTTTTTCTTCTTTCTTATTTTCTGCAATTAATCTTGTGTAATTGTGAAGTCTTGTTGCCTGTGAGATCAATTTTGTGTAAGTTCTTTTGCAAATTCCTTTCATTGTGATTTTCGTTTTGTTAACATTTTTCTATCAAAATGGGACTTTGCTCATTTAGTTGATTTTTTGTTAATCACTCGATTGGCTACTTTGTTTAGGCAAGGATATTGCAAAATATGGTAATCCATCGTGTTAGGTTGATTTCTCCTGTTTCGTATGAGGTGAGTGTGCGAATTGGAATAGAATTGTGTCGAACCTTTCGACATGTTTTTAACGATAAGTGATTTTGCTAAATGTTGGAATTGATAGTATAATTGATTGTGGAATGATTAATTAGGTTTCGGGTAGTCCCCGTATTATATCTCCGTCAAAACAAAATCAGGTGCATACTAGAAACCTTAATTTGCAAGTTTCAGATCGCTAAAAATGGTGGATGTCGACACAACACAGCCAGGCACATAGGCATGTGACTAGGTCGTGTGGGCCACACAGACGTGTGGTAGGTTGTGTGAACGGTCATGTAACTCACTATTTATTGAATTAAGGCCACACGAGTAGCCACACTGGCGTGTGTCTAGGCCGTCTGTGGCCATGCTAGTGTAGGGTTTACACGAAAAGGGACATAGGCGTATGCCCAGGTAGTGTAACTCACTGTTTGAGGTATAAAAACCATACGGCCAAGGCATATGGGCATATGCCCAGGCCGTGTGGCAGGATGTTGGGTCCGAGAACTGTTTATGAGGCTGAGAATGTTGCTAAACTTTGATATCTGTTTCCTCAATGTACGAATAACTGAATTTGTTTATATGAGAGCTGTCTGATACTGAATTTGTTTATATAAGAACTGTCTGATACACTTAGACTGATCTGTGAATCACATGCTTGAATGTGCACTATAATACCACTTTGTTATTGAACTGTTTTATTAATTATGTAATGTATTAGAATCACTAAACATGTGTTACGGTAGTTGTATTCTGCATTGGTATGGGTGGGATGATGTGAAGGAAGAAGAAATCTGTTCTGAAATCGTGGCTATGCCACTAAGAGTATATCTAATTCTGGTGGTTGGCGCATACTGAATTAGCAGCTAAGCTGCATTTCTGTAAAAGTGTCAATGAGCACTTAGTGGTGTGAAGGGTTGGTTGGGTGTTAAATGTCCTTAATGGTGTGTTGAGATGGTAGGAGATGGTGTGCAGCGGAAGGGAATAGGAAAATTGCATCTGAATCTGACCGGTGTCGTATATAAACTGAAATTTCATATGCGTATACATGTAACTGGTTTGCTCTAAATCTGAACTATCACTCTTCTAAAATGAACTGAATACTTGAATTTGGAATTTCACTATAAATGAATTCTAATAAAATAAATTTCTTTTGCGCACTTAGCTCACAACTCACTTATTTATTCATTGGATTTCAGGTGGTTCCCACTTTTGATCGGGTCAGGGTTGCAGAAGCTCGGTCAAACCTTTATCTTTCTTTTAAGCATTACTATTAAGGATTATTATCCTGTGATGTTAAGGAACTTATGAAGATTATGTGCTTTAAATTTCGTGGTGATGAATGTTACGTAATGAATAGCTCAATTCGACTGCATTATGATAGTATGAACTCTAATACAGATGATGTAACTCTCCAAACTTGATCTGAACGTCTAGACCGAGCTTTGGGTGTTATACATGCAATCAATTTAAAAATAATCACTTTACAAAACTAACAAAATATGAATCGGTAAATTTTCCCTGAGTATGAGAAAATTCAAGAATGCCTTACATCCCTTCCGTACCAACTTTTCTGCCACCAACGCAGAAATCACATTAGTCAAGTAGTCTGGACGTTCCCCAATCACCACTACTGTAAAGGTCCAGAACCGTGGTCACCGCGGAGTCCTCCGCCGCACCGATCAGTCTACTGCTGGAGATTATATGAACAGATTAAACAGAAAAGGGTGAGTTTTTGCAAACTCAGTGTGTAATTCTCACAGAAAACATGCACACAGTAATATCAGAGGACAAATATCATTGCACAGTTCGGGTCTGAGCCCATTACAGATACGGTGTGGACCTTAGCCTACTGAGATACAAATTAGATATGTTCTAGGGCCTTAGCCCATTTCAGACATAATATGCAGATCAGACAGAATAGCAGAATCCTACCCACCAGCCTCTACACACCAACTCCGTCCAACCCTACACACCATGTAGGGATAAAATCAACCCACCCATCCCTACACACTATGCTGTACTGAATGCGGCACATAATCAGAAAGTTTACAGCTGAGTTTCCAGATAACAGGCTTAAGAGCCTTTCAGATACTTCCTCCAGTAAAACGTCAACCCACCCTGATGCAATGCAACATACATAAAATGTCATGCTATTATGCAAATACAGTTCATACATTCAGATATCAGAATTCATGCTCAGTACAGAAATCAGTACGTCAAGTCATACAATTAGAGGTCTAGTTAAAGCTTACCGACCCTACAATAGGTCCACAATCGACTAGGGCGACCGTGCAATCTTACAGCACTTCTTAGAAAAATGGGTTCACACGCCCATGTGGCCTACCCGTGTGGACTCACACACCTGTGTGGCCCACACAGCCCAAATTGGCCTTGGCCGTGTGGATCACATGGCCTGGCCCAGAATCCCACACACAACCCAATTGGTCCCGCCCGTCTGTCACACACGACCTTGCCCAACTGTTATACGGCCGTGTATTCGCGCACGGCCCGGCTCGTCGATCACACGGTCGTGCGATGATTTACAGTCTCGCACACGACCTACCACACGGGCGACCACATGCTCGTGTGGCATCGACAGAGAGGTTTTTGGCTTTCGCTGAAACCTCGTTTTTTGCATTTCTAGGTACACACCTTTATTGACTCACTACAAAACTACTCCCGAGCCTCTCAAGACCTAAAATCAGAATGTTTCACCTCTTAGAAACCAAAAACGAGTCTAAATCAATTACTCATGATATTGCAAAGTCGACTTACCGCTACCAAGTCGATCACTACTTCAAACCAAATTGACGCGACACTGATTCCAGTCTCTCAAATAACTCTTACGCATAACAAAAACCCCTTTTAAAACTTAAACATTCGAAAGGAACCGTTATGATTAGTACAACCCACAACTTACTGAACGTGTGTCCCAAATCTGAATAATAGAATGATTGGGAAAACGAGGAACCGGAATAAGGGGTAAAGGCAAAATAATTTCGGCAGCAAGAGATATAAGGGAAGGGGAAACCAGCAGCAAAAGAGAGAGAGTAGGAGAAGGGCTAGCCAAAATTTTCAAAAAGAAAGACAGTACTGAACAGAAACTGTTAACCTCCAAACTTTTCCCCTTAATTCTCTCCCTACTATTAGATTTTTAGTCTAACATAAAAACTCTGGAAGTGATAGGCACAAAAAATAATGCTTTTGTCGCAACTCGAACACAGGACCTTTTCCATCCCAACAATCCTCTTAACTACCAGACCAGCAGGCCCATTCTGACATGTTCTTACTAACCTTTACTTATACGCCTACTAACCAGAGTTTGGGCTTTATTCATAAAAATACAAAAATTTTCCCAAGTCAGGGCTTGAGCTTAGGACCTCTCAGACACTTCCCAGAATACTTAACCACTGAAGCAGACATACAATTGTCTCAAAGTTACAAAAGCCGAAATAAGAAATCGGGGTGTTACAACAGTTGCGTTAAATATTAATCTTGCTTTAGGCCAATCAATAACTTAACTTAAGTTACATGCACACATCCTTTTGTATTTTAAAATAAAATTAATTTTCAGAACAGATGTTACTTTAGCAACTTATTGCTTCAATTAAGTTATTTTGAAATACATATTAAAATATCAATATTCAGATCTAAAATTCAAGGGAAGGGATTTGAACACAAGACCTTAGACACACGTAATGTAACATCCTGAATTAATAGGCCTTTGCGTTTAATGTGTGGTTATGTTTAATGTGAGTGTTAGGGGTCCAGAATGGGCTCAGGGTTGGGCCGAGGCCTTAATTGAATTTTCTGTTTAGACACTCTAGTGGAAAGCCTGATAAAATAGGGCTTTAAAGATATTAGCTGTGTTTTAAGACACAAATGGGCTTGTGGCCCAGTGGCAAAGTGGCGCCACTTAAAGAGCAGGGAGGTGGCGTCAACTGAAGGGGCTCAAGTTCGAGTCACATGAAGCTCAATTATTTTAATTAAAGTTAGGTAATTTTTGGCATTTAAATGAGCAGAGTTGGAGTCGGCTAGGATGCTTTAAAATAGGATTTATTTGTTTGGATAATAAGGATAATATGGCTAGATAATGTGGATATTATTCTGATAATAGTAAGGAGAGGTGGTGTTATCTAGGCTTCTTCTAAAGGTATGAATAGATAAAGATAAAGGAGAAAATATAGGAGCTATCGGCTGAGTGCGGTGTTGGCCGAAATTCCATAACCTAGAAGAGGGAAGAAATTGGTTTCTATATGGCAAAGGGGTGCCGAATTTTCCCTATTATTTGTTTAATTTTTAGGTATCAGGAAGGGCACCTCCGGGATTTGATAAGTAAGTGCCGAAATTCTCTATAAATAGGGGTAGTATCTCTTCAATTTCGGCATTTGAACCCTATTCTTTTCTTCATTCTCTATGCCGAAACCCTCAGCCATTCTCTGCAACCTTTCCTTTTAATTTCTTCTAAAAGCAGAAACCTCATAATCCTTTCTCTACATTCTTTTCTTTTGATATTTGCTGAAGCCGAACCTACCTGTAGTCTGCCGAAATTCTCTTTTCTTCTTCCTTTCGATTTCTTCATTAAAAGCCAAATCTCCATAGATTTCTTTGAATCATCTTCTCTTCCTGATTTTTGCAAAAAGCCGGAATCCTCTGGGAGTAGCCGAATCTTTTCTAGTAAGGTGAGTGTCAACTCTTGTCATTCCTTAAGATTTTTTTCGGTTTTGGAAGACAAAGCCGAAAGGCTAATGGTTTAATGGTTTTATGTATTTTCTTGTTGGGCGACATCGGGAATGGAAGAAGATCATCTAGATCTAAAAGCCAGAAATCATTAGTCTCTAATTTCGGGAATTCAAGGTAAGGGGTTCTCTTTAGATCTCCGTTAGATTCGCTATCGTATTTATGATCTTAACCATATGTTATGGTTTAACAAACCTATTTCGTCATAGTAGTTTTGACAAGGACTTTTTGATGGAATCAAATATGGATCAGGCAAAGGAGAGGATTGGGTCCGTAAATCTAATCCCTAAGTTTAAGAAACAAGTGGTGTCTGCTGTTTGAGATTGGCCACCGGGTTGTGGACCGGCTTCTGAACAACACCTTAGGCAGATAGTGGTGGTGTTGGCTACGGATAGGGTCGACATAGGCAGTATCATCTTGTCGGTAATCAGGTGTGTAGATCTCTAACACACTAGTTAATTGCAATATATATTTTATGGGCTAAAAAGCCGGAAAGAGGCTGTGTAGACAGTCGAATAAAACCCAAAAAAGGGTTTACAAAGGATGCCAGATACGTAATCATAGAAACCACTCTATGAGTATCGATATATGTGAAAACCTATTTTCTTGTTTTTTTAAGTATGTATGCATGGGGTGAGACTATGTTAATAAAGGGGAAGTGCATGATAGGTCACTTGGTGATCGGTGGTTAAACCACAAAATCTAATGTTAGGTCACATAGTGATCGGTGGCAATGCCACGTTTAATGATTCTGATTAATAGGAATAGGCAGTACGGCTGTCGTTATGGTGGGCAGCGGATGGAGGGTTGATTATAGAAATCTCCGAGGTGAGATGGTTGGTACGGATTGGTGTGTAGAGGATGGAATTCTAGGATGGGTTGGGCTATTCATCATTTATTGTTTATCATGTTATTATGATTGTTGCCTTTATGTATGGGCCAGGGCTCATAATGTATTTGTGGGCCTCAGGTCGTTGTGTGTTTCAGGATTTATACACTGAGTCTTGGTGACTCACCCTTTCATTTTTCTCTACTCTTTCAGATGATCAGTAGATCGTGGACATGGGAGCCGAGACGGACTCGAGGGGCCATCAAGTTATTTGTTTTTACATTTTCCATTCTACTTTAAGTTTTAATTTTGGAATTATTGGATGTAATAAGGCCTCCGTAGCTTAGGTTATAAGTTGATATATGTTAATGCTTATGGTTTTTTTATTATTCATTATCAAAGACTTATGTTTTAAAGAAATAAAAATGGGATATTTAAACATTATTTAAGTAACACTTATTTGGAAAGATAAATTACAAAGATTTTCTACAAGTGCCACCTATTTAACAAATATCTTCATAAACGAACTAAATTTTACAAAGCCCTTTTAACGAAAAGTTTTTAACATCAAACCCGTAGCAAACCAGATCTGGTCGAAACGTATGGGCCGGGTTTGGGGGTGTTACACATAAGTAACACATAGCCACTGCAACAGATTAATTTACTTGATATGATTTAACAATATCAAAATCAAATAATTTTGTGGCGTTACACACACTAATGTGGATTGTTGCATCGGAATCTTTCCACCAAGTGTGTCTAAGTACCAAAGCCATATTAACCTTAAAATAAACAAAAATTAAGAAATGCACCTATCGCACCAGAAGAGAAACAACCATCTTTACTTAATTCATTTTGTTGTTTCTTTTGAAGTGTCGTATGCGTAGCTTTCTTATTTTTCTTTATATACCCCATTGGAGTTGGCTTTTGTTATGAATGTATCAATTTTAACCTTTTTGTTCTTAAAAAACCTCTTTTCAATGTCAGCCATCAATTCTTTGTTGTGATAATCTTTTTAGATATAATGCCCTTGAATGTTTCAATGCATGCAATGATATTGATAGGTATATGATCGCTGTAAATTAGAGTTTTAAAATTTATAAAAGAATGATCAAAACCTGAAAACTAACTCTGACAACAATTAAAGGCAAGTGTACCTATCGAACAGTAGTATAGCTTAGGCAAGATTGGATATCGAACCCAAAGGAACTAAGAGTACTAATACTAACTTTTTTTTATTATTTAGCCTTAAAAATAGAGTGAAGTTGCTTTAAACTATATTGACGAAGACTAAACTCAGGACACAAAGACAAAAAGGACGAATAGGAAAATAACTTTGAAGGAAAACTCAGTTGATTATGACGATACCCTCAGGAAGAATCTACCTAGACTTCACTTGTTATCTAACACTAAATTATATGATTTCTTTTACTTAGCTTGATCCGTAAGACTCCCTAACCTGTATTAAACCCTCTATCGAGGCGAATAACGTCTAACCCTAGGTTAATTAGTGGAACTCTCGTTCGCTTATAATAACCCCCTAGGATAGCAGTAAATCGATCAATGGACTCCCATATTAGGTTTCACTCTAATCTGGCAAAATCTCGTAACCCTATCTCTAGGCGTTCGATCAACTCCGCTTAATTATGTTAGACATACTCTTAGGCAGGGTCTATTCCTCCTCCACCTAAGCACATTAGATTTGGATTAAGCAACATAATTAAGAACAAACTAAGCAATTATCATATAACTTAGAAATCAAATAAAAAAATTCATCTAGGTTTCATCCCCTTCAGGTATCTGAAGGGTTTAGTTCATAATGAATAAAAAGAACATCACAAGAGAAAAGATAAAACAAAACATAAGAAAATCCTAAAACCCCCTGAAGGAATTGAAGGATAATTTCGCCATCTTGAGTATAATTTCGTCTTCTTGGGATGGATCAACTGGCTGTCCTCGCGTTATTCCCTAACTCTGACCTTCTCGGCTTAGCTCCTTGGCCTAGCTTTGACGCCTTTTCAAAGGTGGTACTTAGGGGATATATATAGTCTCCTGGAATGCGATTCTTTCTCCCTAAGTATCCTTTTCCGACTAAAATTGCTCTTTCCAGCGACAGAGGCACGGCCATGGCACACGCCCGTGTGAATCGAGACCAAACCGTGTTCAGATTTCTAACTTGACGCACGACCATGTGAGGCAGAGTTGAGGCTATGCTCTAGATGTTCATTGAGGCACGGCCGTGTGGACTTTGGGCCAGGTCGTGTCAATTTCGTGCTAAGGCCCATTTACTTCGTTTTGGGCCCGTTTTGTGTTCTTTTCATCCTCGGGTGCTTTCCTGGGTATAAAACATGAAAAGAATGGATTACAAGCACCTTTTTATATAAATCAAGGAGTAAATCATCAAAAAGTAAGCTAAATGTGGGATTAAAATAGGTTACATTTACAGTTTATCAAATACCCCCACACTTAAGCTTTTGCTTGTCCTCAAGCAAAATTCTCAACTTACAATTAAAACGAACTTTCCATGATTCATAATTCTTATCAACAATGCCTTATCCTAATTCATAGATAATTCATACATGGATAATTCAATTCAAAGAGTCCTAAAGATTCAAACGAGATAAGTTATGAGTTTGTACCTCGAAAAACATAGGTGTCTCCCTTCATTTAAATAACTACCTTTTCAATCCAAAATCAACAAGGACTGATATCCTCACTAAAGATTCACTCAAATCACTCTAAAGTGTTTAAGGTTCAGGGAAAGATCGCTCGTAAGTCGAACCTGAAAAGTTAATCCCATAGGCTTGCCTAAAAATCAAATCTCCACCACTGTAATATGAGATGACAAACAAATCAAAAGGTTTTTGTTAGGGTTGTAACGGGGCTAGGGTAAAAGGTGTGGTCATAGGCTGAAATTTAAAAGTTAGAATCGAGATCGAATTGACAAGTACCTACCTAAAACTTTTCTAAAATTTTATAAATTGAAAAGTAATAAGCCTACTTAATATGAGATTTTCTTTTGGAAATAGACTTTGATTGTGTAAGCTCACCTTTCACATTACTAATATTGAATACTTCGAAAAAAAAATTTTTTAGAACAAACTAAATACAAGATAAATTTAACTACCAGAATAATACACTTAGGTAACTAGTTCAAATCAAATCTCGATTAAGGGGTAGTCAAAAGAAAGGGTGATAACAAATACAAAGGGGCTTTGAGTTAATATTAGTTGGTGAGTCAATAAAAAAGGGTTTGTTAGGATCAAGGGGGTTCACTAGGGGTCAATTATGCAGGTAGGCTTTTTAGTGGTGTAAGTGGGTTAAAACCTAGGTGCCTTTATCATCTCAGTCTATCAAATCATAACTGTGGTCTTGACCTGTATAAACGAGGCAAGTTCTAGAATAACAGTTCATAGTTGACACACTCATAATCAAAGAATGAGCACGAAAAAGAATGTATGCTCTATAAGACTCAAAATCTCACAAAAATTATGGGTGTTTTGACATCATCCTTGTAAATTTCAAATTTCAAGGTAATATTCAAATTTAGATCAACAACCTAAAAATTATAAATTTTGAAAATTAGACTTACCATACTTAATTCTCTAGTATTCTTTAAATTTAATTATCAATGTACAATTAACTATGACTTATTCTAAAACATGTCAATCGTAAACCATCAGAAATTTCATCTTAATTAGTAATATGAGAAAATTACTTTCAAACAAGATTAAATTCAGGGATTTGAGAATAATGCAGAAAGTTAGGCATTTTTATCCTCAGGGTTTGAGAATAGAGGTGTGCATGGGCTGGGCGGCCCGACCCGTCCCGAAGGCCCGCCTGAAATGTGGGAGGGTTTGGGCAAAAATATAGGCCCGAAAAATGGGCTTGGACAAAAAAATAAGGCCCGTTTAAAAAATAGGCCGGACTTGGGTAAGGCATTTTTGGCCCGGGCCCGACCCGAATTCATTAAAGGCAAAAAAAAATATTTTTTAAATATTATTTTCTTATTGTTTTTCTCTTTATTTTGCTACCATTTTACTATTATGTTTCTATTATTTTGTTGTTATTGTTTAGATATTATATAAAACTTATTTTATTGTTAATTTTGTTATTATTTTAAAGACATTTGTTAATTTTGTTATTATTTTAGAGGCATTTGCTTGTTAAGTTGCATCTATTTTAGTGTTATTTAAGTCTACATATTTTTTAAAATTTATTTTCAATTTGTTGAAAAATATTTATTTTGATTTTTTAATATTTTTGATGTATTATATATATTTAAAAATTATATAAAATAATATAAAAATTAATAATGATTAGTTAGTGGTGTGCCCTGGTTTTAGTATTTTTATATGGGCTGGCTTGGACAAAATTTTAGGCCCATTTTTTGGGCCCAGCCCGGCCCGAGCCCAATGAATGGGCCTAAATTTTTAGTTGGGCCCGACCCGAACCCGGCCCGACCCGGCCCATGCACACCTCTATTTGAGAATAATGAAAAAAGTTAGGCATTTTCTCAGAGTTTGAGAATAATGAAAAAAAGTTAGGCATTTTCTCAGAATAACTATTCACCCCCCACACTTAAGATGTACATTGTCCTCAATGTACAAAGATAGATAATAACATTTAATGGATAAATCAAAAGAGAAGAGGAAAGAATTACTCCCTAAGTTTTGGATGTTTTCCCGAGGGAGTGTCTTTGGTGGTGGTGATGGTCGATCTTATGACGAACCTGCGCTAAATGAAGAAATTGGGTAGCGCTCTGAGAAGTAACCAGAATTTATTAAGACCTAATAAAAATAAACTAAATATAAAATTAAAGAAAAACAAACTAAAGGGAAGGAGACTAAGACGAAAACTAAAATGAAAAGAGAATATTAATGGACTTTGAAGTCCTTATTGAAGGATGGTTCGCAAGGTGGGAATCAACACTGAGGTTGGGGATGTGATGGCGGTGGCGGAAGTGAAGAGGTTATCGCGGTAGTCGTCGTGATTCGCAAGCAGCCTGGCGAACCTGACACTAAGACACTGAAATTAATTAAACTAAATTAAGCAAAAAATAGTCAAAGGGAAGGAAATTGAAGCAAAAGAGAAAAGAAGAATAAAAACTATATGGTCTCAAAGACCCTTGGCTTGGTGAGTAGTCGAAGCTGCCGGCATGAACTCATGTTGATCGTTCTTTAATCAGGAGCCTCTACTTAGCTTCTTCCGTTTCTTTGACATGATTTTGTGTGGCTCAAGGGTGTTAGATATGAATGAAGTGCAAAATCTTGAGAGGGAAAAGAGTGAAAAGAAAAGAGAATAAAGATGAAACTAGATGGAGAGGAGGTGGAGAGTTGTGGGGTTTAAATAGGGGTTCAGGTCTGATGCTTTCCCGCGACCGTGTTCCCAGGGTGTGTCGATTTACACGGCCATGCGTGTGTTGTTACCCTATGCCCGTGCTTTGGATCCCCACGCCCGTGTTCGATAAGTCAATAGTTTCGCACAGTTTGAAGGTACGGGTGTGTTCTGCCCGTGGTGTGGAAGTCAGTAGCTTCACACGGTTAAGGGGAACGGCCGTGCCCTTCTGTCGGTGCCCATGGGGAGGGTGGTTGGATCCGTGACGTTGAAGGGTGGTTGGACTGACTTGCACGGCCTATGCTCTGTTAGTGTGGCGATTTCGGTGGTCCACACGGTTATGGGCACGATCGTGTGTAAGGCTGTGTGACCTGGAAAACCTGTATTTTTTTTAGTTTCAAAAGAAGAAAAAGAAAAATAAAATAAAATGCGAATAAATGTAAAAAGAAATAGGGTTAGTGCTCGGGTTGCCTCTCGAGAAGTGCTCGTTTATAGTCTTAAGCTAGACTTTCTCATATTTGAAAACTTTAGGGAGGTTTAAAGGTTTGAATATCTTCCCTCATACTTTTGGTTTTATTCTCTTGACAAAGTTGAAGTCGAGAAGCGTTTACCTTGAAATTGCCGAATATTGGATTGCTTACCTCGACTATTCCTTGTGGGAAGATATCGTGTACCTTAAGAAAAAGTTCTCCTTTTTCCTTCAGGTCTGTTGTGGTGATGTGAGGATCGGCTTTGTCTAACAGTACCTGGTCTCCTAATTTAAAGTGATTTGAAGCCCCCACAAGCTCTTTTGGTGGTTCCTCTGGTTTTACTTCGTGTGATTTTGGTTCTTCCTCGTGTAACCCTAGTTTTTCCTTGAAGTGCGTTTTCCACTTGTCTAAGTCATTGGATTGAATCCTTTGCCCCTCGTGAGTTATTTCTTTGTTGGCACTGAACTGAGGATCCGGTTCAGTCGTTCCTTTTTCTGGTGGTTCCTGAAAAGAAGGTGTAATTGGATGGTCATCAAAAGAATTTTCTTTCTTACCTTGGTTCGTTAATGACCTGGCTGAGTCAAGGGCTTAAAGACTAATTGAGTCGTCTCTTACACAAAGTATGAGCTCGCCTGTGGCAACATCAATTTTAGTCTTAGCAGTTGCTAGGAAAGGTCTTCCTAAAATTAAGGGGATTGAATTATCCTCATCCATGTCTGAAACAACAAAGTCTATTGGGAAAACAAATTTATCGATTTTTACGAGAACGTTTTCAATAATGCCCCTAGGAATTCTAACAGTTTTATCAGCTAATTGAATACTCATCATAGTCTGTTTGGGCTTCCCTAGACCTAGTCGTTTAAACAATGTATAAGGCATGACATTTATGCTTGCCCCTAAATCAGCTAATGCATTATCAATAGTTAAACTACCAATTAAACATGGAATTGTAAAACTCACTGGGTCTTTTAATTTCTGTGGTAGTCTATTTTGTAGAATTGCTGAGCACTTTGCGTCGAGTTCAATGTGTGGCTCTTCATCTAATTTAGGTTTGTTTGTCAAGAGCTATCTTAAAAATTTCCCCGCATCTGGCATCTGAAAAAGGGCTTCAAGAAGAGGTAAGTTAATGTGTAATTTCTTTAAAAGTTTAAGAAACTTACCAAACTGTTCTTCTGAATCGTCTCTTTTTAATGCTTCGGGATAAGGAATGCAAGGTTGGTATTCTTTGATTACCAGTTTTGGCCTTTCCTGTGTTACCTCTACCTTTCCTTCGTCTACCTTGTTTTCTTGTTGTGAGATGTGTTCGTCTATCTCTGCATTTTCCTGAGCTGCTATGGCTTGAATTTGCTCCTTTGGATTAATCTCGGTGTTACTTGGTAGACGTCCTTGCGGTCGTTTTGACATGAGATGTGCGAGTCGTTCGACTGTATTAGTAACTTCCTTTACTGACTTAGTGATTTCCCCGATTCAGTTCTCGTTGCTTTTGATTGTTCTCTCAATATCTTGTAGCTGTTCTTCTGTGTTTGCCGATTTTGTTAGCTCCTCCTCATGGGTTGGTTTCTTTTCTTGTGGATAGGGTTGATTTCGGAAGTTTTGAGGATGTTGTTGCCTTTGATTACCTTGGTTGCCTTGACCTCCCCATGAAAAATTTGGGTGGTTCCTCCAACCTGGATTGTAAGTGTTGCTGTAAGGATTATTATTGGATCGGAAGTTATTACCTATATAGTTCATCTGTTCGCACTCTGCTTCCGGTTGGTAGGTTGGGTACTCAGGATTCGCCACTATTCCACTTGTGTCACACTGCATGACTGGATGTGCCTGTGAAGAACACAAATTATCAAGCTTTCTATTCATCATCTCAAGCTGCGTTGATAGCATGGTCATGGCATCGACGTTGAAGACTCTTGCCGATTTCGTTGGTTTGGTCCTTGAAGCTTGCCACTGATAATTATTTAATGACATCTCCTCAATAAACTCGTAGGCTGCTTCTGGAGTTTTATTGTTCAGGGTTCCACCGGCGGCTGAATCAATTAGTTGCCTCGTTGAGGGGTTTACACCGTTATAGAAGGTTTGGACTTGTAGCCACAAGGGTAAGCCATGGTGTGGGCACCTCCTCAAGAGATCTTGAATCTCTCCCATGCATCGTATAGCGTTTCTAAATCCATCTGCACAAAAGAAGAGATATCATTCCTCAATTTAGCCGTTTTGGCCGGTGGAAAATACTTCATTAAAAATTTTTCGATCATCTGGTCCCATGTGGTGATTGACCCTCGTTGTAACGAGTTTAACCACTGTTTAGCTTTATTTCTTAATGAAAAAGGAAATAACCGAAGACGTATGGCATCATCAGAAACGCCATTTATTTTGAAAGTATCACAGAACTCTAAAAAGCTAGCTATATGCATGTTTGGATCTTCGTCCTGCAAACCATCAAATTGAACAAACTGTTGAATCATTTATATTGTGTTAGGCTTTAATTCAAAATTGTTCGCAGCTATAGCAGGCCTAACAATACTCGATTCTGCTCCTGCTAAATGTGGTTTAGCATAATCAAACATTGTACGTGGAGCATTGCGTTCCCCCACGTCGTGTGGTGGTGGGTTATTCTCGTCCCTCCTTTCAGTAGGATTGGATTTATCTTCTTCCTCCCTTTCTGTGTAATTTAGGGCTCGCCTGGTTTCTCAGTGATTCCTTTGAGCGGTAGCTTCAATATCACTGTCATATACTAAAGGTCCTATCGGGTTCCTTCTAGTCATAAACTAGAGGTACCTAGAAAGAAAAGAAAGAAAGAAAAATTAGCAAAATTAAAAATTAAACTAAAAAAAATAAATTGTTGAAAATAAAAATAATGGCTAAATTAATAAAAATAGAGTTTTCTTAATATTTTAGTTCCCCGGCAATGGTGCCAAAAACTTGATCGCTGTAAATCAGAGTTTTAAAATTTATAAAAGAATGATCAAAACCTGAAAACTAACTCTGACAATGATTAAAGGCAAGTGTACCTATCGAACAGTAGTATAGCTTAGGCAAGACCGAATATCGAACCTAAAGGAACTAAGAGTACTAATACTAACTTTCTTTTTATTATTTAGCCTTAAAAATAGAGTGAAGTTGCTTTAAACTATATTGACGAAGACTAAACTCAGGACACAAAGACAAAAAGGACGAATAGGAAAATAACTTTGAAGGAAAACTCAGTTGATTATGATGATACCCTCAAGTAGAATCCACCTAGACTTCACTTGTTATCTAACCCTAAATTATATGATTTCTTTTACTTAGCTTGATCCGTAAGACTCCCTAACCTATATTAAACCCTCTCTCGAGGTGAATAACATCTAACCCTAGGTTAATTAGTGGAACTCTCATTCGCTTATAATAACCCCCTAGGATAGTAGTAAATCGATTAATGGACTCCTATATTAGGTTTCACCCTAATCCAGCAAAATCTCGTAACCCTATCTCTAGGCGTTCGATCAACTCCGCTTAATTATGTTAGATATACTCTTAGGCAGGGTCTATTCCTCCTCCACCTAAGCACATTAGATTTGGATTAATCAACATAATTAAGAACAAACTAAGCAATTATCATATAACTTAGAAATCAAATAACAAAATTCATCTAGGTTTCATCCCCTTCAGGTATCTGAAGGGTTTAGTTCATAATGAATAAAAAGAACATCACAAGAGAAAAGATAAAACAAAACATAAGAAAATCCTAAAACCCCCTGAAGGAATTGAAGGAGAATTCCGCCGTCTTGAGTATAATTCCGTCTTCTTGGGATGGATCAACTGGCTATCCTCGCATTATTCCCTAACTCTGACCTTCTCGGCTTGGCTCCTTGGCCTAGCTTTGACACCTTTTCAAAGGTGATACTTAAGGGATATATATAGGCTCTTGGAATGCGATTCTTTCTCCCTAAGTATCCTTTTCCGACTGAAATTGCTCTTTCCAGCGACAGAGGCACGGCCATGGCACACGCCCGTGTGAATCGAGACCAGACCGTGTTCGGATTTCTAACTTGAGGCTCGGTCGTGTGAGGCAGAGTTGGGGCTGTGCTCAAGGTGTTCGTCGAGGCACGGCCGTGTGGACTTTGGGCCAGGCCGTGTCAATTTCGTGCTAAGGCCCATTTACTTCGTTTTGGGCCCGTTTTGTGTTCTTTTCATCCTCGGGTGCTTTCCTGGGTATAAAACATGAAAAGAATGGATTACAAGCACCTTTTTATATAAATCAAGGAGTAAATCATCAAAAAGTAAGCTAAATGTGGGATTAAAATAGGTTACTTTTACGGTTTATCAGTATAATAGTAGCTGAATAAAACAAAACAAGCTTATATAATATTTTAAATTTAAACCAAAATAATTTGAATAAAGGTAAACCCCATCTCAAAATATCGGACACTCTATTAATATTTCATCTTTTGACAAAATATTAGTTGTAAGTGATATCTTGGTGTAGTAATCAAACAATGACAATAAAAACATGTCAAACAGTAAATCTTCCTTTGGGCTGATTTATTACTCACATGCAAAACCAAATAATCGTCACATATTTATTACCACAGTTGCACATGTAATCTTGTTAAATATTAATCTTCCTTTAGGCCAATCAATAACTTAACTTAAGTTAGATGTACACAACCTTTTATATTTTAAAATAAAATAAATTTTCATAGTAGATGTTACTTTAGCGACTTATTGCTTCAATTAAGTTATTTTGAAATACATATTAAAATATCAATATTCAAATTTAAAATTTACTCAGTAGTCAAAAGTTAAAACTAATTTTTTTTGCACTATAGTTTCCGAAATAAGCCAAAATAAGATTATCTAAATAGCACAAAAAACCCGAAAACCTTAATATTTGATTGTTTTTTAATAATTAAACAAGTAGCCATCAAAATTTTTATGATTAAAATTCAAAACAAAAATTTATACAACCAAACTTAAAACAAAATTCTTTAAACACGTATTGTCAAAACACCCAAAAGTTGAATATATATTCATAAAAAAAATAACAACATATAATAAAATTACCGAAACATAAATTGAGAATTATCTATAGTGCAAAATTCTATATATATTCAAAATATATGTGCTTGAGATTTCTTTAAAAAAAATTAATAACCGACAAAAACCAAGCTGAAAGCATGCAATCAATTTAAAAATCATCACTTTACAAAATTAACAAAATATGAATCGGTAAATTTTCCCTGAATATGCGAAAATTCAAAAATCATTTATTTACATCAATTCATGAAAATTGTCTAATGGACTAACAGCAAATATTATCCCCAAATTCATGCATAATAAAGAAACAAATCATGAATAGATTTTATCTTTTTAAAAAAGAATACATAATATATACACGACCTATATATATATATAGTCGGCCACAATTCAAGCCAAAGTCTGAATCCATGAAGAATCAAGAGAATGATAAATATATTGATATTATGATAAAGGTAATTATCATTCATTAAAGATGTAATTTTAATATAATAACTTCATAATTACCTTAAAAAACTATAATAATTTCATAAATATAATAGTAGAAAAATCAATATATATCACTAACATAAATAAAATACCGCAATTATTAAAACTAAAGAAAAAAAATTGAATTTGAATTACTTTTATTTAAAAATAACACCTTCTATGATTTCACCAACCCAAATTCCTTTTCTTTTAATTTAATTGATTAATTAATAATATTTTAAAACCATGAGAAACCTATATAATTTAGGTTTTCTAAAAATAAAAAACCACGAGGAATAATAGAAAATGTTCAACCATGAATCCATTGAATGGAAATCAAACTAAACCAATTTGTTAAATTCTATTTAAAAATATAATAATATATTTTGTAAAACAATATATACATGAAAACACTAAATATGAATCATATAAATCAATCAAAATTTGAATCAAACAAATAATACAATAATGCATCAAAGCAATTCTATCAATAAACTTGAGATGGGCCAACATATTTTTTTCGACCCAAAAAAATTAATAAATTTACATATAAATGCTCCACAATGCATTAATTATACTTTTAGTAAAACTAAAATTCTAATGCATTTACAAGTACCAAATAAAACTAAAACTTGTTAATTTTGAATTCTCAATTCTCGAATAATCAATGGAGTAATAGAATTCAATCGACATCACTATTATTTTATTGCTCAATAGAAATTAAAGCATAAACATTCAAAATCCATCAAAACTAAGAATTAAAGATAAAAAACCTAACATCAACATAAATATAACAGAAATATTAAATCTATAAAATTTGAAAAACGAATCAATCTAAAAAAAATAGAGAATCAATTCATTCTGAATGATTCAACATAACGAGGCTTTGATATCACTTGTTACAGCAATAAAACTCTTACACAAAACTTAATAAAGCAGGATCTATTATGTCAAATCATCAAAAGTAAAATTAGATGCAAAAACGTACCAATATTTCTAAACTAGATATGATAACTTATAATGATTTTAATGTTAGAAAAAGATGAAATTAAAACAACATCAATTTCAAATTAAGGAATGTCAATAAAATTCTTTTTTCAAATAACGATCCGGTAAATTATTAAATTTTAAAAACAATTAAAGAAGCTTCCATCTGTATCTGTTTTGTTGTACAACTTTGTATTATTTTGAAATTGAAATTCTCAAAAATCGCGAACTTTACTTTCAATCTTCTTTTTTGATGGTTGCCACTCCGCCCTTTTCAAGCTGCTTCACCTTCTTAAGCAGATCCTCTATGGTAGTAGAAGCATTCTACAAGGAACAAAAGTCCATTAGGAAATTAAGGGAAAAAAGTTGAAAATGTAGAGAAAATCATAGATGGAAAAGGGGAATTATATATGCCAACCCTTAAACTTTTCCTTAATCTATTTTCCTCCTTGTGTAGCCTGCTCCTTTCTTCCGCAAAATTCTCAATCAGAGCGGTCTGCTCCTTCTCCAACCCTTCACTCCGTTGTTGTTCTTGCTTACACTGAAGTTCCAATGGAAAAACAATATCAGCTTCACAATATACTAAAACCAAATTATCATATTCTTTGTTGTATTCCATTTAGCATATATATGAATTGGCTTCTTCAGGTTAAACATGTTTGAAATGGTAAATAAATAATCAAATTGGTAAGCAGCCAATGAACATACTTGCAATTCAAGTGTTTCGCATCTCTCTTTTTCGGACTGTAAATCGCGGTTCATTTCATTCAATCTGCAATTAAAAGGGGGGATTCAAATAGTTTTTAAGTAAAAAAAGGACAATCTTAAAAATATACATAATATACAAGTCAAGGGGAAATTTAAGCAAATACCTTTCCCTCAAGTCCTGATTCTCTGCTTCCAACTTGATTAAAATCAAATTCTCCAAGTCACAGTTGCTATCTGCTGCCTACATGTCGAGAGAATTTACTGTCGAATTAGACCCCAAAAATGAAATGAAGAAAAAGAGTATTGTCAAATCCAATTCTAAAACAGTCTTACCATTGTAACTGAAATGATGTTTCCTAAATGGCTACCAACAACATTTATTTACCTTCAAATGAGAAATTTGTGACATGGTTTTCGATTTGGGATGCTGATGAGATTCGCCCTTTTTAGAGCTTCCATCTTGATTTGCTTCATCTAATAGTGGTCTTTGTTCTAACATTTTATCCACTTGAGTTCTAAAACTTCCCCTAATAAAAACTTGCTCATATATATTTGGGTGTGAAGAAGACTTATCCATAGTGTTAGGGGTACCACAACCATTTTGATTGGGAACCCAAGATTTCTCTTTAATACCAGATTTCATGTTCCAACCCTTGCTTATGGAGCCCTGCTCTTTCTGAGTTGGATGTAAAGAAGACTTCTCTCCAACACATGGAACGAAATTCGGAACTTTTGAGATAGAGCTCTTTGTAGGCCTCCTGGGTGCATAACCAACTTCATGGCAGTTTTTAAACCTACCACAGAAAAGCAAGAGAAAGTTCAGAGACCAATAACCACAAAACCTTCTTACACACATATATCATACATGAAGAAGAATCATGTATAAAGTCATTACTCAATCTGGTATCTCTAATAATATCCTTTTTGATGTATATTAACAATAAATTTTCCATTATCATCAGATTGATGGTTAGATATATAATTTCAATGAACTCAAAATTTCTTATGCATAACCTATATGAATAGCATAGTTAACAGAATATAAAAATGCATAAAAATATATAAATGGATGTAAAACTAAACTACAACTAGTTTTGCCTCTTGTGCAAGTGATTTCTACACATGTAATGTGAAGTACGAACCAATAGTCCTTCTGAATTCCTACAAGTTTAGCCTCTAGTCTTGAAAGCACAACGGTTCGCTCAAAACCCTGTTTGTCATGAGCTGGTTCGACAAAGTTGGCCTCCAACACACCTATTGCAGAAGGTCAAAAAAAAAAAAAAAAAAAAAAAAAAGAGTTAGCAGCCAAATAATCTGTATAGAAAAGAAAGAATACAAGCAATTATTCGTACCAAGCACTCCCCGGCCACTACTTCCAGCTGCATTCCAAACCCTCCAAAATGGCTAATGAAGGAGTTATTTTTTCCATGCATGAACAAAACATAAAAGGTTAAAGCCCGATGGTGTCTCACCCCATGATTTTGTATCTTTTGACTAATTAAATGAGAGAAAGAAAACTAAAAATCTAACCTTGATAAGTCGATTCTTGTGGTACACATTAAATCCTTGAATATCAATATGGTGTTGTGCATCGTTCGCAAACCCAATTGTCACAGTTGCAACCATCTATTATAGAAACCCGACAAAAATTGGTCAGTTGCAAAGAGTGTAAAAGAAATAATAAATGAACAATCCAAATAAGAGGTTAAGCCTTGTAGCCATTACGTCAGAACTTATGGGTGCTTTTCCAGAAACAATCTGAGGCCTGTATGTTATCTTTGTAGTGAGCATCATGTCATTGACAATGTTATGATGTTCAATGTCTTTACCACGCAAAATCATTGTAAAATTGGTTGGAAGCCTGAGGTAGAGAATTGATGCATAACTCTACAAAGAATGAAGGGAGAAAATATGATTAATCAGCTTCTAACAATGAAGTCCTGACGAATTACTATACTGATCGTGATTAGATACATGCAAATTTATAAGTGTCTCACCCTCAAAGAATGTCGGTAAGTTAAAAAGTGCCTGGAGTTGTGAAATGTTTTTGCCATTTCTATGTTCTTTTCATCACGGTTGACTCCTCTAATTTGAATATCCTGCCATTCCAAACGTCAGATATAATTTGGAATTTATGGGAAGACGCGTCCAACATCTTTCAGTTCTTAAAATTCAGTGGAAACTAAGAAGAGTGATATAAGAGAAGGTGTTGGAAGCATACATGGAGATCGGTGTCAAAATCTAGCTCCAGCTTTCCTTCGTCATCCTCCCACAGATTGTAAATTATTATCCGCGTACCATGATCTTTAAGAAAATTGAACTAAATTTGACAAATAACAGCAAGACAACTATTAGTTGGGTTCTTTTACTTCCATCAACATCGAATAAGAAAGGATATCTAAATGATGAGAAGTTACTTGGTCAAGCAGATGAGCTTCAGACGTGTATGGTGACCAGTGAATTATAGTCTCCAAATTTCTGTTCCAATCATCCTCAAAACATCGAGTCATCTTGGTCCAATCCCGTCCTTTTTGCTCAAAATCAATCTTTTCAATTCAAAAGAAAGAAAGTAACAAGGCACATTGTTAAGAAACTGTACAATAAGCATAAAAAACTTAAATTGAAGTCTTCTTACTATTGGAACTACAATGTCCTCCTTCCCGGTTTCTGTCAAAAATGTGTAGGAAAGTACTCCAATACTCCTCGTTGGGCTAAAGAGAAAAGGAAATAAATGAACAAATTTAGCTTTTAGAGTCTCATAACAAAACACTAAAGTATCAAGTTAGACTGATGATTAAGGAGCCAACCTTTTTCCATCTGTCCCAAGACTTTGAGAAAACACAATAACATCGGCGCCAAGCCTCATAGTACTTGTCTTGAAACCATTTCCGTCTGAATTTCAGTAAAACATAAAGAACATGCAATAATTATGGAAATGGCTTGTAAAGTATGAAGACTTGAATTTTTACGAAAAATATTGAATTATCGTAGTGATTCCTTCTATATTCTTATACGTGACAAATGAAGAGCAACTTACATTGACCAATGGTATTTGCCATTTTACTTTTTGAAGAATATCCAAGAGACATGCATTGCCTCATTTTATCCGGACTCATCCCTCCACCATTATCTACAATCACAGACAACGAGCAGTATAGGGGAAAAAAAAAAACTCTACCAATAGAATTCAATTGCAAAAGAGTCACAATTTTTTTCTGTTATACACATTATGGAAATTTACTGAACTGATGCTGCTAAAGACATTAATAAATGCATATACTGGCAATTACCTTCAACTACCAACATCCTGCTGTCATCTTTTTTATTTTGCAACATATCTATGCTAACATATGTAGCTCCATTGCAAGCCTGATCACAATGCCCAGTCAGAATATGAATACAAGAAAAAACAAAAGGGGGTTTTACTATTCTGGTTTAAAAAAAATTGCAAATACCTCGTCCAGTGCATTGTCCAAAAGCTCAGCAAAGGCTGTCCAAGAAGTAAATTGTTTTAATCATAATTATCCAAGTTCTAATAGGAAAGTAAGGTTTTTCATTGTGTGTACCTCCAAGAGCCCATTTATGGCTGGTTGCATTTGAATGTAGAAACTTAGGATGGACCCTAACATGATCCATGCCAACTGTAAAATAAATATATCAATATATGTTATAATTAAACCGTCTGTTCATACAAAGTCAAACAAATTCAACTGACAGTAATAGTATAGTAAAACTTAAAGAAAAATGTTAAAAGAAAAAGGCAGGAGCTTAAACTAACCAGTAGAAGACATGGCAGAATCGCATGCGTTGCCTCCACCATAATCTCCTGCTTTCCAGAACTGTTTGTAACCCCTCGAAACCTTACTTTGTTGACGGATTTCAACAACTGCACCCGCAAACCCATTCGGAACCCCAGCAGTTTCCCTCAAATGTACCGTCTCCGGAACTTGTACGGACAATGGCTGCGGTGGAAGCTGAGCCAGAAACATTGTTTTCCGTTTCTTAGTTGGGAAAGAATCGAGAGGGTCATCAGAATTTCGTTTTTCCGGAGCCGCACTGGATTGCTGAAATCTTAGTAAGGAGTCGCCGATACCAGAAGAATCCCCACTGCTCATACTAGAGCTGCTATTATCACTGCTGATGTCAATGGCGGGTTGCTGAGCTGGAGTGTGTTGGATTTTGTCGTTGAACACGTCGGGTTCGGTTTTCACTCTGATTTGATTGCAATTAACAGGAGAAGCCATTGGCATTGCACAACTTTGGAGCAAATCTTTTTGTTTGTTTGTTTGTTTGTTTGTTTGAGGGGTGGGAGAGAGTCTGATAAAATGCAGAGTTTTCAAGATTCTGAAATCAACACAGAAACAGAGTTTAGTTAGGGCTATAACTTAGATATATATACCTTTCTCTATAAAAACAGGTAATAATAACTTCATATGCAAGCATGTCATGTGGGACTAGAAAAATCTGTATTTAAACACTGAGGCTTTGATATGAGTCTCATCTGGTCATCTATAATATGTAGGAGTCCTTTATATATATATTTATCTATTATGTTTTTGTAGTGATTTGATTCTATTTTGTATTTGTTGGAATATATATTTATATTTGTAATATATATTTAGTAAATCTCATATATTTAATTTTTAGATAATGTTATATTAATTTTTATTTTTAAAAATAATTTTACTTTAAAATATTTCAAATAAAAACTTTCAAAGAATAATGAAATATTTTATTTTTTAAATTATTACTATTTTAAAAGCTAATTTAAATAATATATTAAATTTAAGGACTAAGATTTGTTATAAATATGAAATAACAAATGCTTAAGGTAAAAAAGTATTGATGAAAAAATTTGAAACTGAAAATTAGATTAAAGATAACTAAGGAGATGATTATAATTACATATAATGATAATTATGATTGGCTTTTATACAAAATAGTACTAAGTTTAGGAAAAAAATTGTATTATAGTTATATTTTATTAGTAGAGGTGTCCATGAACCGGGTTGGGTCAAGTCCTAACAAAATTTTAAGCTAGTTTGAGAGGCTCGGGTCCAGCTCGACCCTAAAAATAAGTCTAAAATTTGCCCAAACTTAACCCGGATGAAAATACTAAATTCCGAGCTTGGTCAGCCCATATTAAATTTTTTTTATATAAAAGAATTTTAAAAAACACAATACATCGAAAACACTAAAAAAATTAAATTAAATGTTTCCTAATGAATTGAAAATAAATTAAACAAATATCTCTAAAATAATAGTAAAATTAAGACAAGAAAAAACAAGAGTTACGCAATATCTAAATAATAACAACAAAATAGTAGCAACAAAATAGTGAAATGGAATTAAAACATTGAGAAAACAATAGCAAAACAGTAGATTTTTTTTTCTGCAAATTCAAGTCTCACCAAAAAATATTACCAAAGGCTCAACCTGTTTTCTAAACGAGTCTTTTTCTTTTTTGCCTAAGCCTATTTTTCGAGCATATATTTTTGCTTAAGCCCTCTCATTTTTCGGGCCAAGCCTGGTCTAGTAATTAGCCATATGGTGTGAGAAAATGTAAATTAACATTAGGGGTGAGCAAATTTTGATTCGACTCAAAAAATTGAAAAAAAATTCGAATTTCAAAGTATTCGAATCAAATTAATTGAGTTAATCGAATCAACTTTAATTTTTTTTTTTGGAATTTCGAATTCAAATCGAGTTAAATTTTTGAATTCGAATAACTCAAATAATTCGAATAAATTAAATATCAAATCCTTTTACTTCCCTTCCTCCTCAAACCACCTCTCAAACTTTTTTACTTCCTCTTAAACCCCAAAAACTTGTTTTTTCGAATTTAGGTCTACTATTTATATTATTGAATTGTTTAATAATGCTAAATCTTTATAAATTTATGTTAAAATTGAATTACTGATGATGACATAAAGTATTTAGTAAATTTTTTTTGTTGGTATCAATTTCACATTTTATCTTTAGAATAACTTTTATTAAAAAAATCACATTTTTTATATTTAATATATCTTTTAATTTCAAAATACATGTTGACAAAGAATCAGAAGATAATTGAAGAATCTGAGTAAGAAAAGAAGCTAATCTTTATATAAAAAATTAATAAATAAATTATGAGGGGATGAAAGTTAAAAACAAATTTGATTACGGTGGGCAAATTTGATTATGGTGGGTGGCAGTGGCTACAAGGATCTAAAGTCATTTTTTTGAAATTTAACTCGAACAAATATATTCGATTCGATTCGATTCAAATTCCATCTCACTCGACTTGTTTTCGAGAAAATTTCAAATTGAGTTAGGATGATAAAATAAGATTCGTCAACTCGATAAACTCGAAATTTTTTCGTTCGATTCGATCGAACACTCACCCCTAATTAACATGCAATGAAAAATCTAACAAATCAAGTCAAAAAAAAAATAATAAAAAGATAAATAGCATATATGTAACATAAGGAGTACCATGAAAAATACCTTCAAAACATAAATATTAGAGAGCAATCCCCTTTTCTATTTCAAGTTATAGGTGTAATCCTTGATCATCTGCATTTTAGATCTAGAAATGTAAATGTTTGAATTAGTTGTCAAGATTAGTATCATTGTGATAAATTAGTAGGTTCAATCATAAGATAGAAAAAGAGTAAAAGTATTTAACATCACCTTAGTGATAATAGAGAGTTGAATTGGGAAAGAATGTTCTTGAATGTAGGGAACACTGGATTTGTGATAAAAGTTAAAAAGGAAAGTTAGAATTGGAGTACTAGATCCACAATTAAAAGAATGGAATAAAGAAATAAAGGAATAAAAATACAACCTGGAAAGTTATTGATGAATAACGGATGTAGGACTGGTGTGTAGAGAAGATGAAATTAGCGAAAAGGAAGATTAGAAATTTGAGAGGAAAAACAAATCTGAGATATAGAAAATGAAATCTGAGTTTTATTAGTAGAAGGTTGTATAGCTGTAAAGTTATTTTAAATAAGGTAAGTACTATTGCAATATGTAAAATTGCAATAAATAGGATACCATATTTGTAAAAGAGTTTTTTGGAACTACCTAAAATGTTTTCGACTATTAGCAATTAGAATCCTAGATCGCGAGTGCCGTCGGACTTGGAAAGGGCAACTAAAAAAAATTAAGAATCGGGAAGGGGATAGGTATACTAATTCAAACTAAGACATGGTGGAGGTGTCAGTTCCAAAGCCTTCCTTCTGAAAAACTCTTGTAAAGAGAACATTCGCCACTTTCCTTTGACCAGTAGAAGAATTAACTAACATGTCTATTGAAGAAAGATGAAATCTATCATGTGAAAACGAAAGGGTACTTGCTTCTTAAACAAAAACTGTGCCTAAAATAGTGTTTGGAACTATGACCATAGTATCAACCACGAAATTAAAAGTGCAAAAACTAAAGATGAGCATCAAGATTGTTTACGTAGTTTGACCTCAGTCTACGTTTGCAAGGCCTTACCTAGAGCAAAGATCCACTATCTTTCTCACAGTACAACCAATAATTTAAGTCCTAAAATTAAGCTTACTCTCACCAATTTAGCGACCTGACTGTTGTATAAAGACTAGGTCACTCTCCCACTAAGCTTCCTACTTGAAAGCTTAGTTTTGCAATACAAAAGACTCTCTTGATTGCTTTCCTAACTTGAACAAATTTGTGCTTTCTCAATCTTTCAGTTTTTCCTTAACCTACACAAAACTCAAGTTTATATACTACATAAGTTTTACTTACATAAGAGTCATAGTCTAACCACTTTTCTATGAAGTAAAAATAAAAATTAGCTAAGGATAATCTTGACATAATTCTATAAGAGTCTCGGTGTAATTCGATGTATTCAAATATAGAAACTGACTTTACTTGATCTGCAAGTAACCAATATTCAAGTCTTCAATTTTAACTCAATTGGTTTTCATGGTTTGGGCTTTAACTCATCCAAACATCTTTTAAATAGATATCCTAATGTTTTTTTCTAAAATTTGCCAACTCTAAAAATGGACAGGTATGACAATGAAACAATGCCTCAAGTTATGGCCATTGTTTCAACTACAGAAACAACCACATAAATTTTCCTTGCATTCAAATGTGTCAACATATCCTTTGGACAGGCCTTGTTGAGATTTATAAACTCAACGCACGTTCGCCACTTTCGTTTGGTCTTTTTTACCATCACCAGATACCCAATTTGGATAAGATACTTCTCTTATGAACTCTATTGTAAGAAACCTTTCTATCTTCTACCTAATAGGATCAATTATAGTTTAGGCAAACCTTCTATTCTTCTATTTCATTGATTTGGCCTTAGGATTTATATTTAAAAGATGTTGAATGATCGAAGGATGAATTATCGACATGTTTGTTGACCACCAAGCAAATACATTTGCATTATTTCTTAGCAAATTAATTAACATTCTTCATTCAACCTTTGGTAAAGTAGGGTAATTCTGAGTGTTTTTCTCATTATCATCATGGAACAATTTTATAGGTTCGGTCTATTTTACAACTTTAGCTTTGTTGAATATCCTCTCGAACTTGATACCTAAACTCTCTAAGTTCAACTTGGCTTTGTTAATCACATTGACTGGGACTCATCCTCCAACTGTTTACCCTTAATTTGCTCTATCCACACTGGTTTAACTTGAAGTTCGGGCAATAGACTACCATCATCAAATAAACTGATGCGAGCAAACATTGCCCTCAAGTCAGTCATAGCCCTACAGCTCAGCGCGTTGGCCACCACATTGGCCTTACCAGGATGATATTCAATAGTACAGTCGTAGTCCTTAAGTAGCTCAACCCACCTGCGCTGCCTAAGGTTCAGCTCCTTCTGAGTGAGGAGTTACTTGAGGCTCTTATGATCAATGTAAATGATACACTTCTCACCATACAGGTAATGCCTCCAGATTTTCAGTGTAAATACCACAGTAGCCAACTCTAAGTCATGTGTTGGATAATTCACCTCATGAGTCTTAAGCTGACGAGACGCATACGCTACCACCTTACCCTCTTGCATCAACACACACCCCAAACCGACATGTGATGCATCGCTGTAGACAGTAAACTCTTTTCTAGACTCTGACTGTATCAGAATAGGGGCCTCAGTCAGTACAGTCTTGAGCTTTTCAAAGCTCTTATACTGCAAATCAGTCCAATTAAACGGCACACCCTTACATAGTAGCTTAGTCAAGGGTGCGGCGATCAGTGAAAACTCTTCTACAAAACGTCGATAATATCCTGACAGTCCCAGAAAACTTCAGATCTCCGATACAGTCTTAGGCTGCTTCCAATCCAAAACAGCCTCAATCTTTCAAGGATCAACTCTAATCCCCTCAGCAGAAACCACATGTCCCAGAAACATTACTTCACGTAAGCAGAACTCACATTTACTGAACTTGGCGTACAATTACTTCTCTCGCAGAATCTGTAGAACCACTCTGAGGTGTTTATCGTGCTCATCCTTAGTTTTCGAATACACTAGTATATCATTTATAAATACCACTTCGAACAGATCCAGATAAGGTTGGAACACTCGGTTCATTAGATTCATAAAAGCTGCTGTTGCATTCGTAAGTCCAAATGGCATCACTAGGAACTCGTAATGACCATATCGAGTCTTAAATATTTTCTTGTGTACATCAATCTCCTTAACTCTCAACTGGTGATACCTTGATCAGAGATCAATCTTGGGGAAAATCGAAGCCCCTCGAAACTGGTCAAACAGATCGTCTATCCTCGGTAGGGGGTACTTATTTTTTATTGTCAACTTATTCAGTTGCCGGTAGTTGATACACATACGCATGGATCCATCCTTCTTTTTCACGAATAAAACTAGTGCCCCCCACAGTGACACACTAGGGCGGATGAACCCACGATCCAATAGCTCTTGAATTTGAGCCTTAGGCTCCACAAGCTCTTTCAGTGCCATTCTATAAGGGGCGATGGACACCGGAGCTATACCAGGAAAGAGCTCAGTCCCAAATTCTACTTCACGATTTGGAGGTAACCCAGGTAGCTCTTCAGGAAAAACGTCCGGAAAGTCGTTAACCATCCTGATATCCTTAACTGAAGAATCCCCAGAATCTAAAACACTGATATAGGTCAGATACACCTCACATCCCTTACAAACCAACTTTTTCACCCTCAGTGCAGAAACCACATTCGATAAGTAGTTTTGATGCTCCCCAATTACGACTACCTCGCTGTCCTCCTCAGTTTTCAGTACAACCCTTTTTTGTAACACAATTTAAACTCACTTGGTGTTTGACTAACCAGTCCATTCCCAGTATCAGATCAAATTCTCTAAAAGACAGTTCCATCAATTAGCCAAAAAGATATCATTGAACCTCTAGAAGAACATCTCTAAACAGTTTGTTAACCCTCACTGATTATCCCAGCGGACTAAGTACAATGACCTCACTCGTAGTGCTCTTGACCAGTAAACCCAAGTTTTCAGATACGGTACAAGCTATATAGAAGTGAGTGGATCCTATGTCTATCAGTGCAGCATAAGGTACATTATAAGTAAACGTACTCGTAATGACGTACGGAGCATCTTCATCCTCTCGGTGACGTGTAGCATAAACTAGAGTCGGCTGCCTCGCCTCAGTATGATCAGCACCTCTGCTCGGTGCTCTCTGACCATGGCCCAGACCATTTCCACCTCTGGCCTGACCACGAGCTCTTGGTGGCTGCTGAACTACCCTCGGATGTGGTGCAATACCCATGCCAGAAGCCTGCATCTAGTCGGACCTCCATGGACAATCCCTAATACGGTGCTCCAAAGAATCGCACCTCAAGCATGCTCCAGTCTTTTTCCAACACTCACCCAGATGGCGTCTACTATAGTCAGTATACGGCAGCTATCTAGTAGCAGAAATAGGAGCCCCAACTCTGATCAGCCCATAACTTTGGCCTTTTTCTTAGGGCTCTGAGCAGAACTCAAAGGCTCTGAATCCCTCTTGCTCCTACCTCTCTTTTGGTTCTGGCGCTCAGTGCGCTTCACTTCCTCGGCGATCTTCACCTTATCAACCAATGCAGCAAAGTCTCGCTTCCTTTGTGAAGCTATCAGAACCCTTAGATTATCCTTGATGCCATCGTTGAAGCGAACACATCGCTCATACTCAGTCGCCACCATACCTCGCGCATAGCGGCTCAGTCTCAGAAATTCGGCCTCATACTTGGCCATTGATCGATCTCCCTGTGCCAGATTCAGAAACTCCCTCCTACGAGTGTCCAATAATTGGCTCCCACATATTTTCCCTGGAAGGCGGTCTTAAAGAACTCCCAAGTCAGACATTTGGGTTGAGTGCCCTCTTTAACAGTAAGCCACCACTAATAAGCCTCATCCCGCAGTAGTAAGACTGCACCCTTTAATTTCTACTCAGGGGTGCAATCTAAATCATTCATAATACTCTTCGTGGCCTCAATCCAGTACTCAGCCTCATTAGGGGCAATTCAGTGACACCTCTGAAAAGCTCAGCTCCATTGGACCAGAGTTGTTCAGTAATCGACACTCGGCCTCTAGATCCAGTATTGGACCCAGCGACCCTCTCCAGAATCCTTTACATGGCTTGAGATAGTGCATCGCCCCCAGCCGCTCGATCATGAGACCCAGTCTTAGTCACAGGTGAAGTCGGCGTCTCACTAGTTTCCAAATTAGGTATGTGGCCAGATGAAAAGGACCCAGCTCGAGTACCTCTACGGCCTCTACCACGGCCTCTTGTACCCCGTCCACGAGTACCTCTTACACTCATTGTCTAATTACGGTTTATCTGTATTAACAGTTTTATGCATCAGTTTACAGTTCTAGTTGTCTATTAACAGATATTTTATGAAATCAATATAAAAAAGTGTAACGTTTATTTTTATACGACGCAGTGTCTATCAGTGTCAATCAATTTTACTACAGTATCAGTATACACTATCCTGAATGTTTTCAACACAGTCTATCTATAGTAGTCGTAGTATACACTATCTATAGCAGTTTCAGTTTAGAGCCTATAACAGTTTCAGTGAACTTACAAGATCGGCGCCAGAGAGTCAGTGTACCACATATATTGTGAAAGATATTTCAATCGTCTAATAATCAGTGCTTTAAAAAAACCCAATTTCAAAACCCAAATCCACAACCAATTTTTGCAACCTAGCTCTAATACCACTAAATGTAACACCCTAAACCCGGCCTGGATGTTATGGCCGAATCTGGCGATGTCAATTTGAAGTGTTTTTCATAAAACAAGTTGTTATTAAAGAAAAACCCTCTTTTCTATTAGTCCTCTTTTTATTACCTTTCATTGATTCTAAGATGTGTCGTTCATTTCCAAAACATGAATCATTATAAAAAAAGTTATTTACTTTCAGAACGTTATTAATTTTCAAAATGTCACTTATCGCGGAAGCTTTAAAAATAGTTTGCGTATTCGTGTGCAATTTGTTAAAAAGGTTCAAGCGTATGGGGGCTGCATGTAGAGGCTGCACGAGGGAAGAAAGCAGTGTTTGTGGGGCTGCTGGAGAGTTCTAGAGATCTTAGGGTTTTTGAGATTTGGGCCATTCGGGCCTGCAAATTTGGGTAGTGATTTGGGCTTAGATTCTGGGTCTGGGGAAATAATAGGTTGTAAATAAAAACTATTATTTGGACTGTTATTTTGTTTTTTTTTTTCATTTTGTTTGGTTATTGTTTAATAAACTGGTTAATTGGGCCCGAGCAAATTGGGCCTATTACAGCTGCCCCTCTTTGCTCATTGTCGTGTAACGAGAATAGAGTAAAGACTTCAAAAGGGCCAATTTTGCCCAGTTTTTGTCGAATCTTGACTTCATTCGGTGCTTTTCTTCTTCGAGTAGCTTCATTCTATCCCATTGCATCTTTAAGGGCATAGGAACTAGCGCCTCGATCCAATTCAAGGACATTAGACTTGTAGCTTCAATCTACTCTGTCGCAACTTCGGGGAGATAAGATTTGCTATCTTCAGTCTGCTCCACTGCAAGCCCAGAAAGACGAGATCTGATGTCTTCGATCTGTTCCTGCAACTCAGGAATGCCAGATCTACTATCTTCAATCTGCTCCACTGCAAACTCAGGGAGACGAGATCTGATGTCTTCGATCTGCTCCTGCAATTTCAGGAATGTCAAATCTGTTATCTTCAATCTGCTCCACTATAAACTCAGGGAGACAAGATCTGATGTCTTCGATCTGCTCCTGCAACTTCAGGAATGCCAGATCTGCTATCTTCAATCTGCTCCTGCAACTTCAGGAATGCCAAATCGGTATCTTCGATCTGCTCCTACAACTTCAGGAATGCCAGATCTGCTATCTTCAATCTACTCCTGCAACTTCAGGAATGCCAAACTGGTATCTTCGATCTGCTCCTGCAACTTCAGGAATGCCAGATCTATTATCTTCGATCTGCTCCTGCAACTTCAGGAATGCCAGATCTGCTATCTTCAATCTACTCCTACAACTTCAGGAATGCCAAAGTGGTATCTTCGATCTGCTCCTACAACTTCAGGAATGCCAGATCTGCTATCTTCAATCTGCTCCTGCAACTTCAGGAATGCTAGATCTGCTATCTTCAATCTTCTCCACTACAAAATCAGGGATGCCAGACTGGTATCTTCGATCTACTCTTGTAACTTCAGGAATGTCAGATCTGCTATCTTCAATATGCTCCACTGCAAACTCAGGGATGCCAAATTGGTATCTTCGATCTGCTCCTGCAACTTCAGGAATGCCAGATCTACTATCTTCAATCTGCTCCACTGCAAACTCAGGGATGCCAGACTGGTATCTTCGATCTGTTCCTGCAACTTCAGGAATGTCAATCTGCTATCTTCAACCTGCTCCACTGCAAACTCAAGGAGACAAGATCTGATGTCTTCGATCTGCTCCTGCAACTTCAGGAATTCCAGATCTACTATTTTCAATCTACCTTACTACACTGTCTTCTTGAGGACATAACCTGTAGAATGGGTACATGGTTATGCCTAATAATTAGGATGCCATGATCGAAATGAGTCAGATGTTCCTATTTAGACATGCTATGATATATAAATGCGAAAATGTTATGAGGATGATTCCTATTTTAGGTGTCATCACTCATTGTTTATCAGGGCATTATCACTGACGTATTATGCTGTCATCTCATTCGACTAGTATTCTCAACAGAAAACCCGAGAAAATGATTATACCATACTCAACAGGTTTGCCCCACTGTAACTCCCGGGTTCATCTCATTGTGACTTAAGGGTATAAGATCTGAATCCATCCCACTACGACTCCAAAATGTAGGATTTATTTCTTCTTCAATCCATCCCATTGCTATTCAAGAGTACAGGACTCGTATCATTTTCCATCCATACCACCACAACTCAGGGGTAGAGGACTGTAACTTGTTCAATCAACTGATCGCTCCCCAGGTGACCTAACCAAATATGTATGCACGATATTTGCATGGATGTAGAACATCATCTTTTCTTGCGAATGATTCCCCTTTTGCACTTGGGTTAACATTGCTCATTTTTCGCCAAGACTGTACTACTGACGCAATATCTTGTCATTTTCAACCACTATTTTTTGACAAAAATCCGAAGAGATAGTCTCAGTTTAGACTCTTCCTTAAACTTGGTGAGTTTTAAACAATAGTCCTATTTCAAATTCTTGTATTATTCAGAAGCTTCCAGAGTAATATGCGAAACTCCTTTCATGAAAGTATTATTAGTCCATTAGTCGTTATTTCAATGCGAAATGCTTGAAACAGATCATAACAATGGACAAGAAGGAAATTAATTAAGAGCATAGCTCGAAACAAATAAGCAAAGAAAAGATAGTAATCGCAATCAAGAAGGAAATTTATTGTGAACATATTTTGAAAAGAATAATATAATCACAAATAACAAATTTAAAATGGGTAAAATGGAAACTAGGTGCCCCAGATATCGCAGCCTGAGCTTCTTTTTTCAAACTTCTTGAGGACCATTCAGAGCTCAATATGTGTTTAGGGGATTCGGAGTACTTTGTCGATGCCCCAAGATGTAACATATTTCCTTATTGTTAATTCAAGCGTAGCAAGACTACTGTATGTACCACTTTCGAACAAAATTTGAGTCACCCTTTTCGGGTTTTCAACTCAAATCCCCTTTAGTCTCAAAGCGCCCCTTGTGGGTTTTCGCCTTGGCCTCTCCTTTTTCTTTCTTCTTTTGATTGAGTTTTCATTTTTTTTTTTCAAAGTGCCCCTTTGTGGGTTTTCACCTTGGCCTCTCATTTAAGACAGAAATCTGGATTCACCATCTTGAGCATGTCCTTGCCATCCATCTTGGTCAAAGTTAATGATCTTCTAGAACAAGCCTTCTTCACCATATAAGGTTTTTCCAAATTTGGCAATTATCTCTGAAGTCCTTTTGGATGAGAGGAATCTTTCTTAATGCCAGGTTCCCATCATGAAATTCTCTTGGGCGAACTTTTTTGTCATAAGCCCGTATCATCTGTTTTTTGGTACATTCGACCATGATGAATACTTTCAATCAAGCTTACTAGAGACATTCTGCTTTATCCAATTCTTAATTCAATCAAAGCTTGGAGAAAAGGAATCTTAACTTCCAACAATTACTTCGCTTTCATAAACCAATGCGAAAGATGCCCCGGTGAAGGTCTTCGCCAACGTTCAAGAAACATAGAGGGTAAATAGTAACTTCTCCATGCCAACCTTTACAAGTCTCAGTCATTTTTCAAAAAAATTTGAATGGTCTTTTGGCTACCTTTGCTGCACTGATATGGTGTCTGATCTTTGAACAGACTATAAATCTTTGACATTGTGCAATTATGTTTCTTTTTAACATTCTTTATTGCCACTTTTTTTAATTTGAATTCGAATTCGAATTTGGGTTTGAATTTGGATTTGGATTTGGATTTGGATTTGGATTTGATGACTGTTGACTTTGCAACTTTGGCATATAAAGCGACCTTCACCCTCTTAGTGAAGTAATTAACAGCCACAAAGATGAATTGGTGTCGACTAGATGCTTTTGACGAGATCAGCCCCATAACATTTATGCCCCATGTATAGAAAAAATAGAGGAGGCACATAAGTCTTGTCTTCCTCAATTTGGCATTTACGGTATAACTGATGCAATTTTCTTTTCATGGCAAACTAGTAGCCTAAACCTCTTAATTCGCCAAGCTGTTGTAGAACCGTTAACATGGGTTCATCATATCCATGTTTCAGTAGCCTAGTGTGCCTTGATATGATTGTGCGAAAACATCTGATGTCTCGCCTTATTTCTATAGTGAGTTAGGCTTTGATCTTTACCCATTTCCTAAACTCGCAACGTCCACTGGCCCTTTGCAAAGTAGACTTTATTTTCATTTGTTCTACCATCCTTAACAAATCGAAAGATAGGCTACAACCGCTGTCATCTTCAAAATCCTTGGATCCCTTAGACCTATATCTCTTTCAAAAAGGGAGTCAATAACAACGTCACTCATGTCATTGATATCTGGGTACCTCGGTACGAAGGCAACAAATCCAAAGAATAAATAATTCTAAGGATGATTATTTATGTGGTTTGGTTATGAATAAAGAATGAAAGAATATACCACAAAACAAAAGAATGTATAATATGAAAAATATTTGCTCAAAAAGATGCATTTTATTGAAATAAAAATTGTGGACACAAGCCTATTTCACAAAAGGAATTCTTATTGCTTTTAGGCTTAAAGCAACAAGCTTGTTTTGAATATTACTCTAGGTAAGCTCTAAATAATACAGGAGTTTCTTCCGCAGTCCGATTGTCCAAAACACTCCCAAGTTCATATTTCTGCATTTGGCGTGTCATCTAACTTCATAATACCTGTGTTGGTGAGTTTTTCCACCAGTTTTTTGAAAGTAAGGCAATTTTCTATCGAATACCCTGTAATCCCTGCGTGGTACCCATACTGGATATTTGGGTCATACCATTTTGGGTATGGAGGTTGTATCAGTTTCGCGTAAAAAGGGGATACAATATGTGCTTCAAACAAGATTTGGTACAACTCCCTATACTTGATTGGGATGGGTGCGAACTAGGGTTTTTCTGAGTTTGGTCTTGGATTGGGTTCTTGCCTTGGGGATACCTGACGGCTGGCAATTACTGTCTTTGGCTGGCCTACTATGATCAGCTCTGAGTGACCCTTGCTATACCTACTCGTACTATTCACTTCCCTTTCCTTCTTCTTCGGGACCTTTGACGTCTACTCTCTTCTTTTCTTTGTTTCTGCCAGAACAACCGGTTTGGCTCGATCATCCTTCAGGTTAAAACTTGAGTCCATTGGGAAATTCAACAGTGCCAAGGTATTAATTTGACATTGGGGTTTGGTAATGACCGGTGCCCCTTGCGGAGGCATGTCTGGTCAGGCCGAGACACTCATTGGAGAATAAACGATGTCTTCATCATCATCCACACTGTCGACCACTGGGCCACTCTTTTTTTCAAGCCCTCCAACTACTAATTGGGTTAACTGGCGCATCATATTCATTTGATCTCGCATATCCTGTTGAATTTTGGCCAACTGCTCTTGCATCAGTATTTGCCTTTGCTCTAATCTCTCCAACCTTTGTTCCATGTCTTCTAGGTTAACTAAATTAATTTCACCTAATCAGGGTCATTTTGTAAAAACTAAAGCAAATGATGCAATGTAATGAAAATAGCGTAATGCAAATGATGTAATGCACATGCATAAAATGCAATGCAAATGCATGGAATGAATGCAAAAAAGAAAGAGAGGCGTTGATTCTAAATTCAATTCCATTAGAAGAACTTTTTTAGAAAATAAACCCCTTTACATAAAATGGATTACATATGCGGCTTTGTCCTCATAGTCCAGGTGAAAGCACCAATCCTTTTCTTTGTATTCGAACGTTGTGTCCCATGAGCTTTCTCAATAGGTGCCTCTTCTTGCTCCTTGCTACTTGATCCAAGTCGTGACTCTTCACTCACTTATCCTATGTGATACTCATAAGCTTCTTAAGAAAATTGAGACGTGATGACTCTTCAATTAATCCCTGTCAGCTTGAATCCTCGGGCAAGGTCTTGTATTCTTTTGCGGGCTATCAACCTTCTCTCGTTGTTTATTTGGACTGATAAACCGCAATAGTAACATATTTTAAGCCCACATTTAGCATGCTTTTGGATGATTTAAGCCTTGGATCGTGTAAATTGGTGCTCTTAATCCTTTGTTTTCATGTTTATATTCAAAAAAGCACCGAAGGATGAAAAGAATGAGAAAAGGGGCCCAAAACGGAGTAAATGGGCCATATCACGAAATCAACACGGCTTGGGCCCAAGCCACATGGCCGTGCCTCACTCAACAGACTCGAACACGGCCTGGCCATGATTCACACGAGCGTGTGCCATAGGCGTGCCCCTGACGTGAATAAGATGAATTACACTCGGAATAAGATACTTGGAGGCAAAGAAACACATTCCAAAGCCTATTTAAACACCCTAGTAGGAATTCTACTTGGATTAGGATACTTAGAGGCCAAGTAAGGCATCTCAAAGCCTATATAAACACCTTAGGGGGCAACTTAAGCGGGGAGTTCGGCAGAAGCCCTCTGTCGGGTTATCCAGCTAGGCCAAAGGGGGCAGACTTATGGGGATTTACTCGAAGATAGCCAGTTGATTCATCTCAAGAAGCCAGAATCATACTTAAGACGGAGGATCTCTCCTTCAATTCCTTCAGGGGGTTTTAGGGATTTCTTATGTTTTGTTTTATCTTTTCTTTTGAAATGTTTTCTTTTATTGTTATGAACTAAACCCTCAGATACATGAGGGGAATGAAACCTAAGATGAATCTTGTTATCGTTTGCTGAACTATATGATAAATATTTGACTTGTTCTTAATTATGTGTTCTTAATTCTTGTGTTGATATTTTCAGGATATTTTGATGGTTTGTATAGTCTCTCGCAGGTACACCTAGTAATGCAATATGACTCGAATCTAGGAGGCGTAGCGAATCCTGAGTACCCACCCTACGGATATGGCATGGAGAACTAACAAGTCCACTATATGGGTAACTATTCTAAACCTCAAAATAATTTTTATAGTAACACTTATAATGCAGGTTGGAGTTACTATCCCAATTTCTCGTGGGATGATCAAAGTAGCCAAAGATCGGAACTTCCTCTAGATTTTCAACAACCACCTCACCAACAGGAAGAGGAGTCGAACCTTGAGGTGATGCTGATAAAATTAATAACAGCCACAGAAACACGTTTCCAAAATATAGAAACAAAATTTGAAGCATCGACACAGGAGCTCAAGGATCAATTAGGTCAACTTTCTAAGCTGATCTCAGAACGACCACAAGAAAGCTTGCCAAGCAACACTGAAACTAACCCTAAAGAGCAAGTTCAAGCCACAACTATTTACAATAATAAAGGGTTACATAAACCAGAACCAAGGCAAGGAAACGTGGCAGATAAAGGTAAGGTTGAGGTGAGCTATGATATACCAAAATCGGCAATTACAGAGTACCAAGCTCGTGTGCCATACCCCAATGCGATAAAGAAATACCACACAGAGTAACAATTCGGTAAATTTCTTAAACCTCCAAAGAAGTTTCTTATTAACTTGCCGTTTCTTGAAGCTCTTTCGCAGATGCCAAAACCTAGACCTCTTGTCAATAAAGAAGAAATTCATGAGGAACGAAAGCTTCGGATTGATGAACTAGATGAGTGGAAGACACGCTTCAAAGAGAAACTAAAAACACACGAAGCAAAAAAGAGGCAACTCCACAACAAACTTAATGAGGGGACAACCCAGCTTAAGATAGGAGATCAGGTACTCAAAATCTTCCCAGATGGAACAGTCGAGGTAACTAATCCTAAATTCAGCACCTTTAAGGTAAACACTACTCGACTTAAACTTTATATCAATAACCAAATTGATAGCATGAAAAAGGATTTCCACCTCCTCAGACCACTATGATTGTGCGAATAACAGGTAAGTCTAGCTCAAGACTTTAAACGAGCGCTTCTCGGAAGGCAACCCGAGCACTAACTCTACTAATTAGTTTTGTTTTATTTCTTTTCATATTTAGGCATAGGTTTCCATACCCACACGGCCTTGCATCGTGGCCGTGGCCGTGTGAGCACCATAAGTAGGTAAAAGGGCATGGCCGTAGACGTGTGGCAACAGGACAAATTTTTTTCTCAAAACACGGGCTGCATCTCTATTTAAACACCCATTCTTCCTTTCTCTTTTCCAGTTGTCTTCTTTCTTTCATTTTCCATTATTTACTTTTATTTTTATTTTTATTTTTATTTTTATTTTTTTCTTTCTTTATTTTTTTCTTCTTATTCTTCATGCCATTTAGATTTAGCTTATGATATATCAAGCCGGCTACTTCAATGGTTCAATTTCAAACGCTTCGAGGCGCTCTCCCACGTTCACCTCCGCCCAATCCTATCCGATTTCTTTTCATTGACTCCATCCAAAATTCAGGAAGTTTAACTTCTCTCCCTATCTTATGATTTTATTATTTTGCTATTATCTATCTTTGTACATTGAGGACAATGTACATCTTAAGTGTGGGGGGATTAACTATAGTATTATTTGAAAATCCCTGAATTATGTCTTGTTCCTTTAAGTAAGTTCTCATATTATGATTAGAATGAAATTCCCTGTGATTCATGATTTTCTTTGATATGTTTTGGATTAAGTCATTGATAATTGTGCGGTGATGATTTAAACTTTAGGAGACTAGAGAATCAAGAATGATAAGTCTATTTTACAAAAAAATTAAAATTTTTGCTAGATTGTCTACCTGAATCGAATTATTACCTTGAAGTTTGAAATTTACAAGATTGATATCAAATACCCATAATTTTTATGAGATTTGAGCCTTATAAAGCATATGTTCTTTTTCGTGCTCACTTATTGATTATGAGTGTGTCAACATTGATTTGTTATTCTTGAACTTGCATCGTTTATACATGTCGAGACCACACCTTTGATTTGATATACAGAGATGATAAAGGCACCTAGGTTTTAACCCACTCACTCCACTAAAAGCCTACCTTCATAATTAACCCCTAGTGAACCCTTTTAATCCTAACAACCCTTTTTTATTGACTCACATACTAATATTAACCCAAAACCCTTTGTATTTGTCATCATCATTCCTTTTGACTACCCTTATGTCGAGATTTGATCTGATCAGTTGCCTAACTATTTTATCTATTTCAATTATTAAATCTGTCCTAAATATTTGACTTGTTCTTAAAAAAAGGAAGAATATTCACTATTAGTTTTGTGATTAGGTGAGCTTATATGTTAATTTCTAATTATTGAAGAAGAAGCTCATATCAGAGTATTATTATTAGTAGTACAAGTTTTCAAGTTATGTAATTATTATCAGTTCAATATCTCTAGTTAGGTAATTTGTCAGGTCAATCTCGATTCTAACCCTCTAATTCAGCCTTTATCCACACCTTTAACCCAAGCCCCGTTACAACCTTGTTAAAGACCTTTTGTTTTGTGTATCATCTCATTTTTACAGTGGTAGAGATTTGGTTTTCATGCAAGCCTATGGGATTAGCTTTTCATGTTCGACTTTTGAGTGCCTAATTTTGAACCTTAAACACTTTGAGTGATTTGAGTGAATCTTTAGTGAGGATGTCAATTCTTGTCAATTTTGAATCAGAGGTAATTATTCAGGTAAGGGGAAACACCTATGTTTTCATACTACAAAAACTATGACTTTGATTGTTTGAATCTTTAGGGCTCTTTTAGTTGAATTATCCATGTATGAATTATCTTTGAATTATGATGAAACACTATTGATGAATGTTATGAATCAGGGAAGTTTGTTTTAATTATGAGCTGAGAATTTTGCTTGAGGACAAGTAAAAGCTTAAGTATGGGGGTATTTGATAAACCGCAATAGTAACATATTTTAAGCCCATATTTAGCATGCTTTTGGATGATTTAAGCCTTGAATTGTGTAAATTGGTGCTCTTAATCCTTTGTTTTCATGTTTTATACTCAGAAAAGCACCAGAGGATGAAGAGAACGAGAAATGGGCCCAAAACGGAGTAAATGGGCCATATCACGAAATCAACACGGCCTGGGCCCAAGCCACACGGCGATGCCTCACTCAACAGACTCAAACATGACCTGGCCACGATTCACATACGCGTGTGCCATGTGCGTGTCCCTGACGTGAAAAAGAGGAATTACACTCGGAATAGGATACTTAAAGGCAAAGAAACACATTCCAAAGCCTATTTAAACACCCTAGTAGGAATTCTACTCGGATTAGGATACTTAGGGGCCAAGTAAGGCATCTCAAAGTCTATATAAACACCTTAGGGGCAACTTAAGCGGGGAGTTTGGCAGAAGCCCTCTATTGGGGCATCCAGCTAGGCCAAAGGAGGCAGACTTATGGGGATTTACTCGAAGATAGCCAGATGATTCATCTCAAGAAGCTGGAATCATACTCAAGAAGGAGGATCTCTCTTTCAATTCCTTCAGGGATGTTTTAGGGATTTCTTATGTTTTGTTTTATCTTTTCTTTTGAGATGTTTTCTTTTATTGTTATGAACTAAACCCTTAGATACCTGAGGGGGATGAAACCTAAGATGAATCTTGTTATCGTTTGCTGAACTATATGATAAATATTTGGCTTGTTCTTAATTATGTGTTTTTAATTCTTGTGTTGATATTTTGGGGATATTAATTCAAGTATGATGTACTTAGGTAAAGGAGCAAAAGTCCCTGCCTAAGAGTAGATCTAGCATAGTTAAGCGGAGTTGATCGCACACCTAGAGATAGGGTGACGAGATTTTGCCGGATTAGAGTGAAACCTAATATGGGAGTCCATAGATCGAGTTAATGCAATTCTAGGGGTTTTAATTAGAAGGAGATTTCAATTAATCAACCTAGGGTTAGACATTAGTCGCCTCGAGAGAAGGATTAATATAACTTAGGGAATCCTACGGATCAAGTCAAATGAATAAATCGTCTAGCTCAGAGTTAGATAACAAGTGAAGTCTAGGTGGATTCTTCCTTGGGTGTCGTCTTAATCAATTGGTTTTTCCTCAAAGTTATTTTTTCAATTTCATTCTTCTTTGTCTTAGAGTCTTTAGTTTAGTAGTTAGTTAATTTTAGATTAGATAAATAATTCCCTTAATTCTTAGGCTAAATAATAAAAAAAAAAGTTAGTATTAGTACTTTTAGTTCCTTTGGGTTCGACAATCCGGTCTTACCTTAACTATACTACTGTTCGATAGGTGCGCTTGCCTCAAATCATTGTCATAGTTAGTTTCCAGGTTCGATCATTCTTTATCTAAATTTTAAGACTTTGACATCACATAAAACAACGATCATGAACTATATTCGAACAACCGTATTATAATCCACTTTATCAAAAGATCCATTTTCTTATGACAAACCCTTCTATTTAGTAATCGAATATTAATCTACATCTCATTTCTGTGATAATGCAATGTAATGCAATCAAAAAAAAAAAAAGAAAACACATTAGTGCAAGAGAAATAAACAACATAGGACACCTGTCTGGGTGACTGCTAGGGTTCAACATAGTTCTACCTAAAGTGGTTTAGTTCTAAGGAATGGGTACCTGAACCAACGGATTCCTCAATCCTCACCCATTATAGGCTCATATGGATCGAGTTCGGTTCAGGGGAATACATTTCCCTATGGCCATGCGGAGATGAAAATCTCATGAAGCACATAAGTACATATGTATCCCGAAAGCAGTCCACTAGCCCATGAGGAGGTGAAAACCTCACGAAGACATAGTTTCTCACTCCCACTTAAAGAGTATGACCACAACGGTCATGCAATGCAATGCAAGAGTATTCTATGAGACTCAACATTAATGATAGCACAAATACATCAAGAGAAACATGATTTTTCAAAATAATTTTCCAAATTTCCAATCAAAAGGACAAGAGTTAATCAATCTATGGCCTGACTCTCAACCAGTCCCCAGTGGAGTCACCAAGCTATCAAAACCAACTTTTCGAGTTTGTAAAACAAGGATCTACTTTAAGATGAAATATGGAGTCGCCACCAATCCTTTTTGTTTAGGTGTGATCGGGTCACCTATAAAATGTTTTGTTTTATTTTTAAAAGAAATCAATTTTGATCTATGAATTTCAAGAAGAAAATGGGTTCGAGAATTGGTTACGTGCGAGAAAGGATTAGCACCCTCGCAATGCCCAAAATTGGTACCAAATTGATTAATTGATGTCCTAATGTCGAAAAGTTTGAAACGATTTTGAAATTTCATTTTTTTTAAAATTTTAAATAACTAGAGTTGGATATTGAAATTCCCTTGTTCCGAAGGAATAAAATATCACATCCAGCACGATAGGATATGAAAATTTAAGTCCTTAAATTCAAGATCATCCCAAAATTCTCAAAGCTCATGCATTGAAATTTTGAAAGGGTATTTGGTTATTTGGACAAACAGAAAACCGAAACCCAGCACGATAGGGCACGATTCCTCGAATTTCCAAGCACACAAATATTGCCTTATTTCAAAAACATGGACAGAATTTTAAAAGGATATTTGGTTATTTGGTCAAACAGAAAACCGAAACCCAGCACGATAGGGCACGATTCCTCGAATTTCCAAACACACAAATATTGCCTTATTTCGAAAACATGGATAAAATTTTAAAATGATATTCGATTATTTGGTCAAACAGAAAACCGAATCCCAGCACGATAGGGCACGGTTCCTCAAATTTCCAAATACACAAACATTGCCTTATTTTGAAATCTTTTAAATAAACGATTTTAAAATTGACTCAAAAATGCTTTTATTGAATCACTATTCGATAATGAGAAACAAAATATAATATCAAGCATGGAATAATAATATGTGAGTACAATTTTGTACAAATGGATGGCAAGAATAATAATATGAACATACAATTCAAGATATACGAAAACAATAATCTCACAATTCCTATTTTGACAATACCAACATTATCAATCAAGAGACAACGAGAGCTAAAAATATAGCCAATTAAAACGAATTAAAATAAAATATGGCAAATATTCGAACGTGGATGAATAAAATAATAATATAAATGAATTTGAAAATAAATATTATATACAAAGAAAATTAAAATAAATAATATATAAAATAACATATTAATCTACATGAATAATATATGAAATAGAAACCTAATATAAATAATTTACATATGAAAATAATAATGCATGAAGGTTTTCGAGATAGACAAAAATATATAATGAAATATGGATCTAAGAGTAAATAAATTATATAAATAAATAAATTTAAAATATACCTATACATATAAATAGATTTAAAAGAAAATATATGTATGAGAATAATATGTAATCCATAATGCAAACAAAATAAAATAATTTTAACACTTATTATATATGTATGTATAAATTAATAATATACAAGAGTATTTAAACAAATATTTAAAACAAATTAATATAAAAAGGAATTGTAAAAATTATATATAAATGAATATATCAAAACAGTGTAAAATGAATGAAACAGTTCAAAACCTTATATATTAAAACAATATTTCTTAAAATGAACAATTTATAACAAATAAAAAAGCATAATGAAAACCTAAACAGACTTAATTGAAAATAAAACAAAATTAAAAGATTAATTTTTTAAATAAATAAAGTCATGAAAACAAGATCTAGGATCTAAATAGAATGCGCCTAAATAACCGAGGATTTAAAATGAAATTTGACCAAAAATCTGAACGCAGCGTATAAGCATGTATTGATTTGAAATGGTGCTCAAACTTTATGAAAAATTTAAAAACAAAGAAAATGTATAACGGATTTAATCAAATAGCAGCACAAAAGAAAGGGACCAAACGCGCAAATATCCCTTCACTGCAGAATCGCGCGGATCCTGAGGGTTTTCGGGTCGGATTCTGGTTATGGCTTATACGACACCGTTTTAGAGCCACTGAAACAGGCCTTAAACGGTGTCGTTTCATACATCTTAAGAAAGCTAAAAAAAAAACACCTTAATCATTCTATTCAGCCGTTTTAAAACATAAAACAAAACCTAAGCATTCTCTTATTTTCTCTAATCGATCGACTCCAAAAGACTTTCTGATCAGACGCCCTCTATGAACGGCGACTCGAAATCCCTCTTTTCTTCGATTACGACGAAAAGGACGGACTCTGACTCAAGGTAAATTTTTTTTCTCGAGTCTACTTTCGCATGTAAAAAAAATAATGAAACAAAAACCAATAGAATCGGATCTAAGATCTTTTGGAACTTAAAATCAAAAATCACCTTCTCAAAATCCCTCTTTCGTATTCAATCTCTGCTTTTATACATATAAAAAATCAGCCCTTTTTTATTCTGATTTTTCCTAGTATTCAGTATGTGTGTATATACAACCAAAATTCCCCCTTTACGATGTTTAAAATCGCCCTTATATAGCCGAAACAAAAATGAAGAAAAATAATAAAATACATTTTTCATTTCTGTTCGTTTTTCTTTGCTGGCTTGCTGTGCTATTTTCTTCGTTTGTTGCAGATGCAACCGTCACAGTGACGTGGAGGTTCAAGCGTGAAGGGGCTGCGTGTGGAGGCTGCACGAGGGAAGAAAGCGGCGTTCGAGGGGCTGCTGAAGAGTTCTAGAGATCCTAGGGTTTTTGAGATTTGGGCCATTCGGGCCTGCAAATTTGGGTAGTGATTTGGGCTTAGATTCAGGGTTTGGAGAAATAATAGGTTGTAAATAAAAACTATTATTTGGACTGTTATTTTGTTTTTTCTTTTTCATTTTGTTTGGTTATTGTTTAATAAACTGGTTAATTGGGCCTAGACAAATTGGGCCTATTACAATTGTGTGTTCTTATTCTTGTTTTGATAATTCAGGTTATTGATTCAAGTTGAATGTGCTTATTCAGTGAGCAAAAGTCCCTATTTAAGAGTAGATCAACATAATTAACCGGAGTTGATTGCAACCCTAGATATAGGGCAACGAAAATCTGCCGGATTAGAGTCAAATCTAATAAGGGAATCCACAGATCGAGTTAATGTGACAATAGAGGTTTTAATTAGAAAGAGATATCAATTAATCAACCTAGAGTCAGTTGTTTTTAGTCTTGAAAGAGATATTAACATAAATTAGGGATTTCTACGGATTAAGTCAAGTGAATAAATCATATGAATCAAAAGTAATAAGTGAAGTCTAGGTGGATTCTTCCTTAGGTATTGTGTATCTCATAAAGTTTCTTAAAGTATTTTCTCAATTCATTCTCTGACGTGTTCTTAATTAGTTTTAGTTTAAAAGAAATCATTCCAATTCTTAGGCTAAATAATAAGAAGATAGTAATTACTAGTACTCTTGGTCATTGTGGATACGATATTACTAGTCTTACCATAACTATACTATTGAACGATAGGTGCGCTTGCCTTTATTGTGATCATAGTTAGTTATAGACACATCACACATGGCCTGGCCACACGGGCGTGTGTCCCCCGCACCTTTGAAAAATTTTAATGTTTTTTGAAAAAATTTCTGAGTATCTGGTTTACTCCCAACTTATTTCTAACATGTATTCTGAGCTTCGAGGGCTAACATAAGGGACAACATGATGAATTTGGTTTTAGTTCTGATATGAATGCTAGATGATATGAAATTTCTGTTATTTTATCTACAAATTTCAGTAATGCTCTTTTTTTTTGGTGATATCGGTAATCTCTTTAATCCTGTTCTGCCGACGGATTCGGGTTAGGGGTGTTACAATATTTGGAATGGTATGATAGTTGTAACATCCTGAACTTTTGGGCCTATGCGTTTAATGGGTGAATATGTTTAATATGTTAATTTAAGAAATAGGGTCCAAATTGGGCTCAGAATTAGGCAAAGGCCTTGGTTAAATTATTAAATTGGGCATTATAGAGTTAAAAGGGTGGTAATTGTGTCTAAAATACCAACGTGGGCTTGTGGCCCAACAAAAGGTGGCACTGTAAGGGAATTAGAAGGTGACGCCACACACAAGGAGTTAGGGGCCCAAAATTTAGGTTTAATGAAGCCCAAATCTTTTAATTTAAGTGAGTTAAATTTCGGCATTAAGACTTGATGAGGTGGACGGCTACAAGGCTTAAAAATAGGAAGATATATTTGGATTTTATAATTGATAATATAGAAGATAAAAAGGAGAAAAGATAGGAGCCTATCTATAAGGAGAGTGATGGCCGAAAATTGACCACTGAGAGGAGTAAAGAAATCGGCTACTGCATGGCAAAGGGGTGCCGAATTTTTCCTTTTATTTAGCTTGAATTTTAATTAATTAGGAAGGGCGTTTTCGGTTTTATACAGGAGGTGCCGAAAATCCTATAAATAGGGGGGATAGCTCCTTGATTCTGACACTTAAAACCCTAATTCTCTCCTCATTCCTTGTAGCGAAAATCCCTAGCCTCTTCCTCTCCAATTTCTCTTCTTCAATTTCTTCAAAAGCCGAAACATTTTCTCCATTCTTCTTTCCCTTGTGCCGATTTCTCTAAAAAGCCGAAATCTCTATAGTTTTTCTTTATTCATCCTATTTGTGAGTTAAATCTATTCTTTCGACATTTAAAATCTATTACTTTGGCATTGCCGAATCCGCTTTCTAGTGCTAGCCGAAATCCTTGTGTTAAGGCAAGTGTCGACTTCTGCTAGTTTCTCATATTCTATTCTGGTTTTTGAAAGGCAAAAGCTGAAAAAGCTAATAGTTTAATGGTTCTATGTTGGGCGGCATTCCGGGATTTGAAGGAAACTTGGTTGACTAGATCTAAAAGCCGAAAATCATTAGTCTCCAATTTCGGGATTTTAAGGTAAGAAGATTTCCCTAGATTTCTATTAGATTTGTTCATTGGATACAAGATCTTAACTGTATAATGAGGATTAACGATTAAATATTGTGATAGTAGCTCTGATAAGGATTTGTGATGGAATTAAATGTGGATCAGGCAAAGGAGAGAATCCCTAAGTTTAAAAAAAACGAGCGGTGTCAGTAGTTCAGGATTGGCCAGTAGGTTGTGGATCGGCATCCGAACAAAATCTTAGGCAGAGATAGCGATTTTAGCGACTTACGATAGTGTCGACATAGAGAGTGTCGTCCTAACTGTAACCAGGTGTGTAACACTTTCACACCATTTAGATTGCCTGTTAAAATATGCTTATTAATCTGTTATATTATGATAAATGCTGAAATCCCGGCATAATGATTGAAACCCAATGAGGGTAAAAGCGAATCACCAGGTTAGTGATCTCTATCATTCCTATGTGAATGTTCCTGTTAAGATGACATATGATAAGTATGTTGTTTTCTGATTGCATGAGGTTGGGTTTATTGAAAGGGGAAGTGTTCTGTTGTAGCGGCTCCTGCCATGACCTGTTCTGGTGGCTTTTGCCATTTCAGCCTGGTGACTCTGTCACAACTCTGACGATGAGCAGCATGACTGCCATCAATGGTGAGTAGCGGCGTGGGTTGATTGTAGAAATCCCCAATGGTGTGACTGGTAGGTAAGGGTGGCTTGTAGCAGATGGAAACCTAGGACTTGGGTTGGGCTTTGCATAATTTATGTTATATTATATTCTGTTATATATTCTGTAGGGCTAAGGCCCAAAATCGAATGGTGCACGAGGGTTGCACACTGAGTCTCGCGACTTACCCTATTATTTAACAATTTGTGTAGCACTTAGTGCATCTGATCAGGTGGAGGGCGTGAGGTGGCCATGCGAGAGAGTAATTAAATCCAGCAGAAGACTTTACTTAGAAGTTTTATTCTTAATATCTTTAATTAATGGGTTTGTAACACCCTGAATTAGGGGTTATTTGTAATTTGAATAAATTCCAATGGGGCTTCAAGAAATAAAATTTATAATTTTATTTGACATGTTTAAGGGTCTAAAAATAACTGAGCTAGGCTTGACACGATATTAAAATTTTTTTTCTTTAAGTGTCTAAAAAGGGGAGTGGGCCAAAGAGGCCTTAAGAATAATTTTTGGCGTGTTTGGACACAAGGGTTGGCATTGGTAGGGTGGCTTAATGACGCCACTTAAGGCTTGGGCAAATGGCGCCTTGAGCATGAGGGTTCGAGCTGCAGCAGAGGCGCTTGGGGGATTTATTTTTTATGCGATGCTGGGCTTTGGTAAAGAAGGCTTAAAAGAAATTTTCGGGCAAGGAATGGACATGAAACGCAGGAGGGCGGAGTGGCAGAGGCGCTACTTAAAGGAGCTTTGGCAAAGGGACTCGGGTTCAAGTTGTGGGGAACGCAAAAAGGGATTTTGTTTTTGGGCTTTAGCGCTAAAAGGGAAAAGGGCTCATGTAAGGTTTATAATTAAATGATGTGGTTAATTGACATGAAAGTCAATGTGGCCGAGTGGCCTGGGGCGTGTTAAGGGGGGCTGCTGCTTGGGGTTCCAGGTTCGAATCCAAGCAGCAGCACCTTGGTTTTTTTTTTATTATTCCTCTCTTTTCTCTTTTTGCTGCTGGCGTGGGTGAAGAGTTTGGTTGCACTTTGGACTCTCAAGGTAAATTTGGAAGAGGTAAGTTTGGTGTTTTATTTTCACTCAATTTGTTTAAACAAAGATAGGAGATAAAGTGCTATTATCCTAGGTGATAATTAATAGTTTAATTATCAGCAAAGAGAGGAGAATTGGGCAGCATTAGGACTCTTGGAAATTTGCTCAAAATTAATCTTTTGTACAACAAATAGAGCAAAATTCCAGCAACCTTTTTTCCCTGCTCTCTGCACTTGAAATTCCCTAGGGATTCTTCAAACAAAAATTCCAGCTTTTTTTCTTCTTTTATTTAGCCAAAAACAACCTTTGATTTCTCCTACTAATTTTCCTTTTTCTTTCTTCCACCATTGGCCGAATAATCCACCACTTTCTTTCTGAAATTCCTCTCTTTGTTATTAATAAAATTCCAACATCTTCTCCTACTTTTTGTTCTTCTTTTTCACATGTTTAGAACCTTGTTTATTATTTTAACCAACAATAGTCGAATTCCTTCTCCCTACTTTGAGAAGTCTTGGCCGAATATTAAAGCAAAGGGTGTTCTCCTCTTTCTTTTTCTTCAATCGGTTTGGTAAGGAGGTAAGGGTCTACTTTTATTTTGGTATTTAATTGGTGTTCAAAGCCGAAGGCTATTAAGTAGCTACTAATGGTTACCGATTATAGGGTGCAAAATGAAGGCTAGTACTTAAAAGCGAATAGGTAGGGATTCGGGTTCAAAAAGGAGAACTCTTTTAAATAATTGGTTTGGCCGAATAGGCCTTTGGTATCTTTCTTGACATTTGGCCGAATGTAGGATCGGGATCTAAGCGTCATAGATCGGCTTTTCGAGATCTAGGAGTTTCGATAATAACAGTGTGTAAGATCTCTACACACTTTATTAATTTACATGACATTATTATTTGTTTTGATTATTTTGATTGTGATTAGCTTGTGGCATAATCACGGATTTGAGTAAGTCCTGTCTTGTAACTTTTGATATATGTTATATGCCATCACATGATGTTTAATACTATGACATGATATATATGAAATTGATGAATAAGCATGTGATGGTGGGATTGATGAGAGGAGAGGGATGAAATATGGTATCGTCGGTGGTTTTGACCACAAGATGGGTTGGCCCCATCAGATTATATGTGACCTATGGTCATCGGTGGTTTTGACCACAACGATTGAATATTTGCGACTAAGTCCCCGGTGGTTTGGTACCACCAGTGGTTTTGACCACACTTGATATTTTGTGACCTATGGTCATCGGTGGTTTTGACCACCACGATGGGTTGGCCCCATCATTTAAATTGTGACTCTAAGTCATCAGTGGTTTTGACCCACGGGGTAGAAAAGGTGTATGGATGGCTAGTTGGGTTGCATGAGCATGTTATTAATAAATTGTGTACGAGATATATTTTTCCGGGTAGGGATTTATGCATCTTTGAGTCTTGGTGACTCACCCTTTCCTTAACATTTTTTTGAGATGAGTAGATCGCGGAGATGGGGCCGGAGGGACTCGAGGAGGCCATGCAGTGGAAATTTTAATTTAATGGACTTGGGTTTTATTTTATCAACTTTTGCATGTCGGTTATTTTTGTTAAATTGTAATAAGGCCTTCTAGAATATTTTATTATTGTTATATGCTTGAATACTTGTTTTAAACTTGTTATTTCTATTAATTAAAAATCGTATGTTTTCCAAGTCAGAACGAAATTGTTTTTAACGAGCCATCGGGCACACTTGTAATTTTATAATAATTTTACTTAATTAAATTTCTAAATTAAAATCTAAGTATGGTTTTAACAAGCCCACTTAAATGAAGAGTTTTCAAAACTTAAGTTGGTTTTCCAAACGGGCTTTAAAAAAAAATATTTTTCCTGTAACAACTAGATTCGGCCATAGTGTTTGGGCCGGGTTTGGGTTGTTACAAATTGGTATCAGAGCCCAGTTCAAAGCTCGGCTGTGGGGGCCCAAGGCCCAAAAATGTTTTGGTAGGTTTTTTTTGAACTATTTTTGGTTTTGAACAAAGATGGCCCGAGTCTCAACAGACCGATCCGCCTGGTAAGTATATCTAAACCTCTTTGTGAATTATATTTTGTAGAAGGGTAGGAAGCATGGAACGTAGATAGACTTATAGGAACTTGAACCCTAGGATTAGAGTGCTCAAACACACAAACCAAACATAAGACTTAAAGAACTAAACCCACTTATGACTTAGTCATCGAGCTGAGAGCTAGGTGTGGTAACCTCCTCTGCGCATGTCTAGGAGTGGATCAGGAAAGAGCACAGTATTTAAGCGGTCCGTGTGACTCACCTCCTCTCTTCGCAGTATCCTACACAGTGCGTAGCCGGTTCACCACGACCAAGAGGGCTCGGTCATAGGCTAAACATAATGATTAAAACCCGAAAAGGAATTAGCCATGTTTTGAAAAAAAATGAAACAACAACAACCCTAATGTTTTCAAAACTTTTGCAATCGAGAACGTCATTTTACAACGTTTTCCTTGAAAAGCTTGATTTGTGGAAAATTACCCTTAGGGGTAAAATTACTAAAATGCCTCGGTTCATAAAATATCAGTTCAATGGTTTTGCTCAAAAATTTCAACTACTTTACAAATATCCAACAACTTAGCTTTGAAAATCAACTTTGAAATATTTTGGTTTTAGAAAATTACAAAACGCCTCAATTTGTGAAAATTACCGAAATGACCACGATCCTTGGAAAACTTTACCAACATCACTATTTGAAAAGGAAAACTTTCAAAAAGGACCTCGAAGTTTTACAACTGTTGGAAATACCCTCGATTTATCAAAATTACAAAATTGCCCCTGAATGACAAAATTACCAAAATACCCCTGGTTTCAAAACGATGCTATATCTCTAAATTTTACAAATTTTTCAGAAAAACCCTCCAGTTTTGGGAATTACAAAATGGCCTACTTTACTAAAGTTTTAAAACTTCTTATATGACGAAAATACCCCTGTAGGAAAATGACGAAAATACCCCTGGGTTAGAAATGAAATGAAGTGTCCGAAGAGTGAATAGGTATGGAAAGCATTAAGGAATGGATGCATGAACTCTTTGTGTGAACTAGGATAGAAGACTGAAACCTTGTTTGCTCGAAAGAATCCCTAATTAAATTCTGTTCATAAAATTTCTTCGCGAATAAGAAAGTGAAACAAATGCTAACACATAAAATTTTCTTAATCAGATTAAAAGCGCGATAGATAGAATGAGTTCTAGAGGACGTGGACGTCGTGGACGCGCGGTAGGTAGGATGATGAATGTGTCCGAACCCGTCAGTCAGTCAAGGTTCGGAAAAGCGAGGTACCACCGCCACCACCACCACCTCCTACTTTGGTGAGTCGAGCGAGGTGACGGACCCGGTGGTGAGGCCGTGTCGCAAGCTATTTTTGCGGGTTTTGGAGATGGTGGCCGGGGCTGGTGGGAATTTGGGAGCTCGGAAGTGCATGCCGAGCGAATTCGGCCTAACCAGGGCCGAGGTATTTAAGTGGTGTCTCGGGAGTGGCACCCAGTGCCGCCGAATATTACCGGAATCTACGGAAAGGGTCATGGATGATCTCGACTTTGACCGAGGAGAGAGAAGGTGAAAGGGCGGTGTCGCTTCTAAAGGATGAAGCGTACAGTGGTGGGTGACGATCCCGGGATGGAGCCGCGGTGATGATCTCACATGGGACTACTTCAAAACCGCCTTCTGAGAAGAAGTATGTAGGCACTAGCTATACGGATGCTCAGAGGAAAGCCTTTCTAGGGCTAGTGCAAGGAACTAAGTCGATGAGCGGAATATGAGGCGAGTTTTTAAGGTTGAGTAGGTATGCTCGTGGTATTGTGGGTCTGCAGAGCATGAGCCTGTGTCGTCGTTCGAAGATGGGCTTAGAGATGAACCGAGAATGATGATAGCTCCACAACAGAACGAGTTTCTTTGTTCTTGTGGAGAAGTCTAAAGTTCTTTGAGGAAGTAAGACAGTCCGTTAAGCGGAACCAAGAACGAAATTGGAATAAGAGGAGCTCGGAACCTTCAAGGTTCTCGGGTAATGAACAGAAGAGGATGAGGTTTGAAGGGTCAAATCAAGGTCGTTAGGCCGCGCTCCGCTACTAATCCTCAATGGCCGCCACTGCGGTGTGATAAGTGTGGCAAGTTTCACGCGGGGAGTGTTGGAATGGTAATCGTGGATGCTTTGAGTGTGGATCATTCGATCACCGTGTGAGGATTGTCCTCGAAGTTAGCTAAGAATCAACGGAGGGACGAGTAACCGTGCTCGGGTTAGAAATGAAAGACCACCACAGAGGGGTCGAGTGCAGCTAGAGGTAATGGAAATGGTAACGGGCATGGCCGAGGTCTTTGAAGGTGCAGAGGCGAGGCAACTAAGGTTGGTTTATGCAGTTGGCCGTCGCGAGGAGGAGGAGGTACCAGATGCAACAACGGGTATGTTCCTTACTTCTGGAATACCCTTAATTACTTTGATTGTTGTAGAGTTTTCTTGTTTTACTAGGAAGTGCACTCAAACCTTGGTTGTGAACTTAGAGATTGTGCCTAGGAAGTAGGATAGTTCTATTAAGATCAGAGTACGCAGCATAAGCGTAGCACGGTGAGTTAAGATGTACGACTATTCGTTAGTAAGTAATTTCGAGGACGAAATTATTTTAAGGGGGGTAGAATTGTAACACCCTGAATTAGGGGTTATTTGTAATTTGAATAAATTCCAATGGGGCTTCAAGAAATAAAATTTATAATTTTATTTGACATGTTTAAGGGTCTAAAAATAACTCTGAGCTAGGCTTGACACAAGAGATTAAAATTTTTTTCTTTAAGTGTCTAAAAGGGAAGTGGGCCAAAGAGGCCTTAAGAATAATTTTTGGCGTGTTTGGACACAAGGGTTGGCATTGGTAGGGTGGCTTAATGACGCCACTTAAGGCTTGGGCAAATGGCGCCTTGAGCATGAGGGTTCGAGCTGCAGCAGAGGCGCTTGGGGGATTTATTTTTTATGCGATGCTGGGCTTTGGTAAAGAAGGCTTAAAAGAAATTTTCGGGCAAGGAATGGACATGAAACGCAGGAGGGCGGAGTGGCAGAGGCGCTACTTAAAGGAGCTTTGGCAAAGGGACTCTGAGTTCAAGTTGTGGGGAACGCAAAAAGGGATTTTGTTTTTGGGCTTTAGCGCTAAAAGGAAAAGGGCTCTGTAAGGTTTATAATTAAATGATGTGGTTAATTGACATGAAAGTCAATGTGGCCGAGTGGCTCTGGCGTGTTAAGGGGGGTGCCGCTTGGGGTTCGTGTTCGAATCAAGCAAAGAAGACACCTTGGTTTTTTTATTATTCCTATTTTTCTCTTTCTCTTTTTTGGCGTGGGTGAAGAGTTTGGCTGCACTTTGGACTCTCAAGGTAGGCTGGAAGAGGTAAGTTTGGTGTTTTATTTTCACTCAATTTGTTTAAACAAAGATAGGAGATAAAGTGCTATTATCCTAGGTGATAATTAATAGTTTAATTATCAGCAAAGAGAGGAGAATTGGGCAGCATTAGGACTCTTGGGGGCTGCTCAAAATTAATCTTTTTGTACAGCAAATAGAGCAAAATTCCAGCAACCTTTTTCCCCTGCTGCTGCTGCCGAAATTCCCTAGGGGATTCTTCAAACAAAAATTCCAGTTTTTTTTTTCTTCTTTTATTTAGCCAAAAACAACCTTTGATTTCTCCTACTAATTCTCCTTTTTCTTTCTTCCACCATTGGCCGAATAATCCACCACTTTGCTGCCGAAATTCCTCTGCTGTTATTAATAAAATTCCAACATCTTCTCCTACTTTTTGTTCTTCTTTTTCACATAAGCCGAACCTTGTTTATTATTTTAACCAACAATAGTCGAATTCCCTTCTCCCTACTTTGAGAAGTCTTGGCCGAATATTAAAGCAAGGGTGTTCTCCTCTTTCTTTTTCTTCAATCGGTTTGGTAAGGAGGTAAGGGTCTACTTTTATTTTGGTATTTAATTGGTGTTCAAAGCCGAAGGCTATTAAGTAGCTACTAATGGTTACCGATTATAGGGTGCAAAAATGAAGGCTAGTACTTAAAAGCGAATAGGTAGGGATTCGGGTTCAAAAAGGAGAACTCTTTTAAATAATTGGTTTGGCCGAATAGGCCTTTGGTATTAACACTGACATTTGGCCGAATGTAGGATCAGGATCTAGCGTCATAGATCGGCTTTTCGAGATCTAGGAGTTTCGATAATAACAGGTGTGTAAGATCTCTACACACTTTATTAATTTACATGACATTATTATTTGTTTTGATTATTTTGATTGTGATTAGCTTGTGGCATAATCACGGATTTCGGGTAAGTCCCCTGTCTTGTAACTTTTGATATATGTTATATGCCATCACATGATGTTTAATACTATGACATGATATATATGAAATTGATGAATAAGCATGTGATGGTGGGATTGATGAGAGGAGAGGGATGAAATATGGACTGTCGTCAGTGGTTTTGACCACAAGATGGGTTGGCCCCATCAGATTATATGTGACCTATGGTCATCAGTGGTTTTGACCACAACGATTGAATATTTGCGACTAAGTCCCAGTGGTTTGGTACCACCAGTGGTTTTGACCACACTTGATATTTTGTGACCTATGGTCATCAGTGGTTTTGACCACACGATGGGTTGGCCCCATCATTTAAATTGTGACTCTAAGTCATCAGTGGTTTTGACCACACGGGGTAGAAAAGGTGTATGGATGGCTAGTTGGGTTGCATGAGCATGTTATTAATAAATTGTGTACGAGATATATTTTTCCGGGTAGGGGATTTATGCACTGAGTCTTGGTGACTCACCCCTTTCCTTAACATTTTGCAGATGAGTAGATCGCGGAGATGGAGCCGGAGGGACTCGAGGAGGCCATGCAGTGGAAATTTTAATTTAATGGACTTGGGTTTTATTTTATCAACTTTTGCATGTCGGTTATTTTTGTTAAATTGTAATAAGGCCTTCTAGAATATTTTATTATTGTTATATGCTTGAATACTTGTTTTAAACTTGTTATTTCTATTAATTAAAAATCGTATGTTTTCCAAGTCAGAACGAAATTGTTTTTAACGAGCCATCGGGCACACTTGTAATTTTATAATAATTTTACTTAATTAAATTTCTAAATTAAAATCTAAGTATGGTTTTAACAAGCCCACTTAAATGAAGAGTTTTCAAAACTTAAGTTGGTTTTCCAAACGGGCTTTAAAAAAAAATATTTTTCCTGTAACAACTAGATTCGGCCATAGTGTTTGGGCCGGGTTTGGGTTGTTACAGGGTTTTTAATTTATATTGTAATAAGGCCATGGGCCACTAGCTGTATTTTTATTCCGGATTTATTTTGGGCTTTTATTATTGTTAGACGTTTAAATTTTTCCTTTAATTAAATTAAGGTAGGTAATAAATTCAGTTTTTTTTTAACTCACCAAGGCATTTTATGAAATTTACATCTTATATGAATTAATAAATTATTAAGTTTTTTCGGTATTAATATTTAAACCTGAAAAATATTTCCCAAAATTGCGACATCTTTTATAAAATCTTTTTAGTGACATGCCAGATCTGGCTGTAGTGCTTGGGCCGAGTTTGGGGTGTTAGAAATTGGTATCAGAGCCCGGTTCAAAACTCGACTTTGGGGGTTTTAGGCTCAAAATGTTTTCTAAAAATAGGTTTTTGAAACATGTATATTTATAAATCATACAGGAGGGTTTTCTCAGCATGGCACCTGCGTCTCCGGCCCAAATCCGCCAGGTAAGTATTCTAAACCATTGTGTGAAATATATGTGGGCTTGATGGGCTTTATGGGACGTAGATTAGTTAGATTAGAACTTGATGGACTTTAGGCCTAGCTGAAACAACTCTTAAAATCTCATAAGACTTAATTTCACTAAACAAACCCGTGAACAAGCCACAAGACTAGGGTGTGGTAACAGGCATACGCATGTCTAGGATTGGATCCGGAAGAGCCTGGGATTTAAGCAGTCCTAGTGACTTACCTCCTCTTCACTAGAATCCTACCTGGTGTGTAGTGACTGTTCACCTTAGTCGAGTTAGGGTGTGGCAACGGGCATACGCATGTCTAGGAGTGGATTCGGGGGGAGCTGGGTATTTAAGCAGTCCTAGGGACTCACCTCCTCTTCGCTGGAATCCTACCGGGTGCGTAGTGGCTGTTCACCCTAATCATGAGGACTTGTTGACAGGCTAAACCTTATAATTAAAACTCGGAAGGGACCAGCCACCCTATTTTCACAAAATTGATAAAATATCCTTATTTTGAAAACTATCAAGATACCTATGATTTGTAAATATACCCGCAGATCTACAAAAATACCCTGATTTACAAGTCAATGGTTTTAAAAAAAAATACAACACACAACATCAATCAAAAAAAAAAAACCACACATACTTGAACGCCACTATTTTTCTTTTGAAATCAAATTCTCCAAGATACCCCTGTTTAAAAATATATATATATCTTTAGTTTTGTAAATTTTTTTTTGAAAATACCCTTAATTTGTAAAAATTCCAAATTACCACTAATTTATTAAATAACTAAGATATCCCTGATTTGTGAAAATTACTAAGTTGCCCCTAATTTATAAAATGACTAAAGTACCCCGGATTTCAAAATTACCAAAATACCCCCAGATTTTAAAATTACCGAAATACCCCCAAATTTCAAAATTACCGAAATACCTCGGATTGTAAAATTACCAAAATACCCTTATTTCATGAAATCACAAGGAACCCTATTTTTGAAAATTACAAAAATACCCCTGTAGGATAAAATTACGAAAATACCCCTGGGTAGTGGAATAACAAAAATACCCCTATGTGTTGAATGTGGGTGCATGGATGTTGTTGTTGAATGTATGTGGTCTCTAGAATTATGAGGTAAACTTGAGACTGAAACTGTAGATAGGTTCGAATTTGAAAGAATCACTCTTAAAATTACTTTTCATAAGATTGTTCGTGGATAATCAGTGGAAGAAAACCAATAATTCATAAAAAAATTTTAATCAGATAAACGCGAACCGATAGCATGAGTACAAGGGGACGAGGACGCTCTAGATGTGAATACCGGTGCGTACTCTACCATAGTGTACTAAGTGTTTATTTTGGGTTTAGAATTGGAGTGTGCAGCGAAAGCATGGTAGTGAGACTTAGGTAGTACGATTAATAGTTAGTTGGAAATTTCGAGGATGAAATTTCTTTAAGGGGGTAGAACTGTAACATCCTGAATTTTTGGGCCTATGCATTTAATGGGTGAATATGTTTAATATGTTAATTTAAGAAATAGGGGTCCAAATTGGGCTCAGAATTAGGCAAAGGCCTTGGTTAAATTATTAGATTGGGCATTATAGAGTTAAAAGGGTGGTAATTATGTTTAAAACACCAACGTGGGCTTGTGGCCCAACAAAAGGTGGCACTGTAAGGGAATTAGAAGGTGACGCCACACACAAGGAGTTAGGGGCCCAAAATTTAGGTTTAATGAAGCCCAAATCTTTTAATTTAAGTGAGTTAAATTTCGGCATTAAGACTTGATGAGGTGGACGGCTACAAGGCTTAAAAATAGGAAGATATATTTGGATTTTATAATTGATAATATAAAAGATAAAAAGGAGAAAAGATAGGAGCCTATCTACAAGGAGAGTGATGGCTGAAAATCGACCACTGAGAGGAGTAAAAAAATCGGCTACTGCATGGCAAAGGGGTGCTGAATTTTTCCTTTTAGTTAGCTTGAATTTTAATTAATTAGGAAGGGCATTTTCGATTTTATACAGGAGGTGCCGAAAATCCTATAAATAGGGGGGATAGCTCCTTGATTCTGACACTTAAAACCCTAATTCTCTCCTCATTCCGTGTGACGAATATCCCTAGCCTCTTCCTCTCTAATTTCTCTTCTTCAATTTCTTCAAAAGCCGAACCCTTTTCTCCATTCTTCTTTCACTTGTGCCGATTTCTCTAAAAAGCTGAAATCTCTATAGTTTTTCTTTATTCATCCTATTTGTGAGTTAAATCTATTCCTCCAGCATTTAAAATCTATTACTTTGGCATTGCCGAATCCTCCTTCTAGTGCTAGTCGAAATCCCTGTGTTAAGGTAAGTGTCGACTTCTGCTAGTTTCTCATATTCTATTCCAGTTTTTGAAAGGCAAAAGCCGAAAAAGCTAATAGTTTAATGGTTCTATGTCGGGCGGCATTCCGAGATTTGAAGGAAACTTGGTTAACTAGATCTAAAAGCCGAAAATCATTAGTCTCCAATTTGGGATTTTAAGGTAAGAAGATTTCCCTAGATTTCTATTAGATTTGTTCATTGGATACAAGATCTTAACTGTATAATGAGGATTAACGATTAAATATTGCGATAGTAGCTCTGATAAGGATTTGTGATGGAATTAAATGTGGATTAGGCAAAGGAGAGAATCCCTAAGTTTAAAAAAACGAGCAAATGTCGTGATTCTCAGATTGGCCGAAGAGGTTGTGGACCGACATCCGAACAAAATCTTAGAGCAGATAGTTTTAGCAACTTACGATAGTGTCGACATAGAGAGTGTCGTCCTAACGGTAACCAGGTGTGTAACACTTTCACACCATTTAGATTGCCTGTTAAAATAGTTTTATTAATTTGTTATATTATGATAAATGCCGAAATCCTAGCATAATGATTGAAACCCAATGAGGGTAAAAGCGAATCACCAGGTTAGTGATCTCTGTCATTCCTAAGTGAATGTTCCTGTTAAGATGACATATGTGATATGTATGATGTTTTCTGATTGCATGGGGTTGGGTTTATTGAAAGGGGAAGTGTTCTGTTGTAGCGGCTCCTGCCGTGACCTGTTCTGGTGGCTAATGCCATTTCATCCTGGCGACTCTGTCACAACTTGTGTCTAGTGGCTTTTGCCATTTCAGCCTGGTGACTCTGTCACAACTCTATTTCTGGTGGCTTTTGTCATTTCAGCCTGGTGACTCTGTCACAACTCTGACGATAAGCAGCATGACTGCCATCAATAGTGTGTAGTGGCGTGGGTTGATTTTAGAAATCCCCAATGGTGTGACTGGCAGGTAAGGGTGGCGTGTAGCGAATGGAAACCTAGGACTTGGGTTGGGCTTTGCATAATTTTTGTTATATTATATTCTGTTATATATTCTGTGGGGCTAAGGCCCAAAACCTAATGGTGCACGAGGGTTGCACACTGAGTCTCGCGACTCACCCTATTATTTAACAATTTCAGGTAGCACTTAGTGCATCAGACCGGGTTAGAGGGGAGCGCGAGGTGGCCACGCGAGAGAATAGTTAAATCCAGTAGAAGACTTTACTTAGAAGTTTTATTCTTAATATCTTTAATTAATGGGTTTTAAATTCCATTGTAATAAGGCCATAGGCCACTAGCTTTATTTTTATTCCGGATTTATTTTGGGCTTTTATTATTGTTAGACGTTTAAATTTTTCCTTTAATTAAGTTAAGACAGGTAATAAATTCAGTTTTTTTTAACTCACCAAGGCATTTTATGAAATTTACATCTTATATGAATTAATAAATTATTAAGTTTTTTGGTATTAATATTTAAACCTGAAAAATATTTCCCAAAATTGCGATATCTTTTATAAAATCTTTTTAGTGACATGCCAGATCCGGCTGTAGTGTTTGGGCCGGATTTGGGGTGTTACAATAGTAGTCAAGTTGTGGCATGATTTGATAAGCTTTGAACTAGAATTTGATGATTAAAATGTGGTAAAATTGACATGTTTAGGTAAGTGTTGTTGAATGCATTTGAGGTGCATTTGAATAGCATACTGGTTAGTTGTGTTAGGACTTTTTTCAAGACCCAAGCCAGAGAGACCACATTCACCACCGAGGTGGCTCGATCTTTGTACAAATGAATTTTCAATGCTACACCTATTTTATACAAGTGATTATCTCAATTTTATGAATTTAAAACTAACATTAATTTTGGTAGCGAAAAATATATCAATAATCTTTTGTATAATAAATTAACCCGTTTAAAACACTTAATAATTAAACAACACTCTAAAATCACTGTCAGTAATGAATATTAAGTATAAACTATTGCATCTATATAAATTCCCTATTCATAATAATTAATGAAATACATCCTAAATGATGTAATTAAAATATTATCCCATACCACAGTTTACAATAAGATTAATAAAGTAATAACTAATAACAATCCATTTGTGAGAACAAGTCGAGACCCTCCGCATCTCGAGTCCGCGTCCTAGTCTGTTGGGTTAATTGAAAATAAGGAAAATAAAGGGAGTGAGCTATGGAAGCACAGTCTGAGTCCCTTTACAATAAACCAATTCAATATTCGAATCTGTACAATAATACCTAGCAATTTCACATATTAATCAATTTAGTATAATGACAAAAAATTTGGCATATCACTCAATTCAATACTGTAAACGGGTTTGCTACCTAAGCAAGCAACCATTAATGAGCAGTCATAATTAGCTAGACGGATTCAATTATCAAACCGATATACTTTTCAAATTTGACATATACACCTATAACAGTTCAGTCGATTCGTTATGCACCTTTCATGAGTAGGCACAATATGTCATGCAACGATCAATTCGTTTATTAGTCAATAGTCCTACCCCAACTGCTACACATCATAATAAGGGTTCCCCCAGAACTCCCTTTCTCCAATCACACTGGGTTGTGGACTTAATACCACCAATAATTTGCAATTTCCACTGCCACTGACTATGGTCACACAAAAAACGGACGCAGTTGGGATCTATTTTAGCTTTAGGTACATAACGCACAAATAGAATGCAGATAAAACCTGTCAATGGTTGCGGAAGCACAACATAGTCGCAGATAAAAGCTGTCAGAGGGTTGTGCATGCACGGTAAAACGGATGCAATTGGAATCTGCTTTTGCTGTGAATACATAGCGCACAATTAAATGCAGTTATATTGTCATATACTTCGTCCTTTCAAATTGTCCCCCATGCAAATGCAAATGCAATGCAATGCAATCAATATCATTATCAACATTCTATCTCATTGCAAGAATAGACAATTCATAAATAAATCATTAAAACATGTGAGACATTTATTTGACATGTATAGCATTAATAAATATATATAATCATTCACCAATTTAAACAAACAATCATAAGTAGTTATATCATAATAGCAACTATAAAATCATTCACAGATTTATGCCATCAATAATAAGGAATTAAATCATAAATTCATGTATTCACTCTTTCTATTCTTAATATGGGACCTAAATGTATAAACTAATTCTCTAGATGTCATTAAAAATCTATTCAAGGACTGATTTGCATAAAATAATTGAGGTTATAATAAAACTGTAATTGTTTTGAAGAATAGTGGCAAAACTGTAATATCTGAAAAAAAGTGGCAAAACTGTAAATTTTGGAAAAATAATGGCAGAATTGTAAAATCTAGAAAACCAGTGGCAAAACTGTAAAACTTCAGAAAATTATGGCCGAACTGTAAATTCTAGAAAATCAGTGGCAAAACTGTAAAATCTAGAAACTTGTGGCAGAACTGCAAAATTCGAAAAAAATAGTGGCAGAACTATAAAATCTATAAAACCTGTGGCAAAATTGTAAAATCTGAAAAAACAGTGGCAGAACTATATAATCTGTAAAATGGTGGTACACGATCGTGTGGGCTTAAACTTGGACACAATTTGACTCGATTTTTCATGAAAGAACACACACCTAACTTTCCCGGGGTCTCGGGCGATTACTCTTTGTTCAAGCTCGATCCAATCTCCTACATGGGTCAAAATTTTGATGAATATACGAGATGTAATTGACGGAAAATCAACCGATAGAGAAATGAGTTGAAATTGAGAATAGATCTTGATTTTGGTACAAAAATAATTATCAACAATGGTGAGGAAATATTTTCAAAGGAAAAGATGAATAAGAAAAGGGGAATAAATAGAAATAAATAGGATAAATTCTATTATGACTTGAAAAGGAGTAATTTGAATTCTAGTTAGGATAAAAAGATAAGAATATATGGATTTTTATTTCTATTTTATTTTATTTAAAAAATAAGATATAATTTTAAATTAGGATAAGAAGATGAAAACGTGTTGGAACTTTAATTTTATTTGAATTTTGAATAAGGATAAGATATGAAATTTAGATAATTTTGAAAAAAGATAATCAAAATCCTATTATGATTAGGATAAGGACTAAATGGTAAGATTAAGCAAACTTTAGGGGGCTATTTTAGAAATTAAACCTTTCTACTGAAATGAACAAAAATGGGAAAAAGTTGGCATGACTTGAACCTAGGTGTGTTAGGGGAAAGGAGAACGCTTAACCATTGAGCTTCTACCCATCTCATGTTCTATTTCTACCATAATTAATTGTTATACTAACTTGATTTCCATCCTTAATTGCTTGAAAAATAAAGAGGAAAAATGCAAAGAGTGGGGTTTAAAACCTTGGCTTTCTAGGCAATCTCTTGAGCTCTTAACCTCTAATGTTAGGACTCAATTTATGATAATTTTAGTCAATTGAATATGTCTATTTCGTGCTCAATCTACCTATTCTTATTAGCTTATACTTTTAAACAATTATTTTATTAACTTATTTAACCTATAGTTTTTAATACTCTCCTATTTTATTTTTACAAATCATAATTAGTACTCATGATCAAGACTCATTATTAATATTTTAATTCACTTTTACATGTTTCCCAATTAGGTCCTAACTCAATTAAAACACACTATTTTCACATTAGACCTCCTAATCAAGTTTCATTTTTTTAAATCTAGCCTCTAATTTTTGGGATGTTACAGGCGAAGGTCCGAGGGCTGTAGGCCCAAGTCCTCGCAGTACAGTGTAGGCCCAAGTCCTCGCAGTACAGACTTTCTGCACAATTTGAATCTGTATAGGACTATACCTCTTCTATTCTTGTTTTCAAAATTAGTGAATTTGTCCTCCTCTACTCGTGATTTTTCTCGATAAGGGTTTTCCACGTATAATTTGCATGTTCTTATTTTTGTTTCTTATTGCTTTGTGATCGTTCTTACTGCCATTATCGACGTATGGTATAACTAGTATCTTTCCCCTAAAAGCTTTGAATAATAGATTCAATTGGTGATATTTAAATTATGTGATAAATGTTTGAAATTGTTTTGGATGTGAATATGAATATTTGGACATTGATATTACAATTGTCGAAACCACTTTTAGAGTTGATAAAAAATGGGTATGGAGTCGCCACTAATCTTTTTTTCGTTTAGGTGTGATTAGATCACCTTATAAAACATTATTATTTCAAAACATTAATTTTGGCCTACGAAATTCAGGAAAACAGTTTCGGGAGTCGGTTACGTACGAGGAAGGATTAGCACCCTTGTAATGCCCAAAATTGGTACCGGATTGATTAGTTATTGTCCTAATGTCAAAAATTCGAAAAGATTTGAAAATATGAGTTCTTTAAAAACTTTAAACAATTTGAGTTGGAATTGGAGATTCCTTTATTCCGAAAGCATACAAACATCATATCAAGCACGTTAGGACGTGATGTTATAAACCCTCGTAACCAAAATCATCTCATGATATACAAAATTCATTAAAAGGATATTTAGTTATTTGGACGAACGAAAAACCAAAACCCAGCACGTTAGGGCACAATTTCTCGAACTTCCAAACACGAAACATTGCCTTGTTTTCTGAAATCCTTATCCTAAGATAACGAAACGTCATATCCAGTGAGTTAGGACATGACAATTTTGAATTCTTGGAAATAAGTTTTTATTTATGCTCAATGGAATAAAAATGTGGATGATAATAAAAAATATTAAGTAAAACTAAAAATAATAAATAAATAAACAAATAAATAAAAGAAAAGAAAAGAAAGTAAAAAAAAATAAAGCTAATGTCAAATTAACAAATAGATAAATAATATGTACAATAATTTAAATAAAATAATAATAATAATAATAATAATAATAATAATGAAATATGTTCAGGAAGAGCCTTGATAGCTTGTGATTCTGACCTCGGTTGGCCTATAGTTCTTGATTTGGGATGCATGCTCGAGACACTCACTTCGTTTTCCTTGTTTCTGGGTGATCTTTTGGCACTTTCTCCTGTGTCTATCCTCCCACTCCTTACAGCATTTTCAATCATCTCGCCAGACATTACTATATCTGAAAAGCTTACAGTGGCGCTTCCCAACATATGGTTAATGAATGAGGCTTTTAGAGTATTGATGAAAAGCATTGTGGTCTCCTTTTCTAAAAGCGGCAGCTGAACTTGCATGGCAACCTCCCTCCATCTTTGCGCATACTGCCTGAAGCTTTCATTTGACTTCTTCTCCATGTTTTGCAAGGTGATTCTGTCAGGCGTCATGTCTGTGACATGATTGTATTGCTTCTTGAAGGCTTGGGCCAGATCTCTCCAAGAGCTAATCTTAGCACGACTGAGTTGATTGTACCACCTGGACTCTACCCCCACCAAACTATCTTGGAAACAATGAATCAAAAGTTGATCATTGTTCACGTAGCCAGTCATCCGTCTACAGAACATAGTGATGTGGGCTTTAGGGCAGCTGGTTCCATTGTACTTTTCAAATTCTGGCATCTTGAATTTATGAGGAAGCACCAAATCTAGAACCAAACTCAAGTCTTTTAAGTCAATACCATGACGATGATCGGTATTTTCCAAAGCCTTGAACTTTTTCTCCAACCATCTACAACGATCCTCTAACTGCCTTGAGGATTCAGTCCTTGTCCCTTCCCTTTCTGCTATATCCAAATCAGGGATAATAGGATTGGCTGGGTTATCTCCTGGGTTGGATCTTGAGCCAACGTGAAAGTTCATGGGTGGTCAAGTATCAGCTTGCCCTTGTTGAGGCCTAATTATGACAGATGGCCTTCGGGTATACTCCTTAGTTTGTACATGCGGTGGGGTGAGACCCCGAGGAAAGTCCTCATTATCTTCGGCATTAACTATGGGACCTATGGGACCTTTTCCTTTGTCCATTGCCCCGTTCAGTAGCTGAGCCATTTGAACCATCATATTTCTTTGGGCTTCCAACATTTGGTCTCTCATCTCCTGTTGAAGCTTTGCCAATTGCTTCTGCATTTGATCTTACATATCTCTTTGAATTTGTTCAAGTCTTTGATCCATTTTCTTTGTCTTGGCACGTGTACCGTAACGATGTTCAATTTCTAGATTTTTCTTTCCCTCTTTCTCTTTTCTCTCTCTGTTATAATTTCAACTAATTAGACTCTTTCTATGGATTTAAATGCATATGGTGTAATGTGATGCAAATGCATGAATGCAAAGAAAGAGAGACGTTGATTCTGAATTCAATTCCATTAGAAAAACTTTAGAAAGCAAATTTATTTACATAAAACGGAATACATATATGGTTTTGCCCTCACATTCCAAAAAGCATCAATCCCTTTCTTCGCAAAGGTCAAATCTTGCAAACTTCTAATAGATGTCTTCATTAGCTCCTTTTTGCTTGATCTGGGCCGCGACTCACTGCTCACTTATTTCTATAGTGCTCGTTAGCCTCTTCAAGAAAGTTGAGACGTGGTGGTTCTCGAATAGTCTTTTTCAGCTTGAATCCTTGGGAATAAAATCTTGTATTCCTTCACGGACTATCAGTCTTTTCTTATTGTGTTTACTTGGACCATATTCGGACGACCGTATTATAATTCACTTTATCAAGAAATCCATTTTCTTATGACAAACTTTTCTATTTAGCAATCGAACTTGAATCAATACCTCTTTTCTATGATATGAATGCAATGCAATCAAAACAAAAGAGAACACGTTAGCACAAAGAAATAAATAACAGAATAGGGTACTTATATGTGGTTTAGCTCTAAATTTGAGGTACCCGAACCAGCAGATTCCTCGATCCTTACCCATTATAGGCTCATATAGATCGAGTTTAGTTCAGGGGAATACATTTTCCTATGGCTATGCGGAGGTGGAAACCTCACGAAGACATAGGTACAGATGTATCCCAGAAGCAATTCACTAGCCCATGAGAAGGTGAAAACCTCACGAAGGCATAGTTCCTCACTCCCACTTAAAAGGTGCGGCCACAGCGGTCATGCAATGTAACACCCCCAAACCTGGTCAAAACGCTACGACCGAATCTGGCATGTCACAGGAACGAAAATGTTTTGAAACCTAGTTGTCGTCTTGAGTGGGGAAGAAAACCTTTGTGTCTGTAACAAGAGTAGAATTTGAATTAAGTGAGTTTATTGAAAATATTTTTGGAAAACAATTTTGTAGGAAAATAGAGTTACTATTTTGTTATTACTTAATGGCTATTTACCCGGTGGTAAAATTTAGTAAAACCCCGAAAGTTTGTAAAAGTTTTAAAAATGTCCATTTTAAGAATTTATTAAGCACGCCATTCATGTTTAACCAAATTCAGATGAATAGTCCCAAAATAAAATCTAGTGGCCTTATTACATAACTGATAACCAAACTTAAAACAAAATAAATCCAAAAATAACCTTTAAAATAAAAACCAAACTATTAAGCATGGCCACCTCGAGTCTATCCCGGCTCCGTATCCGCGATTTAGGAATTATCTGCAAAATGATAACGGAAGGGGTGAGTCATTGAGACTCAATGTGTAAATCCCTATCCAAAATTTGTTAAGCTCATACACAAATTCATATGCGAATATGCATGTCATGCAACCCATCCAACCTATCCATCCGAAACTCCCAAATCTACCCCGTGTGGTACCAAACCACTGGTGGTCCCAAACCACTGGTGACCGAAGTCACAAATAAACATATGTGGTACCAAACCACTGGTGACTGAAGTCACAAATAATCATGTGTGGGGCCAACCCACTTTGTGGTACCAAACCACTGGTGACGATCCCTTTATCATTATGTGGGGCCAACCCATTGTGGTTCCAAACCACTGGGACGAGTCACAAAGATAAGCATATGTGGTACCAAAACACTGGTGGTTCCAAACCACTGGGACTTAGTCACAAAGTAATAATAAGCGGGACCAACCCACTGTGTGGTACCAAACCACTGGTGACAGTCCGATAATCATATCTTCTCCCTCCTCTTGTCATACCCATGTTTCATGCACTTACTTTTCAATATATCATGATCATGTCTAACATTTAATAGAATAAAACATGGTACATGTCAGATTTAGTATCATCACATCGCAAAACCACCAAAATGGACTTACCCGGAGTCCTAGCTTTCACCCATAAAAGTAACGTAAGATTTCCACTAGCACTTCGGCTTTTAACAGTACACAAAGAATAACATACTATACATATGAAGTGTGTAAGAGTTACACACCTGATTACCCGTAACACGATACTATCTACGTTGACACTCTCGTTGATAGGCACTACCGCTATCTGCCTATTAACCTGCTCAGATGCTGGCCCACACCCAGTGGCCAATCACGGACAGCAAACACAACCCTCTTCTTGAACCTAGGGGCTGGGTTCACCGATCCAACCCCTCCCAACGCTTGGCTATCATTTGAGTCCATGAACACCTTAGTCACTAATCGAATTAATGCACTGAATAAGGACAAATAGAAATATGAACCCGAATGGAAAGGCCTCTTACCTAAGTTGACAGATCCCGAAGATTCAGCGACAACACCTCCACCTACAATCGGCCCAGCACCCAAACATAAGACTAAATAGCCATTTGGCTTTGGAATGAAAACCCGAAATAGATATTACGAAATAGAGAAATCGCCCCTTACCTTCTTGATAGATTCGATCACCCTTCAGCAAGATTCGGCAAGGCTAAAACAAGAGGGAAACCAAATAAGAAACCCAAACTAAAAGTATCATTCTTCAACAAGACGCTTAGAGATCTCGGCTCTTCCTACCATAGCAATCGAAGTAGAGAAAGGAATAGAGATGTGAGAATGCTAGGGAGATTTGACCATAAGAACAAAAGAGAAAGAAAGAGAAGAAAAAGGAAAGAAGAAAGCAATGAGATCTTACCTGATTATGGGTTGAGATTTCGGCTTTGAGGACCAAAAAAGGGGAAATAGATTTCGGCACCTAAGAAGATTAAGAGGAACCGCAAAAAAAGAGAGAAAATATGGTCAAGCGGTATTTGGCTTTTGCAAGAAACCGAAGATGAGAAGAGAGTTAGGGAGTTTCGGCCTCAAAAAGATATCAAGGGAAGAGAACACCAAAAAGAAAGAAAGGTTCTGCTTAGATGGTGTTGGCTTAAAGAAATAACAAAGAGAATGAGTAGAGCAATACAGGTTTCGGCCAAACACTAGAAAGTAGAAGATAAGAAGAAGCTTGGAAGGTCACTCGGTTTTGGTACTTGAGAGAAAAGAGAAAATGCAAAATATGGAGTGTGATTTCGGCACAAAAGAAAAATAAAATGAAAGGAGAAAAGACCCTAAAGCTCCCTATCTAGCCGAATTCTCAACACTCCCCTAAGGCACACACCAACATTCGGCCACCCCCTAGACTAGCACCCAAAATCGAAAATGGAAAGAACCTACACCCCAAATTTCGGCACACTCCTAACACACAAGAACCGAAAGCTCCAACACCCCTTAGCCACTACAAAATTCGGCTAACACACACCCCAACTCAATTCCTTTGTTTTCTCCTCACTTTTCTCCTGATCACCTATTCAAACAAATTTGAATACTTCAAACTCCTAATTTTTCTCTCTTCCATTCATCCAAATCTGTTGACTCCTTCAACCCTTATCCACTAAAGTCCATCCTGAGCATAACTCCTCCTGGTCTTGGCGTCAAAAATAATAAGCAGAAAGGGAATTCCCGTAGCTCGAACCCAGGCTCCAACCACCCACATGAGGCATCACCTCCTTGAGCCTTAAGTGGCGCCTCCTTGCCACTTTTCCAAGGCACTTCTTGTGTCAAAACTTGCCACCAACAACCCTTAACACCTACCCCACTTAGCTCTCCCTTCTAAGTACCCCAAAAAGAAAATTTTTGATAAGGCTCTAGCCTACCCCTGGCTCAAGCCTAGGCCCTAAAATAGCCTGATCTAGCATGACATCCATACTATCTACATGCAAACAAATAAAATGCAAAGACCCTCATTTAAGGATGTTACAGTTCTTCCCCTCCTAAAAAATAATTTCGACCTCGAAATTATCTGTTCAAAAGAGTTGAGGGTACTGCTGCTGCATCACATCCTCTGGCTCCCACGTGGCTTCTTCTATTCTGTAATTCCGCCATAACACCTTTACCAAAGGAATTGATTTCCTACGCAAGACTTTAATACCCAGATCTAGGATCTGCACTGATTCCTCCTCAAAAGACAAATCTGGGCTCACTTCAATTTCCTCCACCGACACAACATGCGACGAATCTAAACGATAACGTCTAAGCATGGAAACATGAAACACGCCATGGATCTGACTCAATTCTGATGGTAACTCGAGCTGATAAGCTACTGGTCCCACACGCTTTAACACCTTATAAGGCCCGATAAACCTAGGGCTCAGCTTGCCCTTCCGATAAAATCTCAGCACCTTCTTCCACAGCGACACCTTCAGGAAAACCTTGTCACACACTGCAAACTCTATATCCCTCCACTTAAGATCGGCATAAGACTTTTGCCTGTCCGAAGCTTCCTTCAGACGAGCTCGAATCAGCTTAACCTTATCTTCTGTTTCAGCAACTAACTCTGGACCCAACAACTGACGTTCACCCAACTCTGTCCAACACGTAGGGGTATGATACTTCCGTCCATACAACGCTTCATAGGGTGCCATCTGAATACTTGCCTGGTAACTATTGTTATACACGAACTCCTCTAACGGTAGAAATTCTTCCCAACTACCTCTGAAATCCAAGACATAACCCCTCAACATATCTTCTAAAACCTGAATTACCCTTTCTGATTGCCCATCTGACTGAGGATGAAATGCCGTACTGAAATTCAGCCTTGTACCCAATGCCTGGTGCAACGCTTTCCAAAATCTTGACGTGAACCTAGGATCTCTGTCTGAGATGATCGACACCGGCACTCCATGTAGTCTAACGATTTCCGCCACATACAACTTAGCCAACCTTTGAAGTGAGTAATTGACCCGAATCAGTATAAAATGAGCCGATTTCATCAACCGGTCTATAATCACCCAAACCGAGTCCTTTTTAGTAGGCGTGAGGGGTAGCCCACCAACAAAATTCATCGTAATCCTTTCCCATTTCCACTGCGGAATCTTTATTAGTTGCAATAATCCCGAAGGTAACTGATGTTCAGCTTTGACTTACTGACACGTCAAACACCTACTTACAAATTTCGTTACTTCTCGCTTCAGACCCGGCCACCAAAACTGCTCCCGCGAATCTCGGTACATCTTACTACCTCCAGGATGCATAGCGTACGGACTGCTATGTACTTCCTGAAGAATCTTCTGCCTCAACTCCACATCCTTCGGCATGCAGACCTTCCCCTGGAAACACAACACACCCTCACTGCTTAAACTATACCCCTCTAATCCACCATTCTACACTTGCAAACATCAAGCACTTAAAACTTCATCCATCAATTGTTTTTCCTTAACCTGGTTTACCCATATCGATTTCACTTGCAGTTCCGCTAGCAGACTTCCGTCATCATACAGACTAAGGTAAGCAAATATTGCTTTTAAGTCTGACACCACCTTACGACTCAACGCGTCTGCCACCACGTTGGCTTTCCCCGGGTGGTACTCAATCGAGCAATCGTAGTCCTTCAACAACTCTATCCACCTTCGTTGTCTCAAATTCAACTCCTTCTGAGTAAGGAGGTATTTCAAACTCTTATGGTCTGTGTACACGATAGACTTCTCCCCATACAAGTAATGTCTCCAAATCTTCAAGGCGAAAACCACAGCGGCCAACTCCAGATCATGCGTGGGGTAATACACTTCGTGAGGTCTCAATTGTCGAGAAGCATACACTACTACTTTCCTCTCTTGCATCAGCACACATCCTAACCCTGTATGCGATGCATCACAATAAACTGTAAACTCTTTCCCTACTTCAGGCTGAACCAAAACTGGTGCTTCTGTCAGAATCCTCTTTAACTTCTCAAAACTCTCTTGTTGTTTGTCTGACCACACAAACGGAACCCCTTTCCTTAGTAACTTGGTTAACGATGCTGCAATCAAAGAAAACCCTTCCACGAACCTTTTTGTAATACCCTGTTAAACCCAGAAAACTCTGAATCTCCGCCACAGACTTTGGTGGTTTCCAGTCCAATACCGCTTCAATCTTCCGATGGTCCACTTTAATCCCCTCAACTGACACCACATGACCCAATAAGGTTACTTCTTTTAGCCAGAACTCGCACTTACTAAAATTTGCAAATAGCTGCTTCTCCCTCAGAATCTGCAAAACCCCACGTAGATGCGCATCATGCTCCTTCTTAGATTTTGAGTACACCAGAATGTCGTCTATAAACACTACGACGAACCAGTCCAAGTACGGCTGAAAAACCCGATTCATCATGTCCATGAACGCTGCTGGCGCGTTGGTCAACCCGAACGACATTACCAAGAACTCGTAATGCCCATAACGAGTGCGGAACACCGTTTTATGGATATCGGCCTCCTTTACCTTAAGCTGGTGATACCCCGACCTCAAATCAATCTTAGAGAAAACTGATGCTCCCTTAAGTTGATCGAACAGGTCGTCTATCCTCGGCAACGGATACTTATTTTTAACCGTCAACTTATTCAGCTGACAGTAATCAACACACACCCGCATTGTTCCGTCCTTTTTTTTAACAAAAAGTACGGGCACTCCCCAAGGCGATACACTCGGCCGGATAAAACCTCGATCCAGCAACTCCTGTATCTGCGCTTTCAGTTCCACTAACTCCTTCAGCGCCATTCTATATGGGGCAATAGACATTGGCGCGGTTCCCGATAGCAGGTCTATACCAAACTCAACCTCGCGATCTGGAGGCAAACCTGGAAGCTCTTCTGGGAACACATCGGTAAATTCTTTCACCGTTCGGACATCCCCCACAGATGAGTCCTTGACCCCCAAAGCACAAACATGAACCATGAATGCCTCACATCCTTTCCTCACTATTTTCTCGGCCTTCAAAGCAGACACCACATTAGCTAGATAGTTACTCCTCTCACCAATCATCACCACCTCTTCACCCTCAATCATTCTCAACACCATGCGCTTAGCTGTACAGTCTAGATTCACTTGATACCTCACCAACCAGTCCATACCTAAGATCAAATCGAACTCCCGGAATGGCAGTTCCATCAGATCAGCCAAAAACACTACCCCTTGGAGTTCTAGGGGTATGTCCCTATACAATTTGTTCACTACCACAGAGTGTCCTAGAGGGCTAACTACAGTCATCTCCCTAGAAGAAATCCCATAGGTTAAGTTTAAAGTTCCCGCTATACTACTAGCAACATAAGAGTGCGTTGAACCAATATCAATCAGAGCTATATAAGGCAACCCATAAATTAACAACGTACCAGTTATGACGTCTGGTGCGTCGGCCTCCTCTCGACGCCTCGCAAAGATAGACCAACCCAGCCGTTTACCTACCGAGCTCCCAAAGACACTCTGTCGGTGCTCGCGGCCTCGTCCAGAACCATTACCTATCCTGGCCGAACCGCGACCCTTCTGTGGTTGCTGTCCACCACTCCTAAACTGAGCTCGCCCCTGACCCTCCGACTACATCCTAGCTAGCTTACATGGACAATCCCTTACTCGATAATCCATCGACCCGCACTCAAAACACCCTCTGCTACCAGTCCAACACTCCCCCCAATGAGATTTCCCACATCGAGCACACCGCGGTGGCCATTAAGTAGTAGCAGCAGGCCTTGCAGCTTGACTCGATCCCCCTAAATCTAGCCCTCTTCAGAGAATTCCCAGCAGACCCTGACGGCCCAAAACTCCTCTTGTTTCTATTTCTGTCCAGGTTCTGCTCCATGAACTCCTTCACCCCCTCAGCTATTTTGGCCTTCTCTACAAGAACAGCAAATTCCCTCTCTGCTGTGGAGCGATCAACAATCGCAACTCATCCCTTAGCCCATCCTCAAACCTGACACAGCGCTCGTGTTCTGTAGCCATGATACCCCGAGCATAAAGGCTCAACCTTAAGAATTCTGCCTCGTACTCAGATACTGACTTTACTCCCCTGAACCAGACTTAAAAACGCCTTACGCTGTGTATCAGTGTAACTAAACCTAACATACTTCCTCTGATAAGTCGCCTTAAAGAAATCCCAAGTGATATCATCGACCATCGCACCATCCCTGACCGTGAGCCACCACTGGTGAGACTCATCCCGGAGAAGAGACACTATCCCTTTCAACTTCTCCTCAGCCGTAAAGTCTAAATCATCCATTATACGCTCAGTCGCCTCAAGCCAATACTCAGCTGTGCTAGGAGCTACAGTAGAAACACCCCTAAATACTTCTGCTCCATTAGCTCGGAGTCATTCAGACATAGATTTTCGAACCCCCGCACCTCCTTCTGCTCCAGCAACTCTCTCCAGAACCCGCAGCATTGTCTACGACACAGCGTTATCACCACCCGTTTGGTCTTAATACTCAGCACCCACAGCTGGCGGCGGTGGCAGTACCTCATTCTCTAACCCATGACCAGACCCTACTGGTTCAGACACAGTCATCCTACCCCTACCACGACCACGCGTATTACGTCTATGTCCTTGAGTGCTCATGACTAGCGTTCACAATTTAATCTAATTTAAGAATTTTATGAGTTAGCTTTCTTCCACTGTTTATTATGGCTCAATTTTATGAGCAATTTATTAAAGTAGTTGTTCTCGCAAGTTCACACAGTCCTACAGGTTTCAGTCTCTACAGTGAATTCCTATTAACAGCATTCAAACCACAATCATTTAAACCACATATACAGCAGTTAGGGGACTTACTGTTGCGGATTGGTGCCGGAGACTCAGGTGTCATGCTTCCCAAAACATGTATATTTACCTAAATTATTTTGTAAACCCTTTTTTTTAAAACATTTTGGGCCTTACATCCACAACCGAGCTTTTGAACCAGGCTCTGATACCAAAATTGTAACACCCCAAACTCGATCAAAATGCTACGACCGAATCTGGCATGTCATAGGAACGAAAACGTTTTGAAACCTAGTTGTCGTCATGAGTGGAAAAGAAAACTTTTGTGTCTGTAACAAGAGTAGAATTTGAATTAAGTTTATTAAAAATATTTTTGGAAAACAATTTTGTAGGAAAATAGAGTTACTATTTTGTTATTACTTAATGGCTATTTACCCGGTGGTAAAATTTAGTAAAACCCCGAAAGTTTGTAAAAGTTTTAAAAACATCCATTTTAAGAATTTATTAAGCACGCCACTCATGTTTAACCAAATTCAGATGAATAGTCCCAAAATAAAATCTAGTGGCCTTGTTACATAACCGAAAACCAAACTTAAAACAAAATAAATCCAAAAATAACCATTAAAATAAAAACCAAACTATTGAGCATGGCCACCTCGAGTCCATCTCGGCTCCGTATCCGGATCTAGGAATTATCTGCAAAATGATAACGAAAGGGGTGAGTCATCGAGACTCAATGTGTAAATCTCCATCCAAAATTTGTTAAGCTCATAGACAAATTCATATGCGAATATGCATGTCATGCAACCCATCCAACCTATCCATCCGAAACTCCCAAATCTACCCCGTGTGGTACCAAACCACTGGTGGTCCCAAACCACTGGTGGTCCCAAACCACTGGTGACTGAAGTCACAAATAAACATATGTGGTACCAAACCACTGGTGACCGAAGTCACAAATAATCATGTGTGGGGCCAGCCCACTTTGTGGTACCAAACCACTAGTGACGATCCCTTTATCATTATGTGGGGCCAACCCACTGTGGTTCCAAACCACTGGGACGAGTCACAAAGATAAGCATATGTGGTACCAAACCACTGGTGGTTCCAAACCACTGGGACTTAGTCACAAAGTAATAATAAGCGGGGCCAACCCACTGTGTGGTACCAAACCACTGGTGATAGTCCGATAATCATATCTTCCCCCTCCTCTCGTCATACCCATGTTTCATGCACTTACTTTTTAATATATCATGATCATGTCTTACTTTTAATAGAATAAAACATCATGGTACATGTCAGATTTAGTATCATCACATCGCAAAACCACCAAAATGGACTTAGCCGGAGTCTTAGCTTTCACCCATAAAAGTTGCGTAAGATTTCTACTAACACTTCGGCTTTTAACAGTACACAAAGAATAACATACTATACATATGAAGTGTGTAAGAGTTACACACCTGATTACCCATAACACGATACTATCTACGTCGACACTCTCGTTGATAGGCACTACCGCTATCTGCCTATTACCCTGCTCAGATGCTGGTCCACACCTAGGTGGCCAATCACGGACAGCAGACACAGCCCTCTTCTTAGTCACTAATCGAATTAACACACTGAATAAGGATAAATGGAAATATGAACCCAAATAGAAAGGCCTCTTACCTAAGTTGACAGATCCCGAAGATTCAGTGACAACACCTCCACCTACAATCGACCCAGCACCTAAACATAAGACCAAATAGCCATTCAGCTTTGGAATAAAAACCCAAAATAGATATTACGAAATAGAGAAATCACCCCTTACCTTCCTGATAGATTCGATCACCCTCCAGCAAGATCCGACAAGGCTACAACAAGAGGGAAACCAAATAAGAAACCCAGACTAGAAGTATCGTTCTTTAACAAAACGCTTAGAGATCTCGGCTCTTCCTACCATAGCAATCGAAATAGAGAAAAGAATAGAGATGTGAGAATGCTAGAGAGATTCGGCCATAATAACAAAAGAGAACGAAAGAGAAGAAAAAGGAAAAAAAAAAACAATGAGATCTTACCTGATTATGGGCTGAGATTTCGGCTTTGAGGACCAAAGAAGGGGAAATAGATTTCGGCACCTAAGGAGATTAAGAGGAACCGCAAAAAGAGAAAGAAAATATGGTCAAGGGGTATTCGGCTTTTACAAGAAACCGAAGATGATAAGAGAGTTAGGGAGTTTCAGCCTCAAGAAGATATCAAGGGAAGAGAACACCAAAAAGAAAGAAAGGTTCGACTTAGATGGTGTTGGCTTAAAGAAATAACAAAGAGAATGAGTAAAGCAGTACAGGTTTCGGCCAACACTAGAAAGTAGAAGATAAGAAGAAGCTTGGAAGGACACTCGATTTTGGTACTTGAGAGAAAAGAGAAAATGCAAAATATGGAGTGTGATTTTGGCACAAAAAAAAATAAAATGAAAGGAGAGAAGACCCTAAAGCTCCCTATCGAGCCGAATTCTCAACACTCACCTAAGGCACACACCAACATTCGGCCACCCCCTAGACTAGCAGCCAAAACCGAAAATGGAAGGAACCCACACCCCAAATTTTGGCACACTCCTAACACACAAGAACCGAAAGCTCCAACACCCCTTAGCCACTACAAAATTCGGCTAACACACACCCCAACTCAATCCCTTTGTTTTCTCCTCACTTTTCTCCTGATCACCCATTCAAACAAATTTGAATAGTTCAAACTCCTTATTTTTCTCTCTTCCATTCATCCAAATCTGTTGACTCCTTCAACCCTTATCCACCAAAGTCCATCCTGAGCACAACTCCTCCTGGTCTTGGCGTCAAAAATAATAAGCAGAAAGGGAATTCCCGCAGCTCGAACCCAGGCTCCAATCACCCACATGAGGCGTCACCTCCTTGAGCCTTAAGTGGTGCCTCCTTGCCACTTTTCCAAGGCACTTCTTGTGTCAAAACTTGCCACTAACAACCGTTAACACCTACCCCACTCAGCTCTCCCTTCTAAGTACCCTAAAAAGAAAATTTTTGATAAGGCTCTAGCCTACCCCTGGCTCAAGCCTAGGCCCTAAAATAGCCTGATCTAGGATGACATCCATACCATCTACATGCAAACAAATAAAATGCAAAGACCCCGATTTAAGGATGTTACATGCAATGCAATGTAGAGATATTCTATAAAATTAGAACCACATGCAATAAAAGGATCCTAGTTTTTCAAATCGGATTTTAAAATTTTGACAAAAGGACAAGAAATAATCAATTTTATGGCTTGACTCTCTTATTAGTCCCTAGTGAAGTCGCCAAGCTGTCGAAACCATTTTTAGAGTTGATAAAAAACGGGTATGGAGTTGCCACTAATCTTTTTTTTTGTTTAGGTGTGATTGGATCACCTTATAAAACAATATTATTTCAAAACATTAATTTTGGCCTACGAAATTCAAGAAAATAGGTTCAGGAGTTGGTTACGTACGAGGAAGGATTAGCACCCTCGTAACGCCCAAAATTGGTACCGGATTGATTAGTTATTGTCCTAATGTCGAAAATTTGAAAAGATTTGAAATTATGATTTCTTTAAAAACTTTAAACAATTTGAGTTGGAATTGAAGATTCCTTTATTCTGAAAGCATACAAACATAATATCAAGCACGTTAGGACGTGATGTTTTAAACCCTCGTAACCAAAATCATCTCATGATTTACAAAATTCATTAAAAGGATATTTAGTTATTTGGACAAACGAAAAACCGAAACTCAGCACGTTAGGGCACAATTTCTCGAACTTCCAAACACGAAACATTGCCTTGTTTTCTAAAATCCTTATCTCGAGATAACGAAACGTCATATCCAATGAGTTAGGACATGACAATTTTGAATTCTTGGAAATAAGTTTTTATTTATGCTCAATGTAATAAAAATGTGGATGATAATAAAAAAAATTAAGTAAAACTAATAATAATAAATAAATAAACAAATAAATAAAATAAAATAAAATAAAGTAATAAAAAATAAAGCTAATATCAAATTAACAAATAGATAAATAATATGTACAATAATTTAAATAAAATAATAATAATAATAATAGTAATAATAAAAAATAATAATAATGAAATATGTTAATAAATAAATAATAATAAAAATAATATTAGTAATTATAAAATAAAAATAATAATAAAAATAATAGCAAAAAAAAGAGTATTAGTAATAATAAAATAATGTAAGGATATTAAAATTAGTAATAATAATAATATAAAAAATAATAGTAGTAGTACAATAAGAATATATCAACAATAAAAATAATAATATATGTTAATATACAAATAATAGTAAAAAAAATAAAAAACAATAATGAAAATAGTAGTAACACTACAACAAACAGGTATTATAGCGACACTTATGGGGCGACACTTTCGTAAGTGTTGGGATAGACTGACCAACATACGCTTTAGCCAACTCTTTTATAAAGGTTGGGATATGCATGCCTAAGACAACGCTTAAATAAGAGTTGGCTTTGTCTAGTCCTAAGACGACAGTTTTGGGGCGACACTTTCCTAAGTGTTGGGATAGACCTGCCAACATACGCTTTTGCCAACTCTTTTTACAAGGGTTGGGATATGTATGCCTAAGGCGACGCTTGAGTAAGAGTTGGCTTTTGTGTAGTCCTAAGACGACAGTTTTGGGGCGACACTTTCCTAAGTGTTGGGATAGACTACACTTTTTCCAACTCTTTGTATAAGGGTTGGGATATGTATGCCTAAGGCAACACTTGAATAAAAGTTGGCTTTTGTGTAGTCCTAAGATGACACTTTTGTGGCGACACTTTCCTAAGTGTTGGGATAGAGTATGCTTTGGCCAACTCTTTGTATAAGGGTTGGGATATGTATGCCTAAGGCAACGCATGAATAAGAGTTGGCTTTTGTGTAGTCCTAAGACGACACTTTTGTGGCGACACTTTTCTAAGTGTTGGGATAGGCTTGCCAAAATATACTTTGGGCAACTCTTTTTAGAAGGGTTGGGATATGTATGCCTAAGGCAACACTTGAATAAGAGTTAGCTTTTGTGTAGTCCTAAGACAAGAGTTTTGGGGCAACAGTTTCTTAAGTGTTGGGATAGACGTGTCAATATAAGCTCTTGTCAACTCTTTGTATAAAGGTTGAGATATGCATGACAAAGGCAACGCATAAATAAGAGTTGGATTTTGGATTTGTCCAGTCTTAAGACGATATTTTCCTAAGTGTTGGGATAGACTTGCCGACATACACTTTGGTCAACTTTTTATATAAGGGTTGGGATATGCATGCTTAAGGCAACGCTAAATAGGAGTCGGCTTTGTCTAACACCATGCCTACATTTTTGGGCCGACACTTTCATACGTGTTATTAAAATACTATTATTTAAAATAATTTTAAAGTTTATTGGGTATATATATGACTGATTGTTTTTTAATTTATATATTAAATATTTTCTTATATAATTGTAAAAGTGATAATATTGATTTTAAAATATTAAATAATTTTAGAGTTTGGGGTTATGTGTTTAGATTATTATAGGGTTTAAGGGTTTATGTGTTTAGATTATTAATTATAGGGTTTAAGGGTTTAAGGCTTATAGTTTAGGGTTTATAGTCAATAGTTAAGGATTAATAGTGTAAGAGCTATGATTTAGGGTTTAGAGTTTTAGGGTTTTAGGGTTTAAGAGGTATATGTATCCATTATCCCAATGTTCATTTCTTTAAATTAGATTCAGATTTTTATCCTTAATTTATATATGAAATAATTTATTATATAATTGTAAAATAGATAATATGAATTATAATATTAAAATTATTATATAGTTTGGGGTTTGGGATTATGTGTTAGAGATTAGGGTTTGAAGTTTGGATTTGGGGTTATATATATACTAGGATTTGGGGTTAAGTGTTTTAATTTATATATTAAATAATTTATTATATAACCGTAAAAGAGATCTCTTTTATGAAATTTTTTATATAAAAATTATTTTATTATTATTAACACTAATACTATTATTTAAAATAATTTTAAAGATTTATGAGTATATGACTGATATATTTTAAATTTATAAATATTTAAAATAAGTAATTGGATTAATTAATAATAGTATAAAAATGATATTAAAAATTACCGGCGTTTTGTACAAAAACGCCACAAAACCCATCAATAGATTCGAAGACGGCGTCGTTTGAAAATTTGTTTTATGAATTAGTGGCGTTTGTGAATAAAAATATATTGATGTATTTATATAATATTGCATACATAAAAATTTATAATTATTCAATATAAAAATCATATATGACACGTCACATGAAGACAACTTAATCAACATATCAAATTTTATTTTTTACTGAAAATATTTATGATTTTAATGATTGAACTGAAATTTGATTAAATCTTTAAAAATATAATAGTATCAAGAATATTAGTGGCGTTTTTAATTAAAAACGCCGCAAAAGGTAAGAAATAGCGGCGTTTTTTGAAAAACGCCGCAAATAATCATTTTATTTTAGTTAAAAACGGCGCCGTATTGTTAGCGTTTATGAAAAATTGCTTAACGCTTTCTGTTCCCCCATTTTTTGATTTCCCGAAATCCCTAACTCTCATCTCTTTGCTCTTCCTATTCTCATCTCTGTTTCCAACAGTTGTGGTCTGCACCTTCTCTTCCTTTTCTTTTGCTTTGATTTCCAATCTCTTCCTTTTTTACAGTAAAAGAAAACCTGAACCTTTATTTTCTTTTTTCTTGAATCCCTTTCTCTTTTATCGTCTTTTACTCGAAAAAGAAAACATTTGTTCATGTTCATTTCGACTTTGAAAAAGAATTTCAGAGAAGAAGATGAAGAAGAAGCTCTTAATAAATCTTGTGGTTTAATCTATTTGAGGTAAGTTTTGAGACACGAATCTCAGTTGAAATTTTTTTTATTTTCATTTACAAATTAAATAAATTCAGTGCCATATTTCCTGTTTCAATTTCATTTACAAATTTTCACTTTCATTTTCAAGTTGAGGTAAGTTTCTCTTTTATCTGTCTCAAATTTTTAACAAAGTCGTTATTATTATTTTTTGGTTCACAGTTTCTCCGCCGTCGCTGCTGGATATTCGGGTCGTGGAGGTATTTCCTTGGTTCGTACTTAAGTGGGAAAAAAAACTTGGATCGTGGCTATTTTCCCACAAAGTCAGAAGGCATTCACAAACTATCTTGGCAATGACAAAGCTGCTTGGGAGGTCAAGTATCATTTGACTAATGAATGCCCTTCATTTTTACCTATTTTTTATTATCTTGGGGTGGAGAATAGATCTAAAAAAGAAGGAAAAAAATTGCAGGAATATGATGCCACTTGCCTGATCAAAAAATTCCATAATGTATCAGCTACCATTTTGATTGATCAGGTAAGATTAAAATCTCTCTTTTTAAGTATCACCCAACACAAAACAACTGTCTACTTTTAACTCTTTGTTTTCTCGTTTTATTTATTTATTTTGAAGCAGCTTAGATGTCTTGTTTTTCTTCAATCTCATGAGTCTTTCAAGTTTAATAAATTTCTAATTTATGACATTACTTAATCCTCTAAAGTCTAAATTTGGAGAATGATATATTCTTTACAGCTTTCAGATTTATTTTGCCAATGATATAACAGTGAAGTATTTTAATATATTACTGCTCTTATTGCTTGTTACCTCCATATATCACAATCTGTTGGCAATGGGGATGGTTTTAGGATTTACACAGTTCTTTAATTTGACAAGAACTTGTTCAAGAAAAAAAAAAAAAGAAAGCCTGCTTGAGAAGTATGAAAATTTAGACAACAATCAGAAATCATTATTCAAAATCCGAAGAAGGGAGGGGTAACACTACTAAAAGAAAATACACTCATTCAAGTTAATCAGAGTAAGTAATTCTGTTGTTTACATCTGTTAATCAAGAAGGTTAAAAAGAAATAAAGGAAAATCCACAACATCAAGGTTCCCATGAATATAACAAAAAATTCATAGAGTGCTGTACTTTGTAAACTGAACATAACTCTGTGATGTCAGATTGGTCTTTACAAACAGAACATAAACTGATCATAGTCTAATTAGAAAATCAATATGAATAGTAGGTTCTGAATTGCATGGGATGTGCTATCTTTGCTACTCCCTTGTACAAATACTAGAATCTTGTATAAAGTGTGCAGATTAATGTCCATCTTGTTTTCGTTTCCTCTCTTTGTTTCTTCTTTTACCCCAAAACCAAAAAGCAAAGAACATACTTTTAACCTATAAATATGGCAATTCCAACTTTTCCATGAATATGGCTGAGTTTAAAATTTTGGTTTGTGGCTTACATGTTAATGGCGTATTTCCATTTTCAAAGTTGTAGACATGGATATAGTGAAACATTCTTGAAAGAGATTTCTGCTCTATACTTAGTTTTTTCTTCTTAGGCTTTAGTTCTAGTTGAAAGAATTCACATATGAAAACAACAGCTCTTTTATGGTTGCGAAATGAGTATATTTGAGACTTGCAAAAATAGTTAACTTTACAGTCTCAAATCAGGTCCTAATATGCCTCATATTATGATCCAACTATAGGAAATACACACACAAACACTTTTTTCCCATTGCCAAATCCATTGTAGGGGCTATATGGGATGATGTGCTTCTGATGGATGGAGTCTTAAGTGAGGCTGCGCTATCTAATTTTTCTTTGGAGGTCTTTCTTGAATTTCATTTGAAATCATTTTCTTTCTAGTCTTTTGCAATTTTTATCTTCTTTAATCTTGAGTAAAAATATAAGCAGTGTTCATATGGAGGGACGAAACATCATCTAATGATATTTTGTGGTCTCAAGTTGCTCATGCAACTGTTAAAAAGTATGTTTCCAGCACATTTACTTACCTTTTGCAAGACATATCAGGTTATTTTTTCTATTGATTGTCCTGCCAAGAAATATTTTACTCTTTTGGAGTTTCAAATCACCGAAAAGATGAGAGCATGGTTTAGATTTTACTATGTGCAGGTTGTTGTTTTTACCCATTTTATGACAGAGGTCTAAATATCTAATCAACTATTCTTCAATCCTAAGAGTTTTAGTCCACTTGAAATTTACCTGAAATGTATATATCCAAAACCAAGCTTTGCAGAATCCTATTTATTATCTTCCACTTACAACTATGGCTATTCTAGAATAAATATCGTAGTTATATCATTAATAATTTTCACAAGCATGTCCAGTTGGCAGTTGTTTATGGAAAATGATAGGTTCACTAATGGTTAAACCATATATCACTAATGGTTGTACTACTTCCTGTAAATAATGCATGTCCATATTTCATGTTCCTAATTTTTATATTTCTCTCTTATTTAGATACTTATACTTCAATCTGTAAGTGCTTGATATAAGGTTTGGATTTTGAGTTATCTGCTCTCTGCCTCTGCTGTTGCTAGATTTGATTTTCTGATCTCTTTCATCCTACTGCTTGTTGCTCTGTCTCATGGATTTTTTTTATAATGTATCAATTTTAGCGGAAATGGAGGGCCATCTTTGCAGCTAATTTCCGTTACACTGCTATTTTTTGGAAGTATTGGTGAAAATATCAATAAGTTTGTATTGGTGAAATGAATTTGGAAGTAATCGCAACACCTCAGCTTAACTCTAATTGTTTGGGGGTGTAGGGTTTGCGTAAAGATGATAGATAGATTAATGTTTATTATGATCATAGATTTGGTCTTTGTGTTTTTCTCATGTATGCCATCTGGAAAAGACTGGAAAAGAAAAAGAGAAATGAGTAAGTAATAATGATTTCAGGAATGGTTTTTAAATTATCACATCTCCTTTCACACATGCAAGTTATATTCTCTCCAAAAGTTTCGCTCGCTTAATATCAACCATAATTACCTTTTTTTTTAATATTCTTCCATGGATGCACTTGCTTCATTTCATCCGATATGCTCTCATGAGATTTCTTGGATTGTTAAAACTTTAGTTTTCTTGGAGTCTAAGTATGCCCCTCATAAACTGCGTGTGGAATGCTAAAACCATTTACCAATACTAGGCTAGCTTTATTGTTGGTTTATTTTTTCCGATTATCTATTGAATTTGAAGTTCCTTATTTTGCTTGCCTTGCATGAATTTAGTGTGCTATATTTTTGGGGGTATGAGCTTGTGCTTTGTAAGCATGATTGTTGGGCACCTTGGGTGATGTGTCATTCAAATGATGCCTATGCATGTACCGCCTTGGTTGTTGACTATGGACGTGTGTTTGCTGAGTACAATTCCCTTTTATACTGTTTCTTTGTTTTCACTCACGCTCTACCGTATATAAGTCAAATTTATAAGCCCATAACTTTATAGTATAGAAAACTTAACTGTAAAATGTTACTCCCGCTCTTCACTTTTCCTAAATTACCTTTTTCTCGACACGTCGGACATTGTTCTTGGGGTATGATCCTTCAAATGCGGGAATTTTTAAAAAGATTGTGCATACCGTGTATCGAATACATGCTTCTACCGACCTCACCTCCAAGCTGAAAGAAGACCAGAATTTTTTTAGCATTCCACATTTAGAATGTTCAATGGTTAGTGATTTGTACGAATTGATTGAAAGCGACTACGAAAATTGTGGGTTTCAGTAAAAATTTCGACATGCTTGATTCATTGAGTCATTTTTGTTCGAAAGTGATGCTCATGGTTGTTTCTTTCTTATTCAATGATTTATCCTCTGTAATCTATAATTTAATCTTCTAATCCTGATTTTCTCTAAACTAGTAATGTTTTTCATCTTTTTTCCTACTGATTTATTGTATATATGGACCGTCAGGTATCTTTGTTTTCTTCTAACATTGTTGGATTGTTTCTTTTCCCAGTTTACACAAAGAGATGCAATCACTTTTGTTGGGGCTTCCACATGCAATCTTTCTTCCGTAGGTAGCTTCTCTTCCATTCTGTACTTGTTTCTTTCATTTCTCCATCTATTTATCAATTTAACATCGAAACTTTGATGCACTCATAAATGTATTTTGGATGTTATATATATTTGTAGTTATGTGAATAATGTTTTACCATTTTTATATGTTTGAAAGTTATTGTTTAAATTTTTTCTCATTCTGGTCTCTCGATGATAATTCGCTTCTATCCAGATTTTATTGTTGTTTTTACTTTGTAAGTACTCCCTTTTTTTTTAATCTCTTTTCCTCTGGTGTTTGCTTTGCACTTCAATTGTTGATGGTATCATTTTTGTGAACTTGTCAGGCTAAATTAAAGATCCCGAAGCATATACCTTTTTACTATAAGTGAGATATACGTGACATCGGATTTACCAGTTTGATATAACCAGAAGGTTAGTTAACCTTTTCTTTTCCTTCTTTTTTTTGTCTTTTAAATTTAGGTTTAAATTTTTCTATCTTTGTAGTTTGGACTATTTTATTTAGGAATTTAGATATTATTTATCATAAATTTTAATATTATTTAATTGTCATAAAGATAAGTTTTATTTATTTTAATAGTTAAATTTGTTATTTTATTTATGGATTAATTAGGTAGTTTTGGTTGCTGTTAGTTCACTAGAAAGCTCATCTCTTTTCACACATGTACCGTAGGATTAGGCATTAGATACTCTATGTTAATATTAATTACCTTAACAGATGGTTGATAAAAGTTGGATGGATGCTCCAAGATTTAGCTCGAATCACCTAGCTGGAGTAGAAAAATTTCTATCATTTGCAATTGGAAAATCACTTTCTAATGGAAAAATATATTGTCCGTGCCATCGTTGCAATAATAGGATATTGCACGAACCACATATTGTGGGTGAGCATCTTCGTCTTCATGGTATAATAAAAGAATACAAGCATTGGATTTTTCATGGAGAATCCATTGAAAGAACATCGTTGCAAACCGACCAAACAGTTAGAACGTCTCCGTCAATTTGTACGTTGTCACAAGACAATGAAGCTGATTTAAGAGATCTCATAACGGATGCTTTAGGTATCAACATCCCAACTCGCAATGAGAGTTTTGATGGAGTTTCAAGTGAGTTTCAGAATAATGGTCGGGAGTATGATGTTAATGAGGCCCAAAGGACTGCGGAGAGAGCAACTACTCTTCCAGATGATTGTGATATTCCGCTCTATCCCGGTTGTGTCAAGTTCTCACGCATCTCATTCCTACTTCGTCTTTACCACTTCAAAGCACTTTTTGGATGGTCAGCAAAATCTTTGACATGCTTACTGGAGTTTTTAAATGAGGCATTTCCAGATGGAAACACGATCCCAACTACATACTATGAAGTGAAGAAAATAATTTCTGCACTAGATCTTGGGTATGTCAAGATTGATGCATGCCCAAATGATTGTATGTTATCTTTGGGGCGATGCTAGTAAAAAGATCGATTGTGATGTGTCCGTAAAAGCTCAAGGTGGCAATCTTCTAATGAGTTGGATAAAGACGAACAAGTTGATGGTAGTCATCGCCGTCTTAAGCCTGCCAAGGTATTACGGTACTTTCCTTTGATTCTTAGACTTAAAAGAATATTTCAATCCTCTAAGACATCACAATCCATGAGATGGCATAAAGAAGGACGAACGAAAGATGGTATATTGAGGCATCCAGCCGATGGTTCTGCCTGGGATTCGTTTGATAAGAGGTTTCCTGATTTTGCATCTTATCCTCGCAATGTTAGGCTAGGTTTGGCTAGCGATGGTTTCAATCCATTCGAACAATGAGTACAAGTCACGAGACATGGCCGTGCACTTCTTATTCCTTATAATTTGGAACCACAGGCATGCATGAAACAATCATCAATGATACTCTCCATGGTTATCCTCGGTGAAAAAGGACACAGCAATGACATTGATGTCTACATGCAGCCTTTAATTAAAGAGTTGAAGCAATTGTGGATGAGGAGTTGATGCTTTTGATTCATCGATTCGAATCTTTCACTTTTACGGGCTTGTCTTCTTTGGACAATCAATGATTTTCCAGCTTACGCTAATCTTTCCGGGTGGAGTAGAAAAGGTCGGGTTGCTTGCCTCGTATGTGCTGAAAACACTAAATCTCGATGGCTACGGTACAGTCGGAAGTTCTGTTATATGGGTCATCGTCGATGGTTATCAGCTGAACACCCTTATCGAAAACAGAGTCGTGAATTCGATGGCACTATAGAGTATGGGGTAGCTCCTGTACCACGATCCGGGGAAGATATCTTAAGGGAAGTCGAAGGTGTCAATTTTATTTATGGAAAAGCTCGAAAGAGGGATAGAGAAGAAATAGATGAAAGGTCGGTAGAACTTGATGTAGATGAGAGGTGTGATCTGTTTAACAACTTTGAAGAATTGGTTGTAGAAGGAGATGAAGCAAATCTCATAAATCAAGACGAGACGTTATGGAAGAAGAGGAGCATATTTTTCGACTTGCCTTATTGGCATGACAATTTACTTCGACATAACTTGGATGTCATGCACATCAAGAAGAACGTATGTGACAATGTCGTTGGCACCCTTCTTAATCTCTCACGTGGTGGCAAAGATAATATCAAGGCACGGAAGGACCTACAAGATATGGGCATCCGAAGTTATCTTCATCAAAAATGAGAAATGGGAAAGAGTACCTACATGCAAGCGTGTTACTGATCTTGCATCTAAGGAAAGAGATATATTTCTTTCCATTGTGAAGAACTTGAAGGTACGATGATGGCTATGCATCAAACATATCTCGATGCGTGAATTTGAAAGAGCACAAGTTGAGCAACCTTAAAAGTCATGACGGTCATATTCTTATGCAAGAGTTGCTTCCTATATGCGTAAGAGGAGTTGTAGAAAAGAAGGTGCTAAGTGTTATTACAAATCTATCCGATTTCTTCAAGAGATTATGTGCAAAAAGTCTTGATCCCCAAGAACTTGATCAACTTCAAAGCCAAGTCGTATTAACACTTTGTGAAATGGAGAAAATATTTCCTCCAAGTTTCTTCACAATCATGATTCATTTGATTATTCATTTGCCGATGGAGGCTAAGCTTTGGTGGACTGTTCAATACCAGGTGGATGTACCCAATCGAAAGGTATATGAAATATACCAATAATATTTCACAAATATTTTTTATATTTTAATATAGAATATAATAAGTTTGTAAAAATAAATATATGTGATGTAGGTATCTCATGAGATTGAAAGCTTGGTCAGCGAAATAAAGCTTATCCAGAAGGTTCCATTCTTTGAAGGGTACATAGTATCGAGAATGTCTTACATTTTGCTCCGTTTTTTTTTCGATGTTGAAACTATATATTTTCCGTCCTCCGAGGAATGATGGGAATATTCAAAACGGTACATTTTCTCTTACGGAGGACGCCCAATTGGCAACATTAACACGAAGATATTGGACATGCGATCTCTTGCACAAGCAAACCGCTATGTTCTATTGCATAGCGATAAGTTATCGCCATACCGTCAGTGAGTTTCCTGAAGAAAATCTTGTCATTCGATTCTTGTTATTAACCAATAGACAAATAAAGTTATCACATAATTTGTATACATTTTGACAACGTTTTTCGTAAAATATTGAATATTATATATAGAGAATTTTTGGAGTTTGAGCGAGCTGTTTATGCTGGCATTCAAATTAGTAAACGCACCGAGGACAAATGGTTGGTTGAAAAGTTCCCAATATGGCTTATGAAACAGGTAAATTGGCGCTATTAAAATAATTTATTGTATTATTTATGTAATGAGGGAATATTATAGAAATTTGATCATAGAATAAGAGTTAATTGATTTACTACTATATGGCTAGATTCCAAAGATGGAAGTTGAACAAGTTGATGCTGATGTAATTGCTCTTGCTCGAGGACCGCATAAAGTAGTTTCCACATATGATGGGCTTATAATTAATGGTTTTAGGGTCCATACTAAAAAACTTGAGCAACATCGTAAGACTCAAAACAGTGGAGTGATGGTTCTTTCTGACGGGAGAAACTATTATGGCAATTGTATTGAAATTATCGAGCTAAACTATTATGAAAGGTTTTGGGTTATCATGCTTAGATGTGATTGGGTGAATATTAAATCTTCTAGGAGTATGAAGAAGGATGCAAATGGTTTTATTATGGTAAAATTTTCTGAGCTTATCCATACAGGGAATCGTGATTCCGACGATCCATACATATTGGCTTCTCAAGCGAAACAAGTATTTTATGTCGAGGATGGCAAGAGTGAAGGATAGCTCCATGTTATCGGAATAAAGCCAAGAGATTTGTTCAATCTAAGCGTTGAAACCCTTGTAGAAGATGATGAATATCCGCAATGTGATCATCATGTTGTAACTTAATAATTTTAGTTTTAATTTGAACAAGAACGAGGTTTTGAAGTGCAAATATTTAGTGTAATTGATATTTTTAATGCACAATGAATTGCCCAAAAAAAAGCAGAGCACTTAGATGAAGATGACATTCATATTATATTAACATCTATGTATGTTCATTTTTATATTTGAAGACATTTTGGGTTATAGGTATTATCAAATGATATGCTGTTTGAAGATATATCATCCTTTGTATTAATTTTAATCAGTAGTTAGTGTGTAAGAATTAAACATAATAATATCTATCTTTTGCATGATTACTCCTAAAATGTTTTGATATTCGAACATTCTCTTATATTTGAACATGGGTAAGGCACGGTGCAGATAGATTTGAAATTTACTGATTTTGCATTCTCTTCAAATGCCCAATGGTTATGATTTTCTTTTCCTTCCATTAATAGTGAGAATTTCTTTGTTATTTATGGAGTATTTGATTTTGGATTGGATGAGAGAGTCTTGAAAAGCTGTTTTGCTTGATGATCGACTAGTATGGCACTCAAATGAGTGACCAGTGGATTTGAAATCAATAGATTTATACTACTTTTGAAGCATATATGTCGACTTGTTTTACATTACATTTGTTCTTTGTTTTTGATTTATCCGCCATATCTTCTGTTTTTGATTGTTCCCTATCCATTGGAATTGTGAAATTATGAATGACTATCCAAAATAAATACCATATAATTTAATTACTTGATTAAATCAAATTACTTTATATATATGCATGACACCTTGAAAATTATGCAAAATGATGTGCTAATACTTTGAAGGTGCATTCATATACTGGACAATCAAATGTATTAAATCAATGCCCCAAGGGTGATTTACAAGTCGGTTGACATGAAAACTTATGTGATTTATAGCTTTGATAGTTTGCTCGTTATTATGTAATAAGATGATTTCTAAACATGGTATTGAAATTGATTTCATAGTTTTATTGCAAAGAGAGGCAGGAGAAAAGAGGATTCAGGGAGTTTCGAAGGCTAAAGTTATATAGATAAACGCACTTGCTTCAATTATCGATAAGGTGATGATTGCTCTTTTTTCCTATTGTAAAATATACTTACTTTTATAGTTTGAGAATAATTAATTTTAAAAAAAAATCAAAGTAAAAATTTGTGTATAGTACAAGAGAATAACAAATAGATATTAAGCAATGAAAATAATTACAAGGCAAAATTGTGAGCTTCTGCCAACATTATTCAGTGTTGCTATTAAATGTTGCAACATACTGTGTCATGTTGTTCAGTGTCTCGACGGTTTGCAATAAAGATGCAATTCAACATATCTTGTTTACTGCAGCATGATCTTTTGTTTGCGATTGTATGATATGCTGCTGATCTTTTAATATTTGGTGACATAACCGTTTTCATCATTGTCCTCTTTGCTTGAACCAAACATGAAATCTTTGATGCTGCTGTAGTAAAAAAAATATAAGAAAAAAAATTGCAAAGATGTAAGAGTTGTTCACATTTACAAGTGGACACTGCCACCTGCTTTGTCTGCTTTGTGATTCCATGTTGTTTTGGAGACGACAATATGTGGGTGGTTTTTCCTCTCTTTTTTTCAATGATATTTGTGATTGGATCTAGATTCTCGATTATTTGTTCTTGCATTCTCTTACATGGGGTGCATAGAGGAAGGAGAAGCAAAATTATCTCTAAAACAAACAATGTGTCATGTTCGAACTTTTGAACAGATACAAGGTAGTTTATTTGGGCTTGTTTTTTTGTTTTGTTTTTGGGCTTGATTTGGTATTTTTTTGTTTGTCTATTTTTCGAGGTTATTGGGTTTTTTGGCCATGCTTTTAAAAAAATGCAATACTTATCCGATAAAATTATAAAAGCTAATCTCTTTACTTTGAACTTGTCATCCAAACCCTAAAAGGTAAAAAAACAGTAAGTAAATAAAGAAGCAACCCTTGCTCCAAATTTTTCCGGTTGAAAATTCATATTTTCCCGGTTTTCCTCCTCAAAACCCATGTCTTTTTAGATGCTCTGCTATGTCTTTCATCTTAACCATTACCACTTTGTTCTCTACGAAAATGATTGCAAAAGCGCAGATTAAAGGTGTACGATTCTCTCTTGAGGGTTCTTGATGTGAGTTCGAACACCTTTGGGAGTCTTTGCTACCGATAGTCAAACCACACAGGAGATGAAACTCCAACTCGATCCGTAAGAAAAAGCGAGCACACTGCAACTCCTATTTGGTACCTCCATATATTGGAGTCCCACTTATTATTTCTCTGGTTTTAAACTAGTTTATTACCATCTACTACTATTTATTCTTTCTCTCCGGTACTTATTCTTTTCAATCCATTATTGTATGATTTTTCATTTTTCTTTTAATTTCCTTCATATAGATTCCTCTTCGTTACTATTTTGTTACCTTTTTTTTTTTCTATTTGTTACCATTTTATCACTGCTGTTCTTTTTTTTTTCTATTTGTTACCTTTTTGCCACTGTTCTTATTTTTTTTTTCTTTTGTTACTGCTCTTTGAAATTTAGAGGTGTAGGTTGAGCCAAATTTGGACTGAGCATATATACTTATATCATATTAATATATTTTATTCATTAGAGTTCACTTTTTTTTTAGCTATGAAATTATTTGTTATATGAACAAATAGAAAGAGTTTTTGTTGTTGTTCAAAAAAAAATTTCAGTTTTCTGATTAAAAATTTAAGCAAGAATTCGAAATTAAGTTGACTTAAAAAGGCTTCCAATTGAAGACTCCTATTAATAAATTTGCTCACCTCTTGTTATTTGATTTTCTTTTCTGTTTTGAACTGAATTTGTTTTGTTTTTATTTTGATTTTAGATTTCTAAATCCCTGCTGTAATTTAATTTCAGTTTTCCTTTGACTGCAACATATCTTTCTAAATTTCATTGACTGCTGATAAATATATTTAAATATATTTGGGTGTTCTTGTTGTTTTGTATCGATATTCTCTTTTTCTTTTTAATGTTTTCAATTTTAACTTTTATACATCCTAGCAATATATAGGAAGCAAAAGAGAATTAAATGAAAATTGGGGAAGTGTTTATGGTTTTTGGGAAATGTAATACATATATATATATATATATATATATATATATATATATATATATATATATATATGTGTGTGTGTGTGTGTAGAAGAGAAATGAGTTTTGTCGTGTATGAGATATTGTTTAGGACAGAACAACCATTTTGTGTTTGGAATTTGGGGGGAGATTGAGTCATGAAAATGGACAAATTGGGTTTGAGAGAGATTGACTAATTTCACAGTGCTAGTGTTTTTGTGTTTGTTAAGTGTAGCTTTCATTTGGGTTTTGATGAGACTATTTTTCAGGACACTCGGTCACTAGTAAATGTAGCTTTCATTTGAGTAGTTTTAAAATGATATTTTCATTTTTTTACATTCATGTTAATAAGAATAGTTAAATTCAATTTTTCGTAAGTAATATAGGAAAGTAGCAAGTTGATATAATATTAGTCATGATGATATGATTGCCGTATCAGAATATTATTAAGTCATGTCTTTGATTTGTGATGTTGGTTTTTCTTCCACATTATAAGTAATAGCATAAAAAAAACTTGTTTATGAATTTTTTTATGATAAATAAAATCTTTTATTATGCTTTTATATAATTAAGATTAGTTTTTGTTCTTTTTTTACGATATTCACAATTTGCTCATGCATCATATTTATTTTTTTTCAAATTTATACATAATTTTTTTTTCAATTTTCATATCTAAAATATATTTGTCACTTTTGACAGAGGCTACTAAGGGTACTAAGAGAAAGAGAGGGCCTACAAACATGAAAGACATATGGAATCTTCAACCTGGAACTCGTATAGTAGTAGACGCCAACCAATATGGCTAGCCTATTGGGAAGGAAGCGTCCAAATTGGCTGAATTTCTCGGTACAATTGCAAGGACTGGTTCTATCTGTCCTTTGAACACAAAACATTGGAAACATCTTCCTAAATATGTGTTGGAAAACATAATGAGAATAGTTCATGTATGTAGTACATAATCATTTTCTAATTTAGTATGTTGCAATAATTTTTCATTATTTGAAATTGTATGTAATGAGTACTTGTTACATTATTTAATTTGTTATATGTGTAGGAAAAGTTTGATCTCCAAGGTAAGGTAGAGGACTCTGACATCCTCTCACATGTTGGAAAACTCCGGAAGGAGTTTAAATCGACTTTGAAAATTAGATACTACAAAGAGATGGTCCAAGAAGGTCGAACGATTGAAGAAATATACAAAAACAATCCTCCTGGTGTGCATGATGATCAATGGAAGTGGCTAGTGGAGTGATGGGAACACGCAAGTCGTGGTATGCACTTTTATTAGACTAAATATCTTATTTTTACCGCTTCCACTTACGGTATCATTAAAGTATGGGTGCATAAATGCATGATTTGATGAATGAGGCATAATGAACTTAGTTTTCCTATTTCTCTCATATTTTTTCTCATTAATTTAAACAAATAGGCACAATCAGAAAAGGCGAAAGAATCTCGAACAAAGGTGCGTTATGCACACACTGCTGGTAGGACAGGATATGCAACCCAGAATGCACAGTTTGTAAGTATTACACATTAATCAATATGTAACTTATATTAATTATCTGCAGTCATTTGAATATTGTTAACAACTAATTTTTGTTGTATAATAGGTGAGAGAAGGAAGGTCGTGAACCCTCGGGTTTGGAGCAGTTTAGATTTCAACATTTGCGCAAAGATGGGAGTGACAAATTGAGCAGTGAGGCAGCAGAACAAGCTTATGTAAGAAACAAATGTCTATTATTTATTTATATTTATTTTGACATCAATTTTTTCCAAAATAGATTTTTCTAATTAAAGAAGAAGCGTAGGATGAAGCATGCAAGAAGGTTAAAGACTCTATGCCAACACCTGAGTGTTCTTTCACACCTCAAGATAATATTGCATTAGAAAATGAGGTTTATACACAATTGTTCGGCCCTGAAAAGGATGGAATAATGTTGGGATATGGACGTGGGATGACCAAATCCAGGTTTTTTGGTTACGGGTCAGTCACCCGAGGAAGCCAATCTACATCAGCCATCAGTACATTGATTGAAGAGATAAGCGCTAAACATGTCGAGCAAATACAAACAATTCAAGCCGAACAAGTAGTTCGAGAGAAAACTCTACTCGAGGAAGCAGAATCTCGATTTCGTACGGAGGCGGCAGAGCGAGAAGCTCGTTTGATAGCTGAGGCAGAAGAAAGATTTATGAAATTGACCGAAATTCGAGAGGCAAAGTTCATGAATATGATGGATGCTCGTGAGAAAAAGTATAAAGCTCTCATCAATGAGTGTATGGCAAAGGGAATGTCAAGTAAGTTCAAGGTTTTTCATAGAAAGCATATTAAGATCACTATTTTATAACTAGATTGTCAACAAGTTTGTTAATGGTTTAATAGACATTGGCTCTTGTAATTGAATGCTAGGTTCTTATTTGGTGTCTTATTGCTTGCTCAACTACTAATTACTGGATGTATTGATGAAAATTCTTTGTTTAGCTTCAATTTATGGTTCTTTGGTTACTATTAATAGTCTTCCCATGTGTTCATGTTGTTTCTCATTTAACTCGTATAAATAGAATATGTACATTGCTATTTTTGCAGTTGAATTTCAGAGTAGCGGACTCGATGATAAAGACTTCAGTTCGGATGATGATGAATGATGATTATTGCATATTATGTATTTTATATATATATATATATCTTATAGTGGTTGATGAATGCAGTTGTCCCATAATTTTTTGGTGTCATGGGAATCAAGTTGGCAACATATGTTTGCAACATGTTTGATCTATACATTAGGATTTTGTATAATTTTTTGATATCATGGGAATCAAGTTGACAACATGTTTGCAACGTGTTGACTGCTTCTACTAGGATTTTGTATAATTTTTTGATGTCATGTGAAATAGGTTGACAACATGTTCGCAACTTGTTGACTACTTCTATTAGGATTTTGTATATAAATTACTAATTTAATGATAATTTTGTATTTATATGATCATTTTTATGTTAATTAATTGCTCAATTACTATTGACTAAACTTTTACAAACTCAATTCATACAAATTTGCTCATATTTCACTAAAATAGGCTCTTAAAAATCGGCCAAAAAAATCGTAAGAAACATTGGACATGAGACAAATATCTATCCCAACCTTTTTAAGTCGGGTTTCTTCCAACTTTTTTTCAGTTGCCTTGGAAAATGTCTATCCTAACCTTTTTAGGGTTGCAGTAAACGAGTCTATCCCGACATTTTTAACGTTGTCTTAGACACATCAATACCAACGTTTTCTAAAAGTTGCCTTAGACAAGATTTTTACCAACCTTTTTTTATTCCAACTTTTACAAAAGGTTGCCTTAGATATGGTCTATACCAACCTAATTAAAGTTGCCTTAGACGATTCTATCCCAATCTTTTTTAAAAGTCGCCTTAGACAAGGTTTATCCCAACCTTTTTTAAGGGTTGCCTTAGGCTGGTTTATCCCAACCTTTTTTAAGGGCTGCCTTAGGATGGTCTATCCCAACCTTTTTTAAGGGTTGCCTTAGGATGGTCTATCCCAACCTTTTTTAAGGGTTACCTTAGGCTAGTCTATCCCAACTTTTTTTAAGGGTTGCCTTAGGCTAGTCTATCCCAACCTTTTTAAGGTTGCCTTAAACATGTCTATAACAACCTTTTCCAAATGTTGGACTTGACTAGGTCTTTCTCAACCTTTTTTAAAGGTCGCCATTGACCAAACTTTTCACAACCCTTCAATAAGGGTCGGCTTATGTTGACTTATTGCGACGCTTTTTCAAAAGCGTCACAATGCCTATACCAATCCCACTATATACAACCATTTTCGAAGCATCGGACGAAGCGTCGCAAAACCTATGGCAACCTTTTCTGCGTCGTCTTATGTCAAAAAAACTGTCGCTATAATACCTGTTTGTTGTAGTGTAATAATGGTGATACTAGAATAATAATAATAATAACAATACTAATAATAATAATAATAATAATAATAATAATAATAATAATAATAAATATAGCTATAATAATAATATATATATAAATAATGGTCATAAATATAATCATAACAATAGAACATATAATAATAATTATGGTATTAATAATAATAGTAAAAATAATAGTAAGAAAAAAATAGTAATGAAATAATAATAATAATAATAATAATAATAATAATAATAGTATTAATAGTAATAAATAACTAATAATAATATTATTATTAAAAATACTTAATATAACGGCAAGAATAATAAAAGGGACAATAATAACAAAAGATAATAAAAGAAAATAAAAGAAAGGACTAAATTAAACTTAAAATAAAAAATTGGGGTAAAATAAAAAATAAACAAAAAGGGAAGGATCGAATTGTAACACGCGCGCAACGTAGAGGGACCAAAATGAAAAATAACCCCACCCTCTGAAACGGTATCGTTCGAATGTGGACCAAATTGCAACAGAGGAAAATTTAAGGGATGAATTAAAAATAAAAGAAAACTTAATTAAAAAATAAAAAAATGCGGAAGAGCCAAATGCGCAAATATACCCTTCCTCCAAAACACGCGGATCTTAAGGCTGGGTCGGGTCGCACACACGGGTCAAAACAAAACGGCGTCATTTTTGGTTTTAAGGGGAATTCTCAAAACGGCGCCGTATAGATCATCTATATAAACCAAAATTTAAACCAAAATTCATTTCAAATGACCCTTTAAAAAAAATAAAAACAGAGCTCTCTGTGCTCTCTCCCTCCACTGCCAAAGGCTCAAATCTGGCCCCCACTCCGATGATGGCCAGTCGCACGTATACTCCACGCACCGTCGCAAGTGTCACCACGTACGGCGGCCAAAAGCCAGAAATTTACGCTTTTTAACACCGATCGAAATGGTAAACTCTTGTTCTTTATTTTTTAAATATAATAAAAAATTGCTGGAATAAAATAAAAGAAACGGAACAGTATAAAAAATAACCTCTGCTTGTGTTTATTGTATTTTTTTTGTAATCTCTCTGTATTCGTGTCTGTCCCCCCTGTTTACAAATTCTTTTGGGGTTTTTATAACCCAGAAAATAAAAAAGGAAATACAAAAATCTCGTCTGCCTCTTTTTGTTGCTCTTCTTTCCTTTTTTGTGCAGTTGAGACGAGGATTTCTGCGGTGGTGCAGGGTTTGTGCGCGTTGATGGCGGCGCGGCTCGCATGGATTGCGGCGTGAGGGGCTGGACGAGGTTGCGGCGCCTAGGGTTTTCCAAAAACCCTAGGCTACTGACTTGTTTAGTTTTTGGGCCCTTTTGGGCCGTGCGAACTTGGGTCCTAGGTAGGGTAGCCCGTTTAAGTCTGGGTTTGTAATGGATTGGGTCTAATGGTGTTTTGTAATTTGGGCCGGGGTGTAACGGGTTTGTAATTGGGTTTTGGGTATTAATTTGGGCCTATTTTGATTGTAGATGGACTGTAAAGAAAAACTGTTTATTTATTTAGTTTATTTCCAAGCCCGGGAAGAATGGGTTATTACAACAATGATATATGTTACAATGGTGATTATGTTGTTAATGCCTTATTAAATGATGTTAGACATAGTCTGAGTATAGTTGACAAGCCATAAGGTCACCAATATAGTGATTTTCTAGCCAGCATTGCCAGGAAATTCGGGATGGCTGAATAAACAAACCATCATTGCCGGGTAACCCGAGATGGTAGAATAAATGAATACTAGAAGTCACTATTTCTAAGCAACCTAAGATGACAGAATAAAATAGTTTTAGTTTTTAGAGGATGTGGACTTACTATATATATATATTGATTCAAGTATCTAGTCTAATGTTTATCATTGGATAATAGGGGCCAAAATGAATAAGTATTGAGACCCAAACATCAATTCTAAAATAAGAAAATATGGGACGTTGGTCTTAAGACCCAATTTCAAGGCATAAGGGACCTTGCCTTGAGACATCACATCTAATGTTTCGAGACATATTAACATCGAAGCAAAAATACATAAAATAAAATGAGGCCTGTCTCAAGACCAGAAGTCTCTAATCTTGAGACACAATATTAAAATTTGATAGTTAAGTTTGGATTCGAATCCTAACTCTAAATTTGACCTTCCATAACTCTATAAAATGATGAATTTGAAATTTAAGACATTATGATTGTATAGTTGTGAATATGCTTGATGATTAAATTGGTCTGAATGATAATTATTGTCTAAATTTTATGATTATGTAATAAGTTAGCCCGAGTTGCTTTGACAATGTAATGTGGCATCACGCATTTGGATCTGACGACCTGGTCAGGTTTTACAATTCCCTATTATGGGAACCTCTATAACTTTTTGACTGTCTAGGATGGACTATAAATTGTTTAAGTTGACCAGGTGCATAATGAAACTGAAATCCTAAAATCTTAATTATCCTTGTAAAGGCTAGGCTTCATAGGTGGTAGAGATTCTAATATTCCTTGATGTTCTACCTGACTAAGGATTTTAGTCAATAAAGGAATTAAATCATGGTAGGAATTGAACCTGTTGTATGGGTCTCAACCTTATTGCTTTCAATGTTGCTAATGCTACATGTCATCTTTGGTGGACCTCTTGTATCGCGAAGATTATCCAGGACTATAAGATTATTTCCCCTCGAGTGTGGTTCACTCGCAAAGTCCTCTTAGGTTTGTCATTCAATGGTGGTATTTTGCGGCAAGAATTGCTGAAATTTCTTGGCACGTGTGATGTTCATGACGGACATGGATTTTAACATTTTGGATTTCATCATTTTCAGCGAACCTATGTGCCATATCATAAAGAGAAGATAACCTAAAGGATAACTTACGAATCAAGTTGTACTCTAAAAATTGATGGCTTGTACTTCATAAAAATGTCCAGATTACAAAATCATCTAGAAGATCTTTAGTTATAGTCATTGCAATATTAAACGTCTTAATAATCTTTTAAAAAGATTAATTTCCATGTTGCTTGATAGACATGAGATACGTTGACAATTACCATAAGGTATTACTAGTCAATAACCTACTAATGAATAGGTCAACTAATTGGTCAAAGGTAGAAATAAAATGCTTCAAAAGTAACAAATACCAAGCTCTAGCAGAATCTTTCGAAGTCATAAAAATTGCCTGACACTTAATCTCATCAGAAGCCCCAAGGATTTTCATATGGTTTTTATAATATGTCTGGTGGTCTTGCAAATTACCACGACCATCGTATAACATTTTAGGAAATTTAAATCCTTAGGGAACTTAGTGCAAAAGTATCTCCGATGTTAGAGGTTTGTTGGAGTAATTCAAAGGTAGGCTCACCAACTCCACTCTTCTAAAGTCTTGCATTTCCCTTCTCAATTCTTGCATTCTTTCTTCAAACATACCTTCATTAACATATTTACATTGGAGACTACATTGTTGTCTATGATTGGATTGGGTTGTTTCATTGTCGCGTATAAAATGATATGCGAATTGTGCAAGTATACACGTCGAATCAAGTAATAAAGTGATAAGTGAGATCATCTCCACAGGGATCGGATTAGGTATACAAATGATCAAGTGATTATGATAAATTTAGGTTAATGTTATAGCAAAATAATGATAAGAATGTAGTGGTAAACAAAAGGAATATTAATGTGAACAACATGTGTAACTGATGAATAATTGAAAATGTAATGGCAATGCAAGAGTAAAAATGCAATGGCAATTAAAAAAATGATTATATGAATAATATGTAACTGAACAAGTAAACAACTAAGGATGTGATGACAAAGATACTATGGCAAGGGATAAGGGATATATGATGTTGATATGGAAGGTAGGGATTACTAAGAATCTACCATTTCTATCAATAATGCCTTAGCAAAGTCATACTCTATCTACTACTCAAAAAAGTTCTAAAGTGGTCTACTTCTTTCGAGAGTAGAAACCTCAAGTTACCTTGCCTGTGCCTATAGGCTTTTAATAAGGTACCCAGAACTATTTCCTTTTGTAGGAACGTCGCTCTATGTCTAGAGTCTACTACAAGTATCTGTCGAGTACTTGCTCATATCATTCAATTTTGGTCCAACTAATCCAACCTTTTCAAAATTAAATAGTTTATAGGCATGCTATACAATCGTCTATGTATAGGGATTGCACACATACAAATTAGAATTAAAAACAATTGAATGAAACAGTAAATTAATGCAGATCTATGTTTCAACCATTAAAGAAAAATAAAGGTTTCATCAAGTAATCCCAACTTTATGAGATTTAGCTCATAAGTTGGAAAATAAAATTCAAAACCAAAATATCATTCAACATTGTTTCAATCAAATTAATCCATAGAGGAACAGATTAATAAATAACAAAAAAACTTCAGGAAGACAACTTTTGCATGTCCAGTTCATACTTTAGCGGCACAGTGTCCTGTGATGGCTAAGAGGGATTGCCTTTTTCTTCCGCTTTCCTTCTCTACTCAGCCGCTATCCTCTAGTTCTCCTATGGATCTCCACACTTATTCGTCTTTTTGGGTTTCCTCATTTGGCTTTTTATAAGCTTTTTCCCTAGAGTAAATCCAACAACCAAGATAACTTCTCCTCTTTTTTAGATTTTCTTTTTGGTTTAAAATCCCTTCCTTTAGGGTAGATGGTTATCAGCCCATGATCTCATTATCTTTTTCCTCTTTTTTAGGCTAATTTTTCTGGTAAAAGTAGAGTTGGCTGAGACTAGTATACATTGACTGTTGACTCAGTCATCTTCCTAGAATTGCCATGGCATACAAGTCAATAATTCGTCCAACCTTTTTCCCCGGTAAACCTTCACTTCCTTATTTCTTTCTCCATATCTTGCACCTGTTAAACCACCAAACAGAACCTTTCCACATGCAATTAAAGGTAAAAAATAATAACATTTAAGCATCGTCCAAGCTTCTTATGCAATGTTCTAAAAATGCTAAAATAATATCCTAAAATACAGCTAAGTTCACTTAAGTACAGATAATTGATCTTATCTAAAGGCATGAATTATAACTCTTGAAAAGAGTTATCATTCATCTTCATGCTCCAGGGCATTTTGCCTTTGAGCAACCTTGGCTGGTCTTAGTTCTTTAATAATCTTGTCATTTCGTTCATTCTTCTGATCAATCTCACACTATCATTCTTGTTGTTATTGGAAAAGTCCTTTTTTCTCTTGGTAAAACCTCTACTATGATAATAACTATTTTTCCAATACTCATTTTTTTTTTAGTTTTTATAAATTGTTGAAAGCTTGATTGAGGATTTTAAGAACTTTGATCCCTTGGGGTTGGCTTGGCTCTGAGGATATTGGTTGTAATACTAAGGTGGGGAAAACTGGTAATATTGTGTGTATAGGTTATAATATTAATGTTGGGGGTCTTGAGTTGTTTGTCTTATGCTTGTTTAAGGCTAGTCATTGTTTATGTTTCTCACAGCTGATCTGTCGCGATTTGTTGTAGCAAATTAAACTATTTTTATACTTAAAGGAGCTTGAATATGAGCAATTTTATTATGTTTTATTTAATTTTTCTATTTTAGTTTTAATTGAATAAAAAGTGTGATTTGAGCCAATTTTATGACCTTAGGGGCCAAAGTAGGACTAAGGGAAGACTAACATATTTAATGTGTGTGTAGGACACCATTCAGAGGCATGAGAACTCAAGGTTGGTCGCAATGTTGCAACACAGAAGTTCAACATTGCAACATAGTAAGAATAATGCCAAAATAGCCATACTGCCTTTGGTTTCGCGACATAGCTAGACGATGCTGCGACACACCCTTGAAGCTGAACCTGAGCCAAGCAAATTGCCTTCAATGTCGCGACATAGGTAGTGGATGTCGCGAAACCAACCATGTACGTGAACAATTAACAAGCTGGGGGCATTTTGGTCTGGACAATGTATTTTAACTTAAGAACGTTAGCCAAATTAGGGTTAAGGACGATGACCAACCTTAATATTATAAATAGGCTCATTAAACACTTGAAAGGGGATCTCTTCTGTAACTTAGAATTTTCCTTTTAGTTTAGTTTTCAATTTTAGTTTTCTTTTGTACTTAAGATTTATTTTTAGTATATTTTTCATTATCGTTCTTCAGAGAATCTGACTTGTGGATTCAAAGTAACTCTTTGTGGATTTTTATACTTCATTCAAATAAAATTCAAGATTCTTCTTAAACTTTTACTCTCGATTCGTTCTTTATGTTTATTTTCTTCATCAAGTGTATTTTTTTATGGGATCCATGAGGAACTAATCCTCTTATGGGGGATTAGCAAGTGAAATTAATTAATTTTTATGTAGGGTTTCTTAGAGAATCAGTTGTTTGGGATAGGAAGAACTTAAACCCTAGGCTTGACAACCCTAAGAAGTCATCTATGTGGGACTTATCCCAAAGTTGGTATTTCCTATCTGTAAACCCCTTACTAGAATCGTCTGGACTGTGAGGTTGAGACATAAATAGTTCTTGTTGACTCATTAGTTTAGTGGAAGATCAAGAGATCCTACTAGGTTAGCGACTAGTTGATTGTGTAGAACCTAAAATAGGAATTTATGACCACCGAAGCGAACTAATCACCCATACTTAGATTTGGTTGAGTCAGCATCTCAGTTCTCCTATTTTATTATTTTATTCAAGTTTATTTCTGTTCTATAAAAACAAATATTTTTCACTTTATGTTCATCGTACTATAATTTATTTATATTACTAATTAGATTTATTATGTTTAGGTTAATATTAATTTAGTACTCACCTCTCTTGGCTATGATCCTCGGAGTATTTATCAACTTCGTTGTAAAACTATATTACAACCTAACCCGTATACTTGCGAACACCGCCTCAATTCTATATTTTAGTAGTAGTATTCATATTCTCGACGTCAGTACGTCGGGAAGCGATCAACATGCTGTTATTGTTTGGGATGTGGATTCTCTCATTTAACGGTGGGGTACTGATTTGGGTTAGCCATGAGCATCCACGCTCACCAAAACAATTAGTGATGTCAAGAGTCAATAAGGAGAAGAGCTAATTGTGATGGGTAGAAAGTCGTTGTGATCAGGTGGTGGAGGAGAGCAGGAGGAATGAGAGATTGAAATGAGGAGAGAGAATTTGGTTGAATGGAAGAGAGAAAGAAAATCTGAATCCCTCCCTCCTTCAAGTAAGAGAGCTTATATATGAGACATAAGAGATGCCACGTTTAAGCATCTTGTTGTTGGTAGGGTCGCATCTTATTCCCTTATAGAGATGGTGATGTTACCATATAGATTGGTGACATAACAATGTAAGGTGGCTTGGCAATCAATGGCCATCCTATCACAATTGAAGAGCATTAGGCGTCTCTAGTAGAGGTTGTAATATCCCGGGTTAGGGGTTATTTTGTTATGGCATGTTTTGCATGTGTTTTGTGTGCTATGTTGTTGTTTGTGGGGTTTTGGGGCTTAGTTATGAGCTAGAAGTAAGCCTGAGTAGGTAGGAAAAATTTTAGTTTTTGGGCTTAGGTGAGAGGAGCTGAGGGAGTTGGGGTTTAAAGATTTTATTTGGTTTTTGGTTGCACAAAAGATGAGCTAGCAAAGTGGCAAAGCAAGACGCCACTTGGAGCTTGGAATGGCGTCATTTGCAGGAGGAAGAGGTCTTGGGTTTAAGCTGGGGTGTCCTCCTATTTTGCTCCCATTTTGACGGCATGAAGGAGGAGAGTTGTTGGCAGTTCAAACTCTGCCATGGACCAAGTCAAATTATTTAAAAGAAGGGTGGAGAGTGAAAGTAGGAGGGAGACTAGTTCAACCTGTTTGAATTGAGTGGTTGTGAGTAGTGGGAGGTGTTTTGGCCGAATCTTTTGGAGATTTTTGGGGGAGGAGTGGACGGCTTAGTGTGGGATAGGAGAAGGCCGAATGTACCTTGGCATTTTGGTACATTTTCGGTCAAGCTTTGGTAAGCAAACAAAGCTCTCATTTTGTCAACAATAGCCGAATTTTCAAGAGTGTTCTTTTGCATTTTTTTTTACCTTTTGAAACCGAAAGTCAAGCTCTCATCTTGCCGAAATTATTTTGTCATTTGAATTGGGGTGGCCGAATGTCATTTTGAAGGCACATCTTGGGTTGCATCTTTTCTTTCTTATTATTATTTAATGAACCATTTCCTTACATTTTTTTTTCTTCTTCATTTGAGCTAAGCTTCGAATTTAGCATCCCACCTTCCTCTCTTTTCTTCTCTTAACCCCTTGTTAGCCGAAACATTCACCTTCCCAAGCACCTTCATCTTTTCTTTTCTTGTTCAAAACCGAAAGTTCCTACCTTCTATCCATTTTTGTTTCTTTTGCTTCCAAAAACCCTTAGCCGATTTCTTAATTGTTCTTCTTATTTCTTTGTGCCGAACCTATACTTTTATCAACATTTTCCTTATAACCTTTCACTCGAAACCGATTTTGGGTGTGTGTTAAAAGGTGATAGCCGAATCTTTTCTCTCTGTTAAAGGTGATAGCCGAATCCATCTTCTCTCCTAGCAATCCTCTTTTGGCCGAATTTTGGGTGTTGGTAAGCTATTGGCCGAATGGCCATTCCTCTTATATCTCAATGGTTAGGTTGTTTTGGTTTATGGAAGAGGATTAACCATTCGTTTTAACATCTCATCTTAGGGCAATCAAGGATTTCAAAGCAGTCAGTTGGAGCCTTTCCCCTTTGTTAATCAATTGGTTAGTAAGGGGTAAGTAATTGGTATATTATTGTTAGTTCAATCCTTAGATTTCGGTTAAGTTAAAGGTGATTGGTGATTAACTATTTGTTTATTAGGGTGCTGATTGTTGGAAGAAGAATCACTGCTTGGTTCAGGTTTGGTAGGAAACCAAATCATCTTCAAGGTAAGGGTGATTCGCCAAACCCTTTTGGTCTAAATGGTGTTGGCCGAATGTTGTAGGTGCCTAACCCCTATGTTTTGGCCGATTGTAGGAGCTAGTAATCGAGGGACTTAGATCGTGTTCGTCGGGATTTTTTTAGACTCGTAATTACCAGGTTTGTAACTAACACACCCATACTTAGTGATATTGTTATTAAACCTATTTGCCTATTAAAATCATGGCAGTTTGATGGAGTGATATGATACCCTTTTTGGGTAGGGCCTTGGACTCGGGTAAGTCAATATTGTTATGAGCTTACTAATGATCTATATGGTACCATGAGTATGGATATATGTGATATGGGATATAATATTAAACATGATAGCATGATATGTATGACTTGTATGATATGCATTATCACATGAGTATGGCATGATGATGGGTGATATGAGAGGAGGGGGATATGATATCCGTGTCTTTGGGACACTGTGTCTTTGGGACACCAGAGGTTTGGCACCTCCAGTGGTTTGGTACCACAGATGATATTTTGTGACTTTGGGTCACCAGAGGTTTGGCACCTCGCTCGTCTCGTCCAGTGGCTTAGTACCACGGTGGGTTGGCCCCATGATTGATTACTCTGGGATCGGCGCCGGTGATTTGGTATCACACGATGGGTTGGCCCCATCATCGGATTTGTGACTGCGGTCACCAGTGGTTTGGTACCACATTGTGTCTTTGGGACACCAGAGGTTTGGCACCTCATTGCGACTCGTCCCTGTGGTTTGACACCACCGTGGGTTGGCCCCACTTGAGAGATACGGGATTGTCGCTAGTGATTTGGTATCACGCGATGGGTTGGCCCCATCAGTGGATTATTCGTGACTTCGGGTCACCAGTGGTTTGGCACCACACTTATGGATATCGTGACTTTGGGTCACCAGTGGTTTGGCACCACCAGTGGTTTGGTACCACACGGGGTAGAAAAGGCGATACGGATGGTTAGGATCGGGTTGCATTAATTGTATTGCTATATATGATGTGTGTTAGCATATTGTTTTATCGGGAGCGGGATTTATGCACTGAGTCATTCGACTCACCCTCTCCTTTGACATTTTGGGTGACTCGTGAGACGCGCGGACATGGAGTAAGGATGGACTCGAAAGGTGCACATGCCATGCTTTAATAAAAGTTTTGCTCAGACTATTCAATTTGGGTACTTTAGCTTATCTACTTTATTTGGGTTTTAATTTGGATTTGTAAAAGGCCTTTGATTTATGTTTTATGATGTTTATGTTTTAATTAGATTTTTCTTATGCCTTAACAAAATAATTTGGTATGAATTTTACTAAAATTTGGAAAGACAATGATTTCAAAATTATAACGCAATGTGTTTTAAACTATACCATCGGGTATCACACTATGTTTTGATATAAAGTAAACTCAAATGATTTCCAAATCAAACTCGATTTTCTATTAAGTTCAAAAATGCTTTAAGTAATACTAAGAAACTATTGAATTCCTAATGGAATGAACTCGTTTTAACTACACATTTTGGTTAAGTTTTCAAGACTTCCGGGTTTCAAATACACCATTTGATTTCAAACAAGTCTACTCAAATTTTCTTCAAATACATTATGTTTTCACCCAGCTTTTAAGTGAAAAAAATCTAACCTCTCAAATACGTTTTCCCCGTAACATACCAGATTCGGACGTGGTGTCTTGTCCGGGTTTGGGGTGTTACAGAGGTAGCCTATAGGTGTTGTAGAGGTGGGCTATGGGTGACACGCAGAGGTGGTATGACAATAATTTTTATACTTTTATAATTTTTATATGATTCCTTTAAAAAATCAGGTGATAATGTGGTATAATCTCAAAGTGATATATCATTCCTTTTAATAGGATTACAAAAAAAAAAAAAAAAAAAAAGAAGAAGACAAATTTATTTGATAGAATCTAAATTCAGGGATTAATCTAAATAAAAAATTCAACAACCAAATTGAAAGAAATTACTAAATTAATGTTACCTCTTATAAAAGTAAAATAAAAAGTATAAAAAAGTAAAGTAAAGAGTATAAAAAAGTAAAGTAAAGAAAAAGTAAAAGTAAAATATTAAAAAAAAAAAAAAGCATCACTCCAACCTCTATTGTTCTTGGATTTGAAGGTCTAAAATATTTTTAATTTATAGATTGGATCCAAATAATAAACTGATATATTTTTATAATTATTTAAATTAATAATGGTTAAAGAATTTATAAATGAATTTTTATAAAAAATAAAAATAATATTGTATATAGTATTAATGCATTATGTATTAATTGAAAACGTCTATATTTAAATACATTTTAAATGAATCTTTGCATCAATATCCTTCTCTTGAATCTTTTTTATCATATTCTTGACTTAACTTAGTTAATAAGTTAAATATCGTTAATTGAGTCTTAGCTTGATTTGTATTGATATTATTGCTAATGCAGGAGGACATGGTTCGAGTGCACTGAAGCACATTATCCTCCTATTAAAAGTTGAAGAAAAGTTCTAAATAATTTTAAGTATTGTATAAAAAATATATGATAAAAACTTGTGATAAAATTAGTATTCAAAAACAAGTTAAATATATAGACAAATACATAGACTCCTCACCTATACCCCCAACGAAAACAACTTTGAATCCTTGAAAGGAAAAAATAATTAAATTTTTTTTCTTACATAACTTTGATAAACTAAATGAATATACTTTATATTAGCTTTGACATTGGATTATGATTATTTTAAAAGCCATCATTTGGATGTGAACTGTACCAAAGGTACATAAAATATGCAAATTATCGGTTTCAGAGAACACAGAAGCAGCCGGCCAGATGATGTATGCAGCAATATTATTTGCTATTATTGCCCTAAAATTTGTCCTTATTTGCATAATCAAAGACTAATAGTTTAAGTGTTAGGAAAGCTCATCTTCATGAATATATTTCACAACTATATTAGCAAAAGGAAAATTTATAGATACTTAAACCATAGTTAATGATGTTAACACATTAATAAAAGGAGTTTTAAACAAATTTAAATGTGAGGTAAATCAAGTTTCATGTCTGCTGTTCTAAGACGTGGCCGTGTATGATGAACTAAGGGAGATAAATATGATTTAGGTGGTTGAGACTTGTGGCCGAGGTGGTTACTTTTGTCATCACGTATTTTTTTCTTTATAGATGAAGTCAAGTTCCTCATTTCATATTAAAAACTATTTTGTTGATAAAAGGTTTAATTTTTTGTAATTAAATCGACAGTAATTTAAGGTTGAATGGGCATCTTTACAAATAATAATTAAAATAAGATTTACTATTGGTTGGATGAGATATTATCCGCTCTGACTTAAAAATCTTACATTTTAATCTTTAAAAAGATTATTAGGATGAATTCTAAATGTATGTAACACCCCTAACCCGAATTCATCGTCGGGACAGGGTTACGGAGTATTACCGAAGTTTACAGAATAATTTCAATTAATTTGAGAAATTTACTATTCATATTAAAAGATTATGTGTAACGTCCCTTAAATGGACCCTCAAGGCCCAATATGAACATTAGAATCGAATCGGGACTAAATCGGGATCACTAAAAATTTTTCGCAGAATATCAAAATTTCTCTTATGAACAGTATCCACATGCCCATGTGGTCTAGGGACACGCCCGTATGATCAGGCCGTGTGGCTCACACGGTCATAAGACATGCCCGTGTTGTAGGCCATGTGGCTATACACGCCCTTGTCCCTAACCCGTGTAACTATCTGACTTATAAGGCATGAAGTAATTGAAGTCACACGGCCAAGTCACACGCCCGTGTGCTAGGCCGCGTGTGACTTGGCCGTGTGGTTAATTTAATTTTTACAAATTAGGTGCAGTTTTCACACCGCGTGTGACTTGGCCGTGTGGTTAATTTAATTTTTACAAATTAGGTGCAGTTTTCACACGGCCGTATCGCACGCCCGTGTTCAAGGTCGTGTCATCCAAACGGCTGAGTCACACGCCTGTGTCTCTGCCCGTGTGCTCAATTCTGAGTATTCTGTTTTGCAAATTTGAAATACAGGGGACACATGGCCAGACCACATGCCCATGTACCAGGCTGTGTGTCACACACGGTCTAGACACACGTCTACCCGTGTGAACAAAATAAGGCCATTTCCTAGCCTCATTTCTCACCCAAACTTTGTTATTTTCCTGCACCAACACTTACAAATATTTTCCAACAAATTCAAGCATAAATACAAAGTCATTATACCATTTGTTATTGTATAAAATCACTTATCTTCATTCTAAACTATTTACTTTACTTACCTCTTGTGTAACTTGAATTGTTCATTATAATTTCATACTTATATATACATAAACATGTGTTATTCCATATCCATCTATAACATCAAAACAAGTTTCTCTAGCCATTCCAATGGCTAGATTAGGTTCAACATATACAAACCATAATTTGATCAAATTTGCCTATACATGCCATTATACCAAAACAAGATTTTCATTTATACCAAAATAACGGGAGGATAGTGTGATGATTGCTCTGACCATTCTCTAACCTTCACGAGCTTTAAGCAGTGTAAAACAGGGAAAAATAAACCTAGTAAGCATTATATGCTTAGTAAGCTCGTATAACCAGAATTTCACTTACCAATCATATTTAACATTTAAACCATTCATAAGCATACTTTCCATTCAATTTGGCATTTTGCCTAACCACATGCATCCAATCAAACATGTTAATCACAAATATACCATAATGCATTGATGAGCTTATCATGCCATATTGCATCAAGTTTTCATTTCATTTCATATTCCTCATGTCTCATTAATCATTTTATCCGTTGAACTATTGAATTTTCCGATGGATATTTCCGATAGTACATTCAAAGTGTACAATTCCATTGTCTGTCAATTCATATCCAATAGTACCTATTGAGGTACACTCTCGAGCCATATAACATACAGCAGAATTACCAGTCCAAGCTAAATTTTGTCTGTAACATACACTCTAAGAGCTTTCTCAGGATTACCAGTCCAGGCCAAATCCTTTCAGTGACAAAGAATTCTCTATAGAGTTTATTTTGGATTACTAGTCCAGGCTAAATCCAGTCAAATAGGATGACCAATCCAGGCTAAATCCTAATTGAAACATATACTCGAGAGGCTCATTTTGGATTACCCGTATGGGCTAAATCCATTCTGCAACACATGCAGTTTTATCAGGGAAATCACCTTTATCCATCGGAATTCAATATTCACACTGAATTTAACCCTTTTCAATAAATTTCCAACATATACCATTTCTTCCATTGCAATTTCCATACATTTCATATATACAATCTTATATAACATATTCAATGTAATATAGCATTCAAAACAACACATTTCTATGCTCATTTAAGTTTTACGAACTTACCTTGATATTTGTTCGTAATTGAAATTTTTTCCTTTCCATGATCTAACTCTTTGTTTGATCTTTCTGGATCTATATAATTGAATTTAATCATCAATTTAACACATTTCATATTCCATTGAACTCAATTTACAACCTAGACAAAATTACCATTTTACCCCCATACTTTTCATAAATTCCAATTTCGTCCCTAGTCTCGAAAAAATGAAATTCATGAAATTTAATCCTTATTTCTAGCCTATCCAAATTTCATATACCATAATGGCAGCCCATGAATTCCATAAAAATCAGAATTTTATCATAGGTTTTCACCATTTTTTAATTTAGTCCCTAAATCATGTTTTCATGTAAATTCGCGTTGTAAAAGTTGTTTATCTATCAACAACCTTTCATTTTCTACCATAAAATTTTAAATTTCAGCATATTCATCCGTGGAAAATTTTCTATACTTTGATATCTATTCAAATTAATCCCCCAATAGGTAATTTAAGCTTCCCTGATCTCAAAATTACAAAAATTACTAAAAACGGGACATGAATTCATACCTTTTCAAGCTTGATTAGTTTCTTCTCTCTCTCTTAGGGTTTCCATGTATTTTTGGGTTGAAGATGATATAAAAAGATGTTATTTCATTTTAATTTAATCATCATCTTTTATTTTTTCCCTTTTCCAATTTAGTCCTTAGCCTTCTCTAATTTTTCCATGGATGATTCACCAAAAATATCTACATATTTTTCTTCAATGGTCTAATTACCAAATAAGGACCTCAAGTTTTGAATTCCATAGCTATTTAACCCATTTACCTACTAGAATTCAAATTTGAAAGTTTATGCAATTTAGTCCTTTCTACAATTAAGCACATAATAAATAAAATTTTCTTATTAAAATTCTCATGCAACCTTTCTATTACATTAGTAATCATTTCATAATATTAAAATATTTTATCTTTCCGGCTCAAATTTGTGGTTACGAAACTACAGTTTCGACTTCACTGAAATTGGGTTGTTACAATGTAAAAGTATACCAACAAGTATTATATGTAATGGTTAAAAAAATATTCCACTTTTAAAAAGAGAATGTGGATTTTAATAATAAAAATTACGGTCTTGAGAAAGGCAACTATGAATCTTAAAAAAAATTATAAAAAATAAAATAAATATAAAAACATTAATTATATGTAAAAAAAACTAAAAAATATATCTTTCAATAATTACTCACATTTTCTTAATATGGATTAGACACCTTTAATTGTGTCTATGCCTATTAAATTTTGACTTTTGGCTTGTTCAAATAACATCCGAATTAAAGTTAATTTTCTTTTTGTCGGGATCAGGGTATTCACCACCAACAGTCGTGAATAATCCCCTCGCTCTGGGTGCTCTCCGAAGAGGTAAACAACTTTCTATGAAATGTGCTTCATTCGTATGAGTGGGGATCGAATCCCTAATCACTATTAGAGTATTAAACAGACCAATTAAGTCTGTTGGGGTTGTTTAAGTTTGTTAGGGTTGTTAACTTCAGTTATACTGTTATCAGCCACTACTAATATGTATATAAGTTGTGCAAATTTTTTATCAATGATAAGTCTTTCATATTATTGTTTTCAGTATATTCTTTTGCGCTTTCTTGTTTTCTTGTTAGTTTCTTAACTGCCAAACAACTATGATAGCTCATAACTATAGTTTCACATGGTATCAGAGCTTTTTTTCTCACAAATTTGATTCTTTGATCGAATGTGGGTTTCATGGCTCTTCTCACTAGCTCATCACCCATTTTTGTTGCTGCCCTATGGTGCTTTTTTGTTTCCAACAATGGTGTTTATTATAATCGACTCTTTTCAACTAAGAAGATTAACATCATTCTTCATGATTCTAATTACTTGTTGTGGCGTCAACTTGTTCTTCTTACTCTCAAAACTTACAAGATTCAGAGTTTTCTTGATGTTTCTATTGTTCCTCCTCCACATTTCACTAAACATGCAACTGACATGACTAAGGAGAATCTTGATTTTGTACGATTTGAACAACAAGATAGTGCCCTCACATCTTGGATCTTGTCTTCCATTAGCCAAGGTGTGATCCTTCATCTTATTGGTATGGACTCTACTGCTTAAATCTGGAGTACCCTGCTAACATCTATGGTAGTAAGACAACTTCTAGATTAATGTTTTACAAACGAGCTTTACATTCTTAACACAAAGGTGATCTCTTAATGAAAGAGTTTTTTTCCTAAAAGTCAAAGCCTATTGCGATAACCTTGTTAGTTGTGGTGAACTTATTAGCGAATATGAACACGTCACAACAATTCTCAATGGCCTTCTATCTAATTTTGAGTATATTATTACAATCAATTTAGCTAGTCAGGTGCTCTATGGTGTTCAAAGTGTTACCATTATGCTTTTTGATGTCGAGGCACATTAGCAGGATACAATGATAGATATTGCTAGGTTGACTAACATGGTAACTCATCAACAGGTCGTAGATGTTTCTCCTCTAGCTTATAAGCCCTTCTTTAGTTCTGGTTCATTTTGAGGACGTGAGCGTGGTTGTTCTTCCTATTCTCAAATCTAGTGTTATTTGTGTAGTAAGACGGGTTATCTTGTTTACCATTATTATCATCGTTTTCATGCTTTTTATAAGAGTGTTGCATACAGGCTTCCATCTCAAACAAACATGTGTAATTTTGGTGTTGGGCCTCAAATGCAATCTTGGATGCCTTTATTCAACCCATCTGTTCCTATTTTTAATTCCTTACCTATTGCAAGTTGACAAGGTAGTTAAATGTTTTCACTTGGTCCATCTCCATCATGATCCAATCGATTTAGTGCCAACACTCATTCTTGGGCACCATCACCTGTGAGTGCTCCTACTTCAACCTCTATCGATTCAGTTTTTAGTCCTCAAGCTTATATTGCTACATTGAAAGTTGTTGGATCATTGCTTGGTACCCTAATTCTAGAGCAACCTATCATCTCAGACATTCAGCTGCTTTGATGGGAGAAAGTGCACCCTACAATGGTCCAAGTAAGGTTTATGTTGGTAATTCAAGTTTAACCTAGTATTCATACTAGATAGTCATTTTTGCTTACTCGTTCTAGACCACTATACATGCAATCTTTGTTTTTTGGGCATGATATAACCAAGAATTTGTTATCTGTGTCCAAGTTCACAAAGGACAATCAGGTGCTATTTGAATTTCTTCCTACTCAATGTCGGGTTTGTATCAGCCTGTTTTTTGGTGGTATCACAAACAGTAGGTTTGGAACCCCATTTATGATAACCGAGTCCATAAATATTATTATTTAATATTTACAAAGCTGGTATAAAGTTTAATTGAAGTTTGATCCTTTAATTTTTTTAGATAGATAGTTAATTAAGGTATAAGAACTAAACTGTAAAAGTAGTAAAAGTTAATCACTATGAAATTTTAATTAATTAAAGGAAAAAATGAGCAACTGGACCTTTTCTATTAATAAAAACAGTGGTGGATGATAATTTTAGTCCACCAATGTTGTTAATTATGTTTAGTTTTAATTAATTAAGATTAATTAATTACTAACTAAAGTATATAAGTTGAAATAAAAGAAAAACCAAACATTTTCTTATCATCTTTTTCATTTCACGAAACAAAGAAGACAAATTTAGGGTTCAAAGCTTTTAAACTTTCGACTTCAATTTGGTAAGTTTAATTTAGTCTTTTTCTTGTAATTTTTATGTTTTCGAGGCCGTGGGAGCTTGATTTAGCTAGCCCATGTACCAATTTGCAAAACTATTAAAGTTTCTAAAAGTTTTCATTGATGAGTTCTTGATGAAATTGGTGTTAAATGGTTAGATTTTAAGCTTAGACATGAAAAAGGACTAATTTGTAAAGTGAAAAATGTTAGTTTTGAACATAGGGACTAAAGTATGAAATTTTTATAATTATTATTGTAAAAGGGCCTTAAAAGGATGTAATTGAGATTGGTTTCGAAATTAAAGCTCAAATTTGAAACATATGACAGTTTTGGTTTTAGGGACTAAATTGAATAAAAGGCAAAACTTTAGGAGCATTTGAATAATGAAATTGAACTAATATATGCTTATAATAGGATGATATAAGATGTGTGGAATTGATAAATTAAATTGAATTATTGCTTAGATCAATATTTAAATCAAATTGAGAATAATTGGGAAAGGAAAAATTATTGATTAGTCATTGCAATTCAACCTGTCTACTGATTTAATCAAGTAAGTTCATATGGAGTACTATGTTTAAATTGTTATGTATTTAAAATTGTTTGATATACATATATTTAGTTGAGTTTGAATTTTTTACGATTTGGTACAAAAGGTGAGATTGGACTAAATTGTAAATAAATGAATGTGAACATATATATGTTGGAATTTCCCTAATGAACTTAGTAAATTTCTTGTACACATGCATATGGATTGACTACCAATGATTACCAATATTCATCATTTGTTGCGGACTCGAAGATACAAGCAACACAGATTTAGCTCGGATGAGTAACTTGATGTCGTTTTAAAGGTTTAGCTTAGATAGATAACCTTACATGTATATTTTCAGTTTGGCCAAGCAATCAAATGTTTCAATAAAGTTTTAGCCCGAAAGGTAACCTGAGACGAATATATGTTCAGCTCAGACGAGCATTTGGTATACCGAAGATATTTGTGACACATGTTTAGCTTGAACGAGTAACTTGATGTCAATTTAAAGGTTTAGTCCGGATGGGTAACCTGACATGTGTATATATTTTGAACTCGGATGAGCAATTGGGGTATTAAGATAACAGTGTATAATATGAGTTTGATGTATAAATGTTTAAGCGTTGAATTAAAATTGAATGTTGATTTGGAGTAATGACATGAATATATATGATTTCAATATCCCTTAATTGATTGATTGTAGTATAAAGAACATATGTTTTCTCCATACTTATTGTTTAAATTGTTCCCATTTAGTTACCCTTAGCATACATTTTAGCATGTTTAGTTTAGTAAATTGCATTTTATAACTCAGTGAATCCTCGCCTATTTTATATTTAATTTTGCTATCTTTCTACACTAATGTCCCTACATGAGTTAAATCCAGATTGTGTCTAGAATTGTCGCTGCAGTTGACAAATATACACAATGTCGCTGCATGAGTTAATTCCAGATGGCGTTTAGAATTGTCACCGCAGTTGACAACTTTCTGATAAGAGCCAACCATGAGTGAGCTATCCAGTCTGGTGTAACTACCTTGTACGAACAAGGACAGAAGAACCTTGAGAGAAGGACACTTGCACTGTTGAGGAAAACATAAAAGGATAACATGAGAAGAATGGAAGGAGGAGGAATTTTTGGTGGACCACGATTCTCTTACCCTAGTTTAAAGCTTGCGACTATGGTAGCTTAAGCTTCCCTTTGGTAAGCCAACGTGAAAACTAATGCAGATCCACTCCTAACGAGGAGATCTAAGTACAAAATAAGGGGAAATGGGTATATTCAATTGAGTAGTCTAGGAATAGTATTCTCCATTCAATTCTTTCTCATTTCTTGAAAACACTGGTGATTACTCTATGTTTTTTACTGTATGGAAGTACAATGAATGCTTTGTTGAATGTTGTCTTATTAAATCTTATTTTTGTTATTTAATCTTGGGGGATTTGAATTCTAAACACGGAAGTGTTATTGCAGTCACTAACATTAGAAGGTGCAGTGACAGTTTGAGCTAATAAGCTTTTCAGAAGAAGTTGAGTACAGACCAAAGGAATTTAGTCCACTTGTTCTTAATAGTGCCCCATTGCCATCATCGAAAGGTGAGGTTAATGAGCATGGTTAAGTCTCAGATTAAACCAAAGAGTGGCATTTGGTAAGATATACATTAATTTTATTGCGTTAAAAATCGCCTATTTTTTATACCTTGAGAACACTTAGTATTCTGCTGAAGATTCATGTTGGGGATCCCAGTTTATCATCATCATATTTTATTTCATTGTTTTCAAGATATTTCTCTGACAATTGTCCTCACAATTTATCTCGTTTCTATCTAGCTATTACACTGACATTAATAGACATAAGACAGCCATCCCTGTGGGATCGACATTAATCACTTACAAGCGTACACTGCCCATGTAAGTATAGTAGACAGATGTGAGTCTGTCGGATATCGATCCCACAGGAATGGCTGTCTTATTTATATTAATGTAGGTGCAATAGCTAGATAGAAATGAGATAAATTGTAAGGATAGTTGTTGGAGCAATATCTTGAAAACAATGAAATAAAATATAATGATGATAAACTGGGATCCCCAACATGAATCTTCAGTAGAATACTGAGTGTTCACAAGGTATAAAGGATAGGTGATTATCAACGCAATAAAATTAATGTATATCTTACCAAATGCCACTCTTTGGTTTAATCTGAGACTTAACCATGCACATTAACCTCACCTTCCGATGATGGTAATGGGGCACTATTAAGAACAAGTGGACTAAATTCCTTTAGTCTTTACTCAAATTCCGCTGAAAAACTTATTAGTTCAAACTGTCACTGCACCTTCCAGTGTTAGTAACTGCAATAACACTTCCGTGTTTAGAACATTCAAACTCCTAAGATTAAATAACAAAAATAAGATTTAATAAGATAACATTCAACAAAGCATTCATTGTACTTCCATACAGTAGAAAACATAGAGTAATCACCAGCATTTCAAGAAATGAGAAGAATCAAATGGAGAATACTATTCCTAGGGTACTCGATTGAATCTACCCATTTCCCTTTGTTCTGCACTTAGATCTCCTCATCAGGAGTGGATCTTCATCAGTCTTCATGTTGGCTCACCTAAGGGAAGCTCAAGCTGCCATAGCTGCAAGCTTCAAAATAGGGTAAGAGAATCGTGGTCCACCAAAAATTACTCCTCATTCTATTATTCTCACTTTATCCTTTAATGTTTCCTCAGCGAGATAAGTGTCATTTTCTCGAGATTCTTCTCGTCCTTGTTCAATGCAGTAGTAGTTACACTGCATCGACAACTCACTCATGGTTGGCTCTTATCGACATTTGTCAATCAATGCGTAAAATTATGAACACCATCTGGAATTAACTCGTGCAGCGACATTGCGGATATTTGTCAATTGCGGCGACAATTCAGAACACAATCTGGATTTAACTCATGTAGCGACATTAATATAGAAAGATAGAAAAATTAAAGATAAAATAGGCTAGGATTCATTGAGTTATAAAATGCAATTTACTAAACTGAACATGCTAAAATGTATGCTAAGGGTAACTAAATGGGAACAATTTAAACAATAAGTAGGGAGAAAACATATGTTCTTTCTACTACAATCATTGAACGAAATTAAAAATGTGATATTCAAAATGACATGAATTGGGTTAATATATGATTGATATTGCTATTTGATTTGAATTCTTTATAAGCTCACCTTATTATTGTTGTTCTAATTTGTCATGTTTAGATAATCTATGTCAAGCTAGTAGCTTATTGTGTTTGAATTGAAAGTTAATGTAAGACTTTGTTTAAATACCTATGAACTTACTAAGCATTTGAAATGCTTACCTTGTTAATTATCCTTTCCTATAGATTGGTATCTTGTAGAATGTGTTGATCGAATCTATGAGAAGCTCACACTATCCCATTGTTGATTCTGTAGTCTTTTAAATATTTAAAAAGTTTGGTTTTGTGGCATGTACATAGGTGTTAAAAGTGTGTTAACTTCGAATTATTAGCTTGGTTTGAGTTTCGCTAGTATATGAATTATGAGATGTTAATGCTTATACATGTATTATGACATGATTTGGTCATGTGTTGAGATCGTAAGGATAGTGCTTAAATGGCTCATTTGAATGTGAAATGGTATGATTTTGAACATGAAAATGGCATGGTTAAATGTTGTTTTGAATGGCTTGAAAGCATGGAAGATTAGTGTGTGTTTTAATAAGTTGTTTGATGTGTTTTAGTGCCAAATTAAGGCATGTGGAGTTGATCGATTTTGGTAAAGGTTAAATGATGATATGGTATGCAATTTGGTTGCTTTTGTGCAAGAACAAAGGTGCAACTATGCACCAAATGAATTAATGGTATAGTTGGCTTAGATTAGGTGCCAAAAGGCCTAGCTTGTGCCAAAAATAGAGCCACGTCGCAACGTCAAGCAATGGTCGTCGTGACTAGATCTGGGTTTGGGCCACGACATGACAAGGAACCCTATCGTGACAACGAGGCAAAACAGATGGTCACGTTGTGACAAGAAACTCCTAACATTATGACATCATTTTGAAATTTTTTAAATGTTGCAGTTTGGTCCTAATGCGATTTTGGGTTAATTCTAAGACCCGATAAAGATCATATAATGAATTTATGATCTGTAATGGTTGTGTTTGCATGAATTATGTTTTAATGTGATTGTTAATTGTCCATAGTTGCTCCGACAATGATTATAGCGTTCTGTAGCTTGAACCCGACAATCGGATCGGGCGAAGGGTGTTACAAAGTTCATGATTTGAAGACCAGAGAAGTGCTTCTTCATGGATCAGTTAATAATGGAATTTACAAACAACATTTGAATGTTTCTACTCTGGCTCATGTTTCTTCAGTTTTAATTGAATGTTGTGTAGTTAATGAAGTTGTTCCTTTGAGTATGTGGCATTCTAGATTAGGCCATCGTTATAGTTCAACACTTGTGAAGGCTTTGTGTTATTGTAAGTTTTCTATTCAATCAAATAAAGATATTGTTGTATGCGTTTCCTATGACTTGGGAAAAGAACATAAAAATTCCTTTTTTAAAGTCTATGTCTGAGTATACTGCTCCTCTTTAGTTGGTAGTTGCTGATGTTAGGGGCCAGCTCCAGTTTCCTCCAATAGGGTCTCTTATTATGTTGCCTTTATTGATGCATGTACTCGATACACTTGGGTGTACTTTCTAAAGAACTAAATTTGAAGTGTTGTCTATGTTTGTTCAATTTCATAGACAAGCTGAAAGGTTCCCAGGTTGTAAACTTAAGTCTCTTCAAATAGATAGAGGAGGCAAGTTTCAAGCTTTGAAGTTTTACTTGGAAAAACTTGCTATTTTACGTTGATGTACTTGTCCCTACACCTCTAAACAAAACGGACTGGTTGAACGAAATCACGAGAAAATTGTTGAGTTTGAACTTTCTATGCTTGCACATGCTTCCATGCCTTTGACTTATTAAAATGATGCTTTCGGCAGTGCAGTATATTTGATAAACATGTTGCCTTCTCTCACTCTAGAAAATGTCTTACCTTATGAAAAGTTGTTTAGTGTGAAACTGACTGCCTCTAAACGTGCAAGACATTTTAAAGTAAAAATCATGCAAATAAAAATATAAATATTTAAAGTGCGGTATTTGCAAGCGTACAGGTCAAATTATAATATAGATTTGTGTTACAACGGAACACCAATAAGTATTTCGAAGATCGTACCCAAGGGATTGTAGATTGAAAAAATTATTATTAAATTAATTACAGAAAATAATTACTAATCTAACCAAATCCACATTAAAGTATTTATTAAACTAATTAAATTAATTTACCTAAACTAATCTAATGGAATTTCTATTCCTAGTGTTGACAATGCGAGCCTCTAGCCCATGATCAATTAAATCCCTAATTATCTAATTAAATAATTAATTATCCTCGATTGAATTATCTATCACCCTTAGCTAAGAATACCCTTCTAGTCTCATCTTCACTAAGGATTACCACCTAAGTCACCCTTTCTATCTCTTCTTAGGCATACAAATATCCTCCCGGTCTCACCGCTTGGCACAAGTTATACATGATAGGGTACCCTTCCGGTCTCACCTATCTCGATATTCTACTAGGGGCGTCACTCCCTAATATACTAAGTACTCTTGAATAAACAACCAATTTCAAATAAATAATTACTTGATAGATAAATTAGTTTATTAACTGAATAAATTAGTTTATTAACTGAATCATGTAAGATATAAATAAAGCGCAAGAACTTATTCCAATATTCATACAAACGTTAACTGATCAGGTTAACAAAATATAAATAAAAGAATAAAATAGAATAATAGAGAGAATGCTCATTGATAATATATTGAGGCGCAATTCCGGAGCAATCTCCACTCGCAATTGTCTTTACATCGGAATAGGAATAATTCTAACTAAGGAACTATAAAAGAAACAAAACTAAAAACTGAATAAAAATATCTCTGTCTAAAACTATACATGATGCCCTAATTTGTGTACAGGAGCCTCTAATTTACAGGCTAAAATATGTGCACTTTATGCATGATATGCCCCTGATACTAATAAATGTGAGATCATCAAACGGTATCTTAAAATCTTGTCAAACACGGTCGCTGACATCATCATTACTTGTGACCCACATTCAAGCTACGTCTCAACACAGGGTTGCTATGTTGCAACACAGGGGAAGTGTCGTGCCATGGACTTTGCATGTCATGCCATAATAGTCATTTTATGGCTTGGAAGTTCCTGTTTTGCTTTCGAGGCTCGAGAAGTTTGTGCAACACTCGTCCCAAGTTCCTACGTCAACTGGGCCTAGAATTAAACATCCTGCACACTTAAATACACAAATTAAACCTACTACTTAACTTTTACTACTTAGCTACTAACTTTTGGAAATGGAATGATTAATATTAAAATGGCTAGAAAATAAGCTCTTTAAGTGTCGAAACATATCTAAACTACCCCTAATCTAGGACCTTATAATTCCAATAAATTGCAGTTTAGATCCAATCTCTATACCTTTCTTGGTTTTCTCCATTGTACAAATGTTATTGTTTTCATGATAATACTAGTAGAGTATATATATCTCGTCATGTTACCTTTCATGAGCATGTGTTTCCTTTTCAAACCACTCACAAGTCTGCACCTGTAACTACCAATTCTCCCTCATGTACTCACTCCATCTCTACTTTACTTGTGTTTCCATCTTTGATTTCATCTGGAGCCCCTTTATCTCCATTTTTTTCATCTCCCATCTCAACTTCTTTGCTTGCACATTCTAGCTCCACACTTACCATCTCTATGAATGCTTCACCCATGTTAGCATCAACAACTTCGTCACATTTGTTTTCCCAGGCTGTCAATCTTGTTCCTAGTCCATCCCAACCTAGACCACTACCTTTACTCAATACTCATTCTATGATTGTAGAGAGTAATAGCAATGAAGTGATCAACATGATTAAACACTCTCATGCCATGGATAACTCAACCAAAAGCAGTGGAACATCCTATTTTGGCATGTCTTTTGAGAGGCGAATAATGCTATAGATTTCATAGCCAAAATTGGATTGCAAGGAAGCATTGATTTGACTTGTCTATATAACCCATTGGTAGGCAACGATGATATGTTCCTTCGAGATATATAGGAGTCCATGAGGAGAGAGCTTGTTTCTTGCAATTTGCTTGATTGAATAATTACTCTGCATTCTACCAAAAAGAACTATGTAATTAACATATTGAGTGTAATGGTAAGGCACATTACACTCATAGGAAGAGAATTATAGTTCAAAAACCGGAAACAATATTGTTAAAAAAAAACAGCCATAAACTTTGAAAAGATTAAACTTCTTAAACTACAAAACAAACATAAAAAAAATGTATATATACACACATATGAACGGGAGATCCCAAATAATTCTTTAAAGGTCGGTTTGCTGATGTTTGACGCTTTAGCTAACTTCGCAGTGGGTTGCAAAATGATGGAAATTAACACTAAAACTGCTTCCATGATATAGTTTTGGTTATTTATTATTTATTTATCTTTTCTTTAGTCAAAAGCTTGGCCCAACCTTCGGGGGGGCCTCTCTCAGCATGCAATGAAAACAGAAAATTATTTGTGTCAGTGGGTTGACTAAGTCCACTATCCAGGCGGAAAAAAAAAATCATTTATACTGTGGTTGGTAGGAAAAAAATGAAAAGAGAAAAGAATGAAAAATGAGAGATTTTTTTCCTTAAAGTAATTAACACAGAGTATTGGAATTTATTTAATTTTAAGTGTCCCCATAAAATCTGGAAATAATTAATCATGCAATTATATATCTTTAAAGATATCAATCAACAAAGCTAAATTTGAAAATATATGTATGTTAGTTTGTATACATGCGATGATGTTTTTAAATTTAAATATAGTTGATCTTTTTTTTGTTAAATATATGTACGTAATTTTGAGGTTAATTGTTGTCAACTTTTAAATAAATTTTCTAATTTAATTTTATATAAATTGGACAATATTATCAATGTCATTCATTTTAGTATAAATTCAAGTTACAATTTGAGAGATAGAGTTACCGTGGTTATTAGAGTCTCAACAACGGATTTGTTGTATATAATACTTAAAATTATACATAATTCATCCTAATCTTTAAATATGAGAAAGTGTATTTTAACGTGCTTGAATTTACTACTACTCCATTTTAATGTCATATTTAAATATTAATCTATTATTTCATTTTACATATATATATATATATATATATATAAATTTTAAAGCTTATTATTGTTTCTTTTTAATATCAACAATTAATTAAGATATACAATAATAAAAATATAACAACAAAAGATAACAAATGAGTGAAAAGAAAGATAGAAATAGTCTATAATATTTTAGACATGTATATTTATTTTTTGTAAAACAATAAAAGTGAAGATAAAATAACACAATTTAAATTTATGTCAAAATGGATATCTAATAAACACTTTAACTACCAATATATACAATTATTAACTTGATATAATAACATGAAAATATTAAGTACTAATTACCTTTTTTAATTTAAATATTATTCTTTTATTCTTTCCATATATAAACAAAATATTTGGTGTTAATTATTGTACAATTTTTTATATCTTCCCTAATTTAATTTTATATCAAATTGGCAAACCCATTTAACACTGTATTTAAATATTTTTTCCTTTTATTCTTTTCATATAAACGTAATTTTGGGGGCTATATTTTTGTTGTCATTTTTTATTTTTTCTTAATTAAATTTGTTTTTGGATCAATTTTTAATTTGTTTTGTATAAAAAAGAATAGCATTTACATTAGTTCAATACACTAGATATCCCCTAGATACCTTTCTCCTCTATCTAAATTCAGTTTAGCTATACAATCAACATCCTTATTATTCTGTCTAGGAATATACTGTAAAAACCAATTACCAACCTTCTACAACATCTGATGTATTCACTTGATCAATACAAAATTCGAGGATGACCTGGACAAGTCCTGAATAGCCTTTGTTGCTTCCATATTGTTAGTCCAAATCATAATATTCTTAAAATTTCTACTCAACATAATATTTAAACCATTCAAATTTCCCCAAAGTTCAGCCTAAAAAACTAAGCACTTACCTAGACATCAATTATAACCAAGGGTCCACTTACCTTCTCGATCTCGCAAAACTCCCCTTAAGGCAGCTTTACCATAATCTACCTTAACAGCACCATCAAAATTTAACTGGACCCAGTTATTCGTCCAAGGGATTACCCTTTTAAACTGTTGCCACTTTGCCAAACCTTCCTTGTGACAAGAAATATATTGCTTGGCCCAATTGTACAATATTTTGATAACCTCGCTAGTATTCCATTTTATATCCTGAAAAATAACAAGATTCTAGTTTTTCCAGATATGTCATGCAATCATGCCAAAGAGACTGGTCCACTCCACTTCACTTAATACCATTCTGTGATGGTTTTGTAGATTGGCTTCAAGCCATTCATTCAAACTACCAGGAAAAATGTGCTCCTCCTATTCATCGAAATTACCTAACTCCATACTTCCTTTACCATAGGACAATATCTAATGGCGTGAAGAATGTCTTCTAAATCATGCCCTTAAAACTGCACGCGAACTATTGGTCTCGATCCCATGCCTCACTTGTTCCATGTTTGTGAGAAGCCTTTGCTTTAAAACAAGTCGAAAGAAGAACCTAACTCTTTGGGGCCCTTTGAATTTCCACGGGATATTCCAAGAAACATCATTTGAATCCTACAATCACTTATTTACTTTCTAGTATGCACTCTTAACAGAAAAAGATCCTATTGAAGTACCTATACAGGTAATTTTATCAGGTCTTACCAAAGGTTGCGGAGGAGGTATACTAACAATGCGATTAATAGTCTCCTCTACAACCCAGATTCAAAATATGTCAAAGTTTCAAAAGCCATCTACATCCACCAAATTCTTAAGAGTCCACTCCAAATTAAGATTACCACGTGATGGAATCTAATCAATCAAAGGTCCAATACCCAGGATCCAATTATCCCTCCCACATCTTATCTTGCCCCCATTCCCCACAAACCAAAAGATATTTTCACACAGTAGAGGCCAGATCTTTAAAAGAGCTCTCTATAGGAAAGAACATCTACCCCAGTCGATAGAATCAAGTATATCCTCCTTTATCCCATAGTTAGACCTTAGAACACAAACCCATAAAGTAGAAGAATTAACTACCAAACTAAAGGCCAATTTAGGCACAAATGAGGTATTATGAGTCTTCATTTGCCTTAGCCCAAGCCTACCATAAGCCCGGGATTGACAAATTGATTTAAAGCTTACCAGAGAAAACTTATTCCCTCACTCGAGTTTACCCAAATAAACTTCCTCACTAAGCGTTCAATCTCATCACAAATCGCTTGCAAAATAATCATTGATTGCATAAAGTAGCAAGGGATCGAGAACAAAATCGACTGAGCAAGTGTAACTCTTCCTGCCATCGATAAATGTTTAATGTCCCAACATTGCAACTTGGTTCAAACCTTATTTACCACAAATCTCAAAGAACTTTTCATTACCCTCTCATGAAAGAGTGGCATACCCAAGTAAGTTCCAAGGTTTGTCACTCTCTGAAATCCAAGGACTTCACCAATAGACTCCCTTAGCTCCTCCTCTACCCCACTTGAAAAGAAAACATTTGTCTTCCTCGCATTAATTCTATGCCCAAATGAAGTGCAGAACTATTCCAGTATAATTTTATTCTCATGGCCTGTTCAATATCTGTCTGTCCAAAAACAACCAAGTCATCTATAAAAAATAAATGAGATAAGATCGGATCTGACCTGGATAGTCGGATGGGAAGCCAAATCCCAGAATTAACTACTAATTGAATACTATGACCGAGCAATTCCATACTAAGAATGAAGAAATATTGTGATAAGGGACATCCTTGACAAATTCCTCATATCGGTCAAAATTTTTGTGATAGGATCCCATTCCACAGAACCTGCATAGATGAACTTGTAATAGCAGACATAATAACCTCGCATAAAAAATCGAGGATACTTACTGCTTTCAATGAGACGTCACTCCCAACTAACTCTATCATAAGGCTTCTTGAGGTCAATTTTGATAGCCATCCATTTCCAGCTCTTTTGTATGCTCCTCATAGAATAGATCACTTTTTTGGCGATAATAACATTATTTGTAATTTTCCCTCTGGCAATAAATCATGTCTACTCTTCTGCTATAATCATTGGAAAGATAATTCTAAATCGATTGGTTATTACCTTCATTACCAATCTATAGAAGACGGTGCACAGGCTAATTGGACAAAATAAGTAAAACTCTTCGGATTATTGATCTTCAGAATAAGAACCAACAGAGTGTTATTCAGCTCCGAATCAATATTTTGACCAACAAAAACCTTCTGGACCCACTCACATATCGCCTTACCGGCCAAATCCCACTACATTTGAAAGAAAAAGGCATGAAACCTATCAATATCTAGTGCCTTCAGCGGAGCCATGTAAAAAAGAGCTAACTTAATCTCGTCCACTGTGACCACCGTATTTAGGAAAAGGACATCTCTATGATCAAGTCTTGGAAACATACTTGCCTATAAATCCCTTATTTTATCAGTTTTCTCTCCATATAGTCTCTGAAAGAATCTAATCAAATCCTGCTAAAGCATAGCATCTTCAAAAATCCATTCCTCTCCTCATTTTTAAAAGTAGAAATACGATTAGATTTCCTTCTCTGCATCGTTCATCTATGAAAGAAGCTAGTATTACAATCTCCCAGTGACAACCAATCACATCTGGATTTATGTTTCCACAGTAATTCTTCATGCTGGAGAACTTCTAACCCTTCCCTCACCTTCATTTCCTTTTGAACCAAATTATCAGCACCCGAATTCTCCAAAGCCCTTTGGATACCAAACAATTTTCATATTAAGTGCTTTTTTCGGACACTAATATGACCTTAAAAGGACTTGTTCCAAGTTTTAATATTAGTAGAGAAGTGATAAAGTGACTTAACCATACATTAATTTTCCAATTATCTTTCACAAACTCAGTGAAACTTGGATATTCAACCCAACTTGTTATAACCCTAAAGGGGCGCCCTCTGGCAAAAATAACCTTCTGATCAATATTCAGAAGGAGCAGCTTATGGTCCAATTTCAGCCTCAGAAGATGAGTTACCATACAATTAGGAAAGAGACTTACTCATACATTATTACCAATAACCCTATTAAGGTGCTCAAAGACCCCTCATCTGTGCCAAGTAAGAATGACCTTTAAAACCCAAATCCTGAAGATCACCATCCTTTATAAAATTCCCAAAAAGAGCTCAACATTTACCAATCATCTGACCTCTTTTTTTTCAATAGAAAAAAGCAAGGCATTGAAATCCCTGATAGCAAGCCAAATAATAGCTCTAGTTAGTATAGTCGACTTTAATCCTTCCCAAAGATTCTTCCATTTTTGTCTATTAGGGCTACCATAAACGAAAGCAACATAAATAAGAAGAACATATGAGGATAAGGATAAACTGAGGGTGATTACAAACCACCTCCACGTGGATCGACTCTTTCCAACCGACCTAAATACCTTCAGAAAAGCCATCAACCTTGACCTAGTAAGAATACTAAAATCCCAAGTTAGCGATGATTATGTCAACTTTAACACCACTAACTCTTGTTTCCAACAAACTCACAATATCAGGCTTGAATCTAGCTTTATACTCTCAAAAAGTATGTGGACAATTAACACCGGCACAATCTGACAGTTCCAAGAGAAAATTCATAGATTCATAATCATAAGCAGTAAGTTAAGAGAACTAACCATTTACTGTTTGGAAATACCCATCTCTTCAACTTGTGCCTTTTTCTTACTTGGACTATCAACACTTAAGTCTTTCTCCATTTGAGAATTAATTAATTCTACCATAGAGGTCATTGAATTAAATAGTGAAACTCGTACTGATCCAGCTAACTTAAAACGCTCACCCCTATATTTGATAATCCTATTTAACTTCATTTCATTTTGGCCAAACTCAAATTTTCCACCAGAATTTCACCCTTTAGTTCTTTGTTTAAGCTTAACCCCACTTGCAAAAGTACCCCTATTTTATTCTCTGTATTTTGAATACCATCGTTTTCCTTAAAGGTGATAGTTGAATGTTTCTTGGGTTCTAAAACTCTTGGACTAAGGGGTACAACCCTTTCTGATGTTTTAACAAAAATAAGATTAAAGTGTGAACTTGTACCTTCAGGAATAGAAGCTCCCATTCGACCAAAATTAGAATGTGAATTAAAATGAATATTGGGTTTAGAAACCATTGAACCGGTTTCTTCTACACATACATTTTTCTGCTAGTCCATAAATTTACTTGTATTGGCCGAATCATTTTCTATCAGCCCAACCACTTTTATTGTTTTTTCCCCAACCTTTTATTCAATTTTTCAAGCTCCAACAAATTTAGTCCATTTCTAGCCGCAAGTGGGTCCCTTATTGGGCTTTTAGACCTAGCTTCCAAATTCTTCCCAGCCATTTTTCCTTTTAACGCCAAATCTCTTTCTTTATTCCCAAAATTGCTTCCCCAATTCTTCTTATTAACCAACCCTAAATTCATTCCTTTTTCAGTCAAAATATTAGAACCAAAATCTCCATTTCTATCCTCTCCATCAATTAACTGATTCAGCACCAAAACTCTAGACTTCGAGATTTTTTTCCCGAAAATTTTGGCTTAAGGTTTTGACTATCCCTATTATTACTCCTACTTTTTCTCTCCACTTGCATCCAAGGATTGAACGCTCCACCCTCAGAATTTTCCATCGTGACTATTTCGGTGACTGAAGAAGCCTCTGTTTTCTCTTTCTCTTCGCCATGACGCCGGCTCTCAACCACCATAGGACACAGTTCCTTGACATGTCCATACCGCCCACATGTGAAAAAAAACTATAGGTAAGGATTCATAGACCACCTTTTGCATTTCCCCATTAATCTGAATATAAGACACGATCGATTTATCCAAGCTGACATAAATGACCATTCTAGAAAACCTTCCTCTTGTTCTATTGACTGTGTTAAAGTCAAGTTTTGCAACTCTTTCAACCAATCCACTAATTTCACTTAGGATTATTCTCCTGACAAGTGTCTAGGGAGCCCAGGGAATCTGATCCAGGACAATACTAGACTCGGAAAAGCTTAGGTCAAATTAAATTCCATCGTCCATGGTTAAGTGGTCAAATATTAACTAAATATGATCCATGGCCGCTAAGTTAAAACTCTATCAAAATCTACATCGCACTAGAATTTTACCAAGAAGTAGCCATTCTCAATGTCCATAAGATGAAATAGTTTAGATGGTTTCCACAAGATATTGATCCTGTTGTGTGAAGTAGCGTACCCTATATTTCGTCCCAATAATGTAATTACCAAGGTCAACTCCATTTCTTTAACTAGAATTTGTTTTATACGATTCAAAAAATTGATCAAGGTATCTCATCGATAGTAGATTTTATAATGTCCCCCTCTAAAAACTCCAATTCTTCTTTGCCCTCTGAAACCACCAAGCCAGCCTCTTCTCCTGAAACCCGAAAACCTTTTCCCTAGAACCTTTTCCCTCCATGACACATTCAAATTCAGAACCCGATCCATTTTCATATCCAAGGCCTCATCACTGCCACTGTCCTTAAATCAACTTTCTTAGTATTTTGATCCTCAGATGAAAGACCCACAACATTGCCCATGATTTCTCGATATATGTTTCTACGAAAAGAACTCTTTTTTAAGAAATAAAATTTAAGCCAAAATGTTTTGTTATATAATATTATTATCCTTCAGCATCTTTGTTCAATTATTAATTTACTTTTATAGCAACTTGAGAAACCCTTTAAATGTAAGATATCTATTCATTGTTATATTAAATATCATTTTATTAAATTTGGTGAATTTATTTAAAATAATAGTTAGTAAAGTTGATAATTATTATGTAGGAGTTGTAGAACACTTAGGTCTATAATATCATTAAACTAAAATTTAACTATACCTCCTTAAAATCCAAAATAAGAAAATAAATGAGGAATTTAAATAACTAAATAAAAGATTCAATATTTGGTTTGGTGCAAATAATATTTACCAAATAGATCTTTTTTTAGACCCAAAGTCCAACTACTCTTATGTTTTTAAACTATGTGGGATATGGGTTTTTATATAAACTTATAACATTTTCCCTTTTCTTCCTAAGTGATGTGGAATTTATTCCACTCCAAACAAAATACTTGAACTCCCCCTCGAAACCAGCTTATTTCATTTCTAACATACCGAGCTGATGACAGAAACCTTCAATCTTGTTCCCACTTAAGCCCTTTGTGAATAAGTCTACAACTTGCTCTTCCATCTTAACATATTGCAACTCAATCTCTCCTTATAACGCCCCAAAAATATAGGGTCTTTAATTTTGGATGTTCTGACACAATTGCTTATTTGCTTTGATGGTTAAGTGATTTAGGAGTGTTTGGAAGTGTCTAAGAAGTCCTGGGTTCAAGCCCTGGCTTTTGCAAAATTTTTGGTTTTTTTTCTTAAATGAACCTTGGCTTTAGTATGTAGGCTTTAAGAATATTTGTCTTCAAAATATGACACAGAAAGAGCCTGTTGGTACAGTGGTTGTGGAGTTACAAGTGTGGCAATGGGTCTGAGGTTTAAGTCTTGGGATGAGCAATGGTGTATTTTCTTTTGTAGCATAGATCGACCAGTGGTTGTGTTTCAGTAGAATTCTGATGGAGGAGTTGTGGAGAGATATGTGGAGGATTTCAAGAAGAGGATTGGGGGAGAGATTTTAGGAAGAAAAAGGGGAGTTTGAGTTGTTGAAGGTTGTTGCCGAATTTGCTAAGGGAAAAATAGAGTATTCGGTTTTGGTCATTTCTTGAGTGTTGGTATTCTTTTCATTTGTTTAGTGGCTGAATACTGCGTTTCCGGAAACTCTCTTCTTTGTTTTTTGGTGCAACGTGAGTTGCTCTTTTGGTCTATTGTGTGAAAGTCGAACCTTCTTTTACCATTCGGGTACTTTGGGAAATTTGGTTTCTTTTCTCTATTAGCCGAATACCCCTTTTGTTTTCTTCAATCACTTCACACTGTCAACCGAATCTCTACTCGTCTTTTTTCTCTCCATTTCCTTTCCCTTCTCTTCCCATTCAGTTAGCCTTGGCTGAATGTCCTGCTCACATCTCTGGTTTCATTGATTAGTTCTTGTTGGCTGAACTCACCATACCATCCCCTCTCTTTCTGTTTTTCAACTTCTTTATTGTGTTTAAACCAAGTTTCTTCTTCTGCTAATCCTTGGGGTGGTCGGATACTCTGTTTATTTTCTCTCTAAATCCTGATTGTTTCCATACTCTACCAGTGGTATATTGAGTTGATATCTGCAAGCGATCTTGAAAAATCGATAGGTATTCAAAAGTTTCCTCTCTTGTTCTCTATTATTGTGATATGTGTGTGAATCCGTTTCCTTCTATCTTTTCTCTAAAAGCCAAATATTTCTACTACTCATGGTCTTTGATTAGGATCCCTTCCTCTTGGTGTGGTGATTGTTGGGTTTTAGGTGCTTTCGAGGAGTGGAGAAGTGCAAAAAGTTACTCAAGTCATCAAACACTGTCTTCCATTATTCAATTAAGGTAAAGACATTACCTTACCTTTTGAATAGGTCATCTGTAAGACTAATATTCATGGATTAAGCCATAGTTATGGTCGGTCCCATCTGTTAAAATCTTTTGTTATTGCAGTTTATCGGTAAGAAAAGTGTAATCAGTTTTATCCCAGAGCTAAAAGGAACAGGCCGTAGTTCGTTCAATCAAGGTTGGGTGCCCGTAGATCTTGGAACGACTATGTAAAAAGGTGTGTAATCACACTATCTCCACTATGAATCGGCAAAAGCCGAAACTTTGTCATTTGAGGCCTTACGAGCGTGCGTTCGCTCGTGTGGAAAAATCGAGCCCACAACTGTGGGTGGTAGACCAAAGAGGCCACTACGAGTGTTCTCGTGCACTTGGGCTGTTATGGGCCTCATTGGGCCGAAATGGGCCGTGTGGGCCTAATGGGCTCGTGGGCCCCACACGAATAAAATTTAAGAAAGGTGGCAGAAACTGGATTGGGCTATGTAGGTCACGTAGTCGTGATTGAAATTAGGCCAAATGGGCCACACGAGCGGGTGGGCCCATTTGGGCCGAATATTGAGCTTGAGCCCATTTATACTGTTTTGACCAAATGGGTTATCTGTGTCGCTCGAGGTGACTGTAGGCCTTTAAAAGGTCGTTAACTATACTGAGACCCTAAGGTAGGTAAAATGACCAAAATACCCCTAAAGGGCAAAATTACCGTTTTACCCCTAATGCATGAAAATGACTATTTTACCCCTAGAGGTAGGTTGACAGATAAAAGTATGTACTGCATGAATGTACTGAGTAGGACATATTGCATACATGAAATATTGATAAAATGGCATACTGCACGGAGGTTGGGATTCTGTATGGAGGAAGTACTGTTACTGGTGGCTCTGCCACATATACTGATACTGGTGGCTCTGCCACAATTATTGCTATTGGTGGCTTTGCCACATATACTGTTATTGGCAGCTCTACTGCATTATTATTACTGGCAGCTATGCTGCAATATTGGTGTGTGGGTTGGGTGGGTCAATTTTGTCCCCACGTGGTGTGTTGGGTTGGTACGGGTGGTGTGCTGGCTAGATTGGAGTGGGTTTGCATACTTGTACCATACTGATACTATATCGAGCTTAGGCCCCACTTCATTTACTATCTTTGGGCTAAGGCCCACACTTTGTTTTTATTGAATAGGGCTCGGGCCTGCATCATTATCGCATGATAGAGGATTACATTCTGAGTTCTCGTAACTCACCCTTTTCTTTTAATTGCACAGGTAATCCCTAGCCTTAGATGATTTGGAGCTGCGAGAGACTCAGAGGTGGCCACACGTTCACTATTATTTAATTTTAGACTTAGTTATTTAATTTTTATATTGGGTTGATAATCATGTAATAAGGCCTTTGGTGATTTTATTTTCTCTTAATTGGGTTTTAAGTTCTTATTTTGAACTGCCAAACGGTTACAAATAAGATTTCAAAAATAATAACTGTTTTAAAAGACAAACAAGTATTTGCAAAATTTATAGTAATATTAATTGGAGTAGCTTCCGCGAGTTTTAACCAACTAAGAAACTAACAGTAACAAAGACGGCTATCGTTTAAAAACGGATTTCTCTCAACAAGCCTGATTTCAAAAAACACTTCGACGTGACACGTCAGATTCGGTCGTAACGTCTAGGCCGAGTTTGGGGTGTTACACTTCTTGTAACACATTTTCCCTGATGAAGTGATAATGAACCTTACATGTTTAGTTCTTACATGGAAATTGGGCTCTTCGCCAAACATATTGCTAACATGTTGTTACAGAATATAGGAGTAGCATACTCTGTTGGCTGATGCAAATCTTGCAACACTTGCATGAGCCAAGTACTTTCTTGAGTTGCCATCACTATAACTTGATACTCAGTTTTTATTGTCGACGAAGACATAGTTGATTGCCTTTTTTTTGCACCAAGAAACCACTCCCGACCCAAGAAAAAACAAATACCCAGTTGTTGAGCATTGGGTATCATGATCACCTGTATAATCAACATAAAAAAAAACTAACCAGTTTGCAGTCTCCTTCTTTTTTTTAAAGAACACCATAACCAAGAGTACTATTTACATACCTCAAAATTTTTGGTGAACCGATGTGCATAAGCATCCAGTTGAAACCAATTGGTTTCAACATCCAACCAAATTTGATGTGTGTCAACCATCGAATGAAGAAGATGAGCCAAATGAACTGGAAGTAGGAGATTGGGAAAAGTCAGAAAGCCAAAGCTCAAGTATGCCAAGGCTAATGTAGTCATATTCGAAGAAGATGAGAAAGAACCAAAGACATTTGAGGAAGCATTTAAAAATCTGAAGTGGGTTAAAGCCATGGAAAAAGTGATTGTGGCACTAGAATGAAATGAGATCTGGGAGCTTTTGTCAAAGCTATGAGATGTGAAGCCTATCTCTTGCAAGTGAATTTATAAGATAAAGCGTGTCACATATGAATCAATCGAGAGGCATAAGGCTCGTTGGTGGCTGAAGGTTTTTTCCAACAGTATGGACTAGATTATGATGAAACGTTTATTCCGGTGGCAAAGCTTACAACGATGCGAGCTTTACTTGCACTTGTAGCTAATAAATGCTGGAACTTATGGAAAATAGATGTGAAGAATGCGTTTCTTCATAAGATAGGCCGAGAGATTTAAATGAATCAATCGATGGGCTTTTAGAGTCAAGATTATCCGAAGCATGTGTGCAAGCTTCAAAAGGCGCTCTATGGCTTAAAGCAAGCATCGAGGGCTTGGTATGACAAGATCATTGAACTCTTGACTCATAGCGGTTATTCAATGACATCTACAAATTTAAGCTTGTTGGTTAAAGTCAATAGAGGAAGGATAGTTGTGGTTCTGGTGTATGTAGTTGATTTAATTGTGATAGGAGATTGGAATGAAAAAATTCTCCGAATAAAGGGGAATTTATGTATGCATTTTCATATGAAAGAACTTGGACAGCTCAAGCATTTTCTTGGTCTGGAGGTTGATCATAGTCAAGATGGGATCCTCCTTCATTAGCAAAAGTATTCTAAATACTTGTTGAAGAAGTTTGGAATGTTGAACTACAAGCCAATTTCGTCACCCATGGAACCAAATGCCAAGATGTGTGCTCATGAAGGAAAGGATTTGAAGGATGCAACAATATATTGAAATTGTTTGGTAGTTTAATCTACTTAACTTTGACAAGACCCGATATCTCTTATTTGGAATCCTGCCACTCATGCCTACAAGCATCTGTTTGGGGCGATACCTTCTTCTCTGATGGCCACCATAAAGATGACTTATCAAACACCACATTTTGATATGTATAGCACTTCCCGGTTGTAGGATCACAACGTCTCCACCCTTTTCTTTGGCTGTCATATCCTACAAAAATAAACCTAACAACTTTCTTTTCCATCTTGCTATGTAAATAGTCAAAAACAAATACATAGCATAGACATCCAAACACTAAAAAATAACTAATTTTAGGTGTCATGCTCCACAATTTCTCAAAAGGAGAAACAAAAGATAACCTATGTTAAGAAAGCCTATTAATTACAAAAGTGGTTGTCTTCATCGTTTCCACCCAAAATCGTCCGGAGACATTTTTCATGTGAAGCATACTGTGACATATCTCCTCCAGGTGCCTATTCTTTCTCTTAGCCACACCATTTTTTATGTCTTGCTCGACCATGTAAATTGGTGACGTATTTGACACGTCCAAAGAAAAACTGAAAATTCTCTTGAGGCATACTCTCTTCCGTTGTCGGTGTGTAAAAAACGAATCCCTTTACCAACATTGGTTTCAACCATCTCTTTAAACTCTTAAACTTTGTAAGAGTTTCTAATTTTTCCTTCATAAAATAAATCCACACAAATCTAGAAAAATCATCAATAAATGTGACCATATACTTCATCCTACCAATAGAAGCTTTCTTGGTCGGTCCAAACACATCAGAATGGATTAACTCTAATGGTTCCTTTGCTTTAAATTTAGACTCTTGGTGAGAGAGTTGGTGTGCTTTCCCATACTGGCAGCATGCACAAATCGTATTTGTTCTCACTTCAAGTTGCAGAGGACCCTTCAACATCGACTTCATCATCATCACGCCTAGCTTGGAATAGCTAACACGGCTCAACCTCATGTGCCATAAACCAGCTATCTCATTTTTCCTCATCTTGTCCATGTATGCAAGTTTGGTAGACATTACGTAGACCGATTGTAGTCTTCGCCCTTGTATCATCAACTCCTCAACAATTTCCTGGTTCCGATAAACCTTCACATCTGTAGGACCGAATAGAATATAATGTCCTGAAGATGTTAACTATGCTACCAAAAGAAACTTTTTCTTCATCCACGGCACATGGTAAACATTTTGCAACACCACCTTAGTAGCACTATGTTAAGGAGAGACTACAGTATTACCGACATAAGCTATCGGTAACTTCGAGTTGTTTGCATTCATCACCACACGGCTTCCTTTGTACTCCAACACATTCTTCAACTTCTTCTTATCACCTGTCATGTGATTTGAATAGCCCGAATCAACAATCCAATGTTCTCATAATCAATTTGATTGGACATTACAACTGTAAAACGCATCTCCTCTTTTGCAAAAAACAATGCCTCGACATCCTCAGCTTTCGGTTGTGTCATTTCATTACCATTGGCAACCTTCCAAAGGTCTTGTCCTTGCATATAAGACATTATGCAAGTTGACCATGTATTATAATTGTTGTTATTAAGCTTATTCATTCCGCCGACAACTTGCAGATCCGTCAAGGTATCCCATCTACGAAATTATTGTAAGGTGACATTTTTCAAGTAGAAAATTCGTTTGAAATTGAAGATTAGCACGTGCCTTACTTTATAATATAAATATATAATATCTATTCATAATCTTAATCCATATCTTAATTAATCACACATCAATTTCAACTTTGCCTTTTGTTGATGATAATCATACAATGACTATTTCTTCCACCCAACATATGGAAATGGCTGTTACTGGTCATGAGCTAACTGGCGGTGACGGCTGAAATGCTCATCTTTCCTTCCATCTTCTTTGTGTCCCCCTCAAGTTTTGTTTGTTTCTTTAAGCAGGGAAAATAAAAAGAAGCAAGTTCCAATCCAACCACCTTCTAATTAGTTCAAATTTAGGCGGCTACTTAGCTTATATACAGTATCTAACATCAGTTAATTATCATTTTAAAAAATATATAATATTATATTAGATTAGATTTATAATAAACTTACGATGTGGGTGAAAAAAAATACATATGTTATACATGGTAAGATTTAAATTTAATATCATAATTTTTATTGTCTCTATTTTACCATTTCATATATTTTATTTTATATAACCTTTTTTTATAAATTTGTTACAAAAATATTTTCACTCACATGATAAATGTGTCGTAATATAGAAAAAAATTTAAACTCAATAAAAGATACACATAACAAAATTTAAAATTAGGAAAAAAAATTCAAAATCTTAAATTTACTCTTTTGACTAAATTTTATTTGATTTTTAACATAAATTTTTCCTATAAATATATTTTTTGCATAATATTTTGTTTATGAGGAATTCCCTTCCCCGGGCCTTCTCTGTTCAATTACTGCAGCCATTATTAACTCACGGAATTTAAGAGCAAAAACCATGACAAATTCTTTAAAACTATAATTAAAAAAATATCATTTAATGTCTAGCATTGACAAGTAGGTTCTATGTAGAATATTTAAAGTCAAATTGGGATTTTATATAAATGAAAGCTCAAAGCTGCATATTTATCATTGCTTAAGATTTGCTCTATTCATTACTCAAGCGGTAGCATTTCCTTTCTCCTCTGTTTCCCTCTCCTAACTCGGGGTTATTGACTCAATTCTACCCATGCCCGCTTTAACTTGAAGTTTGATATGAGTTGAATCAGTATTTCTTCTTCTTGTTTTCTGTGCTTCGATCTTGTCTTTTATGCATGATTTCAGTTTTAACTTGTCGGATTTTTTCAACATGAGTAACACATTGAGGCTAAGGGTTAAGGTCATGTTTTACTTGGTTTATGATCGAGGTTAGCTATTTTAAGCATTCTTTTTCATCTGTCGGTCTTTTCATGTTCATAAATTCTTGATTCAAGGTAGGTGTTGCGTGTGGCTTTTGAACCCAACATCTCTTTTGTTATCTTCTTGGTGTGTTTGTGTTTAAGATAGATATAATATATTGAGCAATATTTCATATACAAGCGAGAAAAGCTTCCTCCGTACATGGGGAAAGGCAAAAAGGGCAACCTGATAACCAAGACTTGGGAGCGATGCATATCCATTGGCCGTGGCCGCTCAAGACACGCCCCAGCTATTTATAAGAAGAGCAAATCATGGCCATCAATTGATGTTTCTCTGGAAGAAGAAAAACGCACAAGGAAGAATCGAGTGGCTCCGGAAGGTTGCTTTACGGTGTATGTTGGACCCCAGAAACAAAGGTTCGTGATCAAAACCGAATACGCAAATCATCCGCTTTTCAAGATTCTACTCGAGGAAGCCGAGTCTGAATACGGATTCACCAGCGAAGGACCCCTTATGCTCCCCTGCAACGTTGATCTCTTTTGCAAGGTGTTACTGGCCATGGACGATGGCGACAATACCATCCGCCAAGGATGCGGTTTCGCCAATGGTTATGGTTCCTATCGCCTCCTCACCCCACCTTGGATGATGGCGACAAGTCAGATCTAATTACTATCTGTGTCTCTCAATGTGTCTGTGTATGTATGTCATGATTAATTTTGGGTCAATCTTCCGTTTCGAGTACTGCACTATGAGTGTTTCAGAAGTAATAATAAGTTTCATCATGTTAAAAAGTAGTAGACATACAAAACCGTGGTTCCAAGCTAGGACTGCTGCTGCTATACTAAAACTTTCTTCCTACACTACGTTCTCCTTATCATCAGATAAAACAACAAAATCAAACACTGGAATTTGGACAAATATGATTACCCTTTTAAGATACAAAATGACACGAGTCTTTTTCTTATAGAGGCGTAGTACCCACTCTCTTTTCTCAACTATGCCAAAAGAATCTAACACCTTCCACGCACTAACATCTTTACCATGTATAGGAAATAGCTTGAATAATTCAACTTGGTTTATTTATTTATTTAATCTCAATTAAATAACAAAAGATAAGATGACTAATTCAAAAGTATTTCGAATTTTTTAAAAGGAGATAATTGAGGCTTGCTGACCATGTTTCCCCCCAGTATGATGAGATGATTAATTTTTTTTAATGTGTAGAAACCCAATAATACTTTAGTTTCCATTTTTCTCTAATGAATCAAACAAAGTTGTTTTTTTTTTTTCCTTATCATTTTATTAAAGATCTTATATTTATAGTTTTTAAGATTCTTATTGTTAGAATTCTACTATTCATTTTTTTTCATAAAGTGGTATTATGAGTAAAGGTTTCTCTAGATGCTATTTGAATTTTTTTTTTTTTTTTATATTCAAATGCATCTCTAACTTATGCTTTGTTTTGGATTATGAATTTTGAAACTTAGGTATTGGAGATAATATAAATGTGTTTCATGAATCTTTTCAATTGTTTGAAGCGTTAAATATATGGTATTATGAATTTGTGCTTAAAATACTTTTACTTTTGAATTTTCTTTTACAGCAACTTAGGATCTCAAAAACTTCATGATTTTACCAATTTTTGGGTTTTTACATTTTCTGCAGTTTAAAGAAGCTGCAATGAATTAGGCACATTATTCCTTTGAGTTGTGAACTATTGTCTAAGGTAGTGTTTAAAAGTCATTTAGTACGATTCCAATTACATTTTATAAATTTTTAGAACAAGGTGAAAATTAGAGTAATTATATGGGTAATTACACCTAAATCTGATTTTAAAAATTATTTTTATATAAATTATAAAACTATATTATAAGCACCACATGTATGTGTTCGATTGGTTATGGCAAAAAACCTTCTTATATTATAAATCCTAAAAAATTATAATTATAAAAATAATATGTGTAACACCCCAAACCCGGCCTAGACGTTATGGCCGAATCTGGAAGTATCACATGAAATGGGTTGACAAACCATTGTCGTTAAGTTAAAACCTTTCCAGTTCATTAGCCCTTAGAGTTATTAATAATTTCAAAGCTTTCTTTTATTTAATCATTTAGAGATAAAACGTCTTTTTAGCGGAAGCTTGTAAAACGTTGTGTCAGTAAATCCGTTCAAGATTTTAGAAAACCATCACAGTTATAAATAAGTAAAAACCCAAAACCAACGTCAAAACCCTAAAAGAATCTAGAGTCCCAGAGATTACAACTTCAATTACAAAACTTAATAACCCAAAAATAAAATAAAACAGTAAAATAGGTGGTCACTGTCGAGTCCTCCGCTGCACCAATCCGCCTAAGACTGTGGGTTACCTGTACAGAGAAACAGAAAATGGGTGAGTTTACGTAAACTCAGTGTGTAACCCAGCAGAGTTAAGCATGTACACATGCAGAATATCACTAATCAGACAGATTCACAGTCAGGCCTAGGCCCATGTCAGATACAGACACAGATTCGGGCTTGAGCCCATTTCAGATACAGATACATTTACAAATATGCAAGTCAGATATCAGAATCCTACCCCTATCCTCTACACACCATCTCCGACTATTCTTACACACCATGTGGGGTTTAAAACACCCACCTAGCCCTACACACCATGCTGTACCGATGCGGCACATATCAGATATAATGCAGCTATGCTGCCAGATATTAGGCATAATCTGCCTTTCAGAACACTTCCTCCAATCTACATTATCCCACCCCAATCACAGTAACAGAACATGCATACAGAATTAACAAATAAATCATGCTTAACATTCTTTCATAACTAGATAACAGATAAACAAACATAGGCATGCTCATAACCATATTTCAATCTAACAGATAATTTGGTTATAGGGTTAGATAGCATTTACCGACCCCACGGTAAGCCCACAGTCGATTAGGACGACCCGTGCGACCCTACAAAAAATTTTAGTAATATAGGCCCACACGCCCGTGTGGCCCACACGCCCGTGTGGCCCACACGCTCAGATTGGCCTTACCCTTATGGATCACACAGCCTGGCCCAGTTACCACACGCCTGTGTGGCTTACACGGCCACACTCCAGCCATCACACGGCCGTATCTTGCGCACATCCTGGCCTTTGTAGATTGCATGGCAGTGTCATTGCACACGGCCTACCACATGACCGTATGGCGTCGACAGTGGGATTTTTCGGCTTTCACTGAACCTCATTTTTCTACGTTTTAGGTACACACCTGGTATGGTTTCGATGCGAAACCACTCCCAAGCCTTCTAAAATCTACAAACAACGTAACCAAAAGCCCGATCTCAGACACACCCTCAAAACTTTAATGGAGAATTCCACAACGAATATCACAATACTCAATAACACATTCGAGTACTTACTGGTAACAAAAAAAATCCTCCCTAAAGTTCAATTCGCTGCAGGAGCACCAGCAAAAACTTGTTCAACCCCTAATCAAAAGCAAATACAATCCCCCAATTAACACCAGCCACGAAAACGCTACAATCGAATTCTCACGAAACTTACCGATTAAACGAAATCAAAAGTTGCACCTAGGAAAGTGAGTTGGAATACCGAATAAAAAAGGATGAGACGAAAATTGATAAAGGGGTAAAAGGAAATAGGGAATTTTGGAAAAGAAACGTCAAAGGAAAATATTTTTCGAAAAAAGAAAAGAAAGATAAAATAAAATCAGAATATGATAACTCCCAAATCCAAACTTCCCATTAACCCACTAACAACCACTTCTCAGAAACCCAACTCCACTGAAACACTTGCGCAGAACCGAAAAAAATAAATACCCATGCTTGCGTAGGGTTTCGAACACAGGACCTCCACACAACATACAGACTCTCTTACCACTCGAACTAGCGGGCTCATTCTGATATGATTCTACAAACAATAAAATATAAGCCCACTCCCCAAACACAAGGCTTAGATCAGAAAAATATCAAAATTTGTCAAAGGTAGGGCTTGAACCTGGGACCTCACACACACACACCCAGAACACTTAACCACTGAAGCAGATACACAATTGTGTCAGGATTTCACAGAAATAAAGATAGAAATTTTAGGGTGTTACAACTCGACCCCCTTAAAACAAATTTCGACCTCGAAATTTTCCTGATCAGAATAGATGAAAATACTGTTGACGCATCGAGTCATCAGATTCCCACGTGGCCTCCTCAGTGCTATGATTCCGCCACAACACCTTCACTAATGGAATGGACTTCCCCCTCAGAACCTTAACATCGCGATCCAGAATTAGAACCGACTCCTCTTCAAATGTCAAATTTGGCCTAACCTCAATATCCTCAACAGAGACTATGTGAGATGGATCAGATCAGTACTGCCTTAACATCGAGACATGGAACACATCATGAATTCGGTCAAACTCAGGAGATAACTCCAACTGATAAGCAACCGGTCCCACTCACTTTAGAATTCAGTATGGCCCAATAAACCTAGGGTTCAGCTTTCCCTTATGACTGAACCTCGGAACCTTTTTCCACGGAGAGACCTTTGGAAACACAAAGTCCCCCACAAAGTACTCAATCTCACGTCTCTTCAGATCCGCATAAGACTTCTACCTATCAGAAGTCGCTTTCAGACGATCCCGAATCAGTCTAACTTTATCTTTAGTCTCGAAAACCAATTCAGGACCCAAAACTCGACGTTTGCCCAACTCAGTCCAACATAGCAGAGTGCGACACTTACGACTATACAAAGCCTCGTAAGGTGCCATCTGAACACTCGCTTGGAAACTATTATTGTAGGTGAACTCAGCTAGCGACAGATAATCCTCCCAACTGCCTCGAAAATCGATCACACAGCTTCAAAGCATATCCTCCAATATCTGAATCACCCTCTCAGATTGACCATCGGTCTGAGGATGGAATGCAGTACTGAAGTCCAATCTCAAACCTAAAGCTTTATGTAATTTTCTCCAGAACCGAGATGTAAAACGAGGATCATTGTCAGAAATAATCAATATTGGAACCCCATGCAGTCTAACTATCTCAAAGATATACAGCTTCACTAACTTCTGAAAAGAAAAGTCTGTCCGAACCGGAATTAAGTGAGCAAACTTGGTCAATAGATCCACAATGACCTAAACAGAATCCTTCTTAGTGGGTGTCAAGGGCAACCTACTAACGAAGTCCATCGTTACTCGCTTTCATTTCCACAAAGAAATCTTAACTGGCTGTAACAAACCCGAAGGCAACTGATGCTCAGCCTTAACCTGCTGACAAGTCAAATAGCGAGCAACAAAATTGGTAACCTCACACTTTAACCCTGGCCACCAGTACAGTTCATGGAGATCTCGATACATCTTATTCCCACCTGGATGCATAGCGTAAGGGCTACTATACGCCTCCCTCAAAATCGACTGCCTCAGATCAAAATCGTTTGGCATACAGATTCGTCCTCAAAAACACAACACACCATCACTGTTTATCCCAAAATTAGAAGTAATACAACTCTCAATCTGATAAAACCGTAAGCCCAAAGACTCATCTATTAACTACTTATCTTGAATCTGATCAATCCAAGTTGGCTTAACTTGCAACTTGGCCAACAGGCTCCCATCATCGAACAGACTAAGGCGTGCAAACATCGTCCTCAAATCAGACATCGCCCTACAACTTAGAGCATCGCCCACCACATTGGCCTTACCAGGATGATACTCTATCGTGCAGTTGTAATCCTTGAGCAGCTTAATCCATCGACGCTGTCTAAGGTTTAACTCATTCTGAGTAAGGAGATACTTTAGACTCTTGTGATCAGTGTAAATGATACACCTCTCACCATACAGATAATGTCTCCAGATTTTCAATGTAAAGACCACTGCAGCCAACTCGAGATCATGCGTCGAATAGTTCCCTTCGTGTGTCTTAAGCTGACGGGACTCATAAGCCACAACCTTATAATCCTGCACCAGCACACATCTCAAACCGAGATGCGATGCATCACTGTATACCACAACCTTCTTTCTAGATTCAAGCTGTATCAGAACAAGAGCCTGAGTTAGAACAAACTTGAGCTTCTCAAAGCTCTCTTGCTGTGCATCAGTCCAAACAAAAGGGACACCCTTACGTAGAAGCTTAGCTAGTGAAGCTGCAATCAAAGAGAACCTTTCTAAAAATAGACAATAATATCTAGTCAAACCCAGAAAATTACAAATTTCTAACACATTCTTGGGCTATTTCCAATCTAATACAGCCTCAATCTTCCTAGGATCGACTCGGATCCCCTCAGTAGAAACTACGTGCCGCAGAAAAGTCACTTCACGAAGCCATAACTCACACTTGCTTAGCTTGGTGTAAAGTTGCTTCTCACGCAGAATCTGAAGCACTACTCTAAAATGTTCATCCCCAGTCTTAGAGTAATCCAAAATGTCTTCGATGAATACCACGACGAACTGATCCAGATAGGGCTAAAACACTCGGTTCATCAAATCCATGAATACGGTTGGTGCATTCGTCAACCCAAAAGGCATAACTAGGAACTCGTAATGCCCATACCGAGTCTTAAATGCAGTCTTATGTACATCAGCCTCCTTAACCTTCAACTGATGGTACTCAAAACGAAGATCTATCTTAGAGAACACTGAAGCCCCCTAGAACTGATCAAACAAGTCATCGATCCTCGAAAGTGGATACTTATTCTTCACAGTCAACTTGTTCAACTGCCGGTAATCGATATACATCCTCATGGTCCCATCCTTCTTCTTAACAAATAAAACTGGTGCTCCCCAAGGGGACACACTGGGACGAACGAAACCACAGTCCAACAACTCTTGCAGTTGAACCTTAAGCTCTGTAAGCTCTTTCAGTGCAATACGATAGGGAGCGATTGACATTGGAGCTGTACCCGGAATAAGCTCAATCCCAAATTCTACTTTCCAATTCAATGGGAATCCCGGTAACTCATCAGGAAAGACGTCTAGAAAATCCCTCATAGTTCTGATATCTCTCAAAGAAGAACCCCCAGATTCAGAAATAATTACATAGGCCAAGTATGCCTCACATCCTTTCAGGACTAGTTTCTTAGCTACTAGAGCGAAGCGAAGATCACATGCGACAGATAGTCTCGATGCTCACCAATCATAACCACCTCCACATCATCCTTGCTCCTCAAAACAACCCTCTTAGATGCGCAGTCTAAACTGACTCAGTGCTCCACCAACCAGTCTATACCCAGAATCAGGTCGAAAATGAAAGCTCCATCAAATTAGCAAGAAATATCTCCCCTTGCACCTCCAATGGGACATCTTTATACAATTTACTAACCTGAACATTCTGATATCTCTCAAAAAAGAACCCCAAGATTCAGAAATAATTACATAGGCCAAGTACGCCTCACATCCTTTCTGGACCAGTTTCTTAGCTACTAGAGCAGAGATCATATGCGACAGATAGTCTCGACACTCACCAATCATAACCACCTCCACATCATTCTTGCTCCTTAAAATGACCCTCTTAGATGCACAGTCTAAACTGACTCGGAGCTCCACCAACCAGTCTATACCCAGAATCAGGTCGAAAATGAAAGCTTCATCAAATTAGCCAGAAATATCTCCCCTTGCACCTCCAATGGGACATCCTTATACAGTTTACTAACCTGAACAGACTGCCCCAACGGACTTATCACAATAACCTCACTAGAAGTACTCTCAACCGATAACCCCAGATTTTCAGAAATAGAACAAGCTATATAGGAATAAGTAGATCCTATGTCTATCAAAAAAGTAAGGTACATCAAATATAAAGAACGTACCGGTTATGACGTCAAGAGCATTTCTGTCCTCTCGGTAACGTGTAGCATAAACTAAAGTAGACTGCCTCGCCTCGGTTTGAACAACACATCTACTATGTGCTCTCTGTCCATGACCCAAACCATTACCACCCCTAGCCTGTCCACGACCTCTAGGTGGCTACTGAATGCTCTCTGAGGCTGTACAATACCCAGAGCTGGAGCTTGCACCTGATCCATATGCTGTGGACACTTTCTAATATGGTGCTCAAGAGACCCACACCTCAAACACGCCCTAGTCCTCCTCCAGTACTCGCCCGGATGGCGTATCTCACAATCTTCACAAGGCAGCATCCCAGTTGAAGCAGCAAGAGCCCCCACTCTCACTAGCCCATCAGATCTGGCCTTTTTCTTAGGCCTCTACACAGAACTCAAGGGCTTTAAATCCCTTTTGTTCTTACCTCTCTCACGGTCTCTGTTCTGGTGCTTCGCGCGCTTAACATCCTCCGCAATCTTTGCCTTCTCTACCAGAACTGCGAACTCACGCTCCCTCTGCGGAGTTATTAGAACCCTCAGATTATCCCTCAGGTCGTCCTCAAACCTAACACATCTCTCATATTCTATGCCACCATACCTCGAGCATAGCGGGTCAACCTTAAAAATTTGGCATCATACTCAGTCACAGATCGATCACCTTGCGTAAGGTTCAAGAATTCACGCCTACGAGCATCCACATAGCTTGCTCCCACATACTTGCTCTGGAAATTAATCTAAAAGAAGTCTTAGGTCAGACGATCAGGTTGAGTGCCCTCCTTAACTGTTAACCACCACTGATATGCTTCGTCATGAAGCAAGGAAACTGCACCCTTTAATTTCTACTCAGGGGTGTAGTCCAGATCATCCATAATTCTCTTGGTGGCCTCCAACCAGTACTCAGCCACATTAGGGGCGACTTCTGTGACACCCTTAAATAACTCAGCTCTATTAAACCGAAGTCGTTCAGTTACCGATCCTCGGTCCCCAGATTCAAAACTGGGTCCAGTGACCCTCTCAAATATCCTCAGCATGACTTGAGACAGTGCATCGTCCCCAACTGATCGACTCTGAGACCCAATCTCAGTAGATGGTGAGACAAGTGTCTCACTAGTGTCCAGATTTGACATGCTGCCCAAAGATAAGGACCCAGCTCCAGCCCCCCTACGGCCTCTACCTCGGTCTCGAATACCACGTTCATGGTGCGCTCATTGTGAGTTAGAAGTTTTATCTACATTAAAAATTTTATGCATCAGTTTCGATATTTATTAATAGATGTTTTATACATAAAGTATAAAAAATTCAGAGTTGTTTTCGAAAGTTTTAGTCTCAATCAATTTCACTACAGTTTCAAAGTGTACTAACTATAGTGTTTTCAATTAGACTAACAATAGTGTTTTTAGATTTTTCAATCAGAAATCATAAATACTTATAGGATCGGCGCTGGAGACTTAGTGTACCACATACTTACTTTAGAATGTTCAAAACCTTTTGAAGACCAATTCTTTAAAACAAGATTTTGGAACCCAAAATTCACAGTTGAGTTTTGCAACTTGACTATGATACCATTAAATGTAACACCCCAAACCTGGCCTAGACTTTATGGTCGAATCCAGAAGTGTCACATAAAATGGGTTGACAAACCATTATCGTTAAGTTAAAACCTTTCCAGTTCATTATCCTTTAGAGTTATTCATAATTTCAAAGCTTTCTTTCATTTAATCATTTAAAGATAAAATGTGTTTTGTAGCAGAAGCTTGTAAAACGTTGTGTCCAGAAAATCCGTTCAAGATTTTAGAAAACCATCACAACTATAAATAAGTAAAAACCAAAGACCCAAAACCAACGTCAAAATCCTAAAAGAATCCAGAATCCCAGAGATTACAACTTCAATGCCAAAACGTAATAACCCAAAAACAAAATAAAACAGTAAAATAGGTGGTCACCGTCGAGTCCTCCGCTGCATCGATCCGCCTAAGACTGTGGGTTACCTGTACAGATAAACAAAAAATGGGTGAGTTTACGTAAACTCAGTGTGTAACCCAGCAGAGTTAAGCATGTACAAATACAGAATATCACAAATTAGACAGATTCACAATCGGGCCTGGGCCCATGTCAGATACAAACACAGATTCGGGCTTGAGCGCATTTTAGATATAGATAAAGTTACAGATATACAAATCAAATATCAGAATCATACCCCCATCCCCTACACACCATCTCTGACAATCCCTACACACCATGTGGGGTTTAAAACACCCACTCAGCCCTACACACCACGTCGTACCAATGCGACACATATCAGATATAATGCAGCTGTGTTGCCAGATATTAGGCATAATCTGCCTTTCAGAACACTTTCTCCAATATACATTATCCCACCACAATCACAACAATAGAACATGCATACAGAATTAACAAATAAATCATGCTTAACATGTTTTCATAACCAAATAACAGATAAACAAGCATAGGCATGCTCATAACCATATTTCAGTCTAACAGATAATTTGTTTATAGGGTTAGATAGCATTTACGGACCCCACAGTACGCCCATAGTCGATTAGGATGACCCGTGCAACCTTACGAAAAATTTCAGTAATATAGGCCCACACGCCCGCGTGGGTTGCCCGTGTGGCCCACACGCCTAGATTGGCCTTGCCTGTGTGGATCACACGGCCTAGCCCAGTTACCACCCGCCCGTGTGGGCCCATACGCCCATGGGGTCCACACGCCCAATTCGGTCTAGCCCATGTGGCCCACACGGCCACTGATCGTGTCAGAAAGTCTTAAAATTTATATAATGAATGATCGAGCCTAGAAACTAACTCATGACAACGATTGAGGCAAACGCACATATCGTTTGGTAGTATAGTTATGGCAAGACCGGAAGTAGCGTATCCTCAAGGACTAAGAGTACTAGTAATTACTATCTTTTTATTATTCAGCCTAAGAATTAAGGGAATTTTTATTTAATCTAAAGCTAACTAATTACTAAGCTAAAGATGCTAAGACACAGAGAATGAATTGAGAAAATACTTTTGGGAAAAACCAATTGATTAAGACAATACCCGAGGAAGAATCCACCTAGACTTCACTTATTATTTAACTCTAAACCAGATGATTTATTCACTTGAATTGATCCGTAGGATTCCCTAATTTATATTAATAACTCTCTCAATGCTACTAACATCTAACCCTAGGTTGATTAATTGAAATCAATTTCTAATTAAAACCCCTAGAGTTGCATTAACTTGATCTATGGACTCCCATATTAGGTTTGACACTAATCCGACAGATTTTCGTCATCCTATCTCTAGGGTTGCGATCAACTCCGCTTAACTATGCTAAATCTACTCTTAAACAGGGAATATTCCTCCACTGCCTAAGCACATCAATACTTGAATCAATATCCTGAAATATTAAAATAAGAATTAAGAACACATAATTAAGAACAAATCAAGTATTTATCATACAGTTCAGAAAACAATAACAAGATCCGTCTTAGGTTTCATCCCCCTCAGATATTTGAGGGTTTAGTTCATAATGATAAAAGAATACATCTCAGAAGAAAATATAAAACAAAATATAAGAAAAACCCTAAAATCCCCTGAAGGAAATTGAAGGGAATATCTTCCGTCTTGAGTATGATTCTGGCTTCTTGAGATGAATCAACTGGCTTTCTTCGAGTATATCCCACAATTCGGCCTCTCTGGCTTAGCTCATCGGCCTCCCTGAACGCCCCCTTTAGGTTGCCATCTAGGGTATTTATATAGGCTTTTGGAATGTCTTTCTTTACCTCTATGTACCCTATTCCGAATAGAATTAAAATAGGTCACGTCAGGGACACGCCCGTGTGGCACGCCCGTGTGCATCGAGCCCAGGCCATGTGAGGGTCTGCTAAAGAGGCACGACCGTGTGTCTCAAGCCCAGACCATGTGAATTTCATACTTTGGCCCATTTTCTCTATTTTTGGCCCGTTTCTCGTTCTTTTCATCCTCCAGTGCTCTCCTAAGTATAAAACATGAAATTAAAGGATTAGGAGCACCAAATTCCACAATTCAGGGAATAAATCATCCAAAAGTATGCTAAATGTGGGATTAAAATATGTATATATTACGGTTCATCAGCCACACTCCAGCCATCACACAGCTGTGTCTTGCGCACGGTCTGGCCTTCATCGATTACACGACCATGTCATCGCACATGGCCTCCCACACTACTTTTCACACAGTCGTGTGGCGTCGACAGTGGGGTTTTTCAGCTTTCGTCGAACCTCGTTTTTCTGCGTTTCGGGTGCCACCTGGTATCGTTTCGATGCGAAACCACTCCTGAGCCTCCTAAAACCTACAAACAACGTAACCAAAAGCCCAATCTCAGACACACCCTTGAAAGTTTAATAGATAATTCCACAACAAAAATCACAATACTCAACAACAAATTCGAGTACTTACCGGTAACGAAAAGGATCCTCCCTAAAGTTCAATTCGCTGCAGGAGCATCAATAGAAACTTGTTCAACCCATAATCAAAAGAAAAAACAATCCTCCAATTAACACCAGCCATGAAAACGCTACAATCGAATTCTCACGAAACTTACCGATTAAACGAAATCAAACGTTGCATCTAGGAAAGCGAGTTGAAATACCGAATAGAAAAGGAAGAAACAGAAATCGAAAGAAGGGGAAAAGGAAATAGGGAATTTTGGAAAAGAAATGTTAAAGGGAAGTATTTTTCGAAAAAAGAAAAGAAAGATAAAACAAAATCACATTATGATAACTCTCAAATCCAAACTCCCCACTAACCCACTAACAGCCACTTCTCAGAAACCCAACTCCACTGAAACACTTGCGCAGAACCGAACAAAAATAAATACCCATGGTTGCACAAGGATTCAAACACAGACCTCTACACAACACACGGACTCCCTTACCGCTCAAACTAGCAAGCTCATTCTGATATGATTCTACAAACAATTAAATATAGGCCCACTTCCCAAACACAAGGCTTAGACCAGAAAAATATCAAAATTTGGCAAACATAGGGCTTGAACTTGAGACCTCTGTCGAAACCATTTTTAAAATGCTTTTGAAAAACGAGGATCAAAGTTAAAAACAGAAATGGAGTCGCCACCAATCCCTTTTTACTTAGGTGTGATTGGATCACCTTTGTAAAACATTTTATTTTTAAAATTTTGATTTTGATCCACAAAAAAAAAACAAGAAAATGGGCTCGGGAGTCGGTTACATATGAGGAAGGGTTAGCACCCTCATAACACCCTAAAATTGGTACCCAATCGATAAAATCATGTCCTATTGTCAAAAATTTGAAAATTTTTAAAATATGATCCTTTTATTAGAAAGAAAATCAAGACTTGCCTATTTCAAAGAAATAAGATATCATATCCAGTAAGTTAGGATATAACATCTCACAACTTCGAAGTTAGATTCACCTTTATTTGTAGAAAATTCTTATCTCGAAACACAAAACATCATATCCAGTAAGTTAGGATACAACGTTTTGAACTTTTGAGAATAAGTTTTGATTTGGAAATTTATGAATTTCAATTTTAAAAGAAAAGTGATACTTAATATTTTAAGTTCAACGATAAAAATCGAAACCCAGTGAGTTAGGGCGCAAATTTTCTCGAAGTCCCCAAATATAATATATCACCGTATTTTTTTAAAAACTATTTGAATAAAATGCGTCAATTCAAAAGGTATTTTTATAAAACAATGGTTTGAGTATTACAACATACATATTTAATAGCAATTCTACATAATTACAAATTATACTAACAATAAATAATAAAAGAATATAACATGAATAAATATATAAAATACTATGTCAAGTAATAATAACGATTAAAAGGACATAAATAAATAAACATGAGATAAAATAAGTAGCAATAATTGAAATAACAAAATCAAACGAAAAGGGAACTAAACATTGAATGAATATTATGACAAAAATATGAGGGTTTATAAAATGATTATATATACATAATAACAATATTTCAAATGAATAAAGATTTTTAAAAAATAAGAATATTTATAACAAATACCTAATTTAGTTATTTGATACATATATAATGATTATACATAATAAAAACAATTAGTAAATAATATATAATAATTTTATATAAAAATATATATAATATACTAATCATAAAATTACGCATATAATAGAAACAAATAAAATATGTTATAAATAAATTTTATATAAAATGAGATTTTAGAGATAATATAATAATACAAAAATTTAAAAATATATAACTAATATGTAAATTATGAAATAATATATATAATATAAATAATATTAAACCAAATAAAATAATACATAGTAGTAATTATATATAAAGATAATAAAAAATCTATACGAATTTATACTATTAATATACGAATAATAATAAAAATATAAAAAATTTAATATGATAAAATATATTAATATAATATTAGAATAATTTAATTTAAAAAAAAGTAAAAAAAGGTTTTAAAAATAAATAAAGGAACCAGGATCAAATAACAATAAAATAAATATAAAGGGGTTTAATTAAAACACGAGCCACACTGCAAGGGATTAATATGGCAATTATGCCAAATTTTCAAAACGAAATCGTTCAAAATTAGCCTTTAAAGAGCCCGAGGGACTAAACTGAAACGCAAGATATAATCCTGGGCGTAATTGTAAAAATATAAAATCTAACATGACATAATTATAAAAACAAAATAATGCGGAAGGGCTAATTCGGCAATTAGACCTTTTAACGAAAACACGCGGGTCCTCCCCGGGTCAGGTCAATGCGCGAATCACAGGTATTTAAACGACGTTGTTTTAATGCTTATTGACTTAAGCAAAAACGGCATCGTTTTTAAACTACTATATAAGTCAGTTTTAATAAAAAAAATCATTTCTAAACTGATTTAAAAAAAATTCAAAATCCTCTGAAGCCCTTCATTCTGTCGTCTGGGCTCCGATCATCGGACTCGTGGGCACGCGCCACACGCGCCGCCGCCCATGGCAGCGCACAGGTAAAATCTTTGCCCCCCCTTTTTTATTTTAATTCTGTTTTGTATATAAAACGTGCGTGAATCAAAAGGGAAAAATAAAGGATGACGAGAGAACAGAATGGAAAATCACCTTTATAAACTGATTTTTGTTTTTATTTCACTGTGATTTTTTTTGAATCTTTCTGTGTATTTTTTCTGTGTATTCTCTCTCTGTGAATATATGTTTTTTTTTTTTACAGATTATGTAGGGCTTTTATAGCCCTTGAAACAAAATAGGAAATACGCCTATTCTGTCTTATTTCCATGTTTGTTGTCCTGTTCTTTCCCTTTTTTGCGCAAGTCAAAGGCGAAGATCTTGCGATGATAGAGTGATTCGGGCGTGGACCGCGGCACGACCGAAGGTTGGTGTGGGCGCGAGGAGCTGATTGCGGCACGAGGTTGGGGTGCTACGGCGCCTAGGGTCTCCCAAAAACCCTAGGCCACTGAAACTGTTTAAGTTTTTGGGCTCCCGTGGGCCGTGTAGATTTTGGGTCTAGGTATGGGTTAGTTTAGGTTTATTTTTGGTCTAAGTTAGTTTATGTATTGGGTCTGTAGGTAGGCTCGGGTAGTTTAAGGTATTTGGGCTAAATCTAACGGGCTTTTGGTTTACTGTTTTTTGGTTTTTGTAAAAGGACTGTAAAAATGGACATTTATTTTTTTATTTTATTTTTCTTAATTCTGGTTTGTTTAAGCCCGGGCATAAATGGGCTATTACAGCTGCCCCTCTTTGTTCATTGTTGTGTAACGAGAATAGAGCAAAGACTATAAAAGGACCCATTTTGCCCGGTCTTGTCAGATGGCTGCCAACCCAGCTGCAACTTCAGGGGGATTGGAATATAAATTTGATGGCTTCAATTTGCTTCACTGCAACTTCAGGAAGACAAAATCTACTATTTTTAGTCCGTTCTACTGCAACTCAGGAAGACCAGACTAATGTCTTCGATCTGCTTCCTGTAACTTCAGGAATGCCAACTCTACCATTTTTCGATCTGCTCCACTGCAAACTCAGGGAGACAAAATCTGATGTCTTTGATCTATTTCTTGCAACTTTAAGAATGTCAGATCTGCTATCTTTGATCGGCTTCACTGCAACTTCAGGAAGACAAGATCTACTATCTTCAGTCTACTCCGCTGCAACTTCAAGGAGACAAGGCTAAAAGTGTCTTCGATCTGCTTTCTGCAACTTTAAGAAGATGAGATCTGCTGTCTTCAGTCTACTCCGCTGCAACTTCAGGGAGACAAGGCTGAAAATGTCTTCGATCTGCTTCCTGTAACTTCAGGAAGATAAGATCTTTTGTCTTCAGTCTACTCCGCTGCAACTTCAGGGAGACAAGGCTAAAAATGTGTTCGATCTGCTTCCTGTAACTTCAGGAAGATGAGATCTTCTGTCTTCAGTCTACTCCGCTGCAACTTCAGAGAGACAAGGCTAAAAATGTCTTCGATCTGCTTCCTGCAGCTTCAAGAAGATGAGATCTTCTGTCTTTAGTCTACTCTGCTGCAACTTCAGGGAGATAAGACTGAAAGTGTCTTCAATCTTTTTCCTGCAACTTTAGGAAGATAAGATCTTCTGTCTTTAGTCTACTCTGCTGCAACTTCAGAGAGATAAGACTAAAAGTGTCTTTGATCTGCTTCCTGCAACTTCAGGAAGACGAGATCTGTAAATTCACCGATCTTGCTACACCGTCCACTGAGGGACATGTCCTGTAGACTTAGTTTAGTATGTTTATGTCACATGACTAAGATGCTATGATCAGAATGAATCAAATGCTTCTAGCTACATGTAACATGTCATGAAGATGATTCCTTTTAAAGGATTAGGATTAGGATGCAATGAACGAAATGAATCAAATGCTCCAAATGAAATTTGCTATGATACAAAAATGTTATAAGTATGATTCCTACTCTAGGTGTCATCACTCATTTGTTCTTCATCTTTGTTCCTCTCGAAACATCAATCATGTTCTGCTGAACAAGCTTGCCCCGCTGTAATTTCAGAGTCAACTCCACTTGAAACTTGAAGACCCAAGCTTGTACAATCCTATTATGATAGGAATTGAACTTTTTCAATCCGTCCCATCTACAATTTTAGGGTATAGGACTTATTTCAAATTCAACCCATTCCACCACAATTCAGGGTTTCTTAGTTCGTCACACCATTCCCCGAATGTTATGACCTGATGACATCACTTACTTTCATCACATCAACTCCTTATTTTATCCAATTATCAATTGGACAGAGAATTTAGAGAAATAGTCTCTATCCAGACTCTTCTTTCTCAAATATTTCTATGCACATGGAAATTCTAAACAATTATCCTGTTTAGGTTCCTTGTCTTATTTAGAAATTTCAAAAGTAATATGTACAACTTCTTTTTGTGAAATTATTAGTTTGTCAATCATTATTTCAATGCAACACATTTATGAATAATGGGTAACAAATAAATTGATCTTAAAAAGAGTTAATTGAATTATCAAAAATACAAAGAAAATTAACTTAGAACATATCTTTGAGAAGAAAAAGAATCCAAAGATAGTAAAATGAATAGGACAAAAATCAAATGCCCTAGTTATTGCAGATTAAGCTTCTATATACAAACTTCATGAAGACTATCTTGAGCTCAACTTGTGTTTAGAAGACCCAAAGTAATTTGTTGATGCCCCAATTACACCACATACTTCATTCTCGGTTGATTTGAGTAGAGCAAGATTACTACATGTCCATTTGGAATTTGAGCCGCCCTTTTCGGGTTTTCAACTCAAAACCCCTTTGGTTTCAAGGTGCCCTTTGCGGGTTTTTGCCTTGGCCTCTCCATTTTTTTTTAGAAATTCAAAGCGCCCTTTGCGGGTTTTCACTTTGGCCTCTTCTCCTTTTCAAGAAAAATATTTTTTGACTGAGTCAGAGTTCATAGGGTTGGGTAAACTCTTCCCATCCATTTCGGTCAAAATCAGTGCTCCTCGAGAGAAAGCCTTCTTCACCACATATGGTTCTTCCCAATTCGGCATCCATTTTCCTCTGAAATCCTTTTGTATGGGAAGAATCTTTTTCAATACATCCCCCTCATGAAACTCTCTTGGGCGAACTTTCTTATTGTAGACTTGTATCATTCGTTTTTGGTACATCTGACCGTGACGAATAGCCCTTAGCCTCTTTTCTTCAATTAAGTTCAACTGATCATATCGAGCCTGAATCCATTCAGCTTTATCCAACTTTATTTCTGACAAAACCCGAAGAGAAGGTATTTCCACTTCAATAGGTAGAACTGTCTCCATCCCATAGACCAACGAGAAAGGCGTTGCCCTAGTAGAGGTTCTGACGAGCGTCCGATAAGCATAGAGTGCAAACGGTAGTTTCTCGTGCCAATCTTTATAAGTTTCAGTCATCTTCCCTACTGTCTTCTAGATATTTTTGTTGGCCGCTTCCACTGGCCCATTCATTTTTGGACGATATGGAGACGAGTTGTGGTGTTTGATCCCAAATTGACTACAAATTTCTGCTATCGTGCTGTTGTTCAAATTCAGTGCATTGTCTGATATGATCCTCTCAGGAATTCCATATCGACAAATAATCTCCTTTTTCAAGAATCGACTAACTGCTGACTTAGTGACCTTAGCATATGATGCAGCTTCTACCCATTTCGTGAAGTAGTCAATTACCAGGAAGATGAATCGATGCCCATTAGAAGCTTTTGATGAGATTGGTCCGATAACATCCATGCCCCACATGGAAAATGGCCATGGAGAAGTCATAACATGCAAAGGTGACAGAGGCACATGAATTTTGTCTCCATAAATCTAGCATTTATGACATTTCTTGGCATAGCTGATACAATCTCCTTCCATGGTGGACCAATAATATCCAAATCTCATTATCTGTCTGGCCATAGTGAATCCATTAGCGTGTGTTCCAAAAACGCCCTCATGAACTTCTTCTAGGATTTTCCTAGCTTCAACAGCATCAACGCATCTCAATAATACTTGATCTTTTCTCTTCTTATACAAGATATCCCCGTCCAAAACATAGTCGGAGGCCAATCTTCTTAGTGTCTTTTCTCATTCTCAGTTGCATGTTCTGGATATTCACGACCTTTTATGTATCGCAATACGTCATGATACCAAGAGTGGTCATCTTTTTTGCTTCTCTTCCAGATTATAACAATGAGCTGGAACTTCGAAAATACTTATCTGAATAAGTCTCATGTCCTTTGGTCTGTTTATTTTGATCATAGAAGCCAGGGTTGCCAAAGCATCCGCCATCTGGTTTTCATCACGTGGGAGATAATTAAAAGTAATGTCATCGAACTCCTCAATCAATCCCAGAAATATTTTTTGGTAATCAATTAGTTTGGGATCTCTTGTCTCCCACTCTCCTTTAAGCTGGTAGATTACTAAGGCAGAATCTCTATATACTTCTAACACTCTGATCTTACGCTCTATAGCTACTCGAATTCTCATGATGCATGCTTCATATTCCGCCATGTTGTTCCTGCAATCAAAATCCAGTTTGCATGTGAATGGGTAATGGTCACCACTAGGGGATACCAATATTGCCCCAATTCCATTTCCCACAGCATTCGATGCTCCATCAAAGTTTAGCTTCCACGGACATTCTTTAGTATTTTCCATATACATCAGCTCTTCATTGAGGAAATCAAAACTCAAAGGTTTATAATCCTCTAGAGCTCTGCTAGCCAGAAATTCTACTACTGCACTTCCTTTTATAGCCTTTTGGTTCATATAGACTATATCGAATTCAGATAGCAAAATCTGCCACCTTTCTATCCTTCCATTCAAAGCAGTTGACTCCATCATATATTTTAATGGATCAAACTTCGAAATCAACCAGGTAGTATGATATAGCATGTACTGCCTCAACCTCTGAGTTGTCCAAATCAAAACACAACACAATTTCTCGATTGATGAATATCTTATTTCACAATCAGCGAACTTTTTACTGAGATAGTATATCGCCCTTTCTTTTCTTCCTAACTCATCGTGTTGACCAAGCACACATCCCATGGAGTTATTGAATACTGACAAATACAGTATCAATGGTCTATCTGGATTAGGCGAAGATAGTACTGGTGCATTTGATAGATATTGTCTGACTTTGTCAAAAGCTTTCTGGCATTCATCGTCCCATACACCTTGGTTGTGTTTCTTGAGAAGACGAAATATGGGATCACATTTCTCAATTAATTGTGAAATAAACCGAGCAATGTAATTTAACCTTCCAAGAAAACCTCGAACATCCTTCTGAGTGCATAGTGGAGGCAATTCTTGTATAGCTTTGACCTTATTTGAGTCAACTTCAATTCCTCTCCTGCTAACCACGAAGCCCAATAAATTCCCAGACCGAGCTCCGAAAGTACACTTTGCTGGGTTGAGTTTTAATTAAAATTTTCTCAATCACAAAAACAACTTCTTCAAAATTTCAATGTGTTCCTTTTCCGTTCGAGATTTCGCAATCATGTCATCAACATATACTTCAATTTCTTTGTGCATCATGTCGTGGAACAATGTTACCATGGCCCTTTAATATGTTGCCCCAGCATTCTTTAGTCCGAATGGCATTACCTTATAACAAAAGGTACCCCACAATGTTATGAAGGTAGTTTTCTCCATATCTTCAGGGTGCATTTTGATCTGATTGTATCCTGAAAAGCCATCCATGAAGGAAAACAATGAATATCACGCCGTATTATCCACCAATGTGTCAATATGAGACAAAGGGAAATTGTCTTTTGGGCTGGCCTTATTTAAGTCCCTATAGTCTACGCACATTCGAACCTTTCTATCTTTCTTAGAGACAGGAACAATGTTGGCAACCTACTCTGAGTACTTGACCACATGTAGAAATCTAGCATCAAACTGTTTCTTAACTTCCTCCTTTATTTTCAACACCACGTCAGGCCTCATTCTTCGTAGCTTTTGCTGAACTAGCTTGTACTCTTCTCTTATGGGAAGGCGATGCACCATAATATCAGTGCTTAGTTTGGGCATATCTTGGTATGAAAATGCAAAGAAGTCTATGAATTCCTGTAATAATTCAACAAGGTCTTGCTTCATCTCTTTAGTTATGCATGTTCCAATTTTCACAACCTTTCCTTCCTCTAAGGCCATGTTCTCTACTTCCTCTTCATGTGGTAAATTTTTTTTCTCCTCTTGCTTTACCATTCTTAACAGATCTGGAGATAAATCACAATCTTGGTCACCTTCAAAATCCTGAGATTCCTCTAAACACATGTCCTGCTCAAAGTGGACCTTTGGATCTGTATTATCGTTGCTCACATCATTGATATCTAGGGACCTGTGATGGGTACCAAAGAATGTACAAAGAACAAATGAATTCGAGGACAACTATTCACATGATATGAATGAGAAATAAAAAAATTTGGAATGAAATTAGAAAGTTAAAAAAATGAAAGAATATTTGCTCAAGTTAATTATAAAAAATGTATTTTAATGAAACAACAATTTCTGAACATGAGCCTATTTCACAAAAGAAATCTTATTGTTCCTAGGCTAAAAAACAATAAGAGCGTTCTGAATATTACTCTGTATAATCTCTAAAAACTACAGGAAGTTCCTCTGCAGTCTAATTGTTCAAAATGCTTCCAGATTCATAAGGGCGAATGCCCAACAGGTTTCTTTGTTCAACTTCTTCCCCGAGTATGGCATTGATGTGAGGACTTTCCAATAACCCTCTCTCAGGGTGAATTATCCCTCCGGATACAAAGGCCCGGGATATGTGGGGGAATGTCATTGATTCCCACTGGACTTCTTCCCCATTCAACCGTACTCTCCTTCTTTCTTGCTTTTTCTCGATTTCCTTCTTTCTTTGTTTAGCATCTGGCCTGAAACCCAAGCCAAAATTGTCCCTCTTCTCTTTTAGCATCGGCACTTGAACTTCCCCATGGAGATGTCTACCCAGGCCTTTTCCTGGTAAGGCTCCCCTCTCCACCATCATTTGTAAACCCATCTTCGTGGTCTTGGATATCTTAGGTACTGGAACTTCATTCCCCTCTAAGATAAATGTTGCATTGACGAACTCTAAAGATCAGAAAGAACACTCAATGGCCTCCTCATTTGTTTCTACATATGGCGCGTCACTGGTAACAGTCGCTATGATGTCTTCCTCTGCGTTTATAGTAACCAGCCGACCATCTGTCACCAACTTTAATTTTTGGTACAGTGATGAGGGCACTGCTCCTACCGAATAAATCCAAGGCCTTCCCAGCAAGCAATTGTACGAGGGCTTGATATCCATCACCAGAAAATCCACTTCATACGTGTTTGGCCCAATCTGCAATGGTATATCGATTTTTCCCATCACTCTTCTCTCGGTGCCATCAAATACTTTCACTATGTTCTGGCATGTCTTCTTGTGAGAACTGTTTATCGGTAACCTCTTTAGTGTCGACAACGGTAAGACATTTAAGGCTGATCCATTGTCGATTAGCATACTCGGTAGAATATATCCTTACAACGAGTAGTTATGGGTAAGGCCTTGGTTGATCCCATGCCCCCATGTGGAATTTCATCGTCACTGAAGGAAATAAAGGTATCCGCACTTATGTTACTAACTAATCGATCAAGTTTATTGATAGATATATCTTTAGTAACATAAGTCTCTTTCACTACTTTCATCAAAGACTCACGATGTACTTTCGAACTTAAAAGTAAGGCTAGCACCGATATGCGAGCCAGTTGCTTGCGCAGCTACTCTACCACGTTGTATTCACTGTGCTTCAAGAATTTTAAAAATTTTTTAGCCTCTTCCTCCTTCACAGGTTCGTTGATAAGGTTGCCAGGTCTTTTCTCTGGTTCAACTGCCATAGTCTTTGACCTTGCTGGTTTTGTTCTGACGTTTATCGAGTCGTAACGCCTTCCACTTCGTGTGTAAAATCCCTCACTTTGGACCTTCTTGGAAGTGCTAGCTGAGTTTTCCACTCCCGGTGTCGTCACATTACAGTCGTAATTCTATGGTACTATCTTGTTATCCTTGTAAGGAAAGGAAACATGTTTCTGGATTACAACTTTAGGCGCAAATTGTGCTCCGCTTTTTGTATTTCTTGGTCAAGAAATTATAATCCTTGGATAATTGACCTTTTGCTTTGTCAATTCCTCTTCAGTTGCACATACGTTTCTTTCCTTTGAGCCTTCTTCATAAAACTCCAATTCCTTATTGTCCTAAGGCTCTGTATCAGGATCCTAAACTCAATACATTCTTGGATCTCATGTCCTTCAACTTTATGGAACTTACAGTGGTTCATTATTCCTTCACATCCTTTCAAAGAATCGAATAATATCATTCCTCTTCTCACCATTTCTTTCCACACCATTCTCAATGGAGTTTTCAGTTTTGAGATATCCTGCTTGGTCTTTCTTACGAGATTTTCCCCAATCGCATTTATCCCCTTATCTCTATGATTGGGTAATAGGTTTTCCGCACTGTGTGTATCATCAAACTTGACAATCCCCATCTTGATGAGCCTCTCAACTACCTTTTTGAAGGCAGTGCAATTTTCTATCAAATGCTCCGCTATTCCTACGTAGTAATCACATTGGGCGTTTGAGTCATACCATTTAGGATATGGGGGTTGTAACAGTTATAGATTATATGGGGACACTACACGTGCATCGAATAAAATTTGATATAGCTTCTTATATGTCATTGAGATTGGCGTAAATTGGAGCTTTTCAAAATTTTGTCTGGAGCCTAATTCTTGTCTTGTCGACCCTTATTGCCCGGCAGTAACTACTTTCGGTTGGCTAACAGTAACTGCCTTTGAGTACCCTTTGTTGTATGTACTCGTATTATTTACCTCACTATCATTTTTCCTATGAGCAGACCTTCTAGTGGTTTCTTCTGCTTCAATCTTACCACCCATTATAGCATTTTCTATCATTTCCCCTGCCATCACTATATCCGTGAAGCTTTTAGTGGTGCTTCCTATCATATGGGTGATAAAAGGTGCCTTTAAAATGTTGATAAACAACATGGTGGTTTCCTTCTCTAAGAGAGGTGGTTGAACTTGCATGGCAACTTCCCTCCATCTTTGCGCGTATTGCCTGAAGCTTTCATTCGATTTTTTTTTCCATATTTTGCAACATGATTCTATCAGGTGTCATGTCTGTAACATGATTATACTGCTTCATGAGGGCTTGAGCTAAATCTCTCCAGGAGCTAATGTTAGCGCTGCTAAGTTGATTGTACCACCTGGATGCCGCCCCCATTAAACCATCTTAGAAACAATAAATCAAAAGTTGATCATTGTTCACATAACCAGTCATGCATTTACAGAACATAGTGATGTGGGCTTCAGGGCAACTAGTCTTATTGTACTTCTCAAATTCCGGCATCTTGAATTTATGAGGAAGTACCAGATTTAGGACCAAACTTAAGTTCTTTGCGTCATGGTCGGCATTTTTCAAAGTCTTGAATTTTTCTTCCAACCATCTACAATGATCTTCCAACTATCTTGAAGATTCAGTTCTGATCCCCTCTCTCTCTGCTATGTCTAGGTCAAGGATAACAGGATTAGCAAGGTTATCCCCTGGGTTGGATCCTGTGCCAATTTGAAAATTCATGGGCACTCCAGTGTCAGCTTACCCTTGCTAAGGCCTAATTATGACAGGTGGCCTTCTGGGATATTCCTCAGGTTGTGTTTGCACGTACGGTAGAGTGAATCCCCTAGGAAAATCCTCATTGTCTTTAGCAGTAACTATGGGACCCTTTCCCTTGTCCATTGCCCCATTCAGCATTTGGGCCATTTGAGTCATCATGTTCCTTTGAGCCTCCAACATCTGGTCCCTCATCTCTTGTTGGAGTTTTGCCATTTGCTCTTGCATCTGGTCTTGCATGTCTCTTTGGAATTGTTACAATCTTTGATCCATTTTCTTTGATTTGGCACATGTACCGTAAGGGTGTTAAGCTTCCAGATTTTCCTTCTCTTTCTCTCTCTCTCTTACACTTTCACTCTAATAATTTCAAGTAATTAGGCTCTCTTTATGGACTTAAATGCATATGATATGCAAATGCATGAATGCAAAGAGGCATCAATTTTGATTCAACTTCATTTTAGAGAATTTTATTAGAAAAAAAATCCTTTACACAAAATGGATTACAAATATGTTTTCGCCCTAAGGCCCAAAGTTCTAATTTTCCTAAACAACAAGGCTAACTCTTGGCCACGATCTAACTGTAGCTCATACTTTGCACTCAATGTATCAGCCTGTACTGCCTAAGTCTGTAAGTGATCCGCTACCTCTCGAATCTGGACTATTGTTTCACCCATGAGATAATCCCGACTTCTAACTTGATCATGAGAATGGTGAAGCTCCTCCTTCCAATGCCCTTCTCTTGTTTCAAGAAGCTCGATCCAAAGTTCACAGCTATGCAATGTCGATTCTAACTCTTCGATCTTACCCTTCATTTTCTCAATCTTGCTTAGACTTGACTTTAGCTCGATCGCGGAATTACGGCTTCGATGGTGATGAAGAGATCGTCCAAGTTCAGCCACTCTAGCTTTTAATTCTTTTTTTTCACTTTGATTTTCTGACAAACTCTTCTCTAGGACCTCATTTTGCACTTGCATTTCTTGAAATTTCCTCTTCCAATAGTTAGCTTTGGCCTTTTCCTCTTGGACCTCTTGTTGCCACTGTTCCGAAGTCTTACCCAATCCAGCGTTCTTCATCATCAGCCGTATCTTCTTATATTCTGTCTTCAAGCTATCTCGATCTTCCTTTTCTCCTTTCTTACTTTCTCGGCTTCTGATTTCTAAACATCCACATCTAGCCTCAAGTACATCTTTTCTTCTTCCAGCTTCTCTATCCTCTTTCCAAGCTCTGAATTCCTCCTTTCGAAATCTTGTTTTATTATCTCCAATTTTGATGGGACCACACGTAAAAATTCTTCAATCGATCGAGCATTTTTTGAACTCAGCACAGGGATAGTGCCATTGACTTTCCTACTCCACCATCCACTATACTCTGGGGTCGTCGTTGGGCTCACATCCACTCTCTTCATGCAATGAGTCTGATTCCAAGCACTAGAAATCTCCTTAACCCTCTTCTTGTAGCTATCACCTTTATACGAAAACTCACTTTGAGCTAATCCGTGTGTAGTCGGTACAAACTGCCTCGATCTGAATTGCCTTAATACAAGCAAAGGTACATATCCAATGGCTCCCCAAATTCCAAGTAGAAGGACTCAATCAAAACTCTCACACCGATACAGAACTTCATTAGGAACCATCCAGGGAGCTCTCCACTCAACATCTTCTTCTAAGAGATTTCGTAGAAGCGCTATCCAATTTTCCTCAGATATGTCATCTCTCCTTGGGGTAGCCACTATCTCTTTTAATGGAGAGTAATTTTCTGAGAATATCCGATAAGAAACCTTGTCCACCCTCCAGAAGTGACTATGGAACCAAGCCAACAACAACTGTGCACATCCTATAAATTTGCCTTCCCTAGCTCTCCTACATGCACTCAATGATTGAAATGTTTCTGCCAAGATCGCAGGAACATGTGTGACCTGTTTGTCAAGTCGATTAAAAAGATCTGAGACAGCTTCATCTAGCATCCCAATGCCCTAAGAAAGATGACTAATCCATATATACTCAAAGTAAATACATCGACTTTCTTTTTCATATCAGGATGCTCTAAAATCAAATCTTTCAAAGCTTTTTATGAGATGCACTTATACTCACCTTTTTGCTTGATTCTGGCTGTGACCCACTATTCGCTCATCCCCGTGATATTCATCAGTTTCCTCACAAAGGTTGAAACTTAGGAGCCATCGAGTAAGCTTTATCAACTTGAATCTTGTGACATCGCAATAGGGCTGTATACTCCACCGTAGGTACCAAATCAACTCTTCCAAAAGTAAAGCAACTATACACAGAGTTCCAATATTGGAAGATAGCTCGAAACAGATTTTCATCTACCTTAATATGCAACAGGTACGGTAAGTCCCCATAGCTGCGGTAAAACAAATGCTTGGTCTCATCACCCCACTGACCCCATATCTCTCTTAATTCCTGAAGATTGTTCTGCGTCACACTGATGCGAGTGTAGTCCCATAGCTCTGATTTGTACCCTTCGGCTAAGCTATCTCATTTTCCTAACTGTGTTTGCTCTGACCATCTACGGACGATTGCATTGTCCTCCACTTTATCAAGGAATTCGTTCTCCATAACCAGCTTTCTAATTTAGAAACTGATCGTGAATTGATACCTCTTTAAAATATGAAATGACATGCAACAAAATAAAACACAATCGATTAGTAATATGAAGTAAAATATAAAGCAAATAGTCAATCGCCTATCTGGGTAATTGCTAAGGTTTGGTATAGCGCTTTCTAGGGTAAGCCCTTAGGTTTTCTATATGTGGTTTAGCTCTAAAGTTGAGGTACCTGAACAAGCAGATTCCTCAATCCTCACCCATTATAGGCTCATATGGACCGAGTTCAGTTTAGGGGAATACATTTCCCTATGGCTGCACAGAGATGAAAATCTCACGAAGACATAGGTATGGATGTATCCTGAAAGTGATTCACTATCCTGCACGGAGGTGAAAACCTCACGAAGGAGTAGCTTCTCGCTCCCACTTAAGGGTGCGACCACAATGGTCATGCAATGCAATGCAGAGGCATTTTATAAAAATAGAATCATATGCAATAAAAAGGATCATAATTTTTAAACCAGATTTTTAAATTCAGAACAAGGACATGAAATTATAGACTTTATAGCTTGACTCTCTTATTAGTCCTCAGTGGAGTCGCCAAGCTGTCGAAACCATTTTTAAAATGCTTTTGAAAAACGAGGATCGACGTTAAAAAATAAAAATGGAGTCGCCACCATTCCCTTTTTACTTAGGTGTGATTGGATCACCTTTGTAAAACTTTTTATTTTTAAAAATTTGATTTTGATCCACAAAAAAAAAAAAAATGGGTTCGGGAGTCGGTTACATATGAGGAAGGGTTAGCACCCTCATAACGTCCTAAAATTGGTACCCAATCGATAAAATCATGTCCTATTGTCGAAAATTTGAAAATTTTTAAAATATGATCCTTTTATTAGAAAGAAAATCAAGATTTGCCTATTTCAAAGAAATAAGATGTCATATCCAGTAAGTTAGGATATAACATATCTAGTAAGTTAGGATATAACATTTCAAAAAAATGGGTTAGATTCGCCTTTATTTGTAGAAAATTCTTATCTCGAAACACAAAACATCATATCCAGTAAGTTAGGATACAAAGTTTTGAACTTTTGAGAATAAGTTTTGATTTGGAAATTTATGAGTTTCAATTTTAAAAGAAAAGGGATACTTAATATTTTAAGTTCAATGATAAAAATCGAAACCCAGTGAGTTAGGGCACAAATTTTTTCGAAGTCCCCAAATATTATATATCACCGTATTTTTTTAAAAACTATTTGGATAAAATGCGTCAATTCAAAAGGTATTTTTATAAAACAATGGTTTGAGTATCATACATATTTAATAGCAATTCTACATAATTACAAATTATACTAACAATAAATAATAAAAGAATATAACATGAATAAATATATAAAATACTATGTCAAGCAATAATAACGATTAAAAGGACATAAATAAATAAACATGAGATAAAATAAGTAGCAATAATTGAAATAACAAAATCAAACGAAAAGGGAACTAAACATTGAATGAATATTATGACAAAAATATGAGGGTTTATAAAACAACTGTATATACATAATAACAATATTTTAAATGAATAAAGATTTAAAAAAATAAGAATATTTATAACAAATACCTAATTTAGTAATTTGATACATATATAAATGATAATACATAATAAAAACAATTAGTAAATAGTATATAATAATTTTCATATAAAAAAATTATATAATATACTAATCATAAAATTACGCATATAATATAAACAAATAAAATATGTTATAAATAAATTTATATAAAATGAGATTTTAGAGATAATATAAAAATACAAAAATTTAAAAATATATAACTAATATGTAAATTATGAAATAATATATATAATATAAATTATATTAAACCAAATAAAATAATACATAGTAGTAATTATATATAAAGATAATAAAAAATATATACGAATTTATACTATTAATATACGAATAATAATAAAAATATAAAAAAATTTAATATGATAAAATATATTAATATAATATTAGAATAATTTAATTTTAAAAAAAGTAAAAAAAGGTTTTAAAAATAAATAAAGGAACCAGGATCAAATAACAATAAAATAAATATAAAGGGGTTTAATTAAAACACGAGCCACACTGCAAGGGATTAATATGGCAATTATGCCAAATTTTCAAAACGAAATCGTTCAAAATTAGCCTTTAAAGAGCCCGAGGGACTAAATTGGAACGCAAGATATAATTATGGGCGTAATTGTAAAAATATAAAAATATAACATGACATAATTATAAAAACAAAATAATGCGGAAGGGCTAATTCGACAATTAGACCTTTTAACGAAAACACACGGATCCTCCCAGGGGTCACAGGTCTTTAAACGACGTCGTTTTAATGCTTATTGACTTAAGCAAAAACGGCTTCGTTTTTAAAGTACTATATAAGTCAGTTTTAATAAAAAAATCATTTCTAAACTGATTTAAAAAAACAAATTCAAAATCCTCTGAAGCCCTTCATTCTGTCGTCTGGGCTCCGATCATCGGACTCGTTGGCACACGCCACACGCGCCGCCGCCCATGGCGGCGCACAGATAAAATCTTCACTCCCCTTTTTTTATTTTAATACTGTTTTGTATATAAAACATGCGCGAATCGAAAGAGAAAAATAAAGAATGACGAGAGAACAGAATGGAAAATCACCTTTATAAACTGATTTTTGTTATTATTTCGCTGTGATTTTTTTTTGAATCTTTCTGTGTATTCTTTTTGTGTGAATATATGTCTTTTTTTTTACAGACTATGTAGGGCTTTTATAGCCCTTGAAACAAAATAGGAAATACGCCTATTCTATCTTGTTTCCATGTTTGTTCTCCTGTTCTTTCCCTTTTTGCGTAGGTCAAAGGCGAAGATCTTACGACGATGCAGTGATTCGGGCGCGGACCGCGGCGCAACTGAAGGCTGGCGTGGGCGCGAGGAGCTGATTGCGGCGCGAGGCTGGGGTGCTGCGGCGCCTAGGGTTTCCCAGAAATCCTAGGCCATTGAAACTGTTTAAGTTTTGGGGCTCCTTTGGGCCGTGTAGATTTTGGGTCTAGGTATGGGTTAGTTTAGGTTTATTTTGGGTCTGAGTTAGTTTAGGTATTGGGTCTGTAGGTGGGCTCGGGTAGTTTAGGGTATTTTGGCTAAATGTAACGGGCTTTTGGTTTATTGTTTTTTGGTTTTTGTAAAAGGACTGTAAAAATGGACATTTATTTTTTATTTATTTTTTCTTAATTTTGGTTTGTTTAAGCCCGGGCATAAATGGGCTATTACAACCTCACACACACACCCAAAACATTTATCCACTAAAGCAGATACACAATTGTGTCAAGATTTCATAGAAATAAAGATAGAAATTTTGGGGCGTTACAATTCGTGTATTTTATAAAGTTATAACAAAATATATATTATTTAAATCCTCATTTTATTTTCATTTATGGCCAAAAAAATTATTATAAAAATAATTTACATGTTATAAAAGTTTTATCATATATTTATTTATAAAAATTTATGGTCAAGTATGGACATAACTTATTTATGTTTACATGTTATTTATTATAAAAATAATATACTTATTCATAAAAAAATGTTATAGATTTTTTTAGCAGAACTTATTTATAAAAATAACTTTTAAAAGAAATGGAAAAAATATTATTTATAATAAGTGTTATAAAAGTTTTGGACAATTTATAAAACTATTTTATGGGGTATTTTACAAGAAAAAGCTCATTTCCAACATTATTTATGAAAATGGGCCACTTAAAAAAATTTTACTAAAATAGTCCAAAAATTGCCAAACGCTCATACGTGGAAGCATTTTCAAGGAAAAACACAAAAAAAAAAATGCATTGATGGGGACGCGCTTTCAGCAAAAGTGCACTGACATGGGTGCGCTTTTGCCCGTGCTTGAACTAAATTTTCAAAAAAAGCCATTTTTTAAAAATATTACAAAAATAGACCAATTTTTTGAAAATATACTAGAATAAGATTTTATAAAGACCCAAAGTGACAGCACCATTTTTTTCTTTACTTTTTAATGCCACCAATTAATGTGAAAATAAAATTAACTTACAAAACAGATCTTTATATAGACCCAAAGTCTCATTTCCCTTGTTTTCTTAAGTAATGTGGGATGTGAGATATGTGTATATATAGACTCATGAATAAGTTTGCAGCTTGGTTCTAGACAATGTGGGATTCCTTTATCTTTTAACTAATAACATAATATTAAAGGCTACACTATATTTTATATATTTTTTTACTTATAGAGTTTAAATTTTTTTACAAAAAGTTAACATTTGTTACATTATAAAAAAAATTTTAACACTATAAGTAAAAAAAATTATAAAATATAAAATGAGTATAATATTTAAAAAATTACTAATAGTTGAGTGATCATTTTGTAAGTTTTTACAATTTGATAGCCAAAAAATCATAGTTAAGTGACTACTAATGTAATTTAATCAAGATATAAAAATATGAAAAATAATTATTATATTTTATGTATATTATATATTTCTATAAAAAAACTTATTTAACATAATTATATACTATGTTTTAATAGATTATCTATCTAGTCAAAATACATCTGAAATAAATTTATCAACATTCATTAGGTGATGAAAATTAAATTAAAATTAAGATTAAAAAATTAATGAGTATAGTAAAATATTAAAAAAATAAATATTTTAACAAAGAGATATCAATTTTTTAAAATTACAATATATATATATATATTATTTGAGTACCAAATACTCATAATTTATTTATTAATCAAACATTCCTAACATAAAATAAAACAAATAATAAAAAAACTAAAAGTATAACTTCTAAATTGAAATAATGGAAAATTATTTTAAAAATTAGAATTGCATGGATATTAAATTCAAACATTTAAAATTGAATAGAACATTAATGCATGTACAAGTTTCATATATATAATTTGTTCTTTTTTTTTAAATAGTCCTTTTATATATGCTAACAATTGTAAAATACAATAAGATTAAAGATATCAAAAGATAATTTTATAATATGAGAAAATGTTAACAAAATATAAAAAAATAGAAATTATTTTGTAAAAAAAATTATAAAATATAGTGTAGCATTTAATATTATGTTGTTAGTTAAAAGATGAAGGAATCCCACATTGTCTAGGAACAAGTTGCAAACATATTCATGACTTTATATATACACATATCTCACATCCTATATTGTTTAATAAAACAAGAAAAATAAGACTTTGGGTCTATATAAAGATTTGTTTTGTAAGTTTTATTTCCATATTAATGTAATATTTCAAAAAATGGGTCTATTTTTGTAATAATTTTTAAAAAAATGATCTTTACGGACTAAAGCGTGTCTTTGTCAACACGCTTTTCTACGTTTTCCCTTAAAAATTCTTCCACATAAGAGCGGTTTGCAATTTTTTGATCATTCCAGTAAATAATTTTTTAATTGACCCATTTTTTTTAAATAATGTTGGAAATGGGTCTTTTCTTGTAAAACACCCTATTTTATGAAGGTTAAATATTATAAATGATATATTATTTTGACTTAATTTACGTATTCTAAAAAGCGATATAACCTAGTATAAGTCTTTCTCCAAATTAAGTTTTTATAATTAAAACTATAAATTATTTGAAATGTAAACCTAAATATTATAAAATTGATGCTAATTATGCAAATAAAAAAAGTTTTTATATAGTGGTGTCAGATGCAAGCATCATAGACAAGCAGAGAACTTTTTAATTAGACAAATTCAAGGTTTTGAAATATGGTTGAGAAGACATTTATTATTCTAGAAAAATATTTCTCATATTAACAACATCACATTAGTATAGCATAAGTATGTTGCATATTTTATAACTACAATCCTAGGTGGAATTAGGGGTGAGTGTTCGCTCAAATCGAGTGAAAAATTTTTGAGTTAATCGAGTTGACAGGTCCTATTTTATCATCCTAACTTGATTTGAAATTTTTCCGAATTGAGTCGAGTCGAATCGAGTGAAATTGTTCAAGTTAAATTAAAAAAGTAAACATGTTAAACTAAAATCTTGTTACAATATAACTAATTTCATGTTATAGTACATAAATTTGAAACCATATATATTTGAAAACTTTTTTAATGCAAAATAATAATAATAATAATAATAATAATAATAATAATAATAATAATAATAATAATAATAATAATAATAATATTTTAGTATGATAAACTTGAATAATTAATTAACTTATTTAGGTCCCAAAAATTATTATTTTAGACAAATTTTAAAATTTTAACGTTCTTTATATATTTTTTAAAAATATAAATTTTAGAATTTTTATAAATATTTAAAAATTTAAAAATTATTCTGAAATATTTTGTAATTTTTATTCAGATAGACTAATTTATTCATTTTCAAAATTGACAGGGGCCACAGGGTATTTACACCAATCTGTTATTCAAATTATTTGAATTTTAAAATTTAACTCGACTCGAAAATTGAATGACTTATTTGAGTTGACTCAAACAAATCGAACAACTTGATTCGATTAACTCGAAATTCAATTTTTTTTTTTTCAATTTTTTGAATCGAATCGAGTTTTGCTCACCCCTTAAGTAGAATTGAGATTATCCATATACTTCAAAAAGTACATGAAAGAAGGAGATATTAATCATATTAATGATGTATACTCAAATTCAGATGATGATGAACTCGATCAAGGGCTAACAGATGATGATAAGAAGAATATATTAAATATTAAAGATAGAATAACCCAACAAATATGCACTAGAACAATTAGATAAAATTGCATATAATGTTTATTTTTCTTACTATTTTTATTAGTAAATGTATTATCATCTACTTTTTTAGACTAACATAATAGATGATTTGATTTTAATTTGTTTAGAAATTATTTTTATCACACTAATTAATAATTTTTTATAGTAATTAATATTTTAAAAAAATATAAATTATGTAAATGTGTAATTACAATTTGTACAACCAAACATGACATAAGGCATTATGATGTAATTACACTCTCTCAATCAAACACGTCTAGAAAATTACAATTCTTTGAAATTATAAGAGAGTGTAATTACACTTTCGTTCAATTAGATTGTGCTATCCAAACAAACGATAAAAAAAATTGAGTTATACACAATAAACAGCAACACTAGTTATTGAAGCCACGACACAAATAAGTAATTTGTTTATTATGTTTCTTGTTTCAATTTAAATGGATTAAACTTATGCCAAAGTAATCTCTGTTGGGTGAAACTTATTTATCTTCTACAAGTAAGCATATTTTTGCTAGATGATAGATAGTCATGAATATGTGATACATTATTGCCAAAGAAAGGCTTTGCTTGTTAGTTATAAATATTATTGAACTATGTAGAAGAATACTACTGACAAAGTGCTATCTTTTTCCAAAGACTAAATAACAATTTTGTGCTACGTATCTTGAGATGGGCTCACTTGTATGTATATATGTTTGATATATATTGATTTATCTTCACATATACATGTTCTGTACAGTTGATTGATTATGAGCATTCTTTTATATAGTGTCTTCTACATATGTTAATATGAGTCATATTCATGTGTTTAACGGCACAAACTTCAAGAAATAGAAAGAGAACATTATGCTTTTGCTTGGTTGCATGGGTCTGGCCATGTGTTAAAGTTCGATCGCCAACAAATCTGATCAATAGTAGTGCTGCAAAACAAAAAAGTTGCATTAAAAAATTGCGAGCATTCAAATCGCATGAGTTTGATGGTAATGCGACATTCAATTTCCGAATCCATAAGAGTCGGTTGAAATGATGACAAAAGATGCCAATGGTTTCCTAAAACAAATCCTTGACCAGTTCACTATCAACGAAAAGACTGAAACAAATAATATTCTTTCTAAGATCATTTCAATGCAATATAAGGGTAAAGGAATCATAAGGTTGTATTTAAGGAAATGTCTAATCTAGTGACCAAACTTTGTGCATCTAGTTTTGATCTCTCTTCCTACACAATTTAGACCATTCAAGATTCACTATAATGCTTAGAATGAAATTGGACTCTAAATGAGCTTATATCATAATCTGTGAAAGAAGAAGAGAGACTGAAACAAGAGAAGATTGAAAGTGCTCATTTGGTATTGTCTTTTGGGACTAAACTAGCTTCAGATAAACAAAAAGGAATAATGATAAAGAAACTGCAATCCAAGGAACATCGTAACATAAAGCACAAGAGAAACAAGGTAGCTGCCTGTTACTTTTGCAATAAGACTTGTCACATGAAGAAAAGAATGTTTCAAGTATGTTACATGACATGAAAAGAAAGGTAAAGTTTTCAAAAATAACATAAATTCTGAAGTCAATTTGGATTTGGTACGTGGTTAGATACTGGAGCAATTACTCACATAAGTGTCATTATGCAAGATTGTTTAAGGAGCTGAGGGTTGATGTTGAAAAAGATACATATATGTGGAAAATATAAATAAGGAAGTAGTTGAAGTCATTGGTGTCTTTAGAATTTAATTATATATTGGTTTTTATTTGGATTTAGATATGATACTTTTGTTGTACCATCATTTAGATGGAACTTAACTTCTATTTATTGTTTGTACATGCGTAATTTAGATAAACTTGTTCTTTTAAAAATGAAATTTAAATCTTGTTGAAACTGGTACACTGATTAATAAGCTTCAAACCGTAAAGAAAATATGCATTCAAGTTATTTTTTATGGAAAACAAGATTAACAAAAAAATAATTTATCAATATTATGGCATAAGCTATTCGGTCATATTTCTAAATATATATATAAAAGCTTGAGTTAAAAGGAATTTTTAATTCCCTTGATTTATCATACATTAAAATATGTATTGAATGCATACAAATAGTTGATAATGCAAAGGGTTGTTGTTAGAGGGTATATCTCACATTGGTTAAGTACAAACTATCGAGAGAGTTTTTATATATCTTTATTTCTTATTCTTATCAAGTAATTAGGCTATAGGCTTATCACACACGTGCGTTGTTGCTTGCTTGGTTCATGTTAACACATGTTTTTGACATGTATTGCCAATTTATTTTTTTCCTGTTTTACTGTTTCGAAAAAATAGTGGGATAGTTTCAAAATTATTCCTACATTTTTTACTATTTTGTCCTTGCTTATTTACCATTTTGATTCCCTCATTTTTACACACAAAAAATAAGGAACACAACATTCTCTGGAAAACTCTATTCTCCTCTTCCTTTATGATTTTCTTGTACACTCTGTCAGTTTTCCCTAAATCACTTTAGAGAAAATTCTGTTTAGGAGTTTGGGTTTTAAGCGGGACCGACTGTGACCCCTCCAAATTTTTTCTGAGAATTGATCCTACTGTGATTTCTCTAAGAAGAGTAACACCAATCGAGTTACATCTTCCTTATTTGGGTGTACAATAATCGAAGCACTGTATTAACCTTGAGGGACTACATCCACTACACGATTACACCGATTAGGACAAATTCATTTCTAAGACAGTGGTTTATCACAGCACAATAAATTTTTGATTTCTTAATTCGTTACTTACTTTCCAATCAGTGCTAATAGGTTATGTCTTGCAATAGCTTATTTTCCAACACAAACAAATATAAAGAAAATTGCTACCAGTAAGAATTCCTCTTATGAACTTTACGGATGATTACTTTCATTATAGTTATCTGTATTTAATTCATGAGAAATTATAATCTTTAGGCATTTTCAAAAATTTTAAAGATGAAGTTAAAAATGAAGTAGGCAAAAATATTAAAGTTGTCAAATTTTATCGTGGATGTGAATTGTAGGAGCCCAATTTTGCCCAGGCCCAATAATAAAACAAAACCAAATAATAAAGTCCAATTACAAACAGTCCAAACTAAAAATAAAAAATAAAAAACCCTAATGGCCCAGTGGCTCACAACCTAAACTAAGTTTTGAGAAAAACAAAAAAACAAAAAACCCTAGCCGCCGCTACTCATACCGAGGCCTAACCCGCGTCTTCTCTCCCCTCCGTTGACTCTCCATGGATACCTAAAAAAGAGAAAGAAAACAAAACAGAGAACTACAGAGAACAGTAGAAGCAGAAAAGACAAAAAGAAAAAAAAAAGAAACTAATATCTTGTAATATATTTCGGCTATAAGAGCCAGACACCATATGTATTTTTTTGGATGGAGAAATATATAAAAAAAACAGAGATTTTGAAACAGAAATCATACAAGGTAATTCATTCTTTTTTTTATTTTTTATTTTTAAATAAATAAATAATAATAAGATTTTTTTACCTGTCATTTGGTCTTCGCACCACCGACGTTATAAAATCGAAGACCTCCCAGGATCTGCATGTTTTTGGACTAAGGGTCTATTTACCCTTTCAGTCCTTCCGCTTTTGTACTCTTTTTCAATCTGGTCCTTATTTTAACTTTTTTCTTTTTTAAATTTAGCCATTTGATTTTTGTTATTTTTTTATTTTCGTCCTTTGACTATTTAGTCTCCAGGGAATGATGCGTTTAAGGGACAAAGGGATTATTGCCTAATTGATCCTTGTCTTTCCTTCGTGCATTTTAATCCCTTACCCTATTTTATTGTTTAATTTGTTTATTTTATTATGATTTTTACTTTAAATTTTGTTTAGATCGTCATTTAGTCCCTTCCGATCTTTTATATTTTATTTTCCTTAGTATTTATTTGTATATATATATTTATACATTTATCTATTTTTTATTTTTTTATTTTTCCTTTTCTTTTCTCACTATTATTATTATTTATTTATGTATTTTATTACAAATTTCACTCTTAATTTCATTTACATTTTAATTTGGTCCTATGTTTTCAATATTTTATAAACTATTTTCCTCTATATTTATTTATGTATTTATTTATTTCCTTGTCCTTATTATATTAAAATTGGTATTGTCTTACTTTGTTTATGTGCATATTATTATTATTATTATTATTATTATTATTATTATTATTATTATTATTATTATTATTATTATTATTATTATTATTATTATCATTGTTATTATTTATTATTTATTTATTTTTTATTGTTCATATTAGTATTAAAGTAGTATATATTATGTGATTATCGTCGTCATTATATGTATTATGAATTGTTTTATCAGTATATTCATATTATTGTCATTTATTAGCGTGAAATTTTATTCGTATATGGTCGTTCTATTTTCTACATTACCATTTTATCTTATTTCATTAAAATCACGTCATGAATCACGTTTAAACATATTTACCCATAGTTGTTTTTATACTATACCCCCAAATAAAATAAATAGCGATCGTTTTAAATTTTACATATGTTATTATAAAAAAAAGGGGAAAAATTTTAAAAATAGGCAATATTTCGTATTTGAAGATTCAAGGAGTCGTGCCCTAACTTACGTGGTTTTCGATTTTCTCGTTGAATCTAAATGATCAAATATCCTTTTAGAATTAAAATACGTGAGATTTAATATAAAAAAAATAAAAGGCAAGCTTATTTTCGAGAATTCAAGACGTCGTGTCCTAACTTACAAGATACGACCTTTTGTTACCTCGAGATAAGAAAGCCTTTTACATACGTTTTGATCTATTTAAGGGATTTTACTAAAAAAATATATACATTAATACAAAGAGGGATCGTATTTTAAATTCTTTTTCAGTTTTCAACTTTTGACATTAAGACATTAATTAATCAATTAGGTACCAATTTTGGGCGTTACTAGGGTGCTAATCCTTCCTCGTACGTAACCGACTCCCAAACCCATTTCCTGAATTTTGTATACCAAAACCATTGTTTTAGTAAATCAAGTCATTTATTAAAAAGATCAATTTACGAGGTGCTCCGATCATACCTCATGAAAAAGAATTGGTGGCAACTCCTATTTTTGTTTTTTTAAATAAAAGTCGATTTCAAAAAAAAAAAAGTTTCGACAGCTTGGCGACTCCATTGGTTATAAAATAAGAGAGTCAAGTCGCGAGTTGATTACTTTTGGTCTTTTTTTTGTCGAAATTTGATAATTTGGTTTAAATTTACGACCCATTTATTGCATTTCATCCTTAATGTTTTGATACCTTGAGTTGTATAGCGATCTAGTACATCTGTTTTATTGGTTCAAAAGTTTCTTTTGTGTGTTTATTATATGTTGCATTGCATAATCGCTCGATTTTACCTTTCTTAAGTGAGAGTGAGAAACTATTCCTTCGTGAGGTCTTCACCTCCGTATAGGATAGTGAATCACTTTCAGGATACATCTTTACCTATGTCTTCATGAGATTTTCATCTCCGTATAGCCATAAGGAAATGTATTCCCCTGAACTGAACTCGATCAGTATGAGCCTATAATGGGTAAGGATCAAGGAATCTGTCTGTTTAGGTACCTTTTCTTTAGAACCGAACTGCATATAATAAGCCCTAAAAGTCCACCATAGGTAGGACCATACCAAACCCTAGTGGTCACCCGAATAGGTGCTTTATTTATTATTTCTTCTTTGCTTTGAATTCTAGCTTGGTATGAAATGTATTGACTTGTTTTGTTTTGACTGTGATTGCATGGCATTTTCATTATAAAAAAGGTGTTAATTCACGTTCAGATACTAAATAGAGAGCTTGCCCTGGAAAAGGGATTTCTTGATAAAGTAGAAGATAATATGGCTATCCGAATATGGTCCGAGAAAATGCAACTAGAGAAGGGTGATAGTCTGACAGAGGGGTACGTGTTAGAATTGTGGGATTTCAGTCGCATCAATGTGACTTAGAACAATCTCCAAGAGTTGAAAGAAATATGGGAACAATGGAAAGATGAAACTAAACAGTTATTCTACTGTAACTATGGTGATCTACCCTATTTACTCGATGTCAAGGTGAATAAGCACTTGTTTCAAGCTTTGGCTTAATATTGGAATCCCGCCTAGAGCTGTTTTACTTTTGGAAAAGTAGATTTCGTGCCTACTGTGGAGGAGTACACAACTTTACTTCGTTGCCCGAGGATTCAAGTTGACAAAGCTTATTCTATAGCCGCAAACATTCCAACTTTCTTAAAGAAACTAATAAGCATCACGGGGATGAGTGAGAAATGGGTCGTGGCCCGAATCAAGCAAAAATGAGATAGTAAATGTATTCCTTGGAAAAGTTTGCGTAATTTGATTTTGGCACATTCGAACACGAAGAAAAGGGTCAATGTCTTTACTTTTAGTATTTACGGATTGATTATTTTTCCAAAGCAGTAGGGCACATAAATGAGGTAGTTTCAGATTTATTTGACCGACTTGACATCATGCCTGTCCCGGCAATTCTGGTCAAAACCTTCAGATCTTTGAGTGCATGTTGAAGAGCGGGTGAAGGAAGGTTTATCAAGTGTGCGCATCTCTTGTTAGTATGGTTCCATAGCCACTTTTGGAAGGTAGAAAAGGTTTCTTATCGAGTATTCTCCGAGAACTACTCTCCGTTGAAAGATTTAGTGGCTACCCCAAGGCGAGATGACATTTCGGAGGAGAAATAAATGGCAATTCTCCGAAGTCTCCAAGACGAAGACGTTGAATGGAGAGCTCATTGGATGATCCCTGATTAGAATCTGTACCGAAGTCTACTCGGGATATGGAGAGCTATTGGATATACTTTTGTACTTGTGTTGAGGCAGTATAGATCGAGGCAGTTCATACCGGCAATGCAAAGGTTGGCTCAGTGCGAGTTTGTGTACAAGGGTGACAATTACAAGAAGAAAGTTCGTGAAATATCGAATGCTTGGAATCAAACCCATAGAATGAAAAAATTTGCCGCAAATCCCATGACAACCCCCTTATATGATTAGTGGTGGGGTAAAAAATTCAATGACAATGTCCCCATATTAAGTCAAGAAAACACTCGCCCAATGGAAGAACATTTACAAGTGATCCCGTCTAAGCTAGAAATCATAAAGCAAGACTTTGAAAAGAGAAGTTCAGAACTATAAAAAAAGATAGAATAGTTGTAAGAGGAAAAGATGCTGCTAGGATTAGACGTTGATGTCTAGAATTCAGAGGTCGAGAAGATGAGAAAATGAAAGAACAAGACTGAAGAAAACTTGGACAGTCTAAAAACAGATTATAAAAACCGCGCTTGTCGATAAGGACTACCTGGTTGGGTAAAACATCGGAACAATGGCGGCAAAAGATCAAAGAAGAAAAGATTAGAGCCGATCGATGGGAAAAGAAATTCCAAGATGCTCAAGTTCGAGAAGAGGCTCTAGAAAAGAGTTTGTCAGAAAGCCGAAATGAAAAGATTGGATTAAAAGCCCGGGTAGTAGAATTAGAAAAGTCGCTTCATCAATATCGTAGTCACAACTCCGTAATTGAGTTGAAATCAAGCCTAAACAAATTGAAGAGCTGAAAGGAAAGATAGAAGAGCTCAAAATGACACTGCAAAATTGTGAACTTCGAGTTGAACTTCTTGAAGTGAACAATGAACATTAGAAAGAGCAACTCTAATGCTCTCAAGTCAGATTAGGGATAGAGTTCACATCATGGGCGAAGCTATGACTCAAGTACTGGAAGTGGCCAATCATTTGCAAACCCTAGCAGTTCAAGCCGACATGCTAAGCTTAAAATTTGAATCAGAATCGAATCAGGGTCCAGAATTAGCTTGGCTTCTTAGAAAATTCAAGGCTTTGAGTATTAGGGCAAAGTCGTATATGTAATCTGTTTTATGTAAAGAAATTTGTTTTCTAGTAAAGTTGTTCTAATAGAATTGATCAGAATCAATTCCTTTTTTTGCATTCATTTCATTCATCTGCATTACATTTAAAGATATGTATTAAGTTTCATAAAAAGACCCTAATTAATCAAAATTAGGACAGTTACCCTGGAAACCAACGAGAATCTACCAACTGAATATCGTTACGATACCCGCAGTAAAACCAAAGCAATGGATCAAAGATTAGAGAAATTAGAACAAATGTAGAAAGACATGCAAGATCAAGCGCAACTGCAGGAACAATTAGCCAAAGTACAACAAGACATGAGGGATCCAATACAAGAATCCTAACGAAGTATGATAAGCTAGTTGACCCAGTTGCTGGCTAGAGGAATCGAAAAAGGAAAAAGTACTATAGTTAACTCGGGGGATGAAAATGAAGACCCTACTAACCCCCCAAGCTTTACCTGTAACATCCTGAATTAATGGGTCTATGCGTTTAGTATAGGAATATGTTTAATATGTTAACTTAGGTGAAAGGGGTCTAAATTTGGGCTTAGAATTAGGCAAGGGCCCAGATTAAATTATTTTAAGGTGGCATCATTAACAATTAAAAAGGTGGTAATTATGTTTAAAATGCCAAACATGGGCTTGTGGCCCAACATTAAGTGGCATTATAAGGGAATTAGAAGTGACACCACACACAAGGGATTTAGAGGCCCAAAATTTAAGTTTAATGAGGCCCAGATCTTTTAATTTAAGTGAGTTAAATTTGACATTAGGGTTAGTAGGGGTGGACGGCTACAAGGCTAGAAAATAGGAAAATTATGTGGATTTTTAAGTGATAATATCATAGATAAAAAGGAGAAAAGTTAGGAGCTTATCTCCAAGGGAAGTGTTGGCCGAAAATCTATCACCTAGAGGAGTGTAAAATTGGCCATCTTTGCATGGCAAAGAGGGTGCCAAAATTCTCCTCTCCTTTAGCTTAAATTTTAAAGGCGTTTTCGGTATTTAGCAATAGGTGTCAAAAATCTATAAATAGAGGGGCTAGCTCCTTAATTCTGACATTTAAAAACCCTAGTTTTCTCTATTCTTTGTGCCGAATTCTTTAGCCTCTCCCTCTCTAATTTCTTTCTCTAAATTTCTTTCTTCAATTACTTCAAAAGCCGAAACTTCTCCCCACTTTCTTTTCCCTTGTGCCGATTTCTCAAAAAAGCCGAAGCATCCATCGCTTTTTCTTTTATTCATCATATTTGAGGAATTTTTTTATACTTCCGGCATTTAAATCTTCCATTGGCATTGCCGAGTCCTCTCCCTAGTGCTGGTCGAATCTCCTAAGCTAAGGTAAGAGTCGATTTTTGATTAGTTCTCATAATCTATTTTAGAAAGGCAAAAGCCGAAAAGCTAATAGTATAATGGTTCTATGATTGGGCTGCAATTCGGGATTTGAAGGAAGCTTGGTCAACTAGATCTAAAAGCCGAAAATAGCTGGTCTCCAATTTCGGGATTTTAAGGTAAGAAGAGTTGTTTATTCAAATATATAAAATTGGGTAGAACACTAACCATGGCCGAATATAGGAGAGGCCCTAGTTTCACATCCTTCCGACTTTTTGAAGCAAAGCTGTAGATTGGTTTAGCGAGGGTATCGACATTAATCAGGTGTGTAGATCTCTAACACATTACTAATAAACTTGTATGTATATCTATTTATGTATGTTATGGGCTAAAAAGCCAGAATAAGGCTGCAGTAAAAGGGTTAGGCAAGGATGCCAGGTACGTAAACATGGAACTCCCTATGTGTATCAAAAAATATTTATGTCTGCATGATGTTTTCTTATGTATGTATGAATGGGGTGAGAATGATGATAATTGAAGGGGAAGTGCATGATAGGTCACTTGGTGATCGGTGGTAGAAATCCCACATAATATAAATGTAAGGTCACATAGTGATCGGTGGCTATGCCATGTTTAATGATTCCTACTTGATAGGAATAGGCAGTACGGCTGTCGTTTTGGTGTGTAGCGGATGGAGGGTTGATTGTAGAAATTCCCAAGGTGTGATGGTTGGTACGGGTTGTTGTGTAGAGGATGGAAACCTAGGATGGGTTGGGTTATTCATTCCTTATTGTTTATTTTGTGATTATGAATGATGCCTTCCTGTATGGGCCAGGGCCATAATGTGTTTGTAGGCTCAGGTCGGTGTGTGTTTTGTGATTTATACACTGAGTCTTTGTGACTCACGTTTTCCTTTTCTCTACTCTTTAGATGAGCAGTAGATCGTGGATATGGGAGCCGAGACGGACTCGAAGGGCCATCAAGTTCTATTTCTACAAGTTATTTTCTTTTGGGATTTCTTAAAGTTTAATTTATTTCATTGTTATTTCGAGAATATTTATGTAATAAGGCCCCTAGTTTTCATTCAACTCAGTAGTTATCAATGTTAAGCAACTTATGAATTTTATGATAAGGTTTATTTATACTTAATAATAAAAATACAAAGAGGTTTATTTTCAAAAAGTCTCTCCTTTATTCAAATTTAATTAACTTAACTTGTGTTTTCAAAACGCGATAAAGTGTTATGTGTTTGATAACATGCCAGATCCGGTCGAAACGCATGGGCCGGGTTCGGGGTGTTACATTACCCTAGTAGATGTCCAGGCCCAACCAGACACATATTCACGGAGGGCAGCCGTTACTATAAGACCTCAACAATATTAGGCCTATACCTTGACACCGATGAACTACCCAAAAGGTTCAAGTTCTAATCTTGGGGATAATCTGACCAATCCTATTCTTCCTGATCTAGATGATATGGCAGAAATGGATAAAGCAAAGGTAGAACTGCCAAAACAACTAGAAGATCAGTGCAAGTGGTTAGAAGAAAAATTCAGAGCAATAGAGAATGCTGATTACCATTGTGAGATTAAAGCTAAAGATTTGAGTTTGGTCCCAGATCTACTACTCCCACCAAAATTCAAGACTCTAAAGTTTGAAAAGTATAATGAGACTAGTTGTCTTGAAGCCTACATCACTATGTTCTGCCAAAGGATGATGAGATATGTCAATAACGATCAATTATTAATCCACTGCTTCCATGATAGTCTGATCGAGTCAACTGCCAAGTGGTACAACTAGCTGAGCAGTGCCAAAATCAACTCATAGAAAGACTTGGTGCAGGCCTTCATGAAACAATACAGCCATGTGACAGACATGACACCCAACAGGATTACACTGCAGAACATGGAAAAGAAACAAAATGAAAGCTTCAGGTAGTATGCTCAGAGATGGAGAGAGGTGGCAATGCAGGTCCAACCACCTCTTCTAGAGAAAGAAACGACAATGCTTTTCATAAATACTCTAAAATCCCCATTCATTAACCATATATTGTGAAGCGCCACCAAGATCTTCCCAAATATAGTATTGTCTGGTGAGATAATTGAAAACGCAATAAAAAGTGGGAAAATAGACGCAGGGAAAATGCCAAGAGATCGGCCTTGAGGAAGAAAGAAAATGAGATGAATAATGCGAGCATGTATAATAAGGGTTATTCAAAACCGGTCATTGTAGGCCAACCGAGGACTGTAACGACCAGCCATCAATGCCCCTCAAGGAAAGAACCTAATTCAAGACCAAATATAGAAAGACTCCAGTTCACACCCATCTCAATGACATATAGAGAGTTATATCAGAGTTTGTTCGATGCGCATGTGATATCTCCCTTCTATTTAAAACCCATGCAACCTCTATTACTGAAATGGTATGATACGAATGCTCAATGCGAATACTACACTGGAATAACGGGACACTCATTTGAGAACTGCACCGCATTCAAAAAGTTGATTGAAAGGTTCATCAAGATGGGGATCGTAAAGTTTGATGATCCATTGAAACCTAATGTGGAAGGAAATCTGTTACCTAGTTATTCAAATTAAGAGGTAAATGCGATAATTGAGAGTGGAGGAAGGAGAACTAGAGCCAATGTTGCGGAAGTAAAAACCCACTGAAATGGGTTTTGAAACAAATGATAGATGGAGGATTAATCACGCAAGATTAAGAGGAGAGACCCAAAGGGATGAAGAGCTACTGTGAATTCCACAATGAAGAAGGTCATAAGATCCAAGAGTGCATTGTATTCAGAGCTTTAGTGCAAAATCTGATGGATAATAAAGAAATTGAATTTTATGAGGAGGTCAAGGGCTCAGAAAAAAGAGATGTATGCACTTCAGAGGAAGGATCGACGGAGAAGGTCCATAAGGTCAACCACCCGGTGGTGATTATTTCCTGACCAAGAAGTAATGAAGTGGGAGCACAAATTGCACCAAGGGTCATAATTCATAAAAACCCGTGGCTTTTCCCTACAAGGATAGCAAAAGGGTTCCATGGAACTATGACTGCAATGTAATGATCCCATGAGAGGAGAACCTGGTTAGCACCTCAAAAGAGGGCCAGAATGTGGGTTTCTACACGTGCAGTGGAAGGCACTATGATCATGCAAAAATAAGAACCGAGCTCATTAAAAGAAAAGCCTTGGCGATTGAACAAAAGAAGAAAAAGACGGCTAGGCTTGAAACACCTGTTAATGAGTCGTAACTGAGAAAGGCTAAGGAATTCTTGAAATTCCTAAAGTGTAACGAGTATAGTGTTGTAGAACAGCTACACAAACAACCAGCTCGCATATCAGTACTATCTTTGCTCTTGAGCTTAGAGACACATCGTAGCACATTGATAAAAGTGTTAAATGAAACTTATGTCACTAACGATATTTCTATAAACAAGCTAGATAGTCTAGTTAACAATATAAGTGCCGATAATTTCATCTTTTTCAATGACGATGAAATACCACCAGGGGGCATGGGATCTACGGAGGCCCTACATATCACTACCCGTTGCAAAGGATATACATTGCTAGGGTTGCTGATCAACAATGGATCTGCGCTGAACGTCCTGCCTCTATCCACACTGAACAGATTACCAGTGGATAGCTCTCATATGAAGACGTGCCAAAACATAGTGAGAACATTCGATGGTACAGAAAAGAGGGTGATGGGAATGATTGAGATACCTCTTTTAATTGGTCCGAATACATATGAGGTAGAATTCTTGGTGATGGATATCAAGCCCTCTTATAACTTCTTGTTAGGGAGGCCTTGGGTTCATTCAACTGGGGCAGTACTGTCATCACTACACCAAAAGCTAAAGTTAGTGGCAGAGGGTCGACTGGTGACGATAAACGCGGAGGAAGATATTATTGCATTTGTAACCAGTGACGCACCATACATAGGAGAGGATGATGAGGCAATAGAATATTTCTTCCAATCGCTTGAATTTGTGAATGCAACCTTCATTGTTGAAGGGGACAAAATCTTAGTGCCCAAAATATCCAAAACTACGAGGATGGGTGGGCCTGTAGCTGACAATTGGGAAAGGAGCCTTACCAGGGAAAGGACTTGGAAGATACCTACAAGGAAAGGTCGAAGCACCAATTCTAATGGACAAACGAGACCGCTTTAGCTTAGGATACAAGTCAGATGCAAGGCAAAAGAAGAAAGAGCTGGAAATGAAGCAAGAAAAGAGAAGAGCTTGACTGAGTAGGGAAGAGGTCAAGTGGGAACCGATGACCTTTCCATATATATCTAGAACATTCGTGTCAAGAGGAACTATTTACCCTGAACGGAAGATGTCAAGAAAAGAAACTGCGAAAAAATGTTGAGAAATCTAAACATCAACGCCATACTCGAAGAAGGAATTTGGGAAAAGAATTTATCAGGCATTTGCCCCTATGTACCTAGAAGTGTTTTGAACAATTGGACTGCGGAAGAGATCCTTGTAATTTTTAGAGCTAATTCATAGTTATGTTCAAAACACGCTTATTACTCTAAGCCTAGGAGTGATAAGAATCCTTTTGTGAAAAGGTATGTGTCCAACATCTTTATTTCAATAAAATGCATCTTGGTGTCTCATTCTGAGCTAATATTCTTTTATTTATTCCATTTCATTCATAATCATCCACACAAATAATTACTCTTAAAATCTTTTGTTCTTTGGGCTTTCATTCCTATAACAGGTTTCCAGATATCAATGATATGAGCAATGCTTCTACTGACTCAGAATCTCCTTTTGAGCAAGATATGTGTCCAGAGAAACCTCAAGATTTTGAAGATGGTCAAGAGTGTAATCTATCTCCTGATTTGTTAAGGATGGTTTAATAAGATGAGAAACAAATCCTACCTTACAAAGAGTAAGTAGAAATTGTAAGCCTAGGAGAAGATAAAGAGGTAAAAATTGGAGTTTGCATCATCGCAGAGACAAAGTGAGCCCTCATTAAGCTACTCCAAGAATTCAAAGATGTCTTTGCATGGTTGTATCAAGATATGTATGGGCTAAGTACTGATATGTGGTACACCGGCTCCCCATAAAGGAAGAGTGCAAGCCAGTTCAACAGAAGCTCTGAACGATGAGGCCTGACATCTTTCTGAAAATAAAAGAAGAGGTCAGGAAACAATTCGACGCTGGTTTCTTACAAGTGGTTAAATACTCAGAGTGGGTAGCCAATAAAGTATCCATCCCTAAGAAAGATGGGAAAGTACGAATGTGTGTAGACTACAGGGACTTAAACAAGTCCAGCCCAAAAGAAAATTTCTCGTTACCCCATATCGACACTCTATTGGACAATACGACAGGTTAATCACTATTCTCCTTCATGGATGGCTTCTCTGGATACAACCAGACAAAGATGCATCCTAAAGACATAGAAAAGACCACATTCGTAACCATGTGGGGAACATTTTGCTATAAGATGATGCCATTTGGACTGAAGAACGCCGGAGCGACGTATCAAAGAGCCATGGTAACCCTGTTTCATGATATGATGCACAAAGAAATCAAGGTTTATGTAGATGATAATGATCAAAAAATCTCGAACAAAAAATGAGCATATACAAGTCCTGAGGAGATTGTTCTTGAGATTAAGAAAATTCCAACTAAAGCTCAATCCAGCAAAATGTACCTTCGGGGCTAGGTCGGGGAAACTGCTACGATTTGTAATCAGTGAAAAGGGGATTTAGATTGACCCGGATAAAGTCAAGGCTATACAGGAGCTGCCTCCGCCGCGTACTTAAAAAGAAGTTCGATGTTTCTTAGGGAGGCTAAATTACATCGCCCGGTTCATTGCACAACTAACTAAGAAATGTGACCCCATATTCCGTCTCCTTAAGAAACACAATCCAAGTGTATGAGACGAGGAGTGCCAGAAAACTTTTGACAAGGTCAAACATTACTTGTCCAATGCCCCAGTACTGATGCCACCTAGTCTAGATAAGTCACTAATACTGTACAACATGATGAGTTAGGGAGAAAAGAAAGAGCAATATATTACCTTAGTAATAAGTTCACAGAATGTGAGACAAGGTACTCGTCGATTGAGAAATTGTGTTGCACCTTAATCTGGACAACTCGAAGACTAAGACAATACATGTTGTACCACACAACTTGGCTCATCTAAAAAATGGACCCCCTAACGTATATGATGGAGTCGGCAGCTCTGGATGGAAGAATGGCAAGATGGCAAATCTTACTTTCCGAATTTGATGTAGTCTATGTAAACCAGAAGGTAATAAAAGGGAGCGCAATAGTAGATTTTTTGGCCAGTAGAGCTTTAGAAGATTACGAGCCTTTGAACTTTGATTCCCTGAATGAAGATCTGATGTACGTTGCAACCACTAAAGAAGGTGATCAAGAAGGACATCCTTGGAAATTAAATTTTGATGGAGCGTCAAACGCTATAAGTAACGGAATCGGGGTAGTTCTAGTATCCCCAAACGAAGATTATTATCCCTTTACTAGTAAATTGGGTTTTGATTGCACAAACAATATGGCAGAATACGAAGCATGCATCATGGGTATTCGTGCAGCCATAGAACATAAGATCAAAGTACTGGAGGTGTACGGGGATTCTGCATTAATGATTTATCAACTCAAGGGTTAATGGGAAACAAGAGATCCCAAGTTGATCGACTATAGAGGACTGGTCCTGGAGTTAATTAAAGAGTTTGATGACATCACCTTCTGTTACCTCCCGCGAGATGAAAATCAAATGGCTAATGCTCTGGCTACCTTAGCTTCCATGGTCAAAGTGAACAAACAAGATAATGTAAAACCTATCCAGATGAGTATTTATGAGGCTCCGACTCATTGTTACTGTCGAAACCTTTTTCGAAGGTCGACTTTTTATTTAATCCTTTTTATGAAAATGCGAGTCACCACCAATCCTTTTTATGAGGTGTAATCGGATCACCTCGTAATTTGATCGTTTTAATAAAAAGTTTGATTTACTAAAACAGTGATTTTTGGTCTACAAAATTCAAGAAATGAGTTCGAGAGTCGATTACGCCCGAGGAAGGATTAGCACCTCGTTACGCCCAAAATTGGTACCTAATTGGTTACTTGATGTCTTAGTGTCGAAAATTGAAAATTTGAAGAGAATTTAATATGCAATCCCTTTGTATTAAGATATTTTAATAGAAAAGATTTTATTCCGAATTAATTGAGAAGAAAGATCATGCCCCGTGAGTTAAGACACGATGCCTTTAGTTTTCGAAAACCAGAATAATCGCCATTTTAACCGTTACTTAAATCTCGTTTTGATATTTTTGAAATGGATATTCGACTATTTCGATTTTCGAAAGAAACCATATTCCGTAAGTTAGGAATACGACTCTTCTAATTTCAAAAATAATGAACATTGCTTCGGTTTAAAAATTTTCTTTTTTTATGCATCGTGCAAAAAAACGAATGTAACACTTAAAGTGATGTGCATTTAATTTATTCGGGCATAATATAAAAATGGATAAATGTTTAAATATGATATATCATATAGTGATAATAAAATAATATAAAATGGCTATGTGGGTAGAATGATAAATAATAAGTAAACAAAGGAATAATAATATAATAATAATAATATAATAATCATATTAATAATCATATTATAGTGATGATAAATAAATAAATAGAATTAAGATAAATAAAAAAATGGAAGATGCAAGATTTAAAAAATAAAATAAATAAATGGACATGACATGCAAGTGCCAAAAATAATGAAAGAAATAATGGAATAACAAGAATACCAAAAAAATAAAAATAAAATAATAATGACAATAATAAGTAAAAAATTGCTCTAATAAAAGCATGTATACAATCTAATTCTTAAGTATGTATAAAAAAAGAAGTAATAAATAAATAGATAATAATAAAATAATAATAATAATAAAGACATAAAAGAAAAAATAAATGCTCTATAAAAAGAAAATAAAAAAATTAAATATTAAAAAAGTGAAGGAATAATAAATAAGTAAATAGGTAAATAAATAAATTAAAATAAGTAAAGGACTTAATCTTAACTTAAATGAAATTAAAAGGGTAAATCGGGATAAATAAATAATAAAGGGGCTAAACTATAATAAAATAAATGAATAAATAAATAGAGGACTAAATCGAAATTTAAATGAAATTTAGGGAGATAAATTGTAAATAAAAAACTAATAAAAAAGGATAAAAGACCAAAATGAAATGCGCAAAAAGAAATAGGGACTAAATGAGAAAATATCGCAAACCATATTTAACGCACCGTTCCTTTGGCAAAATGGGGGACTAAATTGAAAATAAATTAAATTAAATGGTGTAATCTAAAAGAAAAAAAATAAAGGAATTAGGACCAGATTGAAAAACAATTAAAAAGCAGAAGGACTGGAGCTTCAATTAGACCCTCCCCTCAGAACACGCGGATCCTAAGGGGATCCGGGTTGGGTCGTCCTTGAAACGACGCAGTTTTGGGTGTCAGAAGCCAAGCCCAAAACGGCGTCGTTTTGGGCGATTTTGTATAAGTAAAAAATCTTTTAAAAAAATCATTTGCATCCTTATTTAAAAAAAAAAACTCTCTTCTCTCTCAACCCCTCCCTTCTATTCGGCCATGGGTGTCGCCGGTCAGCCACGACCACCGGTCATCGGCGACGGTGACAGCCGCTGTCGGTGGCTGAAAAATTCCAAAATGCCCCTTTTTGATCTTTTAAACGCGTAAAACGTGAATCTAGGGTTAGAATCTCCAAAATCTCGATCAAAATCTGACCAAAAACGGAGAAGTCGTTGTGGAACAGGTAAAAAAAGAACTCCCTTTTTCGTTTTTTTATTTGTATTTTTATAGTTTCTTCGAAGTAAAAAATAAAAAATAAAAAAAGACTACCTTTTTTTAAAATTTTTTTAACTTTTTTTTCTGTTTTTTATTGTTTTTTTTTGTATTTCTCTGTTTTTCTCCCCCTTCTCGAATACAATTTATTTTTCGACTTTTATAGCTGACTTACAAGATTATTTTCCTATTTTTTCTACTGTTTTGGCTACTATTTGTGTCTGTTGCGTGTTGCTTCTTATTTGCAGGTGGTGGTTAAGTCAATGGTGGTAGAGGCATTGACGGTGGCAGACCTCGAGGCATGAGCTTGTTGACGTGGCACGAGGAGCGGTGCAAGGGGCACTAGGGTTTTTATTTTTTTCTGAAAGCAGTTTAGGTTGTAGGCCACTGGGCTATTAGGGTTTTTTATTTTTTTGGGCTATTTGGGCTGGTATTGTAACTGGACTGGAATTTTTTATTTATTTTTTTCTGTTTGGTTTTTTTCCAGGCCCGGACGAAATTGGGCTTTCACAGTTACGACATCGAAAAAGAAGAAAAGGATGATCACCCGTTGTATCACGATATACTACGATATGTGAAGAATCGTGAGTACCTTAATCAAGCAACCAAGAATGATAAAAGGACGTTGAGAAGACTAGCTAGTGATTATGTCTTGGATGGGGAGATCCTATACAAAAGAAGAAAGGATCAAGTGCTACTAAGATGTGTGGACACTGTTGAGGCTAAGAAAATCTTGAAAGAAGTCTATGAGGATGTTTGTGGAACACATGCTAATGGTTTTACAATGGCCAGACAAAGCATGAGATTCGGGTATTATTGGTCCACCATGGAAGGGGATTGTATTAATTACGCCAAGAAATGTCATAAGTGACAAATTTATGGAGACAAAATTCATGTGCCTCATTCACCTCTTCATGTGATGACTTCTCTATGGCTTTTCTCTATGTGGGGCATGGATGTCATTGGGCCGATATCGCCAAAAGCTTCTAATGGGCATCGGTTCATCTTCGTGGTCATCGATTACTTCACCAAGTGGGTAGAAGCCACTTCATATGCTATTGTCACAAAGTCGGTAGTTAGCAAATTCTTAAAGAAAGAGATCGTATGTCGATATGGAATGCTAGAAAGGATCATATCTGACAATGTATTGAACTTGAACAACAGTACGATAGCGAAGGTCTATAGTCAATTCAAGATCAAACACCACAACTCGTCACCATATCACCCAAAATGAATGGTGCGGTGCAGGCAACCAATAAGAACATCAAGAAGATCGTGGGGAAAATGACTGAGACTTATAAAGATTGGTATGAGAAGTTACCATTTTCCCTATATTCTTATCGAACATCTGTTAGGACCTCCACCGGGGCAACACCTTTCTCATTGGTTTATGGAATGGTGGCGGTTTTGCCTATTAAAGTCGAGATTCCTTCTCTCTGAGTTTTGTTAGAGCTGAAGTTAGATGAAGAAGAATGGATCCAATCTTGATATGATCAGCTAAACTTGATTGAAGAGAAGAGGCTGAAAGCTATCCGTCATGGTCAGATGTAACAAAAATGAATGATGGGAGCTTATGACAAAAAGGTTTGCCCTAGAGAATTCCATGGGAGGGACCTAGTATTGAAAAAGATCATTCCTATACAGAAGGACTTCAGAGAAAAGTGTATGTCAAACTGGGAAGGAGCTTATGTGGTAAAGAAGGCCTTTTCTAGAGGAGCGCTATTTTTGACCAAGATGGATGGCAAGAACTTGCCTAATCTTGTGAATTCAAACTCAATCAAGAAATATTTCACTTGAAAAAAAAGGGAGAGGCCAAGGTGAAAACTCGCAAAGGGCGCTTGGAGACCAAAGGGGTTTTGAGTTGAAAACCCGAAAAAGGGTAGCTCAAATTTGGATTGAAAATTGAGCATGTGGTGGTCTGATCTTCTCAGAAGGAAGAATGTTACATCTTGGGGCATCAACAAAATACTTTAGGTCTCTTAAACACATATCTTCGAGAAGTTTGAGCAGAGAAGCTCACGCTGCAATATTTGGGCACTTATTTTCATCTTACTCATCTTGTATTTTAGCAACATTTGCTATCTTTGATTAATCTATTCATTTCGAGCTCTGCTCCCAATAAATTTCAATCTTGTCTATTGTTACGATCTTTTTCAAGTATTTTTCATTGAAATAACGATTAATGACAAATAATATTCAAGTAAAAAGATTTCTGCATATTGCTCTGAAAGGTTTTCTAAATAGTACAAGGACCTAAAACAGGACATCTAGTCAGAACTAACTAAATCTAAGAGTTGGAAATTTTTGGGAATGAATAGTTTAAATTGTGATTATTTCTTCAGGTTTTCTGTCCAAGATATCAGCTGAACAAGAAGGCAGGATAATGCGTCAGTGATAGATCCTTGATGAACAACGAGCAATGTCAACCTAAGCATTAAAAGGGGATCATTCTCGAAAAATGACATTCTGCATTCATGCAAATATCATTCATACATATCTAGTTAGGAGCATTTGCTTCATTCTGATCATGACATTATAATTGCTTGGCATAAATAGGCCCATGAAATGGATTCTACAGGTCATATTCCCTAGAGAATGGTGTAACAGATCATAGAAACCATAAATCTTATACCCCTGAAGTTGTAGTGGGATGGATTGAAATTATTATGGCGAATCTTATCTCACTGAAGTTGCGGTGGAGAAGATTGAAGCGACAAATCCTATACCCCTGAAATTGCAACGGTATGTATTGAGGTCACCGTGACGAATCTTATCTCGCTAAAGTTGCAGTGGAAAAGATTAAAGTCAAAAAAATTATCTCCCTGAAGTTACAGGGAGTATATACAAATCTTATCTCCCTGAAGTTGCAGTGGAGTAGATTGAAGATGCGAATCAAATTTCCCTGAACGTGCAGTGGAGCAGATTAAAGCAAACCTTATCTCCCTGAAGTTGCAGTGGAACGGGTTGAAGCTACAAATCTCATCTCCATGAAGTTGCAGTGGAGCAGATTGAAGATAGCAAATCTTATTTTCTTGAAGTTGGAGTGGAACAGATTAAAGCTACAAGTTACAAATCTTATCTCCCTGAAGTTGCAGTGGAGCAAATTGAAGCGACAAGTCCTATACCTCTGAGGTTGCAGTGGATCGGATTAAATCTACCATAGCAAGTCTTATCTCCCTGAAGTTGCAGTGGAATAGAATAAAGTTACAAGCTACAAATCTTATCTCCTTGAAGTTGCAGCGGAATAGGTTGAAGATACGAATATCTCCCCGAAGTTGCAGTGGAGTTGATTAAAATTACAAATCCTATACCCCTGAAGTTGCAGTGGGTTGGAATGAAGCTACTTGAAGAAAAAAAGCATAAAAAAGGTCGAGATTCAACAAGACCAAGCAAAATTGACCCTTTTTGATGTCTTTGCTCTATTCTCTTTACACTACAATAAGAAAAGAGAGGCAACTGTAGGAGCCCAATTTTGCCCAGGCCCAATAATAAAACAAAACCAAATAATAAAGTCCAATTACAAATAGCCCAAAATTAAAAAAAAAAAACCTAATGGCCTAGTGGCCCACAACCTAAACTAAGCTTTCAAAAAAACAAAAAAAACAATAAACCCTAGCCGCCGCTCCTCATCCAGAGGCCTGACGCGCATCTGTCGCCTTGCACCAAAACAGCAAAGGGTGCATCTTCTCTCTCCTGTGTTGACTCTCCATGTATACCTACAAAAGGGAAAGAAAACAAAACAGAGAACTGTAGAGAACAGTAAAAGCATAAAAGGCGAAAAGAAAAAAAAAAGAAACTAATATCTTGTAATATATTTCGGTTATAAGAGCCAGACACCATATGTATTTTTTTGGACGAAGAAATATATAAAAGAACAACAGAGATTTTGAAACAGAAATCATACAAGGTGATTTATTCTTTTTTGTTTTTTATTTTTAAATAAATAAATAATTTTTTACCTGTCATTTGGTCTTCGCACCATCGATGTTATTTCTTCCGGCCCGAGAGGCCGTCGGATCCCTGGGGATTCGGCGAAGGCCGCGACGGAGAATGTTGGAAACCGAAAGGTTTTCCTTTTTGGGCGGGTTTAGGCTTTAGTTTAGCTTTGTTTAAAACTCTAAATCGGAGTTTTACACAAAAAATGAAAAAAAGGAGGGACCTTATGGAATTTTCCAGTCACCGAGAACGGCGGAGTCCGTTGCCGGCGACCGGAGCTTAGAGAGGACCAGAGAGCAAAGAGAGAGCTCTCAAAATTTTTTTTTTTTGAAACAGTGCAGAATGAAGTTTTTTTAAAAAAAAAATTAGCTTTTTATAGGCCCTATAAAACGACAGAATGACGTTTTTTTAAAAAAAAAATTAGCTTTTTATAGGCCCTATAAAACGACGTCGTTTTAGGGCTGATTCCAATAGCCCCAAAACGACATCATTTTGGCCTTTGACCCAAGATCCGACCCAAGAACCCCTAGGATCCGCGTGTTTTTAGACTGAGGGTCTATTTACCCTTTCAGTCCTTCCGCTTTTGGACTCTTTTTCAATCTAATCCTTATTTTAGCTTTTTTTTTCTTTTTTAAATTTACCCATTTAATTTTTTTTATTTTTTTATTTTTGTCCTTTGACTATTTAGTCTCCAAGGAACGCCGCGTTTAAGGGACAAGGGGATGATTGCCTAATCAATCCATGTCTTTCCTTTGCGCATTTGATTTTAATCCCTTACCCTATTTTATTGTTTAATTTATTTATTTTATTATGATTTTTACTTTAAATTTTGTTTAGATCCTGATTTAGTCCCTTACGATCTTTTATATTTTATTTTCCTTTGTATTTATTTATTTATTTATATATTTATACATTTATCTATTTTTTTTATTTTTGTGTTTTTCCTTTTTTTCTCACTATTATTATTATTATTATTATTATTATTATTATTATTATTTATATATTTTATTACAAATTGCACTCTTAATTTCATTTACATTTTAATTTGGTCCTTTATTTTCAATATTTTATAAACTATTTTCCTCTATATTTATTTATGTATTTACATATTTCCTTGCCCTTATTATATTAAAATTGGTATTGTCTTCCTTTTTTTTTATGTGCATATTTTGTCACTATTATTATTATTATCATCATTGTTATTATTTATTTTATTATTTATTTATTTTTTATTGTTCATATTAGTATTAAAGTAATATATATTATGTGATTATCGCCGCCCTTATATATATTATGAATTGTTTTATTAGTATATTCATATTATTGTTATTTATTAGCGCGAAATTTTATTCGTATATCATCGTTCCATTTTCGACATTACCATTTTATCTTATTTCATTAAAATCACATTATGAATCACGTTTAAACATATTTACCCATAGCTGTTTTTATACTATACCCCAAATAAAATAAGTACCCATCGTTTTAAATTTTACACATGTTATTACAAAAGGTAATTTTAAGAATGGTAATTTTAAATGAAAAGCTTTCGTAGATCAAATTTTATTGACTTACAAAATTCTTTTGTTAAAATTGAAAATGTAACACTTGATTGACGACAATTTTAAATAACTAATATCACATTTAGATATTTAGAGAGATCATCCAATCTAGAATCGTTCAATCACATGTTTAATCAATCAATTATCACATATTTAAAATTTATGCCATAGCTGTTTTTATCACAAAGCCATCAAAAAACAAAAATCAAGCGCTTTCTTGTTAATTTGTAACACTTTGATCCAAAATATAGTAGAGGTATCAATACCAAAGGCTTAAGTATCAATACCTTGCAGATTTGTTGTAGCAATGGATTGATAAGGTATCAGTACTTGGATGCAGAAGAACTAACTTCCCCAGACATAATAACAAATTTCCAATCAAAATAGGAATTAAACGTATCAGAAGAAACATTTATTAGGAATTTGCTTGGAATTTCAGATGTAAAGCACGCAACAACTTAAGCTAAACCATAAGAAGAAGAAAATAGAAATGAAAGCAAATTTTACTGGACAAAAAAGTTTTATGTTAAATAATAAAAATCCAAATTCAATTAACGATCAAATCTCTAAGCTAAACATTGAATGATCACCAAAAATATAGCAGAGACTTGCAAGAAAGCACAAAGCTTAAAGAGAAACTGACAATTTTTTTAATGTTGGTAGCAAAATGCAGGCAGCCACCTAGTATATATTTATAGGCAACTCTAAAAGTAAAATTGATTCATAGTTGAAGGTTTGAGTGCAATGATTGTTAAGTAAATTAATTATCATATGAATTAATACATTAAAGCATATGAAGTCAAGAAAAGTGACATGTACATGGCAAATGTCTAAATTATTAACGTGTTAAATTTTATAGTACTTTCAACGCATACATTATATCAACAATTTTTCTCCAAATTAAACTACTATGAAAATTTATGCAAGTTAAGATGACATAAATACACAACAAAACAAGTAAATTGAGTCACTATGATAGGCTATACAAAATTTGATGCAATAAGAAATTATATGAATTTATAATACTTTAAATACTAGAAATTAAATAAACAAAAAAAATACAAACAAATTTTACTTAAAGTATTAAAAATTATAAATTGATAAAGAAAGAAAGAATATATATTTTGTAATTTACTTAGATTTTTTATGATTTTAACTTTAAATAATTTTATTTTCCTTTTATTTTAGCCAATAAAAAAATTTAATATCAAAGAAACTAATAATCTTAATAGTAATTAATGTTTACTGAATTGAGTGATAAAAAGATTTGATACCTAGTAGTAAAATTTTAGGTCTAAATCTTTTCAATAAAGAAAACAAAATTGTGAGAGCTTATCTCCCATTTACAAATTCAATTTTACGAAATTCAATGTGAGTGTCGAATATTATATAATACCAACATCATAAGAGGCCATAATTAACATCCCTTTGATATCAAGTTTGAGTGAAAATTCTTTTGTACTAAAATTTAAAATTATTTTTCAGAAAAAAAGTTTATGATAATTTATTGATCCATTGAAAACAATAATGATAATAATAAACCCTAGCTCCGGCTAACTTCATCGGATGACTCAGGAAAAAAAATTATCACACACATTCGAAAGATTCATAGTTTGTGCAATAATTCCAAATCGCCACTTTAAAGTTGAAAACAATGGAAATCCCCCTCATCTCTATTGCTTTGATACCAATCTACTTCGCTTAGACATGAAATATAAAGCAAACAAGTGATATTTGCCCGACAAAATTGTACTAAACAAGAATAAACACACCTCAAAGTTCAGTTTAACAAACACCAAACTAAATCCATCAATGTTTAACAAGCAGCAGAAGTAAATCCAATTTCCTGGCCATTGTTATTCTCTTCACAACTCATCTGCAAAATGACAAGGCACGCAGATGGAATAATGTTGATGTTTTAGAAGATGAAGGTGAAGAAGAACTTGCCATGCCAAATACGAAATTGACTCAGTAGAATGAAAACCTACCCCAGCAAATTGAATTGTTCAGAAATCATTTTACCTTTAGTTTCTGGTCAAGGAACGCAATATATAATCGGGTTGACCAGTCGTCGTCATCATCTTGTTGTTGTTTAGAAAGACTAGCTACTGCTTGGATCCCTGGGAATTATCCTTATCAGCAACAATCTGCTGCTGATTCAAGGGACGTACACCACCTCGCTGCTGTCCAATCTGCTGGTAAAAGTGGCTAAAAGCTTGGGAATTAGACACTCCAAAATGCGGATCCTGTGAAAGCCCAAGCTCCAAACCTGGAACCTGGGGGTTACTACCATTGAGCAGCGACGAAAAACTCACAAAACCCATATTCATATTTGGAAATTCAAGCCCCTGGAACCCATAGTTGTGGTGGATATGATTGGAGTTTTCATTCCCAAAATTTGAAGCTGATGTGGATTGCTCTGAAACTTGAACAAGCCCTGATCCAATTCCATTACTAGAAGACCATGCCCCACTTGGGATTTGGGATCTGCCTAAATTACCTCCCAACATTGCCCAATTATTCCTATCTTTGGACGCAGTACATGCCCCCAGTCCCATTTTGGTATGCAAACCAGCAGAGACAGAGTTCCCCTGCGCACAAACAGAGGCTCCAGCAGCCGCCAGAGCTGAAGCGGGAATCGTCCCAGTTCCAGTTGCAACAATGATAGATGGTTCCGATTGCTGCAACAACCACTGAATTGTCTCGCCATCGGATTTGTGACCCAATTCTCGGGTCAATTGGAAAATCCTGGCGGCGCACAGAGCAGGCATCCTTATTCTTCTACCTCTGCCATCTACTTTCTTGTGCCTGTCTTTGTTTGAGCTTCTCTTGGGAGCTAGTTGCTTCTTGTTATCATCTTTGCTCGCAATCATGATTTGCAAGTTTTTTATTTCTGCAGGTTTATTGTTCTCTGCTTTCTGAGGAGTCAAGCAGGTGGGCACCTCTTGTGGATGATGATTTGAGCCCTTGCCCTTAGGCTCCATGTAAACTCAATTATGGGGCCTCCTTGATTGGCGAAGGTTAACTCATTTGGACTTTTTCTTACTTCCCCTTTGAAATTTCAATGCTTCCCTTTGCTTTATTGTCCATATGTTGGAACCACAAAACTTCAATTTAAAGTTACCACTCAATGATTTTATGTCAATTTTTTTCTCTTACTCACTAAGGGAAAAAAAAAATTGGACATGATATAATGATGAAAATGTATGTATAGAATAGGATAGGTATTGTTAATCACTCACAGCCTTGGTTTTCCCTCCCACTATATTATGGAATAAAGAAAATATAAGATTTTACCTAATTCAGGTGGGATGGCGAAAAACAAAACTTAAAAACTCTAAACTCATAATTACATTAAAAAAAATGGTTTACTGCTGGAGACGCACATTAGGAATTAACCAACCAAAGGAATAGGAATAAGTATTAGGGCCATTCCACTCAATTCAATTTTTTTCTTCTTTAATTAAATTAACCTACCCAAAAGGCGGGGTGGTGTTCTTCAATTGGATTTTAATAATAACCCTGCATAATTACCATTTAACGGATTCCGAGGTCTATTATTTTTACAAAATAATATATATTTTCAAATTATTATCATTTTTATTATCTCAATTCTATCATTCTTACTTAATTTTTAATTTGTTATCTAAAATTTTCACTCACTGGTGTGTAGAAAAGGAATGTAAGGGAATTGCATATTGATTATTCACCGTACAAAGACTTAGTTATATACAACTTACAAAAGAAAAGAGAAATAACAGAATTGAGAACTAACATAGGTGTAACAGACTAACTGCTATATCTGCTGACTAACTAACAGTTAAATTAGATCTATATTACTAATAGCCCCCCTCAAGCTGGAGAGTGTATGGAAAGTAATCCCAACTTGGACAACAAGATTTGAAAAGGAACAGCAGCAAGAGATTTGGTAAAAATATCAGCTAGTTGATCCTTGGAGGAGCAAGGGAGCAGTTTAATAACACCGGATTGCACCTTTTCACGAACGAGATGACAGTCAATTTCTATGTGTTTAGTACGTTCATGAAATGTGGGATTTGCAGCAAGCTGAAGAGCAAAGTTGTTATCACAGAACAAAGCAGTAGGACCACAAATAGGTAGGTGCAAATCACGCAAAAGAGATCGAAGCCACTGAATTTCACAAGCAGTGGAGGCAAGTGCTCGATATTATGCTTCTGAGGAAGAACGAGACACAGTGGTTTGCTTCTTGGCCTTCCAACTAATAAGGGAGTCACCATAAAATAGATAATAACCAATCACAGATCGTCGTGTCATAGGGCAACCAGCCCAGTCAAAATCACTAAAAGCCTTGAAGATGTGATGAAGAGGAGAAAAGAAGACGTAAGCGAGCGACCATTCAAGTAACGAAGAACACTATGAGCAGCTAGCAGATGAGTGACTGTAGGCTGGTCCAAGAATTAACTCAATTGTTGAATTGCAAAAGCAATATTAGGTCTAGTAGAAACCATATACAATAGTCGGCCAATAAGTTTCCTGAAAAGAGTATTATCAGGAAGTACTTCCACAGAAGCATCTCGAGGGATTGTTGTAGCCATTGCAGTCTTAACGGGCTTGCAATCTAAGAAACCAAATTCAGACAATATGTCTAAAGCATATTTTCGTTGACAAAGATGAATACTAGTAGAGCTTCAAGCAACCTCAAGTCCAAGAAAGTATTTTAAATCACCCAAGTCTTTAATTATAAATGTAGAATCCAAAAAAGCTTTAACTCTTGCTATTTCATCCAAGTTATCACCAGCCAGGATGACATCATGGACATAAACCAATAATGCAGTGAAGGAAACAACATCCTTTTTAATGAACAAGGAGAAATCAGAACTGGATTGAATATAATCAAGAGAAGTAAGAGAAGATATGAGCTTAGAGAACCACTGTCGACTTGCTTGCTTTAGACCATATAAGGATTTTTGTAACTTACAAACCTTATTGGGAGTTGATGAATTAAAACCAGGAGGTAAAAGCATATAAACCTCTTCACTCAAATCATCATGCAAAAAAACATTGTTAACATCAAGCTGGTGCAAATACCAATTTTTAGAAGCAGCAATAGCAAGTAACAAGCGAACAGTGGTGATCTTGGCTACAGGTGAAAAAGTATCAAAATAATCGACACCTTGTTACACCTAATAATATAGATCTAATTTAACTGTTAGTTAGTTAGCAGATATAGCAGTTAGTCTGTTACACCTATGTTAGTTCTCAATTCTGTTATTTCTCTTTTCTTTTGTAAGTTGTATATAACTAAGTCTTTGTATGGTGAATAATCAATCTGCAATTCCCTTACATTCCTTTTCTACATGGTATCAGATGTAAAATTCTCTTGCATTTTTCTGCATTTTCTCGCTTCCCAAACACTCTATTTCTTTGATTTTCATTGGTTTCTTTCTTTCCAATGGCACTCTATGATCCTACACTACCTTCTAGTCCTTATTACCTTCATCCAAATGAAAATCCAACCTTAGTTTTTGTTTCTCCTGCCTTATCAAGCTCGAATTATCATTCTTGGTCTCGAGCAATGAAACTGGCGCTCTTATCCAAGAACAAGCTTAAATTTGTTGATGGCACAATCACAGTTCCAATCAAAACGAATCCTCTTTATCCAAATTGGGAAAGGTGCAATACTATGGTGATTTCTTAGCTGCATCACTCTATCTCGTCTTCGATCATGAATAGTATTCTTTGGCTCGACTTTGCTTATGAGATTTGGCACGATCTCCGTGAACGTTTTTCTCATGGAGATATTTTTCGCATTTCTGATCTCCAAGAAGAGATTTTTGCTTTCAAGCAAGATGATCGCTCGGTCACTAATTACTTTACTGAGTTAAAGATTCTCTGGGATAAGTTGTTGAATTTTTGACCTATTCCCGCCTGTTCTTGTCACACACCTTGTTCCTGTGGTGCTCTTTCTACTCTTCAGAAATATCATGATAATGACTATGTCATTTGATTTCTTAAAGGCCTTCATGATCGATTTGCTGGTGTTCGCTCTCAAATTATGCTCATTGACCCATTGCCTACGATCAATAAAGCTTTTTCTATGGTCATTCAATAGGAACGCCATCTCACTGCTGGATCTTTTCAAGTGCTTGTTAGTAACACAATGCGCCAACATTCTTCTTCCAAGAAATCTCAGGCGAAATTTTCTACTGATTCACGGCAATGCACTTTTTGTGGCAAATCCAGGCACACCGTTGATACATGCTATGAGAAGCATGGTTATCCACCTGGTTATAAGTCTCGTGGCCAGACTTCTCATGTCCACAATGTGTTTGATGATGGTGCTACACAATCCTTGCAATCTTTACAGTCTGTTGCTACCTTGCCATCTGATCCTTGTGTCAATTTGACACAAGAACAGTTACAATAGCTGCTCGCATTGCTTCCATCTTCAAACTCTACCTCACCACCTCATGTTACCAACATTGCATCTTCCTTACACCAAACGACTTTTACATCTGCAGGTAACCCTTTTTCCTTTCAATCCAACCACTGGATTATAGATAGTGGTGCAACTGATCATATTACACATTCTTTATCCTTGTTTGCCTCTTTCACTCCAATTAAACCTGTGCACATCACTCTTCCTAATGGCACCAAAGTTTGTGCTCGATTTTCTGGTATAGTTATTTTTAGTGATAGCCTTTATATTACAAATGTCCTTTATGTTCCTCACTTAGCTTTCAATCTCTTATCTCTCACTAAACTTACTGCCACCTTACCTTATTCATTCACTTTTCATAAAACTCATTGTTCCCTGCATGCCCTTCCCTCTATGAAGATGATTGATATAGCTAAAGTTTTTCAAGGTCTTTACATTTTGGACTCACCAGCTCAAACCTTCTCCATTACTGTTCCCACTGTCTTGTCAGCCACTACCATCGTCTTGGTCACCTTTCAGATTCAAGATTGAAGTTACTTTCTCCTTATATTCCTTCTTTGTCCATAGCAAATAATTCAGATTGTAAAGCTTGTCATTTGGCAAAACAAAAGAGAAATAGAACTAACATAGGTGTAACAGACTAACTGCTATATCTGCTAACTAACTAACAGTTAAATTAGATCTATATTACTAACAAGGTGTGCCATAATCTAACACATATATCTTATTATCTCTCATCTCATTAAAAATATAATTTAAAAATTATTGTTTTACTTTGATAAAGTATAAAAAGTAGATTGAATCTCAATCAAATATATCTTTAATTTTTAGGGTTGGATTTGAAATCAATAAATTAATATTTGATTAAATTAAGTTAAGAGTAAATCAAATGGATAAATCTCAAAATCATATATGAATATACACATGAAACTTTGAGTATGATTTAAATTATATACATGAAACTTTAATTTTGATTCAATCATACACATTTGAAGAAAATTAAAAATATCAGTTTATTTTATATTAGACAAATATAATTAGTTGTGTGTGCAATATATAAACATAAAATGATGTCATATTAATAATTATATTAATAATTTATGAGAATTAAATAAAAATTAATATATAATTTAAGATTTTGAGGATAAGAAAAAGACCCCCTGTCCACTAGTTGCCTATCTCTAGATACTGTAATACAATAAATCCCTCACAGTTTATTTCCCTATATTCAAATGGAAAACGAGTTTGGTGTGTGCAATGTATATATCCTTTAGTATGCTTGTAGTCGGTATAGTGGGATAATATAACTTACAGTATCTGAATTTAGTAATTAGATGTACATAGAATTTGATAATTACAAAAGTTTGATGACGTGATATAATTTTAAAATGTTATATTCAAGAAAATAGATTTAATTGTCAACTTCACATACAAAATTGATAAAAAATAAAAGTAAAGTACCAAAATAAATTTAATTACTAAATATAGATACTAAAAGTTATATTAACGTTATTGATATTCCTTTGTATCTATCTTAAGGTAAAAGGAAATGATGGAAATATTATATTATTTTGATTCGTATCTATCCTCGTTAATATTATATTATTAAATTACAAATTTTACAAAATGAAAGTGAAATTAAGAATTTAGGGGACATATATTTTTTGATTTTTTTAAAAAATTATTCATTAAAGTTTGGGCTACAGGAAGGCATTGGATTAGGTTTAAATATCTTTTACTTGATCCAATAAAAAGAAGTTGTAATATATTAAAATATTGTCAAAAGTTATTTTGATATTAAATAACAAATAAAGAAAATGAAATCAATAGAGATGGTAAAAAAGAAATATCTCAAATTAAATTCTAAGTTCAATAAAATGTACCAAGAACCGTAAAAAAAGTGGAAGGAGGAAATGGGTGTGGCTGGCATTGCCCACCATGACAGGAATAGGGATGAAGGAGTCCCCACAATGTACGTGCCGATGTTCAACCAATCATGGAAACTACAGTTAGTCCTTGTGATTTGTAATCCTATCATTAGAAATTTATGGCAATCACGCGTCCTTTGTGCCTAAAATTGATAATCCTCTTATCTCTCTGAAACGCCGTAAGAGAGAGGATTATGCTTTGTCTCGAAAAATGAAGCAGAGGCAGTGGTCAGTTACTAAGTCACTATCGGAGGATGAATGGGGTCCAAACCCGAAACCCACCTTGCTCGAGTTTAGCAAGTGGGTCCTTGAATCATGTTTATCTCCCATGCATGCAAAACTCCATAACCAGGCTTTTTTATTTTTATGCTTCTTCTTAACCACATAATTGGAACATGGCGTATTGCTATAATTACATTTCATGGTATTGGCCTTGGCCCCTCACTTCTTCAAAACCAGCTTTACATCTTTGCCTACAATTTTATATCCTGATGCTTTCCTAGAGACATATGTGAAGGAGTTGGAAAGCAAAGTTCAATAGTGAATCTCAATTATTTTGACATCAAGGGTACTGTTTTTTGCCCCATAAAACCAAGCCAAAAACCACTAGGTTCAGTAAAAAGGGAAATGAAAATGATCTCAATAGCTCAACTAGTGATCGAGTAGAGCCAAGACTTTTGTTTGGATTGCAAGAAGAAAGTTATTAACTTCAAAGTTTTAAGATCATCCATACGTTTACTTGAGTTGCACCGGTTTTCTCATATTTGCTGCCAGCTTTGGGGACAAGGGGGCCCTCTAAAAAAGTTTGCTACTGACGTATCACCCAATTTCACTTAAATTTGAAGCTTCTACAAGGTTATCGTTTTCGTAGGTTTGAAAATTTGCTTCACAAATTCAGCATCCAACATAAATCTCTCTAGACTTATACGTGTTTTAGTTTTTCTCCATACGAACGCCTTTGGTTTCATATTATTTGGTTCATTGATTCAGAACTACAGAATGAAATCTAGCTGTTCTCGATGAACTACTTCTTTCTTTGGCATGCCTGCCCGCCCCATTATGAAAAGTTATCAATTAAGCAGATCACAAGGTTGATCTTGGCGGTTGTTCAGTCATTAATTTGTCTCAAAATTCATATTTTCAGTTTATATAGTCAAAATTTGTATGCTTTAACCACCAACTTGTCTACTTTTTTTTTTTCCCGTTTTCTTTTTATATTGACTATTCGTGGATTTTATTTTCTTGGTGCCTAGTATTCTGGGTCCTATTCATTTTAAGGTTGCAAATCAATTCAGGTCTATTTCTTTGTAAAACCTACCCTAAAAAACTAGTAGTTGAAAACATTAATAACCTTTCTGAAAGCGAATCTAACTCCTTACCCATAGTATTACTATATAAAATGAAATTTATTGTAAATAAAAGAGAAAAATAATATTTTTGGTAATTCTAGTCCTTTACAAACTATAATATTTCTTATTATTTTTCTTTATTTCATAAATAGGAGGATGAGTGATTCATATCATAATATCATAAAAGAGAAAAATAATATTTTTGGTAATTCTAGTCCTTTACAAACTATAATATTTCTTATTATTTTTCTTTATTTCATAAATAGGAGAATGAGTGATTCATATCATAATATCATGTACCATATGAATATATGAATCTCATATGTAAGTATCTAAGTCATCCATATCATATCATAAATACATGAAGGATAATATATTTCACAATATAATGTACCATCATATATATGAATTTGAGATGAATCATTTATATCATAATAGCCTTTTAAGTATGGTGCATCTATTATAATATTTCTGATTGGATTATTATTCTATATGAATATATTTTATTAAAATTTTACTAAAACAATTACTATTTAAGAACTCAAAATAGAAAAAAAGGATACAATATTTATGGGAAGTTTCCCCTAAAATGTATCCAATTATACAATGTATTTGATACCACACATTCCAATGTTATCCATATGCTTCTTAAGAATTAAAGTTGGCATTGTTTTTGTGAATAACTCTGTTGGAATACAATAGCGAATTTTGCAAATATTTATATCACATTTCTTCAAAAAATCATGGGTAGTAAACCTTTGGAAATTAAAATATGTTTAGTCTTATCATCTTTTTTATAGCCACATTCAATTTGTGAAATGCATATTGCTTTATCTTCATGCAATATTGTAGGTTTGCCATTTTTCATAGACAATCCACATGTTTTTCTCCTGTCTTAAATCAAAGTCTTTAATCACATGCATTCACGAATTGCTTCATGAAAAATCTGTTGAGATCTGGTATCATTAATATAGTGATTTCGTCAGTAATGTTTGCAATAGTTTGAACGGATTGAATTTTTTTGTATATGTGTCATTAAAGGTATTTGTGTGAAAAGAAAAATGATAAGCAAATATCGGTTCACCAATTACTCAAGGTTTAACTAATATTAAGTAGTATCATGTGGACGGATTGTGATGCAAAAAGACACATTATATTAGTAGGTAATCTAAATAGTTCATAGTCTGAAGAATCAAAATTGAGCAAAATGATTCAAGAGACTACAATGTTGTCTATCATGTCCGAGTTCAAGTGGGGAGATACATTGTCTTGAGTATTAGAACGGATGACTTCTATAAAGTTAAAGACATAGGTGTAATTTTCTAGACTGACAATACATCTGAAAAGACCCAAGCTGAATTTATCCTGGATTTGTTTATGAAATTATTCACCTGTGATGTTCACGTTTTGACTTACCTGAATTTATTCACTTATGTATGGTGTAATAGGCCAATTTAGCCCGAGCCCATACAAAATATAATAAACCCAAAATAATAAAACAAAGTCCAAGTCCAGTCCAAAATATATCATTTGACCCGATCGGAATGACCCATTAAAAGATTGAAGGTCCATCTACAAGCTTGACGTATATGGGAACACAATCTTCAAGGATATGCAATCTTAGATATGATATGCAATCCTAGAAGATATGGTATGCAATCTTAGATATGGTTTGCAAATCTTAGATATGATATGCAATCCTAGAGAATATGGTATGCAATCTTAGAAGATATGATTTTGTAATCTTAGAGATTTAATTTGTAGATATCTTTTAATCTTAGCCGTTGATGTAATTGATTTGTACTGTTGGATTTGGGGAGGCTCAACTATAAATAGAGGCATCTCCCTTCATTGTAAACACACTTGTGTTTTGGGGAAGCAATAAGAATTCTTGAGAGCATTCACTCAAAATTCTCTCCCTCTTGCGTTCTTATTTTCTATGGTTTGTTATTATTTTATTCTTTATTTATCCATTTAATTGTTTAATTGTTTAATTATTCTTTTTATTCTATTTTTTTATTTTATTCTTTTTTCAACCTTTTTTTATTTATCCATGATTTTTTTAAATTTAAAAATAAGGCAATATTCGATATTTGGGAGTTTTTAGAAAATCGTGCCCTAACTTACTGGGTTTCGATTTTTCTCATTAAGCCCAAATGATTGAGTACCCTTTTTGAAAAAAAACATATGAATTTTTAAAATAAAAACCTATTCTCAGGAATTTAAGATGTTGTGTCCTAACTCACTGGATACGACGTTTTGTCATCTCGAGGCAAGGATTTCTAAAAAGCAAAGGATATTTGGTGTTTGGAAAAATTCGAAAGATCGTGCTCTAACTTACTGAGTTTCGATTTTTCTTTAAAATCCAAATAATTGAATGTCCGTTTAAAATTAAATGACATAAGTTTTAAAAATCAAAAGGATCGTGTTTTAAAATCTTTTCAAAATTTTGACATTAGGACATTAATTAATCAATTAGGTACCAATTTTTGGGTGTTACGAGGGTGCTAATCCTTCCTCGTGTGTAACCGACTCCCGAGCCCGTTTTCTCGAATTTTGTAGACCAAAATCATTATTTTAATAAATCAAAATGTTTTATTAAAATGATTAATCTCAAAGTGGCCCAATCACACCTCGAAAAAAGATTGGTGGCGACTCCATTTTCGTTTTTAAAGTCGACCCCCATTTTTTAAAAAATATTAAAAAATAGTTTCAACAGCTTGGCGACTCCGCTGGGGAAATAATAAGAGAGTCAAGTCGTAAAATTGATTATTTTCTATCCTTTGTCGAAAATTTGAAAATTCAATTTGAAAATTACGATCCTTTTGTTGCATTTGTTTGTGTCATTGCATATGATTGTTATTTTCTTTCGCACATTGCATTGCATGACCGTTGTGGTTGCACCTTTAAGTGGGAGTGAGAAACTATGCCTTCATGAGGTTTTCACCTCCGCATGAGCTAGTGGATTGCTTCCGGAATACATCTGTACCTATGTCTTCGTGAGGTTTTCACTTCTGCATGGCCATAGGGAAATGTATTCCCCTGAACTGAACTCAATCTGTATGAGCCTATAATGGGCAAAGATTGAGAAATCTGCTGGTTTAGGTGCCTTTTCTTTAGAACTAAATGAATATAGTGAACCCTAAGAGCCCACCTTAGGTAGAACTATGCTAAACTCTAGCAGTTATCCATATAGGTGTTTGATGTTTTCTCACTTACTTTGAATTTTATTCTTTGTATATGATACTAACTTGTTCTCTTTTGTTTTGATTGCATTGCATTCACATCATAGAAAAGAGGTGTTGATTCAAATTCGATTGCTAAATAGAAGAGTTTGTCATGAGAAAATGGATTTCTTGATAAAGTGGATTATAATACGGTCGTCCGAATATGGTCCAAGTAAACTCAACGAGAGAAGACTGATAGTTCGTGAAAGAATACAAGACTTTATTGCCCAAGGATTCAAGCTGACAAAGACTATTCGAGAATCATCACATCTCAGCTTTCTTGAAGAGGCTAACGAGCATTATGGAAATAAGTGAGCAGTGAGTCGCGCCCCGGATCAAGCAAAAAGTAGCTAGTGGAGGCATCTATTAGAAGTTTGCAAGATTTGACCTTTGCGAAGAAGGAGATTGATGTTTGGCTTGGAATATGAGGGCAAGGCCGCATATGTAATCCGTTTTATATAAAGAAATTTGCTTTCTAGAGAAGTTTTTCTAATGGAGTTGAATTCAAAATCAACGCCTCTCTTTCTTTTGCATTCATTCTATGCATCTGCATTGCATTGCATTGCGTCATATGCATTAAAATCCATAGAGGGACCCTAATTAGTTAAAATTATTTTAGGAAAAAGAGAAAGAGAGAAGATTAATCTAGAAGCTAAAACACCGTTACGGTACACGTGCTAAGACAAAAAAAACATGGATCAAGGACTCGAACAGTTTCAAAGAGACATGCAAGACTAGCTGCAAGAGCAGTTGGTAAAGATCCAGCAAGATATGAGGGAACAAATGATGGAAGCCCAAAGTAATATGGTGGCTCAAATAACTCAGCTACTAAATGGGGCAATGGATAAGGGAAAAGGCCCCATGACTAATGCTGGAGAGGATAATGAAGATTATCTTCCGGGTTTTACCCCACCACATGTACAGATACAACTTGAGGTGTATTTTCAAAAGTCATCTGTTGCAATTAGGCCTCAACAAGGTTAAGCTGATACTGGGGTACCCATGAATTTCCAAGTTGGCTCAGAATCTAACCCAGGAGATAACCCTGCTAATCTTGTTATCCCTGATTTAGATATAGGGAGAAGGAACCGGGGAACAAAGTTTCCAAGCCCTTACATACTTGCGAAGATTTTAAACAATGAAACTGTGGAAAGGATCCTTGTATTTTTAAGACTAATCGAGAGTAATATTCAAAACACTCTTGTTGCCTTAAGCCTAGAGGCAATAAGAATCCTTTTGTGAAATAGGCCCGTGTCCGAACTTTTATTTCAATAAAATGCATTTTTTTAAGCAAATATTTTTTTATTCTTTACATTTCATACTGTACATTCTTTTGTTTTTTACAATATTCTTTCATTCTTTATTCATGACCATACCATACAAATAATCATCCTTAGAATCATTTATTTTTTGGATTTTTTGCCTTTGTACCTAGGTACCCAAATATCAATGACATGAGCGACGTTGTTACTGACTCCCTTTTTGAATGAGATATGTGTTTAGAGGGATCTCAAGACTTTGAAGATAACAGAGATTGTAACCTATCTTCCACTTTGTTAAGGATGGCAGAACAAGATGAAAAACAGACCCTACTTTACAAAGGGTCAGTGTACATTGCAAGCCTAGAAAAGGGGTGAAGATCGAAGCCCAGCTCACCACAGAAATAAGGCAGGACATCATTGAGTTATTTTCAAGAATTCAATGATATTTTTGCATGATCATATCAGGACATGCCTGGACTACTCAAACATGGGTACGTTGAAATCTTAAAAGAGGTCCATAAGGGTATCAGAAGGACACATGCTAAGGGTTTTACAATAATCAAGCTAAGCATGAGGTTTGGGTATTGTTAATCTACATAGAAATGGATGGTATCAGCTATGCCGTATTTAAGGAGACAAGATTCATGTGCCTTCTCCATTATTTCACAAATTCTCCATATGTGGGGCAGGAATGTGATGAGGGCCAATCTCGTCAAAAGCTTTTAGATTCATCGTTGTAGTCACCGTTTACTTCACTAAGAGGGTGGAAGTAGATTCATATGCCAATGTTACAAAGTCAATAGTCATCAAATTCCAAAAAAAAAAAAAGATCAGGCGCCAACAAAGAAATGCCAAAAATGACAAAGTTAAAAGTTTGTAGTCTGTTCAAAGATCAAACGCCATATCATAGAGCAACAAAGGCAACTAAAAAAAAAGGATTGTAAAAAAGATGATCGTGACTTGTAAAGATTGGTATAAAGAAGTTACCATTTACCCTCTGTCTTATCAAACATCGGCTAGAACCTTCGCTGGGGTAACACATTGGAATAGAAACAGTTTTGCCAATTGAACCTAATCGAAGAAAAGATTAAAAACTATCCATCACGGTTAGATGATGCAAGCTTACGACAAAGAGGTTCATCCTAGAGAATTTCACGAGGGGAACTTGATGTTGAGGAAGATCCTTTTTATACAAAAGATCTTTAGAGGAAAGCAGATGCCAAACTGAGAAGGACCTTATGTAGTAAAAAGGAGCCTGTTCTAGAGGAGCATTGATATTGACCGAGATGGATGCCAAAGACTTGCCTAATCTGGAGAATTCAGGTTCAGTCAAGAAGGATTTTACCTGAAAAGGGAAGGGCCAAGGTGAAAACCCGCAAAGGGCGCATTGAGCTCAAATTCATTCAAAAAATTTAAAAAAAAATCAAAAAAAAAGAGAAAAGAAAAGAAAAGAAAAAAGAGAGGCCAAAGAGAAAACCCGCAAAGGGCGCTTTGAGACCAAAGGGGTTTTGAGCCGAAAACCCGAAAATGGCGGCTCAAATTTTGATAAAAAATAGGGCATGTGGTAGTCTTGTTATGCCTAAATTAACATTGAGGAAGTATACTACGTCTTGGGGCATTGATAAAGTACTCCGGATCCTCTAAACACGTATTGAGCTCAAAATGGTCCTCAAGAAGTTTGTACAAAGAAGCTCATGATGCGATATCTGGGGCACCTAGCTTCTATCTTACCCATTTTTGAATTTGCTATCTTTGATTACTTTATTCTTTTCAAAGATACACCCCAATCAATTTTCTTTTATAGCCTTGGCTATCTTTGCTTACTTTATTCTTTTTAAGATACACCAATCAATTTTCTTTTATTGCCTTGGTTATCTTTGATTAGCTTATTTGTTTCGAGCTATGCTCCTGATTAATTCTTTTTAAGTCCATTTTTGTGATCTTTTTCAAGCATTTTATTGAAATAACGATTAATGGACTAATAATACTTTCATAAAAGGAGTTTCGCATATTACTCTAGAAGCTTCTAAATAATATGAGAATCTGAAACAAGACTATTGTTTAGAACTCACCAAGCCTAAGGGTTGGAAACATTGAAAGATGATTATATCTTCAGATTTTATTGGATAAGACATTTTGTCGGTGATACCATTTCGACAAATGACGAGCAATGTCAACCTAGGTGTAGAAGGGGATCTTTCTCGGGAAAAGAAAAAGATACCCTGCATTCATGCAATTTCAGGCACATATATCTGGTCATTACATCCAGGGAATGGTGTAACAGATCAAGTTGATTGAAGATAATAAAAATTTCATAATTCTGAGTGATAACTGGATGGATGGAAAAAAACCAAATGTTATTCCCCTGAAGTTGCAGTGGGAGGTATAAATTTTATGTCCTAAGGTTCAAGGGAAGGGACTCTGAAATTACTGCGGGGCAAGCTTGCTGAGCAGAATATGATCGTTTCTTTGGGTTTTCTGTCAAAGATACCAGCTGAAAGAGAAAGCAGGGTAACGCATCAGTGATAAAACCTTGATGAACTATGAGCAGTGACAACCCAAACTTTAAAAAAGGATCATTCTCATACATTTGTGTAAATATCATTCATACGCTTCCAATTAGGAGCATTGATTCATTTCAATCATTGTGTCCTAATCGTTGTACATAAAATAAAAAAGAAAAAGAAAAAGAAAAGAAAAAGTAGGAGATCATTCTCATGACATTCTGCATTCATGCAAATGTCATCCCTAATATCATTTAGTTTGGAGCACCAGATTCATTCCGATCATTGCATCCTAATCATTATACATTAAAAATGGGATCATTCTTATGACATTCTGCATTCATGCAAATGTCGTCCATAATACATTCAAGTCTACAGGACATGTCCCTCAGAGGACGGTGTAGCAACATCGGTGAATTCACCAGTGCTATCTCCTTGACCAGCAGGGGAATAGGTCGAAGATTGTAAATCTTGTCACTCTAAGCAGTAGTGGAACAAGATCGAACGGCAAATCTTGTCTCCCTAAGCAGTAATGGAACATATTTAAGTCACAAGTCCTATCTCCCTGACCAGCAATGGGATAGGTCGAAGATTGTAGATTTTGTCACTCTAAACAGTAGTGGAACAAGATCGAATGGCGAATTTTTATCTCCATGAAGCAGCGGAGTAGATTTAAGCCATCAGTCTTATCTCCCTCGAGATGGTAGTGGAGAAGACTGAAGATTGAAGTCTTTCTGAAATAGTAAGGAAGCAAATTGAAAAGTTCAAATTTTGTTCCCTTAATATGGTAGTGGAGCAGACTGAAGATTGAAGTCTTCCTGAAATAGTAAGGAAGCAAATTGGAAAGTTCAGATTTTGTTCCCTCGAGATGGTAGTGGAGCAGACTGAAGATTGAAGTCTTTCTGAAAAAGTAAGAAAGCAAATTGAAAAGTTAATATTTTGTTCCCTCAAGATGGTAGTGGAACAGACTGAAGATTGAAGTCTTCCTGAAATAATAAGGAAGCAAATTGAAAAGTTAAGATTTTGTTCCCTCGAGATGATAGTGGAGCAGACTGAAGATTGAAGTCTTACTAAAATAGTAAGGAAGCAAATTGAAAAGTTCAGATTTTGTTCCCTCGAGATGGTAGTGGGGCAGACTGAAGATTAAAGTCTTTCTGAAAAAGTAAGGAAGCAAATTGAAAAGTTCAGATTTTGTTCCCTCGAGATGGTAGTGGAGAAGACTGAAGATTGAAGTCTTCCTGGAATAGTAAGGAAGCAAATTGAAAAGTTAAGATTTTGTTCCCTCAAGATGGTAGTGGAGCAGACTGAAGATTGAAGTCTTCCTGAAATAGTAAGGAAGCAAATTGGAAAGTTTAGATTTTGTTCCCTCGAGATGGTAGTAGAGCAGACTGAAGATTGAGGTCTTCCTGAAATAGTAAGGAAGCAGACTGAAAAGTTCAGATTTTGTCCTTTCGAGATAGTAGTGGGGCAGACTAAAGATTGTAGATCTGGCATTCCTGAGATTACCGTGAAGCAGATCGAAGATACGAATCTGGCATCCCTGAGTTTGCAGTGGAGCATATTAAAAATAGCAGATCTGACATTCCTGAGATTGCAGTGAAGCAGATCGAAGATACTAGTCTGGCGTCCTTGAAGTTGCAGTGGAACAGACTGAAGACAGCAGATCTTATCTTCCTGAAGTTGTAGGAAGCAGATCGAAGATACTCATATGACATCCCTAAGTTTGCAGCGGAGCAGACTAAAGATAGCGGATATTGCCTTCTTGAAGTTGCAGCGAAGCAGATTGAAGCCGTCAGATTTATAGTTCAATACTTCTAAAAGTTGCAATTCCAATACCCCTGAGACTGCAGTTGGGTTAGAGACTACTTGAAGAAGACGAGGACCAAGAAGTCAAGACTCGACAAGACCGGGCAAAATTGGTCTTTTTATAGTCTTTGCTCTATTCCCGTTACACGACAATGAGCAAAGAGGGGCAGCTGTAATAGGCCAATTTAGCCCGGGCCCATACAAAATATAATAAACCAAAAATAATAAAACAAAGTCCAAGTCCAGTCCAAAATATATCATTTGGCCCGATCGGAATGACCCATTAAAAGATTGAAGGTCGATCTACAAGCTTGACATATATGGGAACACAATCTTCAAGGATATGCAATCTTAGGTATGATATGCAAATCTTAGATATGATATGCAATCCTAGAAGATATGGTATGCAATCTTATATATGATATGCAAATCTTAGATATGATATGCAATCTTAGAAGATATGATTTTGTAATCTTAGAGATTTAATTTGTAGATACCTTTTAATCTTAATCGTTGATGTAATTGGTCTGTACTGTTGGATTTGGGGAAGCTCAACTATAAATAGAGGCCTCTCCCTTCATTGTAAACACACTTAAGTTTTGGGGAAGCAATAAGAATTCTTGAGAGCATTCACTCAAATTTCTCTCCCTCTTGCGATCTTATTTTCTATGGTGTGTTATTATTTTATCCTTCATTCATCTTCGTTTTTTCAACCTTTTTTTATTTATCCATTTAATTGTTTAATTGTTTAATTATTCTTTTTATTCTATTCTTTTTTATTTTATTCTTTTTTTCAACCTTTTTTATTTATCCATGATTTTTTAAAATTTAAAAATAAGGCAATATTCGATATTTGGGAGTTTTGAGAAAATCGTGCCCTAACTTATTGAGTTTCGATTTTTCTCATTAAGCCCAAATGATTGAGTACCCTTTTTGAAATTAAAATATATGAATTTTTAAATAAAAAAAACCTATTCTCGGGAATTGAAGATGTTATGTCCTAACTCACTGATGCGAAGTTTTGTCATCTCGAGGCAAGGATTTCTAAAAAGCAAAGGATATTCGGTGTTTGGAAAAATTCGAAAGATCGTGCTTTAACTTACTGAGTTTCGATTTTTCTTTTAAAATCCAAATAATTGAATGTCCGTTTAAAATTAAAGGACATAAGTTTTAAAAATCAAAAGGATCGTGTTTTAAAATCTTTTCAAATTTTTGACATTAGGACATTAATTAATCAATTAGGTACCAATTTGGGCGTTACGATGGTGCTAATCCTTCCTCGTGCGTAACCGACTCCCAAGCCCGTTTTCTCGAATTTTGTAGACCAAATTAAAATGATTAATCTCAAGGTGACTTGATCACGCCTCGAAAAAAAAGATTGGTGGCGACTCCATTTTCGTTTTTAAAGTCGACCCCTATTTTTTCAAAAAAAATTAAAAAATGGTTTCAACATATGGCATGGCTTCATTTACTATAGTGAAATTCCTAGCTCGATAAAGAGTAAATAAGATTCTCTCAATAGCATTGTATGGTTTATAGAAAAGAATTGTGACTACGAGTCATTTGTTTGAGACAAATGATTTTCATTACTATTTGTTAGTAATGATATTTTTCATGGTGGAAGTTGCAACCATGAAATAAAATAGGATCATCATACTAGGTGAATGAATTTTAATATAAAGAGACTAAGGATATCCTATGAGTGCAGCACACTAATGACAAGATCATTGGACAAACAAAACTGTAAGTTGCTTTCATAATTATATATAATAAGATAGATTTTGTTTCCGGTACTTTTAATAGATTGACTACATCACTAAATAATATTGTAATTAATAGATGAAGAGTCAGAACTTAATTAAAAATTATTTTATCCCTAATTATATTTGTCTAATCTTGTTTGAATTGCAATTAGAATTGATATGTTGAGTGAATGGAAACAACGAAAAGAGAAATAGATTGCATGTATTTCTATCTACAGTAAATGCATTTTCTCAAGAGAAACAAAAGGTGACTTGAAAATTAATTTAATTTCTTTGAATTAATATTTTTGAATTAATAATTAATTGATTGTAATTAAATAATTGAATCCAAAATGAGAATTTGGTTAATTAGTCATTGCAATTTTACTGAAAGAGACAATTAAATTTATTTACTCATAAATTCTAGTACGATAAAGTCGTTATAATTTTAATTGAATTAGAATTAGGTTGAAGAGATATTTTAATTTAAAGATTGATTTAAATTTATTTAAATTAATGAAATAAATGATATTTTAGGAATAGAAAATTGATTATTGGGTTTGAGAATTTATGAGCTTGTTTTAAATTAAATAAAGATTAAATAATACATATAATTGTACTCAACACATGAGATAGGTCCAATACGCCCACAACATAAGGGGCGGGCGACATACTAAGTCTAGTAACCCAATATGTGCCGCCCACCTGGTAGAATCCTAAGGGATTCTATGGTTTCTATTAAAATGTTATTTTTTATTCTTATTGTTGTAGTAAAACTCTTGTGATATTTCCCTATATATAGGGACTATGGGTTAAGTTCAATATGCAACATCACGGGGCGTAATTACTCTATCGAAAATTAGTGAGATTTATTTCCCAAAAATAAATTATGTTTTTTGCGAGAACTCAAATTTTGACTTTGGTTTCTTTACCCATGAGGATTAATTTTTCCCACTAGAAAGTTAAAGTTTTCATTCTATGTTTGATTCAAGAACTAGAGCCCACTTTCTAAGCAACCAAGGGTTCGAGAATAGCAAATAAGATCATTTTGGTTGAAAGCCAGGAATTAACCGGATCTTGCTAAGCTTGAAAAACAAGGTACTAACTTGTGGAGTGTGCCTCGAATTTACAAGTTGACATCGTGATGAGAAGACCACGACATCCCGATGACATGAAGAACGACATCTGAACGAGGTGCATGCGACATTGCGACGTGGCGATGTGTTCCCCAATTCAACTGGGTTTTTTTCTCCTAGTTAAATTCTGCTATTGTTTTCCAATTAAACTCTGATCAATTTAGGTTATTTTAGTCATATTTAATCTATGAATTTAGCCTATAAAATGGGTTGTTGTAACCTAGAATAATAATCTTATCATATTTGAGATTGAGAAAGCTTTGTGAGTTTTAGGAAATTTCGAGTTTTAGCCAGACTGCTTTGTTCTTTCGGGATTTAGGGTTGTTGAGATTATCTTCATCTTGTACTCTTTCGGTTTTTGCTCATTTAGTGAAGTCTTATTTGCTCGTGGTTTTTTGCCCTCTTTTTTGGAGAAATTTTTTCCACGTAAATATTTGTGTGTTTGATCTTCTCTACTTTTAATTTTTTTTTTCTTGTTGCATATACAGTCGATCCCCAACATAATTTGATAAAGTTTATTGCTATAGATAACATAACACAATTCAATTTTATGAAAAAAAAATTTAAATTTCGTTGTGGAAAATTTTCAACAATTGCTATTGGAGCAACGTTGTGTTATATATATATATATGATATAAAATGATTGTTACATTTTTCTACTTTATTTGATTGATTAAATTGATCAAAAGTGACATTTTTAGTCTTATGCATGTTTTTGGATTATATATGTGATTGAATGTTTGAATATTATATAATATTTATCATTATGTAATTTGTCAAAAATTGTAGTTCCTAAAATTAAATCGATTGTATTTTTGGTTTGTAATTAGATCATGGAATCTCATCTCCATGTAAGTTTTTTTAGTTTTTTCTTGTAAAATTAGAAAATTTTGTAAGCTAGAAATGGACTAGGTTTTATTCGACCCAAAAGCGTTTTGGCAGAACCCAAGAAAGCATGGTTGGACCTATAACCCAGATTTAACGGAGAATGAATGAATGATGGATGGAGGACCGTTGTGGCTAGCAGTCGACAAGCTGAAGCATAGGCATCACTACACGAAGTGTCGCGGGGCACGCGGCTCATCGTGCAAGCCAGGTGCATGGGCAGTGCACGGCACCCAGGGTCTCACGCCCTAACAGATACCTCATCCCACATGGCGCATGAGGTGCCGAGACCTCACGCTCCCGTAGACACATGAAGTGTGCAACGTGGGCTAGACATCACGCCCAATCGATGGCCAACCAAGCGAAAAGGTGAGTGATTTATGTATATTTCATATTTTAGTGATTTATTTTTACCTAAAGTAGGAAAGGTGAATGAGGATGAGTTCATACTAAGTGTACCTGGGTGAGGATATAATTATTTAAGGGTTAAAATAGACTGAATTTAAATCATTGTTTATACCATTAGTTGTGGAATTCTTCTCTGGACAAATCCTCGCAAATATAAATTAAATCTAAACTGAATTAACAATGTTCAATGGTTTATTCTTTTAAAATTTGCTTATAAATTTACCATATAGTATACAATTCAATGTACCACATCTCTTGGCACACCTCACTATCACCTACTCCTAATATAAAACCAATCTCAAATTGCATGGGATTGAAGGTAGTCTTAAATTAGAAGGGTAATTAATGAATAAAATTATAAGCAATGACTTTGAACACGATTATGGAAATTATTTAGATATTTTGTTACAAGATAAAAAATTATGTATTTATGTAATAAGTATTTTATACTATTTTTATCCGTTAAAAATTTGTTTTATGTATCTTTTACAAGTTATGTTTATGCTATTTTCTGGTATATTAGTTTTTAGTGTGTTTAAAATATCATGAAATTTGTATAATAAATTTTTTATACATTATAATCCTATATTTATAGGATTATAAATTTATGTATATATTTATACTTTGTTTTATATAAATTTTGATAACTCCATATTTGTAAGCAGGGGCGAAGCCAGAACAATTTTTTAGGGGGGCCGGATAAAATTTTAATTTTTTATAGTTTATATCTTTATAATTTGTAAAGGATTAAATCGAATTTTTATAATTTTAGGGGGGCAAAGTGCAATTTTACTTTTACTAATATAAAATTTTTTAAAAATTCTAAGTGCCAAAATAGTAATTTTATATTTTAGGGGGGGTCGGGGCCCATGCCAGCCCCCTGGCTTCGCCCCTGTTTATAAGTTATGTTTTTGTTATTTTTCTCATTATATCATGTTTTGCATAATTTATTATTCTAATTTATCGAATAATTTCAGTTCAAGGGTGTAAAAAGTTCTCAAAATTTCTCAAAAATACAATTAAACCCCTTCTTTTTTTTTTTTTGCACTCAATTGGGTATTTTAACTTTCAAAATGCATCAAAAAGGCCCTCAAACTATTTTTTTTTTTAAAAAGCAATTAAGCCCCTACTTTTCTTAACTCAATTGGGTACTTAAACTTTCAAAATGTATTAAAAAGTCTGCAAACTTTAAAAAAAAAATTTAAGCCCCTGATTTTTTTGGCACTCAATTAAGTACTTGAACTGTAAAATGCATCAAAAATACTTTTTGACCATTAGCTTTAAGAGTTGACTATTAAAGTTAACTGCCCCTAATTTTTTTAGTTAAAAGCTCCTCGTGTCACAACCACGGTGTGACATGTGGAAAAAAATTGTAAAAAATAAAAATCAATAAAAGTTATAAAAAAATTATTAAATTTTAATAAAATATAACAATATTATTAAAATTAGGAAAAAAATTATAAAAATCGTAAAAAATTATAAAATATTGTAAAATTTTATAAAAGTCATAAAAATTATAAAATGCATCAAAAAGACTAACCACCTCGGGTTTTTTCCAGTTAAAGGCATCATGTGTCGCAACACAGTGTGACATGTGAAGAAAAATAATAAAAATTATAAATTATAAAAAAATTATAAAATGCTTCTTTTAGTACGATAATTTTTGTAATTTTTTTTATGAATTTTATATTTCTTTACATTTTTTTTATAATTTTCTTATGACTTTATAAAATTTTACGATTGTTTTTATATTTCTATATATTTTCTAATTTTTTATGATTTTTATAAAATTTTACAATTTTTATATATTTTTTAAAATTTTCATAAATTTTTTTAATTTTAATATATTTTTATTAAAATTTAATCATTTTTATAAATTTTATTGATTTTTATTTTTTTATCATTTTTTGCCACATGTCACGCTGTGGTGGCTTTAACTGGAAAAAAATTAGGGGTAGTTCAAGTACCCAATTGAGTGCAAAAATAAAAACATTAGGGGCTTAATTGCTTCTGTTTTTTTAAATAGTTTGAGGGCCTTTTTGATGCATTTTGAAAGTTCAAGTACCCAATTGGGTGAAAAAAAAAGGCAAGGGCTCAATTTTTTTTTTTTTGAAAAAGTTTAAGGATCTTTTTGATATATTATGAAAGCTCAAGTACCCAAGTAAATAAAAAAAAAACACAAAGACTTAATTATTTTTTTTATAAAAAGTTTAAGAATTTTTTACACCTTTACCCAATAATTTATTTCTTCGTATCATGTCCTAATTTAAAACATATTTATGCATAACTTGTTATAGTGATTCAATTTTTAAAAAACAAATTAGGTGTTTGTATCGTGCTTTCATTACTTTTTCTTGTGTAAAGTAATATAAATTTATATAATTCTTTACACATTAATAATTCATTTTAGATAAAACTTTGATATATTATTATATTTGTTTTAGGATAATTATCTTATACATAGTCAGTAAAATAAAAAAAATTCACAAGTAGATTTAAGTTGATGTCATTTATTTTTAGGATATAATAAAATAGTTAGTATTTAGTACACTAAAAGTATATTTATTTTATTCCATAGGCAACATTTAAAAATGGTTATGTCTCTTTTCTAAAAAATAATTTTTTTAATATTTTATTATATCTCTATAAGACACTTGTTAACCTCTCACATTACTTGTGAAGTCTAAAAACTTCATTAGTAATTTACCAAATATTTTTCATAATAAAATAATTAAAAAAGACAGTTGACATCATCTTAAACTTGCTTGTGAAGTTTTTTTACTTCATTAACAGTGAACAAAATAATTAATCTTTGATTTATGATTATTATTTTTTGTGTTATTTCAAATTTAATATTTTTATTTAAGAAATGCACTACAAAACGTATTTAAAAGTTAATCCAACTTTAGGAAGCAAAATATATAAAAGTTGTCCTACACCAGAATTACAAAGAATTGTTGTTCTCAGATGACAAGTCAATGTTTTTTTCTTATCAATAATATATTTATATTGTATGTTTAAAATCATTTGTGTTAGAAATGTTGTAAATGTGTATAATTTGTTTTATGTTATTTTATATATTATGCTTCTGCTTTTCTCACTTTTTGTATGCTAGTAGCATTATACATGTATATATAACTTTTCATTCCTTAATAACTCTTTTTATATAGATTCTTGTAGTGATTCAATTTTTTTAAAAAGATTTGTATGCTGGTGTGCATTTTATTTTTATTACAAGTTTTATAAATTTTAACATATTCTATACAATTTATTTTAATATTTTATAATCTGGTTTCATTTTATATTTTGTATAACTTTCTATACCAACTCAAATTTAACTTTGGCCTTATTACTCAAGGATTTTGTATCACTACTCAAAATAATAATAAGAAAAGACAATTCAAGTTTTAAATTTGTTCTATAATTAATTAATGTAGTTTTGTTTTGGGCCAAAGTCGAGGATGCCACCTGTTGTAATTTTTGTGAGTTAAAGAACAAAATTATAAGTAAGAATCTATTTTGAGAATTTTTATTTTGAATTTATTGGTAAAAATAATATTTTTATCTTTTCATTAGGATAATATTTTAATTTGAAATTATCCTATCTTTAGAATAATATTGTTATTTTCTAATATTTTATCTTTTATTTTATTTTTAGATAACTCTTCAATATTAGATTTTTTTTTTTAAATTTTTCAAGATACTCACTCGAGTGAGTTCAATGAATAATTCTCTACATTTTGTCAATCCATTAAGAAGGTAAATGCTGATTATAAATTTTAAAATTACTCTATACTCAAAAATTCGTAAAATGAAATATTAGAATTTTTATATTTTAATTATATAGGCGCATAGAAAAGTGGGGGCGCCCTTGTGGCTTAGAATGGAATTCAATTTGAAGTTACCAATTTCTCTGTTCTATTTTTCTTTCTTTTGGTGAGTAGTTAAATTTCTCATCTACATTTAGGCCAATAGACAATTCGAGAGAAAGCTGTGAGATTTGAAATTGCATTTAAAAGTTTTCATTTTTATATTTGTTGCTATTTTTATTTAGGAGATAGATACCATCGTCTCACAAAGTTGTATTAACACTAAGTAAAAAAAGCTCGTTAATTCAGTGTTGATAGGCGTATAGTTGGAAGTATCAAATCGATCGTTTGTCATATTCAGTATACCAAAGAGCATATTAGCATGTCCAATTAAATAATTAGTTGGATCCGTCAAGGAAAATAGCAATTGGATCTAAATAGCCTGCGTGATTGAGGCTGTTGGTTCAAGTTGGATCATTCTAGTTCGCAAGGCTACTAAAGAGCTAAATCATGGATGTGTATTTTATGATTGTTTGTTCGATAAGGTTAATTGTTGGGTGTTCCCTCAATTAATTTATATACGGAAAGGTTGGTGGTCTGAAGTGTCCTCAATCACTATAGTTGGCTTATCAATTGAATGAGAAAATTTATTATCGAGGATCGGTTTGAAACCATAACAAAAATCTAGCTTGAAGCTAGAACTTCATCATACCAGTTTATTCAATTTATTTTTTCTTTTTCTTTTTTACTATTTATCTCTATTACTTTTACTTTTATCATATTTAAATTCCCCTTTTTATTTTTACATAGATCATCATACGTCATGGGCAGAGGCGAAGCCAGAACAATTTTTAAGGGCGGATGAAATTTTAATTTTTTATAGTCTATATCTTTATAATTTGTAAAGGACTAAATCAAATTTTTATAATTTTAGGGGGGCCAAAGTGCAATTTCACCTTTACTAATTTAAATTTTTTAAAAAATATTTAAGGGCCTAAATAGTAATTTTACATTTTAGGGGGGTCGGGCCCTTGCCAGTCCTCTAGCTTCGCCTCTGGTCGTGGGCACGAAAGCTAGAGGTGCTCATGGGTTGGGTTGGGTTGGGTCGAGTCTAAGTATGATATAACATTCTTTGTGCTTGCCCAAGCCCGGCCGACCCAAAATTTGGACCTAAAATTTTGTCCAAACTCACCCATATTTGAAAAGACTAACCTAAGTCTATTTTAGGCTCGCCGATATTATTTTTAAAACTTTTTAAAAATATATATATTTATTTTATTTTAATATTTAATTAATTTATACATTTTTAGTTATTGAATTTTTTTATATAGTCATACATTATTTCAATGTTTACATTAGAGTGGTATTATATATTTAGTATAGGTTTATTTTTCTAATGTGTTCTAAATTAAATAATATATAAAAATAACATAATATAAAGTATTATAAATTTAAAATGGGTCGGGCTGGGCCGAGCTCGGGCCTTGAATGTTCACGCACAAGCCCAACCCATATTTTAGACAGACCTAATTTTAATACCTAAACTCATTTTTCGAGCCTAATATTTTTTCCCTAACCCTCCGAAATTTTGAGTAGCTTGACCCATGAATAGGTCTAATAACAGTTGCCTGGCGTACAACCAGGTTAAGTCAATATGACAATTTTAAATATCCAAGTCTCTATGAGATCGACTCTACTCCTTATATTTCTATTTATTTATTATTTTAAGAGGATTCGACACCCTTTAAAATACCTTTCTCCAACTTTAACATTGATAAAAGGTGTAAAAGAAAACAAAAGTACCGTGAAAGAGTTAAGCCGAAGAAAAGCAAAGGAACAATACATCACATTCCTACAAATTAAGTAATCTCAAATCAATCAAGCTATATGTATATTAGCTAGTGTAGGTGAATCATGAAAGGTCTTGGTCATGGAGAAATTCCCTTTTCTCTGATATAAGTAACATAACATTTTTTGGCAATTCCCGGAAAATAACAAACGAGGCATGTGATGGCTGGTTCTAAGGAAGATGCATGTTGCACAAAATTACAAAAGCTAGCCATTACTTTTGATAGATGATGTTCCTCAACATTCGCTCGTGACTCATAGTGCCTTTCTTATTTAGTGTAAAGCAAACTCTATGCAGGGGCGAAACTAGAATAATTTTTTAGGGGAGTTAGATGAAATTTTAATTTTTTATAATTTATATCTTTATAATTTATAAAGGATTAAATCAAATTTTTATAATTTTAAGGGGGAGCCAAAGTGTAATTTTACCTTTACTAATTTAAAATTTTTAAAAAATTTTAAAAGCCTAAATAACAATTTTACATTTTAGGGGGGCCGGGGCCCATGCCAGCCCCCGGCTTCGCCCCTAACCCAATGTATACATATCGTCAAAACCATTTTTCTATGTGTTGAAAATAGGGTCGACTTTGAAAACGAAAATGGAGTCGCCACCAACCTTTTTCGAGGTGTGATCAGATCACCTTGAAATTAAAAACTTTAATAAAACATTGGTTTATTAAAACATATTTTGGTCTACAAAAACTCGAGAAAACGGGTTCAGGAGTTGGTTACGTACGAGGAAGGGTTAGCACCCTCGTAACGCCCAAAATTGGTACCTAATTGATTATTTAATGTCTTAATGCCGAAAATTTGAAAAGATTCTAGATTACGATCCACTTACTTAAGATACAGTTGAACAGAATCATATTGGATGCCAAACCCTCTTATTTCGAAGAAATAAAATGTCATACTCAGTGAGTTAGGGTACAACAACTTATATTCTTGAAACTGAACTTATCTCTTGACTTTTAAAACTCGTGTAATGAAGTTTGAAAAGGATATTCGGTTATTTGGGCTTTATGAAAAATTAGAACCCAGTAAGCTAGGGCATAATTTCTCACAATTCTCGAATACGGAATATTGCCTTTATTTTTTGGAAATTCTTACCTCAAGATGATAAAACGTCACATCCAATGAGTTAGGACGCAACGCCTCAAATTTTCGAAAATAAGTTTTTTTTATTTAAAATTTTCATGCATTTTGATTAGAAGAAAAAAAAAAGGTACTTGGTTGTTTAGATTTAACGAGAAGAATCGGAACCCAATAAGTTAGGGTACGATTTTCTCGAAACTTCCAAACACGAGCATTGCCTTATTTTTGATAAGCTTTCTGATAAGCGATTATAAAACCGGCTCAAAATATATTAATTGAATCACTATTCAATAATGAGAGACAAAAATATAATATCGAGCATGGAATATTAATGCGTGAATACAACTTTGTACAAATGGATGACAAGAATAATAAAATGAACATACAATTCAAAATATACAAAACTTTTGAAAATGCCAACATTATTAATCGAGAAACAACGGAAGCTAAAATATAGCTAATTTAAAAAACGAATAAAACATGGCAAGACTTCAAACGTGAACGAATAAAATTAAGATAATAATAATAAAACGACGGGAAACTTGGCGTCAATATGATATAAAAGCAATTTAAGCACTATTAAATAAATGAAAATTTATAAATAAACCACACAGAGTTTGAAATAGATTTAAAAACAAAGATGAAAATAACTAATACATGAAATAATAATATAAGTGAATCTTACAATAAATATTATATAGAAAGAAATTCAAAGTAAATAATATATAAAATAATATATGTTAATCTACAAAAATAATATAAAAACTTAATATAACTAATTTATCTGTGAAAATAATAATATATAAAGGTTTTTTGAAATAAACAAAAACATATAATAAAATAGAGACTTTCAAGGGAATGAATTAAAAATAAGTAAACTTAGAAATATACATACATATATATATATAGAATTTAAAAAAATACATACACAAAATACTATGAAATTAATAATATGTATATAAGAATAATTTAATAAGGAATATATGTGTACATAAATAGAATATATAATTTAATGATTTAATATAATTCAATAAGAGTATTTAAATTAAATATTGTACAAATTTTTAAAATGAAGTAAAATAAAAGAATTTAAAAATAAATTATAATAAGACAAATAGAAATATGTACAATATAAAAATAACGTATTGAAACAATATAAAATTAATAAAACATTTCCAAGTACTATATTAAAACAATTTTTATCTAAAAATGAATGAATTATAAGGAATAAAAATATACAATTAAAACAGACCTAATTAAAATAAAGACAAAATCAAAAGGATAATTTTTAAATAGATAAAATCATGAAAACAGAATCAGGGACTTAAATAAAATGCGCATAAATGAACGAGGATTGAAAATGCAATATTCCCAGTCATGAAAACGCTGCGTTTAAAAGGAGACTAAAATAAAAGCAGAACAAAAATTAAAGGCGAAACTAAAATAAAATAAAACTTGATTAATAAATAAATAAAATGCAGAAGGACTAAAAGAGAAATTAGCCCATCAAAGGGAAAACGCGCGGATCCTGCCCCGGGTCGAGTCAACGCACTAATCCTGGTCAAAACTATGTCGTTTTAGGCTTAAAAGAATGGCTCTTAAACGGCGTCGTATTAATCTACTATATAAGCTCAAATTTTTTAGAAAAAAATATTTGGCCTTGTCTGTTTTAAAAAAAAAAGGAAAGGAGAGAAAAAAAAATGCTGAGGCCCCCCTCTGCGATTTCCAGTGACCGGACCACCGTCAGTCCGTCACCGATGACCACCGCGCACGGCGGTTATAGCCCCTTAAAACCGCATTTTCATACGAATCAAGGTACGGATATCCTTTTTTCCTCCTTTTGTTTTCTTTTTATTTGAAATATATAAAAAAAATCAAAATAAAATAAAAAATGGAAGTAAAAAGCAAGAACACGGACCAAAAAAAGGGATTAACCACCTCTCAATTTTTTCTTTCTGTATTTCTTTGTATATTCATAAATCGTGAATAAAAGATCTACAATGGTTTGTTTCGGTCCTTTTAAAGGCCGAAATCGAAATAAAAATAAAAAATACAATCGTTTTTTTTCTTTGTTTTTCTTGCTGTGCTGTTGGTTTTGTCGTTTTCGCAGGTACGAAGCTCCAGCTGTGGTGGTGTACGGAGGCTCGAACGCGTGGGGTGACGTGGAGGAGCAACGGTGGGACTGTTGCGACACTAAGCTGTTTAGGGTTTCTATTTTTGTGTTTCATTTTGGACTGTTTTGGTTGGGCTAGGGTTTAGTGTTGGGTAGTGTTTTAGGTTGAGTATTTGGGCCTTGTGAAAAGACTTGTTAATGGACTTTATTTATTGGTTTTTAATTTTGGTTTTTGTTTGGTTAATTGGGCCCCGGGAAAATTTAAGCTCTTACACATACATATATGTTCCTCTACAGTCACAAGATCAGACAATTATTTGTACCATAACTTAGCTTTCCCTTAACTAATCCTGGAGCAAAGACAGAAAACCTCTATATTAGTGTTGATTGGTTGGGCTTTCACATAGTTTTAAGACAAACAAAACTGTCCTAGTAATTAAAATGGTTGCTTTAGCATGAATGGAAATAAAAGGCCCAAAAAACGAGTTGAGCAAAAAAATTACATTTAAGTGAATGAAAAATAGAGATAAAATATTGATTGGTAATACATATTGTATTCTTAAAAAAAAATATAAATTTTTAAATCTTAAAAATAATATTATTAAAAGAAATAATTACCAACTCCAAATTTAAATAGGAACATAAATATTTTACCTACAATGATTTTTGTTTTTAAAGTGAAGCTCTCTCATGCTTTTACTCATTTCAAGTAACTATGACTTCAATTTTTTTTTTTTTTTTAACAAGTGATTGAAAGAGGTGACAATAAATTTTTAATTCGTGAACGAAGTTAGAACGTAAGTTGTAAGTACATGGCAACCCAATGGCATCAGTTCTCAATTACTTTTATATTGATCGATTAAATGATGGCTAATTCTTAACCCAATTAATTTTTAATTATAGAAGATTCAGTTGGGCATGCTTAACTTTCTTAGCCCAATTTATGGACTGCCTTCGGTTTCAATAGTTATCCCCCAGATGATGTTTGACGTTTAATCAAAAGATATTTTATTATTCTTTAAAAAGAGACATATTTATCCAAAAAGATCTATTTCCAAATAAAATTACGAAAATGGGCAAATTGACACATTATTTACGGAAAAAGGGTTAATTCTGACAAAACGCGCCTACGTGGCTGCATTAACAGTAAAAAAAACTATAAAACCTCATTCTTATATTTCACACTTAATTTCTTCAAAATTTAGCCAAAAATCTCTAAAAAATCTCCCTAAAGCTCTCAAATTTCTCATTGAATTTCTCAAAGCTCTTTATAATTAGTTATTTACTTTATTTTTTAAAATTAATATTATTTTTTTATAATTTCAAAAATATTTGATCGTCTTAGCAATGGTCGGGGAATAATTAGTCTCGATCATAAACATATCTCCGTCGAACAAATGAAAATGGCAACGGTTTATTTTAAATGTTGAATATTATTTAATATTTTTTCATTTATGTAATTTTAATTTTTGAATATTATATAATATTTTTCCCATTTATATAATTTTAATTAATTTGTGGGTGTTACAATTTTATATTCGTAATATGTCTGGTCTGTCATCACCATTGATAGAAAATTACTTGAGGGAAGCGGGTTTTTGGAACGCGACTACTATAGGCCGGGGGTGCAAGTTGGACCCGAAATTCATGAACGCGTTAATAGAGAGGTAAAGACCCGAGACGCACATATTTCATCTTCCATGCGGAGAGTGTACTATCACTTTAGAGGACGTCCAGTTACAATTAGGATTGCCGGTGGATGGGTCCGCACTCATCGGGTCCGTTCAATCTGCTGATTGAGGAGCCATATGTTACGATCTTTTGGGTGCGATTCCGAATAATATTTACGAAGGTCGGATTGAGATGGGCTGGTTACGAGAAACATTCCCAGAGCAGGGGAATGATTCGACTGAAGTTGAAAGAATACGATATGCTTGGGCATACATCCTTGAGATGATTGGAGGTTATCTGATGTCGGACTTGTCACGAAACCTTGTACATTTAAGGTGGCTACTAAAACTCGTTGATTTTAGATCAATAGGCGAACTTAGTTAGGGGTCTACCGTGTTGGCAACATTGTACCGGGAGATATGCGGGGCGACGCGACCAAATAAAGCCAAAATCGGAGGTTGCCTAGCACTACTACAATCATGGGCTCGGTTTCGCTTTCCATTTTTATGTCCTCGAGTGAACCACCCATATACATTCCCACTCATAATAAGGTAAAATTTTTATTTGATTTTACAATTATTCCATAGCTTCAAAATAAAATTGTATGCTGAAAATTTATTTAATTAGGTGGAACCATCCGGCGAGTTATATTGGAATACCTACTGCTCTTGAAGATCTATGACTTCTATTAGACCAACGGTCGAAAGTGCAAGTAAGTATTAAATAATATATATAAAATAGTCGTTTCATATTTAGTATTATGTATATAACTAATATTTTTATCCTATTCATATAGTTTCAATGGACATCATACGAGGATCCGGTAATATGGGCAGTAATTTCGGAAGAATTCTTTCAAAATCTGAACATTTGGCATGTTAAGGTCCCATTGGTCAACTATGCTATTGTCGAGATGCACCAGACGGATAGAGTGTTGCGGCAATTTAGATTTCGACAACCGATTCCTGAGGAACCTGAGGTGCTCGATGACCAGCACAGAATTGACTTACGGTAAATGAATATGAATTGGCTGGTATTCTGGTCCGAATATATCGAAATTTGGAAAAACCGGTATGATCATATACCTGATCGCGAACCGATCATCGTTCCAGAGTTAGCGTGCACCTCGGATTACATGCCATGGTTTAGGATCCATGGCAAGCCATATTTGCTGTCGGAAGAGCAGAGGCGTCAGCAAATTCGTGTGGAAAGGGAACGAAGGGGCCCTTTAAATCCAAGGAGAATAGATGATGGGACAAGCCCATCAACAGCACCCACACAATCACCAAGTCCACCAGTAGCGCCGACACAATCATCGGGCCTATCAACAGTACCCACACAATCACCGGGCCCAATGCCTCAATCGACGACACCCACATCACAACCCTTTCAGATTATGCTAGGTGCGTATCCTAGCCCTTATATGTATCCTAATATTTATATGTTTCCTTTTCCCAATCCTATGACAAGTTGGAATGCATGGACCGGTGCATCTCCTTTTTCGATGACCCCGATGACTCAACCAATGATATATAGGCCATCGTCACCGGAGGGATCGCACGAGGCATTGTCGGCGAGCTCGTCTCATTACCATTCTCCATCGCTTTATGGGATTCAAACACCTCCACTGTGGGTGATGCAAACACCTCCACATTCATTATTCTACCAAGGTGGTCTTCCTTCCAACACTCACAACCGGAGCAACCACAACCCCCGCCGGAGCAACTAAGGAGGAATCCAGCGTGTAATCATCATCCACCCCCATGTGGCATTGATTCTGACCGGCATATACATTGATTTTTTTAATATATTTGTAGAAGTTGTTTCTATATTGTTTCATTTAATAAAAAAGAAGTTGTTTTTAATATTTTAATTGTAAATTAATTTTATATTTTTAATTAAATATAAGTTCTTTTGAATAAGACGGAATAAAAATAATGCAACATCGTTTCATTACAGCAATTATCAACTATTTCGGTTTGGACATGATCGAATTGTATGACTTGGGTTCCTACACCATCCATCAAATTCTGTTGCTTCGTTCTTTCCCGGATATCCATATTATTACTTATTTTACTCGAGCAAGTCTACCTTTAGGTTTGCAACACAATTCTCTATCCGGTAACAGCTTAAACGAAGCAAGCAATACAGACGACCACTTACGTTCATCTGGGACCGATGGGAATACGTGTCTCCACACATTGTACATGTTTTCTATTTTGTACACTTCGTCAACATATCTCATAGGATTCAAAGGGAGATTCTGACAAGCTGCAATTGTATGAGTGCATGGATAACGAAGTGCGTCAAACGTCCTACAGTCGCAAGTCCTATTTATCAGCTGTACACGATATTGCCCACCGATAATACATTGGTTCGGTCTATCAAACTCTATCACACGAAATCATAGGTTGTCACGATCGTGACATACTGTGTACATGGTGTTGGTCCGCGCCTTCGCCTTGTTAATTTCTTGCAATACCTTCCGGGACCATACATGGTCTCCCTGCATTTTGCCTTTATAACTCGTTGCTCGCTTTGGAAATAGTTCTGCCAAACGAAAATATGTCTTTCGTACAATTGAGATTATCGGCAAATGACGCGTTCTTTTTAGAACAGAATTTATGCATTCAGCCAGGTTTGTGGTCATATGACCATATCGTAGGCCTCCATCGTATGCTTGTGTCTACTGTTCGAAAGGTATGTTACAGAGGTAGTCTACGCCTTGATCGTTAATTGAACGCAAGTTCCCCAACATCTCATAAAAACGGTCCTTATTGATCTCGTACCTTGCCAATATAAGTTGATAGCGAAAATTACATACTAATATTCCATTCAGAATAAATTGAATATTACAACCAAAAGTATATTAATAGAGATTAAATACCCATGTTGGTTACTTGCTTTCATTCAGTCGTAGACCGATATTATCCGTAGTAGTTGGACGCAACGTGCTTTAGACAATACCGATGGTGTGTGCGATTATATAGGCTTCCATGTCGTTCAATTGCGGCTAGTATTCTAGTGCCCTAATCCGATATGATACAGATATCAGGTTTAGGGCATACATGCCTCCTTAACCTAAAAAAAAAAGAAATCCCAGTCATCAGTTAACTCACCTAGTGTTCTTGCAAATGCAATTGGAAGGATTCTCTCACCGCCATCCTGTGCCACAGCTAGCAATAGCCGATGGGTCTATCTACCATACATAAATGTACCGTCAATTTATACTAATGGCTTGCAGTACACAAATACATCCCGACATTGCTTAAAGCTCCAAAATAGACGTTTGAACACTTGGCATCCACAGAGTAATCGATCGTTATAGTACGCAAGGATCGTTTCAAGGTCTGTTATGCAACCTGAAATGTACGTCTCCAGCACCTGACACCACTGCCAAACCTCATTATATGAAACGTCCCACCCACTATGCATCTTTCCCAACGCCCATTGCTTAGCTATCCAAGCCTTGTGATAAGATGGCGTGTACCTCAATTGGCTACGAATATTGGCAATTATGCATGACACAGAAGTCCTGGGATCCGCCTTCAACATCGATAGTATTAAGGTAGCTATTATGTCTGAATCCATCTTGGGATGATCTTGTGAAACACCTGTCAATGAAGTACATTAAATAATGTAACATTAAGTAATAATATTATTATTCAAAACCCTAAACATTGTACCAGCAACACAGGTATGTGGACCTTTGTATTTTTTTATCTCCCACAAGTCTGTCTTTTTCCTAAGAGAAGCCATGATTTTCCATGATTATGTACCGTTTTGCACTACACATTTGGCCTCGAACTTCTTGGATTTGGATTTAACCACGTTGTAGTTAACCCTGTGATTGATGCTATATTGTTTCAAAGCACCAAGAAAACTATCCTTACTGGAAAACTCCTTACCAACTTCCAAATCACCTAAATCAAATAACGAACTTGTATGGTCACGGCATCTGTGTGGTAGCTCTGGAAACTCCAACGCATCATCTGCCGATATGTTGATATTATGCATGTGGGCTAGAGGCGAGTACGCCCTGAATCGCGGACCTTCTTCTTCTTAATTTGAACCCCCTTCAACGTCTTCAGGTTCAGATGGAACAGGCTCCAGTTCAGAAAATAAAGCAACTTCTGCACCATCAAGGTCGGGCTCTCGAGGTGGATCCACATCAGACTCATCATCGAACTCATCATGATTTGCAACGTACAAGGTCCCCTCACCGGTGGACGTCATAGGGAGTACATTGCCCCTTCTTGTGGACGTTTCATAACATCCCCAATCAGATGTGGATTGCCAACCACTAGAAGTTGATGTCATTCCTCAATATGTATTTTCAGCATCGAACATCGACCCACCGATGTGCATGTCTCATCCACTAACCGAGTGTTGTGTAGAAGTTGTGTTTTCCATACTACCACCAAACAAGGGCACTTCTGTGTTCTGCCTCCCACTAATGGAGTGTTGGCTAGGGGTCGTGTATTCTTTTTGAACAACAGTTGATGTTGAAGTCCCAAATGTTTCATTTGGTGATGAAAATTGAACATATATCTTAAGATAGGGTGATCCACTAGCGAGATGAGTCTGCACCATCACCTCAAAGCTACGAATACCTTTGATATCAAATGTATCATATGTCACGGGATCAATCGAAGCACAAAATCGATACTTAATAGAAGAAATCCTACTTGGCATCGTTCTGAAGATTTTGCGCCTAATTCTTTTACGAAATTCTGTAAAATCTATACTCTGGTTAAAAACCATTTACGCTGTATTCTCCGATAAAAAAACAACAACGTTCTCGGTGTCATGGACTTTATCATCATAGTAAATAATAGCACTAATACGATTACTCATATTCAATTTCTATTTTGTTTAGCCTCTCTAATTTTTCTTGCTGTAACTTATGCAACCTAAGAATGATATTTGCCTCGTTTATAGTCTAAGGCCAAGCATAAACTATTGTAGAAAAAGAGCGTCCAAGTGGGAGCTTTTTTTAGAAATTTTGCTGACAGTGCATCCTGCTTGAAGCATTTTTGTCACTATTTGTTCAGAAATGTCTTCTCAAAATTATTTTTTCAGGAACTACTGTAGAAAAAGAGCGTCCACCTGGGAGCATTTTTCAGAAATTTTGCTGACAGAGCATCCTACTTGAAGCGTTTTTGACACTATTTGTTCAGAAACGTCTTCCTCAAAGTATTTTTCAGGAACTACTATAGAAAAAGAGCGTCCACGTGGGAGCTTTTTTCTGTAATTTTGCTGACAGTGCATCCTTCTTGAAGCATGTTTAACACTATTTATTCAGAAATGTCTTCTCAAAATTATTTTTTCAGGGTCAAAATAGTCAATTTTGTTAAAAAATAAACACAATGTTATTTTTAAAAAAACTAAATCCTAATTTCATTAATTTAAAACCCTAGAACCCTAATTTAATTTATTTAAAACCATAATTTTATTTATTTAAAACCCTAGAACCCTAATTTACTTAATTCATTTAAAAATCATAAACCCCAATTTAAATAATTTTTTTATAAAATAACACTAAATCCTAATTTATTTTAAAAATCTACTAAAACTTTAAACCCTAACTTGTTTTTAAAAAATAACCACTAAACCCTAACTTATTGTAACAAAACCCTAACCCTAAAAACCCTAAAAATCCTAGGGACTAAACATGCAAATAACCCTAAATATAAAAACACGGAGCAAAGCGCTTTGCTGGAAATTTCCTCCTAAAACGCGGCCACGTAGGCGCGTTTTGCCAAAACTGGCCCTTTTTTCGTAAATAATAGTTTAGTTGGCCCATTTCCGTAATTTTGTTTAGAAATGGGCCTTTTTGGGTAAGTCGGTCTTTAAAAAAGGATTAGTATGTATATCCTACCGTACAATGTGGTATTTAAGAGAAATTTTCTTAATGTAATTGTCAGACAAGTTAGTCCATGGCTTAACGGAACTTTGATATCACATTTCTTGCCTAGTGGCACGCTAATTTTTTAATCTAGTGACATAATTTAACCCAACTTAAATTTGGTTAAAATTGAATTAATTAATCGAACTAAATTAATTTGATTAATTCGTCAATCACTAAAACTAGTTTGGCAGACCTAGTTTAGCTGGGATTAATTAAAAGATTTTTGAAATTTCAGTTATCGATTAATTCGATTAGAAAATGATTAATTAACCAAATTAACAATTTAATTGAAATTTTAAATAATCTAAAATTTATTTAATAAGTACTAAAAATTTCACCACACATGTATGTGTGTGGAAACAATGTACTTAGAACACAAGTAATATTTAAAAATAGCATATAATAAATAAAAAAACCATATGGTTTGAAACTAATAATAATACTATATATGCAATATATACAAAATAAAATATGCAATTATGTGTGGATGAAACCTTTTGTGTAATACTATTGAAATGCACCAAAAAATTTAAAATGAAGCATTGGTTGTAGTGGTAAAGTTTAGGTTTTATGTATGTTGATGACATGTTTAAATATCAACATATGTAAATTTTATACTAGTTTTATTAAAAATGAAAAAAAGACAACAGTGCCCTGTAGAAATATAACTTATTTCAAATATATAAGAGTAATTTAATAATTTCTCAATTGAGTTAGTGTCTAATTAACTTGTGCCACCAACTTAGTGAAGAGTTTAAATAATAGTGTAAATTAAATATATATTGAAACCCAATAGAAATTCAATTCCAATTTTTAAATAAAATGTCCAGTCCAATTGATTAAATTTATAATTTTAAAACTTAAAAGATCAAATGTTTCTAATTGTAACGAGTTCCAACCAAATCAAGAACATACCTTTTTCTTAACCGTTTATATTGACTCTTAGCAAGTTGAGAATTCACTAGCTAGCTGTGTGCACAAATCTTTTCCTTAGGTATCATTAAACTTGATTTATCATTGTTGTGAAACTTGTTTAAATTCATATATTGACTTTTGAAATTTACACACTATATTACATTTTCCTTCAAATGAGAAACCTTTAGGTTGATCCGTATAGATTTTTTCCTTGATATCTCTATTTAAAAAAGGTTGTTGTCACATCCATTTTGGTGCAATTCTAAATCATAATGAGTCATCAATGTCATAATAATTATTAATGAGTCTTTCTTAGAAACCGGTGAGAAAGTCTCTTTATAATCAAGATCATCCTTTTAAGTGTAACATTTGACAACAAGTTTAACTTTATATTATTCAAAATCACCATTTGAGTTTAAAACCTATTAGCATCTAACTCATTTTGGACCTTTTGGTAATTTGAAAATATCCTAAATTTTATTTTTGTTCACCAAATTTTCTCACATTTCATGGAATTTAACCATTTATAAGACTCACCCCTATTTATGGGTTGCGAAAATGATATTGATGTTTATTGATACCTATAACAAAATCTGACTCTTACAAATAAATCACATTATATGTGCCAGTTACACTATCCATATGCAACTCTAGTTGCAACTTAGCTTGCGTCTAAAAGGTTGTCATTGACTTGTTGTAGAGATGGAAGGTACATCAATTTCGAGACTCCCTATGTTGAATCGAACAAACTATGCCTACTTGAGGTAAGGATGAGGGCGTTCATCAAGTCCATGGATAAAAAAGCTTAGTGATCAATTCTAACTAGTTGAGAGCCCCCAACAACTTATGTCAATGGTGTGAAGACTTCAAAACCTAAGGTTAAATAGATTGTGAAGAGAACAAGTTGGCCAATGCAAATTCTAAGGTCCACGATGCAATTTTTAGTGAAATTGACCCATTAGATTTTAGGCATATCTCCAAATGTACCGTTGCGAAGAAAGTTTGGATCATTCTCAAAACTAAATAGGAAGAAGGAATATTCTTATGCAATCAAAGCTTCAAATGCTAGCAACAATATTTGAGACCTTAAGGATGAAAGACAATGAGACCATGTCTGAGCTTTATGCAAAGTTGTGCGACACAACAAATCAAGTGTTTGCACTCGATGAATAGTATTCTACACACTATAAAACCTTTTCCTACATCTTGTCTATGTTTTATACATCAAGATTTTTGTACACTTTGTCTGAGTCTTATGCAAAGTTTACACACAATATGCCATTTTCCTTCTATTGACAAACTTTCTGGTTGATCCATATAAACTTTAAAAAATATTTTTTTCACATGCTTTTGGTGCAACTCTAAATCATAATGATTCACCAATGTCATAGTAATTCTTAAGGAGTCATTCTTGAAAACTAGTGAGAAAATCTCTTTATAAACCTTTTGAGAATAACCTTTGACAACAAGTTTAAATTTATATCATTTTATATCACCATTTGAGTTTAACCTCATTGGCATCTAATGCATTTTGAACATTTTGGTAATTTGATAATCTCCCAAAATTTGATTTTGTTTCATACATTTATCTCATCTTTCATAACATTTAACCATTGATAAGACTACCCTCTATTTACAACTAATAAAATCAATCTTTATGATACTAATATGAAAAATTAACTCTTACAAATAAACCACATTGTTAGTTCCAGTTACATTGTCCATATACAACTCTAATTGCAGCTTAGATTGCATCTAAAAGGATATGCTACTTACCATATTTGGTTGGCATCTTTTGACTAAAAATCTTTGGACTCTATAAAAGCCCATCTTTGAAGATTTTTAGAAGCACCTTATTGAAATAAAATGTGAAGAAATTTAAGTCAAGCAAGATCCTTTGAAGACTTCCATTGTAACTAAAGTTTCCTTATGTGAAGAGATTTGTTTTCCTAAGAAGATTATAACGTGAAGATCTTTGATAATTCTATTCTATATTAAAGACCATCAATATGAATTCAAGGAGACAAAGATTCACATTGCTTGTAATTCTATTCTATAGAAATGGTGAAACAAACGTACCCTAATCGACATGGATTTATTTTGTAATTACATTTGCATATATATTTATATATATATATATATATATATATATGAAGGTGTCAATATTACAATTTTGTTCTTTTTGTTCATTTGTTCATGGTTAATATCGGTTACAATTTAGTTCACACCAATATTGGAATTGAATTTAAATCATTTTAAGATAACCTATTTGCAACTTTAATGACTTCCTTTCAAATTGCAAATTTAATTCAAATTGAGATTAATTAAATAAGGATAGTAATTTTATACATGAAGAAATAGATTGATGGATCTAGGATTCTTGTGAAATGGGAACCAATGATAGTAATTAATTAAGATAAATATTAAAATCATATATGAATTTTGATTTAATGTGTAATGTTATATATGAACTTTGATTTTGTGTAATTTTATACATGAAACTTTGATTTGATTTAGTTTTCATAAATTATTAACAACGTTATCAAATTAGGATCATTTTATGTTAATATATTGCATACACAAAAAATTATATTAACCCAGTGTAAAAATATATATATATTTATATTTATTTCTTTAAATGTATACAATTGAATCAAAATCAAAGTTCCATGTATACATATCAACTACAATTCAAGCTTCACATGTATAATTACATAAAATTAAAATTTATGTATTAAATTGTACATTAAATTATATATAAATTTAATATTTATGCGTAATTAATTTCCAAAAAATGATAAGTAGAAATAGGATAAAAGGGATCAATACAATTAAATGAAGTATAATCTGAATAATTTAATTTTTCTTATGAACTCAAAGAATCAACATCCATTTGTTGTTACTCAAACGGATCCCCTCGCCCAACTACCATCATCCATCTTCAAAACCATGATGGGGCTTCTACTTTAATAATAATAATAATAATAATAATAATAATAATAATAATAAGGGATAATAACTTATTTGTCCCTTCAATTTTATCAAACTTGATCTATTTATCAAATCATCTTAAAATATATGAAAATTTAATGTTTGTTAATTTTACTAACGTGGTATGCATGTGGATTGCCATGTAGATGTCACAACAACGATTAAATAATTTTTTAGAATTAAAAAAATTAAAAAATTAAAAAATATTTTTTTTAATATTAAAAAATTTATTGATTGCTAACATGACATACATGTGGATTGCCACATGGATGCTACATCAGCAAAGTTAATAAATATTAACTTTTCCATACATTTTGGGGTGATTTAACAATTAATAAAAGTTTAAGCGCTAAAAGAGGTAAAAAATTAAATGAATGGCTAAAATTACTTTTTTTGTAAAGTTGGAGGGTTAAATAAGTTATTATGCCTAATAATAATTTATATTATTAATAAAATCTTTGACTGAATTGGTGTCACATTTGATGAATTCATTCTAAAAGTTCATATCAAAATAGCACTAGTTGATGAGAGTTACTTTGGAAACAAAAAAAAGTAAAGTCGATTTTTTTTTATTATTCTCTCAATTTGAATAAAATGCAACTGGATCTAATATGTATGAGTTGGCGATCAGAATCTATATGGATAGAATTTATAGTGGAATCTCGAAAAAGAAGCAATTTCTACTGGGATTTTATCCTTCTGTTTTTTTTGGGGGGGTTCATTAGGGTTTTTTATTAGTTAGAACGTCTAGTTATCTTGGTAGGAATTTGATATCTTTATTTCTGTCTCGGGCACCAACTTGATTAGAAAAATTATAAAAATGACCTTTCGTATTTAAAATAAATTATATTATTCGATGATATTTTAGTCTTTTCATTTTACTCACAATTTAATCATTTTTTTTAATTTTAATATTGTATATATTTCACGTGCTACTATTAGTTAGTTTCAAATAATACATTTTATTATCTATTGTATTTATTCTTACACACTTCTGTATTCTAAATACGTAATTTTTGCACGTATACGTGTGTGATAGGATTTCTAGTATTGATAATGTTTTTGATTGAGTTGGTGTCACAAGTCAATTTGACACTAACTCAAAATTAATGACAACACCATGATAACCAATTATAATGCATTTAGTACTTTTAATATAATGTATTTACGTGTTTAAATTTCATTTTACTCACAATTTAATCTATTTTTTTCATTTTAATATCATATATTTTTTATGTGTTATTATTAATTAGTTTTAAACCATATATTTCTTTATTTGTTGTATGTTATATTCAAACATACATCTATGCTCTAAGTATATAGTTTCCATATGCATACAATTAATTTGATATCAATTCAAGATTGATGACATTAAACCACATGTTTCACTATTTATTATAAGTTATTTTAAATCACATTTATGTGTTCTAAATACATAATTTCTACAGTGATAGAAATTCTAATAATGATAAATTCGCATTACATAGATGAGGAGGACCGATGGTAAAATTCAGTTTTATTTTTTATTCTCAAGTTTTGAATATAATATTATAGCATAAATTTTAAAATAAAAACAAATATGATTTGATTGCTTTCATAGTTTTCCTTGAGCAAATTGATGGAGGTGGAATGGATTTAGCATATATGATGAATTTTAGGGTGAGCTGACATAAGAGAAATAAAAAGTTATTGTGAGACCAACACCAACCTCGTGCATTCAGTTTCATTTTTGTCTTTTTTCTTCTCTCCTTGAACGTTACATATATTCGGTCACCTCCTGTTTTTCATTTTTTGGTTTTCACTTAATATAACACTCTCCTCCTTCCTTTACTTTTTCACCATTTCGTCAACATGGAGAAGAAGAACCTTTACACTCATCTGCTTATTCTTCTCGTCCTCATTAATCTGTCATCATCACTAAACGTTCCAGCAATATTTATCTTTGGAGACTCAGTTTTTGATGCCGGAAACAATCATTTTATCAAAAACTGTAGCGTACAGGCAGATTTCCCACCTTATGGCTCAACATTTTTCCACCATCCCACCGGCAGGTTCACTGATGGCAGAACAGTTGCTGATTTCATCTGTGAGCTACCTCCTACTTAAGTAGTTGATTTCCTTTTATATATTTTTAACTAATTAATTATTAGGATTGATTAAAATGGAATGCATGCAGCACAATTTATCGGCATTGGTTTGCAACAACCATACCTAGAGGCACAGATTGCAGTGATGAATGGTAGTAGAAAAGAGTATCCATCAAACGGACTCAACTTTGCTAGCGCTGGGAGTGGTGTTCTGCAAGGAACCAATAAAGACTGGGTATGTAACTCCCATACTTCTTTTTTTCTAGTTTAAGTACATAAAAGCCAAATCATAATTAAAAATTTCGTACACTGAAATTCTAATGTTTAGTAACCAAAATGAAATATACCTTCAAAAAATTCCATGATGAAAGATTGAACAAAAAGATAATCAGAGTGAAAACAAACTATTTCACCCATAGTTCATTTGCTTTACAATATTAATTTTTTTGGTTCCCAATTGTCTTTTCCAATGATGTTATATTCACAATTTAAACTTTATTTTTTTTAGAATTGTAATGTTTTTTATCACAACAAATAATACTTGTTAATTCATTTATTATTTTTATAAAATTACTATTTTGCTCTTATGACATTAAACTCAATTTAAATTATTTTTCCTAAGGCTATGTTTGCTAGAAAAAAATAGATGTTGAAAACTTAATACTAAAAAATTAAGAGTTGAATTTAAGTGATAAAATTTGTTTGGGGTATTACTTAAAATTAAATAATCATTATAATTAGATTATTTGATAAATGATAATATAATCTTAAATAAAATAAAAAAAAATGAATTTATTCTCTTTTAATTTACTTATCATTTTTTACACTTTTTTTTTGAAAAAAAATTATATCTACTAAATTTCATTGTAGGTTATCAAATGTGTTTAAAAAAATAAAGTTGCTAAGAATATTAACTTTTAATTAATTGAATTTTTTCAACAGATAGATAAAATAATATATACACGTAAACGTGAGATTTATGTAAATCGAATGCTATATGATTTTTTTTATTCTGATCCTAATATTCAACACTTCATTTATATAAATCGCGCTTAAATAAATTTCTAATATTAATTTATCTAACTACTTTTTTTTTTTCATAATAACATCCATCTCCCAATTCATAATGAAAAAAAAAACATTATTTTATATGTAATAAAAATATCAAATCAATTCAAAACTTGAAGTTTGCAACATATATGATTATACTGCTAAACGAATTGACCTTTTTATTTGGTGAACAAGAAAGAAATGTCAGTGCAACAAGAAGATTAACCAAAATCCCTTGTTAAAGGCTAAAAAAGGAGTAGACAACACTACAACTCGTACCTAAAGCTACACAAGATTTACTAATGAGGGCAAGTCCATCCTTGTTCAGAATAAGAGTCAACGAGGATGGAGCATTTCAGCCCAACCTTTTGGTATCATCCTATCCCTGTAACCTTTGCTACCCAATTGTCAGCATCGTTGGCAGAATGCCTAGCCAAGGAAAATTCTTGGTTCAAGAAATGTTCCCTAAGTTGATAACCATTTTCAAGGGTTGGAGTGGTTCTCCATCTTCTACTAGACTTAGGTTTGCAACACTCCTTTATGATCGCTTTGGAATCTGATTCTACAATGACTGATAGCAATTTTAAACCTGAGGCCAACTAAACAACTTCCCTCACAGTTAAAACTTTAACTTCCAATGCATCCTTCACACGTTGTTGTTTACCCCTACCTCCAACCAGCTTTCCATGGGAACCTCTTGCAAGTATACTCACTGCACCTCAAAGATTACCTTCCAAGAAGGCACCATCACGATTCAGTTTAGTCCTATCCTTCTAGTAGGGGACACTATTTCCTTTTACCATTTTACCGTCCTGTAGTAGAATGCATATCTAATATCTTTCTTGTCTTCAAAAAGTAAGCCCAACGTTTCAGAAACTACCGAAGCTTCAAAACAGTTCCTTGAACATCAACTTTCTTTTTTCCTGCCACAACATCTCACCTTCCTTTCCATATAAGCCAAATTGTAGCTGCCACTTTAATCTTATCCTCTATATATACCCTAGATGATAATTCCGCAAATCACTCCTTAGAACTTTTAATTCCCAAAGTCCCAATTTTTTACCGAGCTCCAACGTTTCTTTCACCTCTTTCTGCAAAGCCTTGTTTCGATTAAGAAAGTCAAAATCGGATAATGACTCATTAGCAATTTTGCCTCCAAGAGATATGGTGATAGGTATATTATTCTTGCTCTTTCTACGTTTCCCTTATTGTTTAAACCCCAATTTTGATGTTCTTTCTTCCTCAATCTCAAACAAGGATCTTACTTTTCTTGTTTTAGATTTAGTGAGTGGTGTTTCAAGGCTGACTAAATCTCCAATGGTAACACCGGTGCCATTAGCATCCCCTCTGCAAACACTCTCCGAGCTCGTCTGTTAACTCATCCATTTGCGCTTGGTTACCAACCTTATTTATATAATGGCGTTTATATGAAATGTTTAAATAAAATAATTAAAAATAAGATATTTAAATATTGAACTATAGTTTAAATAACATTTATTTATGAATCTATTTATAATTAAGTTGTTAAATTAATATTTTTATAAATATTATTTAAATATTAATTTCTTTCACTCATATAATTGGTTGGAGTATATATTTATGATTATAAATTTATTTCGATATTATAAATATTACTATAAATTTGGTGACGTGCATATACTGAAATTTAGAGTTTTATGTTACTAACAGTTTGGTGATTGATGGCACACCACAGGGAGTGCTACCAATCCAAGAACAACTACGACAATTCAAAACATTAATAGAACTAAAAGCGATAAATAGAAGTGTAGTCGAGAGGTCTCTTTTCTTTTTGGAGTCGGGATCTAATGACATATTCAATTACTTCTTTCCATTGGATACCCCGAAACTGGATCCAGACGCCTATGTAGAGGCCATGACCAAAGAAGTAACCAACCTAACTGACCAAATTTACAAAGTAGGTGCTCGCAGAATTGTTGTGTTTTCACTAGGTCCAGTTGGGTGCGTTCCAGCAAGAGCCCTCTTGCCTGCTGCCCCTATCAACCGCTGCTATGGAAAGATGAATGCAATGGTCAAGAAATACAATAAGGGATTGGAGAGCTTGGTAAATGATATCCCCACAAGGCACCCTGGTGCCATTGGTGTTTATGGAGCAGTTTATGACACTGTACAACACATCAGGGCAGCTCCAACTCGCTATGGTATGATTTTTATGTAAGCATATGGATTTATAAATGCTATGTATAATAACACGTTTGATTGAGCAGGTTTCTCTAACGTAAGTAGCGCCTGCTGTGGAGATGGACCTCTGGGAGGGCAGGTGCAATGCGGTAAGGAAGGATATAAAATTTGTCAAAATCCTCAAGGGTTCTTGTTCTGGGATTACTTCCATCCAACCCAACACACCTATGAACTTATCTCCAAAGCTTTATGGGTGGGTAAAAAATCTCGAATTAGGCCTATTAATCTAAAGACTCTAACCAATCTTACCCTCGCGCTTGTTTAATGTTATTTCTTATATATTTATTAATTGATCTTAATTCTTTTCTCCTTGTTTCCTTATTATTCATCCAAGGTTTTTAAGCTCAAGAATTATAACTTTGCTTTCCAAAATATTTAAGAGGTGTACTAGCTTTCCTTAGTATTCGTCTGATAAGGGAAGATATTGTTGTTGTAATATAACCAAAACAGTTAATTGCAGCAGATATCAAACTATGATACTCATTTTAAATCAATTCCCAAACTTTAAAATATTTTAATTGCATCGTCAAATTATAAAGACTATATTAATTAGGTCTTTTCATTATTAAAGTCATTAAATAACCCGTCAAATATTATGTAGGTAAATTTAAAATGATTTTTTTTTAAAAAAAATACATTGCGAAATAACTTTTAAAAATAAAAATAAAAATAAAGTAAAATTGAAGAAAGAGAGAGTGGATGATAAAGTAGCCGTAAAAGCACCGAAAACTATACAACTAAGATTTTTACACCATCCATTTTAACAAAAAAAAATTCTTACATTTTTCATCTTAGATTATGTCGTATAAGATTTGATATATCATTTAACGATTAAATTAACGCTTCTAATAATGAAAGGATTTGATTGATATAACACTGATAATTTAAACACTACAACAATTTGATTATTTTTGGCATCTAAAATATTGTCATAAAAAATTAATTTAATATCACTATTTGTATTTGGCAAACGACGAATTGTATTTGGTGACACAAAATTCATCGTCATCAACACGTTAGGTGTTTCACTAAAGACTAAGAATGACGATGTATTAATTTTCCTTATGTATTTTGAGAATATAGTATTCTGTGACAACAAATAGTGTTAGGGAATTATATAAGGTTTCCTCATTAATTATTCATGTTTAGATAAAATGGGTTTTGAGATTTTTATAATGAATAATTGTTAATCCTTTTATCTGAATGGTATTTTCTATGTTTTGTACAATTGGTATAATTGTTATTCTTGTACATTTTAGATTATGATTTGTATGTTTTTAACACAAAATACTAAAAGATCAAAAATGAATTACTTAAATCAAATTTATAATATTTAGTATTGTCATTTAGGCCTCATAAGTAAAGTTGTCTATGCGTCATGTCCTAACAAAATTTTAGGCCCGATTGATAGGCTCGAGCTCGACTCAAAAAATGGGTCTAATTTTTGCCCAAGCCTGATCCAAATAAAAATGTTAAAACCTGGGTTTGATCCGACCGTATTAAATTTTTATTTTATTTTTATATAAAAAATTTAAAAATATAATATATCAAATACACTAAAAACATTAAAATAAATATTTCCCAACAAATTGAAAATAAATTAAAAAGGTCTTTATACTTAAATAACACTAAGAAAGGTGCAACTTAACAAGCAAATGCCTCTAAAATAGTAGCAAAATTAACAATAAAACAAGAGTTATACAATATACGAACAATAACTACAAAATAGTAGCAATATAATAGTGAAATGATAGCTAAACAGTGGGAAAACAACAACAAAACAACAGATTTTTTTTTTTACAAATTCGGGTTGGGTCGAGTCAAAAAAACCTTACTCGAGGCCCAACCAAGTTTTCTAAACGGGCTTTATTTTTTTCCCAAACCCTCCCACTTTTCCTACGAGCCCGACCCGACCCATGGACAACTCTACTCATAAGTGAGAATTGCATTTCCAAGCTCGATAAAGATGGATTCTTGAATTCACTTATTTTCAAACGTTTTGAAGTTTGTAAATCTTGCTTATTGGGCAAAATGACTAAAACTCATTTTAGCTCTGTTTGTTTACCTGTAAAAGATTTTACGAAAAACATTTTTCTTTGTTTTCCCATTTTTGTTTGGTGGAAATCATTTTTCAAAACACGGGAAAATGAGACCTTTTTTTAGGAAAATGTCTTACCCTATTTTGTCGATAAGACATTTTCCAATCTTTCTCCTCTTCACATCCCAACAAAGAAAAATCTTATTCCCCTTCCCCCTTCGTTGCGACCCCGACCCAACGCTTGCCGCCAGCCAACAATGCTTCTCAGCACCAGTCACCAGCGTTCATCTTTGATTTTCCCCCTTTTTGCCTTTCATTGCCAAAATCTGCACTGCACCAGTAGACAAACAAACCAGAAAATTCACCACCACTCTTCCAACCTCGTTTTCTCTTCCTCCTATTTTACCTATCCCTCCACCTAATTTGGAGTAGAAGTTGGGATTTCTTTGTTTTCATTGGTTTTCTATGCTTTCTTGCATCTGTTCTAAAATGTGTTTTTTAGTTCTTGGAGTAGAAGTTGAGATTTATTTGTTTTCATTGGTTTTCAATTGCTTTCTTGCATTTATTCCGAAATGGGTTTTAGTTCTTCTATTTCTTGGTGCTCAAATTGGTTTTTGATGTTTTCTTTTTTCATATCATGGGATTTTAATCTCTTTTTTTGCTCTAATAATCATTGGCTCTATTGCAATTGTTGCAACATTTGCGGGAGGTTTGCAACTTAGACATGTTTACATTATCTTTGTGCAAGTAAGATGCTCTATGAATTGTTGGTGTTATCATATTGCCTTGATTGTATATTATTACTTGTGGCTTAAAGAATCAATGGTATTGGGCAATTGGCTGGATATGATGCACGGATGGTTCTGATTTAACACATGCAAATGTTACTGATGAAGAAAAGATAAAGATAAAAGAACTCGTATAAGTGTAGGATAATTCTCTTTCCGTTTCCTTTTCCTTTATCCTTTACTCTTTGCTTTTTCATGATTGAATTCTTAAAACTTTTACCATATTGAACAGTAAAAAAAATAATTATACCAAACAAGCAGATGTTGTCGAAACTATTTTTTTTTGAAAAAGGTCAACTTTTTATTTTAAAATGAAAATGGGAGTTGCCACCAAATTTTTTTTATGAGGTGTGATCGGATCACCTCATGATTTGATCGTCTTAATAAAATGTTTTGATTTACTAAAACAACGATTTTCGTCTACGAAATTTGAGAAAACGGGTTTGGGAGTCGGTTACGTGCGAGGAAGGATTAGCACCCTCGTAACGCCCAAAATTGGTACCTAATTGATTAATTAATGCCTTAATGTCGAAATTTTGAAAACTTGAAAGAATTTACAATACGATTCCTCTTTTTATTAATGTTAATTTTTTTTTTTAAAAAAAAGCTTAAATAAATTGAAACGAGCGTTGAAGACCCCCTCGTCTCGAGATAACAAAACGTCACATCCCGTTAGGACACGACATTTTGAACCCTCGAGAATAAGTTTGCCTTTTAATATATATATATATATATTAAAAAACTTGTATATTTTAATTTTAAAAGGATATTCGGCTTTTTAGATTCAACGAGAAAATCAAAACCCCGTAAGTTAGGGTACGATTTCTCGAATATACAAAAAACGAAACATTGCCTTATTTTAAAAATTTTCTTTTTACGTGTTTGGGTAAAAATTAATGTAAAATTTAATATGACATATGAATAAAATGTTACGCTAATGAATGACAATAATACGAATGTACTAATAAACAATTTATAGTACATATAATCGCAATAATCACATAACATACATCACTTCAATACCAATATCAACAATAAAAAAATAAAATAAATAATAACAATGATAAATAATCTAATTTTTTGAAAGAAAAATAAAAAAATAAATATATGAATAAAAGAATGTAACAATTTTGCTTTAATATAGAAAAGAAAATAATCAATAAATTGATAGATAAATAAATAATAATAGTGAGAATGAAAATAAAATAATACCTAAACGTTATAAAATATAAAAAGAATAAATAATAATGAATAGATAAATAAATAAACGAAATATACAAAATATATTAAGGGTTGAAAATTAAAAGAGGGGTCTAATTGAAATTTAAACGAAAATAGGGGTCCAAAATAAAAAAAAAGGGCTACCAAGGAGTAAACTATAAGGCGCTAAAAGGGCAGGGACTAAAAAGGGGAATATCCCTCGCCTTTATGCACGTGTTTATCAGGTAGACCAAAATGAAATAGAAATAAAATTAAAGGGACAAATTGTAAAATGAAAAAAAAAAGAATAAAGGGTTAAAATGCAACACGCGACAGAAGATAGGGACTAAATGGGAAATTATTCCCTGTCCCCAAAACGACACCGTTTCAGGTGTTTGCCTGTTAAAAAGGTTCAAGGATTAAATTGAAACAAAGTAAACAATGCGTAGAAAAATTTAAAAAAAATTGAAAAGGACCACATTGAAGTGCGCAGCAAAAGCGGAAGGACTGGATCCGTAAATAACCCATCAAAGTGAAAACGCGCAGATCTAGCTTGCGGGTCGGGTCAAGGTGCGGGTTAAGGGTTAAAACGACGTCGTTTTAGGGCTTTAGAAGACTGCCCTAAACAACGTCGCCCTAAAACGACGTCGTATAGGGGGTGTATAAATACAAAAAAAAAATCCAAAAATCTCCATTTTAGCCACATTTTTTTTAAAAAAAAAAAATTCAAAACTCTCTCAACTCTTTCCCTTTTCTCCCTCAGCCCCATGTCTGGCCTTGGGCTCTAGTCATCGTTCATCATCCGTCCACCATAGCTGCCGACCAGCGGGGGTGGTGGCCACCGTATACGACGGCCGGAGTTTAAAAAAAGTGGCCTTTTCGACTGTTTTGTCTCCCTAACTCCAATCCAAGGGTAAAATACCGAAAATCACCCTCCAAAAAAATTTCAAAAATAAAAGAAAAAAGAGGAAAAAAATAAAGGGACCCTTCGGTTCCCTATCAATGCCGACGATATTTTCGGCGAACCATAAGGTTCGGCTGCTCTTTTGCCTGGAGAAAAAAACTCTGACCACGGCGATAAAGGTAAACAATTTCTTTACCTTTTTTTATTTTTTTTATTAACTTGCTTCGAAAAAGAAAAAAAGAAAAAAATAAATCTGATATAAGAACTACCTTATGAAAATATACACTTTCTTTTTTATTATTCACTGTTTTTTGGGTGTCCGAAAAAATTACAAAATGACTGCCATGGCTTTTATAGCCAGATTACAAGATTCATTTTTATTTTCTTGTTTTTCTTCTGCTACTATTATTTGTTTTTTTTCTTTGTTATCCCTTTTTGCTTGCATGTTTTTCTTGCTTTGCAGGTGACAAAGAAGTGTCAGAAGCGTGTGGAGAGGTAGTGGCATGCGGTGGCGGTAGACATAGGCAGGCCTAGGTGCGGCGCACCTAGGGTTTCTTTTCTATTTTTGTTTTTATGTTGGGCTTGTAATGTTTTTGGGCTAGGGTTAGTGTTGGTTTGGGTTGTTATGCTGATTGGGCTTGATATGTAAATGGACATTAGTATTTGGACTTTGGACTGTTTAATTATTTTTATTTTGGTCCTTGTTTCCTTTTTTATTTCTGATTTTGTTTGTTGGGCCCGGGCAAAAATGGGCTTTTACAGCTGCCCCTCTTTGCTCGTTGTCGTATAACGAGAACTGAGCAAAGACTTTAAAGAGGGCTAATTTTGCCCGATCTTGCCGAATCTCAACTTCTTTGGTGTCTCTCTTCTTCAAATAGCCTCATTCCAATCCATTGCATCTTCAGGAGTATAGGAATTTTTGCTTCGATCCACTCCACTGCAACTTCAGAGAGATAAAACTTGTAGCTTCAATCTGCTCCGTTGAAACTTCAGGGGGATAAGATTCACATCTACAATCTGCTCCACTGCAACTTCAGGGAGATGAGATTTGTAGCCTATAGCTTTAATCTTGTTCCACAGTAACTTCAGGGAAATAAGATTCGCCGTTTTCAATCTGCTCCACTGTAATTTCAGGGAGATAAGATTTGTAACTTGTAGCTTTAATCTTGTTCCACTGCAACTTTAGGGAAATAAGATTCGCCGTCTTCAGTCTACTCCATTGCAACTTCAGGGAGATAAGATTTGTAACTTGTAGCTTTAATATTGTTCCACTGCAACTTCAGGGAAATAAGATTCGTCGTCTTCAGTTTGCTCCACTGCAACTTCAGGGAGATAAGGTTTACAGCTTTAATCTACTCTACTGAAACTTTAAAGAGATAAGATTTTCTATCTTCGACCTACTCCACTGCAACTTCAGGGAGATAAGATCTATTACTTCAATCTACTCCACTGCAATTTCAGGGAGATAAGATTTTTAATTTGTAGCTATAATATGTTTCACTGCAACTTCAAGGAAATAAGATTCGCTATCTCCAGTTTGCGCCACTGTAACTTCAGGGAGATAAGACTTGTAACTTCAACCTGCTCCACTGCAACTTTAGGGAGATAAAGTTAGTGGCTTCAATCTGCTCCACTGTATCTTCAGGGAGATATGATTCGCTATTATGATTTTAATCCATCCCACTGCAACTTTAAGGGTATAGGATTTGTGGCTTCATTGATTTGTTACACCTTCTCTGAGGAACATGACTTGTAAAATCCAATTCATGAGTCTCTATTTATGCCAAATGATTAGGATGTTATGATCAGAATAAATCCAATGCTCCTAACTAGATGTGTATGAATGATGTTTGCATGAATGCAAGATGTCAGTTTTTCGAGAATGATCCTTTTTTAAAAAAAAAGCTTGGGTTGACATTGCTCATTGTTCATCAAGGTTCTATCACTGACGCATTATTTTGCCTTATTGTTCAGCTGGTATCTTTAATAGAAAACCCGAAGAAATAATCACAATTTGGGTTATTATTTCCCAAATGTTTACAACTCTTAAATTTGGTTAGTTCTGACTAGCGATCTCGTTTTAGGTCCTTATACTATTTAGAAGCCTTTCAGAGCAATATGCAAAAAAAAAAAAATAATTATTTTGAATATTACTAGTCCATTAATCGTTATTTCAATGAAAAACGCTTGAAAAAGATCGTAACAATGGGCAAGATTAAAATCTATTGGAAGCAGAACTCAAAATGAATAAATTAATCAAAGATAGCAAATATTGCTAAAATACAATATGAGTAAGATGAAAACTAGGCGCCCTAGATATTGCAGCATGAGCTTCTCTGCACAAATTTCTCAAGGACCATTTTGAGCCTAATATGTGTCTAGCAGATCTAGAGTATTTTATTGATGCCCCAAGATGTAACATTCCTCCTTGTTAATTCTGATGAGACAAGACTACCAACTGCCCCATCTTCGATCAAAATTTGAATTGCCCTTTCTTGGGTTTTCAACTCAAAACCCATTTGGTCTCAAAGCGCCCTTTGTGGGTTTTTGCCTTGGCCTATCCCTTTTTTTCTTTTAGGTGAACTACTTTTTGACTGAATCTGAATTCACAGAATTAGGTAAGTTTTTTCCATCCATCTCGGTCAAAATCAACGCTTCTCCAGAAAAGGCCTTTTTTACCACATAAGTTCCTTCCCAATTTGGCATCCATTTCCCTCTGAAATCCTTTTGTATGGGCAGGATCTTTTTCAATACTAGGTCTCCCTCATGAAATTCTTTGGGGCAAACCTTTTTGTTATAAGCTCATATCATTCACTTTTGGTACATCTAACCATGACGGATAACTTTCAACCTCTTTTCTTCAATCAAGTTCAGTTGATCATATCGAGACTAGATCCATTCTGCATCATCTAACTTTAGTTCTAAAAAAACTCGGAGAGAAGGAATCTCGAGTTCAATAGGTAGTATTGCATCTATTCCATTAACCAAAGAGAAAGGCGTTGCCCCAGTGGAGGTCCTGACAGACGTTCGATAAGCATAAAAGGCAAATGGTAACTTCTCATGCCAATCTTTATTAGTCTCAGTCATTTTCCCCACAATCTTCTTGATGTTTTTATTGGCTGCCTCCACTGCACCATTCATTTTTGGGCGATATGGTGACGAGTTATGGTGTTTGATCTTGAATTGACTGCAAAACTCTGTTATTGTGCTGTTGTTTAAATTCAATGCGTTGTAAGATATGATACTTTCTGGCATTCTATATCGACATATGATTTCTTTCTTTAAGAACTTGCTAACTGTCGATTTTGTGACATTGGCATACGAAGCAGCTTCCACCCATTTAATAAAGTAATTAATGACTACGAAGATGAATCGATGCCTATTAGAAGCTTTTGGCGAGCTCGGCCCAATGACATCCATGCCCCACATGGAGAAAGGCCATGGAGAAGTCATAACATGAAAAGGTGAAGGAGACACATGAATTTTATCTCCATAAATTTGGCACTTATGACAACTCTTAGCGTAACTGATACAATTTCCTTCCATAGTGGACCAATAATACCCGAATCTCATGATCTGCCTGGCTATTATGAAACCATTAGCGTGTGTTCTGCAAACGCCCTCATAGACTTCTTTCAGGATTTTTTTAGCCTTAACAGCATCCACACATCTTAGAAGCCCCTGATCCTTTCTTCTTTTGTATAGGATCTCCCCATCTAAGACATAATCACTGGCCAGCCTTCTGAACGTCCTCTTATCATTCTCAGTTACTTGGTCAGGGTATTCATGATTCTTCACATATCGTAATATATTGTGATACTAAAGGTGGTCATCTTTTTCTTCTTCTTCGTCGATGTTGTAGCAATGATTCGGAGCCTCATAAATACTCATCTGGATAGGTTTCACATCCTCTTGTTTGTTTACACTGATCATAGAAGCTAAAGTAGCCAGGGCGTTGGCCATCTGGTTTTCATATTGTGGGAGGTAATAGAAGGTGATGTCATCAAACTCCTCAATTAATTTCAGAACTAGCTTTCGGTAATTAATCAATTTGGGGTCTCTTATCTCCCATTCGCCATTGAGCTGATAGATCACTAGTACAGAATCCTCATATACCTCTAGCAATTTGATTTTATGTTCAATGGCTGCACGGATACCCATGATGCATGCTTCGTACTCCGCCATGTTATTTGTGCAATCAAAATCCAATTTACTAGTAAAGGGATAATGATCTTCATTTGAGGATACCAAAAATGCCCCGATTCCGTTGCCCACAGCATTTGAGGCTCCGTCAAAATTTAGATTCCAAGGATGGTTTTCTTGAGAGTCTTCTTTAGAGGTTGCAATATACATTAGATCTTCATTTGGGAAATCAAAATTCAAAGGTTCATAATCTTCTAAAGCTCTACTGGCTAGAAAATCTGCTATTGCACTCCCTTTTACCGCCTTCTGGTTCACATGGACTATATCAAACTTGAAAAGTAGAATTTGCCATTGGGCCGTTCTTCCATTCAAAGCAGTCGACCCCATCATGTACTTTAGAGGGTCCAGTTTTGTGATGAGCCAAGTTGTGTGTTACAACATGTACTGTCTTAGTCACCGAGTTGTCCAAATTAAGGCGCAACACAACTTCTCAATTGACGAATATCTTGTCTCACACTCAGTGAACTTCTTACTGTGATAGTATATCGCTCTTTCTTTTCTTCCTGACTCATCATGTTGGCCCAGTATGCATCCAATGAAATTTCCAAATACTGCCAAGTACAATATTAGTGGCTTATCTAGACTGGGTGGCATAGTACAGGGGCGTTAGATAAGTAATGTTTGACTTTGTCAAAATTCTTCTGGCACTCCTTATCCCATACACCCAGATTGTGTTTCTTAAAGAGACGGAATATGGGGTCACATCTTTCCGTCAGTTGTGAAATGAAATGAGCAATGTAATTTAATCTCCCTAAAAAACCTCGAACTTCTTTTTGGATATGTCGCGGAGGCAACTCCTGTATAGACTTGACTTTTTTCGGGTCGATCTCAATCCCTTTTTCATTAACCAGGAATCCTAGTAATTTTCCTGACCTAGCCCCGGAGGTACACTTTGCTGGATTAAGCTTTAGCTAGAATTTTCTCAACCTTAAGAACAATTTCCTTAAGACTTGCACATGCTCCTTTTTTATTCTAGATTTTGCAATCATGTCGTCGACATAAACTTCAATTTCTTTATGCATCATTTCATGAAACAAGGTTATCATGGCTCTTTGATATGTTGCCCCCGCATTCTTCAGTCCAAATTGCATCACCTTATAGCAAAATGTTCCCCACATGGTTACAAACGTGGTTTTCTCCATGTCTTCAGGATGCATCTTTATCTGGTTGTATCCCGAAAAACCATCCATGAAAGAGAACAGTGAGTAGTTCGCCGTGTTGTCCACTAAGGTGTCAATATGAGGCAATGAGAAATTGTCTTTCTCACTGGCTTTGTTCAGATCCTTGTAGTCCACACACATTCGCACTTTCCCATCTTTTTTAGGGATGAGAACGATATTGGCTACCCATTCTGAGTATTTAACCACTTGTAAGAAACCAGGATCGAGTTGCTTCTTGACCTCTTCTTTTATTTTTAGCAAAATGTCGGGCCTCATCCTTCGGAGCTTCTGTTGAACCAGCTTACACCCTTCCTTTATGGGGAGCCGGTGTACCACAATATCAGTACTTAACCCGGGTATATCTTGATATGACCATGCGAAGACATCCTTGAATTTTTAAAGTAACTCAATAAGGTCTAGCCTTGTCTCTGAAGCAATGCAAGTTCCAATTTTCACCTCTTTTCATTATCCTAAGCTCACAATTTCCACTGACTCTTTGTAAGGTAGGATTTGTTTCTCATCTTGTTCCACCATCTATAACAACTCAGGAGATAGGTTACAGTCTCGATCATTTTTGAAATCCTGAGAACTTCCATATACATATCTTGCTCAAAAGAAGATTCGGAGTTAGTAGTAGTGTCGCTTATATCATTAATATATGGAGACTTGTTATAAGGGTAAAAAAAGGTACAAAAAACAAAAGAATCAAAGAATAATTATCTAAATGATTGTTTATGAATGAAATGGAAAGAATAAAAGAATATTTGCTTAGAATGAGACACAAGGATGCATTTTATTGAAATAAAGATTTTGGACATATGGCTATTTCTAAATAGGATTCTTATTGCTCCTAGGCTTAGAGCAATAAGCGTGTTTTGAACATTACTCTGAATTAATTCTAAAAGTTATAGGGATCTCCTCCGCGGTCCAATTGCTCAAAACACTCTCGGGTATGTAAGGGCAAATTCCTGATAAATTCTCTTCCCCAGTTCCTTCTTCGGATATAGCGTTAATGTTCAGATTTTCCAACATTTCTTTCGCCGTCTCTTTTCTTGACATCTTCTGTTCAGGATGAATAGTTCCTCCTGATACAAATGTTTTGGATATATTGGGAAAGGTCATTGGTTTCCATTTGACCTCCTCACCGCTTAGACGTGCTCTTCTTATTTCTTTCTTTTTTTTCCAGCTCCTTCCTTTTTTGCCACGCATTTGGCTTAAATCCTAAACCGAAGCAGTTTCGTTTGTCTTTCAGTATCGGTGCTGTACATACCCAAATTAGCCCGGGCCTGTTACAAACCAAAGCCCAACACTAAAACCCAAATACATTGGCCCAAAAGGGCCCAAAACCAAATCAGATTAGGGAACCGTAGGGTTCCCTCCTTTCCCGCGCCGCTTCACCTCGGGCATAACGCCCTCGTTTCATCCCGAGGTTCCTCCCCCTTTTGCGCATCCTTGTTCCGTTGACCTTTCTCCACACCTACAAAAAAACAAAATGACAGAATGATGGTAGCAAGAAAATGAGCAAGGAGCAAACAAAATAGAATGATTTTGTATTTGATTATATAAGCCCGAATATGGAATGATGTAAAGGGACTTTTTTTTTCGGCAATAAATAAAAAAAAAAAAAAACATAAACAAGATTCAAAAGAAACAAAAAGAAAAAACAAAAAGATAACAGCAAAGATTAAAAAAAAAAAAACGCAGTGTCAGATCTATACTTTCGAAGGTATTTCTTTCATTTTTTTTATTTTTATTTTTTTCGAATCTCTTATTTCAAGAATATTTATATATATAAAAATATATATATAAAAAAAAATATACAAGAAAAAATATAAATTTTTTTTACCTTTTAACGATTTTTCGCCACCAAGCGCGGTGGTGGCGGCGACAATGGCGTGGCGGCGGTGTCACTGATGGCGGCGGCGGCGGCGTGGTGGCCGGAATCCCCTTCCCCGTCTGCACCTGCAGAGAGAAAAGAGAGAGTAAAATTTTTTTTTTTAAGAGAAGTGAGGAAATGATTTTTTGGGGATTTTTGGCCTTATATAGCCCATCAAAACGATGTAGTTTTAGGGCTGGCCTAAAACACCCAAAACGACTTCGTTTTGACTATGACCCGTTTTTGACCCGACCCGCTAAGGAGGATCCGCGTGTTTTTGATTAATGGGTATATTGCGCTTTTGGTCCTCCCGCTTTTTCTTGGCATCGCGATTAAGTTTTCTGGTATTTTTAATTTGGCCCAAAAATTTGTTTCGGATTTCAATTGGGTCCACCTGACGCAATGTATTTTGGAAGAAGGGGTTATTGTCCATTTTGATCCCTCCCTTTTTACGCGTGTTTCCATTAGGCCCTTCCCCCTTTTAATTTATTTTAAATTGACCCCAAATTTTGGTTTTGAATACAATTGAATCCCTTCTTTAGTTATTTTGGCAATCTTTTAGTTTTATTTTTATTATTATTACTACTACTATTATTATTATTATTATTATTATATTTTTATGTACATACTTTATTATTATTTTATTTCATTAATTTATTATTATTATTATTATTATTTGTTTTATTTTTCTCTTATGTTATTATTTCTATTATTATTATTGTACCATTACTTATATATATATATATATACTTACCATCATTATTATTGTTATTATTATTATTATTATTATTGTTATTATTATTCTTATTATTATATTATTATTATTTTATTATATATTTTCCATTACTACTATTATTATTACCATTATAATTATTGTATTATTACTTGTACATACTAATTTTATCATTATTATTGTTACTAATTCCACCATTATTGACTTCAACATCATAAGTTACGTGTATCTTGTGGTCGTTATGTCAGGGTCGTGTCACATCATCATTATTCATCGCATGACCCTATTCACGTTTCGAATAACGCTTCTTTAAAACACAACCTAGTTTTTCATCAATTCCACCAAAAAAAAAAAAAGAAAGAAAAACTAAAAATTTTTCGAAATAAGGCAACATTCCGTGTTTGGAAATTCGAGGGACCGTGCCCTATGTGTTGGACTTCGGTTCTCTTGCTTGACCAAATAATCGAATAACCTTTTGTTATTTTAATAAATGAGTCTTAGGGATTAAGTGACGACCTTGGATTTGAGGATTGAAATTATTGTGTCCTACGTATTGGATGTGATATTTAGTCCCTTCGAAACAAGGAAATCTTAATATTCAATTTTAAGAAGACTCAAACATTTCCAAAAAAGATCCAAATTTCTAAATTCATTTCAAAATTTTCAAACTTTCGACATGAGGACATTAATTAATCAATTTGGTACCAATTTTGGGCGTTGCGAGGGTGCTAATCCTTCCTCGCACGTAACCGACTCCCGAATCTGTTTTTCTCAAATTTCATAGACCAAGAAAATATTGCTTTAGTAAAATTGAAATGTTTTATTAAAACAAAGGTGACCTGATCACACATAATAAAAGGTCGGTGGCGACTCCCATTTTTTTAAAACCCAAGTTCGGCACCCGTTTTTGTCAAAAAAAATGGTTACGACAGCTTGGCGACTCCACTGGGGAACCTGAGAGTCAGGCCGTAAATTGATTGATTTTCGTCCCTTTGATTGAAAAGTTGGAAAAGTGCTTTGAAAAATCATGTTTCTCTTTGATGCATTTGTTTGTGCCATAGTGTCGAGTCTCGTGAAATATTTTGGCATTGCATTGCATGACCATTGCGGTCACACCCTTAAGTGGGAGTGAGAAACTACTCTTTCGTGAGGTTTTTACCTCAGTGTAAGACAGATGGATCACTTTGGGATACATCCGTACCTATGTCTTCGTGAGATTTTTATCTCAGGTGCAGCCATAGGGAAATGTATTTCCTCGAATCGAACTCGGTCCATATGAGCCTATAATGGGTGAGGATCGAGGAATCTGCTGGTTCAGGTACCCTCGTTTTAGAACTGAACCACATATAGAAAGACCTAAGAGCCCGTTGTAGGTAGAGCCTGCGAACCTTAGTTGCTACCTTAAATAGGAGTTTGATTATTTCCTGTTTATTTTAAGTTCTTTTCGTACCTAATACTAACTTGTTGTGTTTTACTTTTATCGCATGGCATTATAAAAAAGGTGTTGATCCACATTCGGTTACCATATAGAAAAGCTTAACATGGAAAAGGGGTTTCTCGATAGAGTGGAGGATAATGCGGCCGTCCAGGTGTGGTCCGAAAGGGTACAGCAAGAAAAAAGAGATAGCCTGGCAGTAGGGTATGAATCAGAGCTATGGGATTTCACCCGTATTAGTGCGGCTCAAAATGACCTGCGAGAATTGAAGGAAATATGGAACTCATGGGGAAACGAGGTCAAACAACTGCTCTACTATAATTACGGCGATCTGCCCTATCTGCTTGATATCAAGGTAGACGAGTACCTACTCCGAGCTATTACCCAGTTTTGGAACCCCGCCTACAGTTGCTTCACTTTTGGAGAGGTGGATTTGGTGCCTACCATAGAGGAGTATCTGACTTTGTTTGATGCCCGAGATTCCAAACCGATAAGGCGTATTCAAGGTTCGCTCATGTGCCGGCGTTCTCAAAAAGGCTGATGAACATTACAGGAATGAGCGAGCAATGGACCACGGCCCGGATCAAGCAAAAGGGGGATTGTAAGTGTATTCCGTGGAAACACTTGAGAGACTTAATCTTGGCGCGCACTCGATAAGGAGAAGAGGGTCGACGTCTTTCGCTCTAAGCATCTATGGTTTGGTCATCTTCCCAAAGCATTAGGGCATGTAGAGGATGCGTTTTGCATCTATTTGATAAACTTAACAAGGGAATTACGCCTGTCCCCGCGATTTTAGCTGAGACCTTCAGATTACTGAACGCTTGCCAAAGAGCGGGTGAAGGGAGGTTCGTGGGTTGTGCACAGTTGTTGTTATCCTGGTTTCATTGCCATTTTTGGAAAAAAGAAAAAGCCTCATGCAAAGTCTTTTTTGAGAACTACTCTCCCCTAGAGGAATTAGCAAGTACGCCAAGGCGAGACGATTTATCAGGAGAGAAGTGGATGGCGATTCTCCAAAACTTGCAAGTCAAAGATGTAGTGTGGAAAGCTCCATGGATGATCACCGACGAGATCTTGTATCGGTGTGGGGGGTTCGACTGGGTTCCTCTACTCGGAATATGGGGAGCTGTTGGGTATGTCCCGTTACTAGTAATGAGGCAGTATCGATCGAGGCAGTTCATACCTGCAACACATGGACTAGCCCAATGTAAATTTTCGTACAAAGATGACAACTATAAGAAGAGAGTTCGCGAAATATCGGATGCATGGACCCAAAATCGAAAAAGGAAGAGACTCGCCATGGGGCCCATGGTGACCCTTGAGTACAATCAATGGTGGGCCAAAAGAATCAATGACAATATCCCAGGGCCAATCCAAGGAAATACTCGACCAATAGAAGAACAGCTGCAAGTGATCCCAACTGAATTAGAAATTATCAAGCAAGATTTCGAGAGAAAGAGCCGGGAATTGGGTAAGAGGATAGAGCAGCTAGAAGAAAAAAAGATGCAGTTAGGATTAGATGTTGACGTCCATAAGTTTGAGGCTGAAAATTTAAAAAGGGAAAGAACAAAGCCGAAGAAGACTTGGATAGCTTAAAGACAGACTACAAGAAGCTGCGCATGTCTATCAGAACTGCGGGGCTAGGTAAGACATCGGAGCAATGGCGGCAAGAAATTGAAGAAGAAAAATCTAAGACCGATCAGTGGGAGAGGAAATTTCAAGAGGCTCGAGTACGAGAGGACGCTTTGAGAAAGAACCTGTTAGAAAGCCAAAGCGAAAAGGAGAGGTTGCGCGCCCAAGTAGCAGAATTAGAAAAATCACTGCGTCTGCACCGTAATCGTAACTCAGTAGTCGAATTAAGAGCCAGTCAGAATAAAGTTGAGGAGATGAGAGGAAAGATAGGTGAGCTCGGGACTGCATTACAAGATAACAGAAATCGAGTGGAGCTCCTTGAAGCAAACAATGAACATTGGAGGGAGCAGCTCCATCATTCTCAAGAACAGATCAGAAATAGAGACTATGTGATGGGCGAAGCTGTGGCTCAAATCCGAGAGATGGCTGATCATTTACAAACCTTAGCAGTGCGGGCTGATGCATTAAGTCTGATGTACGAGTCGGGATCGGAACGAGGCCAAAGTTTAGCTTGGCTTCTTAGGAAAGTTAAGGACTTAGGCATTAGAGCTAAGTCGTATATGTAATCGTCCGTTCTATGAAAAGAAATTTGTTTTCTAGTAAAGTTTATCTAATGAAATTGAATTAAATCAACACCTTTTCGCATCCATACCATGCATCGGCATTGCATTACATACATTAGCATCATATCACCTTAACTATTCGCTAAACTTAAAATCACATAATCCGCAGTTACGACATTACGAACCTGGAAACACATCATCCCTATAGGACACGCTTAAGAACTAGAGCTATGGACGCTGAACTCAATGAGAGGATCGAAAGGATGGAAAGAACCCAGAAAGAGTTGCAAGAACAGTTAACCAAGTCACAAAAAGAAGCAAAGGACCTGATGATGAGATCCCGCGAGGAATCACGAGAACATAAGGATCAAATGGATAGAATGTTGGAGATGTTGACAGCTATGTCCAAAGGAAAAGGACTCGCACAAAGTCCTGACATTACGGAGCCCCACTCGAGGGATAATCAAGATCCGCTCTATCCCCCAGGATTCACTCCACCCCACGCTCATGCAACGCAAAGAGGATATCCTCAAGGGAACCCAGTAGGCCTGGAACAACAACCCATCCCACCTACCCATCTGGGGCAAGGTATATACGTATCAAACGCTGGAGATAATTCTGCTAATCCGATTGTTCCGGATTTAGATGATCCGATGGAAATAGCCAAGTTAAAGAGGGATGACCATGATGCTGAAGAAAAATATAAGAGTCTAGAGGAAAGACTCAAGGCAGTGGAAGGTACTGGAGTCTTCTCTGCATTAAGTGCTAAAGACCTTAGTTTGGTGCCCGATCTGGTTCTATCTCCAAAGTTTAAGGTGCCGAATTTCAAAAAGTATGAAGGAACGAGATGTCCGAAGGCACATCTTATTATGTTCTGTCGAAAGATTGCTGGGCACTTGAATGAAGACAAGCTGTTAATACACTGTTTCCAGGATAGCTTGATTGGATCAGCCCTCCGATGGTATGACCAAAGTTTAGCACGAAAGGATCCGTTCATGGAAGGACACGCAATCGCATTCTCGCGAGCAATATAAGCATGTTTCTGACGTGGCTCCCGACCGGCTGACGCTACAAATGTTGGAAAAGAAGCCAACAGAGACCTTCAGACAATATGCTCAGCGATGGAGGGACCTCTCAGTCCAAGTCGAGCCCCCACTAACCAAAAGTGAGATAACAATCCTTTTTATCAATACTTTGAGGGCGCCATTCTATGACAAACTGGTGGGAAATGCCACAAAAGATTTCGCCGACCTCGTGATATCTGGCGAACTCATCGAAAACGGCATCAAAAGTGGAAGAATGGAGGGCCCTGAGAGCTCGAAGAAACCCACACCTGCAAAGAAAAAAGATCCCGAAGCCCATATGGTGGGGACCGGGAGCCACTATGCTCCTATTCCATATCCGACCCAACCACGACCTCAGTTTCGCCCACCGCCAAATTTATACTTTCCTCCACAAAACCCTTACTATCAAGCACCTCCTCCCTACCCCGTCTATGCCGCCGACAATCAAAGACCATTCACCATAGTCCCGCCAAATACCATGCCTACCCAAAGTCAGCCAAAAAACGAACAAAGACCAGTAAAGCCCAATCCCGATAGACCCCAATTCACCCCCATTCCTGTGTCATACGGAGAATTATGCCCGAAGCTATTGGAAAAACAGTTAATCTCACCATATTACATGGCACCATTAAAGCCCCCATTCCCAAAGTGGTATGATCCCAACGCTAATTGCATGTATCACGCCGGGAATCAGGGGCACTCTACAGATAACTGCTTAGCCTTTAAGAGAAGAGTTCAAGGCCTTATCGACGCCGGGATCTTGCGATTTGACGGTACTGACAATATGGTGAGAAATCCGCTCCCTAACCATGCCACAGGGAACGTGAATATGGTGACACCGGAAGATCGGTGGCGAGCCAAAGGTTGCGTCGCTAGGATAAGGACACCTTTGGAGAAAGTCTGGGAAGTAATGATTGAGAAGGGCATGCTCGACAAGAATTTCAAGGAGGAAAGCATGAAAAGTCCAAGTTTCTGCGTCTTTCACGGCATAGAAGGACGCCACATCCAATCTTGTGAGGAGTTCAAAGAGCTGCTTCAAAGTATGATGGACAATAAAGAGGTAGAAATCTGCAATAAGATAGAAGAGACTGATGGAAAGGATATATGTGCTTCTGAAAGCCAATCATTAGGCCCTCCCTATAGCGCCGATCGGCCTCTAGTAATCTACTACGAGACCAAGAAGGAAGAGAGAAAACCAAAAATGATAATCCAAGTACCTTCTCCGTTCCCTTACAAGGATAGCAAGGCGGTGCCGTGGAAATATGATGTCAACATCACCATACCCGAGGCTACAACTGGAAACATCAGTGAGGTGGGGCATTTTACCCGCAGTGGGAGGTGCTATTCCTCTGAGGTGGTTGAGACGAAGAAGAAAGCCGTCGGCACGAGTCAGAAAGGGAAGGCACCAGTACCCGAGGCCGAGGGTGAGGTTGAGGTACAATCTAAACAAGGAACTAAGGAACCGGTGAATGAGGATGAAGCACAGGAGTTCTTAAAGTTTATTAAGCACAGCGAATACAATGTTGTGGAACAGCTAAATAAACAACCGGCAAAAATCTCGAGATTATCCTCATTCTTTGAACTCGAGCCACATCAAACGCTTCATCAAGGTGTTAAACCAAGCGTATGTACCAAGTGATGTACCCATTGAAAAACTCGATAGGTGGGTGAACAATTTAAACGCGGATAATTTCATCTCCTTCAGCGACGATGAAATACCACCAAATGGTAGGGGCTCTGTTAAAGCATTGCACATCACAACTGGGTGCAAAGGATATATAATACTGCACGTGCTTATTGACAATGGGTCCACGCTCAATGTCATGCCGTTGGTTACGCTGTCTAGGATGCCCGTCGATATGTCCTATCTGAGGCCTTGTCATTCTGTGGTAAGGGCATTCGATGGAACACGGCAGGAAGTTATGGGAAAAATTGAGATCCCTTTGGAGGTGGGCCCGTGCACATATAATGTCGAATTCCAGGTCATGGACATCGCCCCTTCATATAATTGTCTCTTAGGAAGGCCCTGGATCCACTCCGCCGGAGCAATCCCCTCATCTCTCCATCAGAAAATAAAGCTTATTATGGATAACCGCTTGATCACAATCGCTGGTGAAGAGGACATAGTCGCATCACTCTCTACCAATGCACCCTACATCGAGCCCAACAATAATGCGCCAGAATGCTCCTTCTGTTCCTTTGAATTTATCAACGCAATGTTTGTCGCCGAAGGGAACAAGGTTCCCACACCCAAACTATCCAGAAACACCAAAATGGGAATCAAACTTACGGTAGGAAAAGGAGCCCGAGCACGGAAAGGTTTAGGGAGACACCAACAAGGGATGGCTAGAGCGTTAAACCCGGTACACCACAAGGCTCAATACGGCTTAGGGTTCAAACCCGACGAACGACAAAGAAGGGAACAACTACAGAAGAACTAGGAAAAGAGGGTTGCAAGAGCCTCAGGTCAGGAGGTAAAATAGAAGCCCATGATGTACCCACCCTTGTCGAAGACTTTTACGTCCGCAGGGATGATATACCCAGAGGGAGGTGATTCACAAAACACACTACTATGAGTTGAGAGGGATATCCAGAACTTCCACATAAACGTCATCGACAAAGCGGACGATACGATGAAAGGTCCTTCAAAGATACAACCGAGTCCTCCTGGACATATGTTGAACAATTGGACCGCTGAAGATCTTCTTGTAGTTTCTAGGATCCCTCCAAAATAATTCTCAATGACAACTTTCTGTATTCCTCTAAGTTGAAGGGGAATTTGTTATAAGAGTTTGTATCAGCTGTTTAACTTTTAATGAACAATCAATAATGATGCATGTTGTCATTCATTAGCTTCATATTTATTCCCTTTCCTCATAACCTGTCTTCATATATATATATATTCATCTCATGAAATCACATTTTTGGTTCCACTACCTCGACACTCCCCTATAGTTTCTTTTCCATTTACTTGTCAGGTGCTCAGATAACGACGACGTGAACAATCCTGCTACTGATCCTAAAATCGACTTTGAGCAAGCTGCTTGTTTAGGAGAATCCGAAGCTGACGAAAACACTGAAGATTATGTCTCAACCCCTAACTTGTTAAGGATGATAGAACAGGAAGATAGACAAATACTCCCCCACCAAGAATCTGTTGAGACGGTGAACCTGGGAAACGAAGAAAAGAGGCAAGAGGTGAAAGTTGGGTCCTCCATCTCAGAGCCCACCAAACACGACTTGGTCACCTTGCTTCATGAATACAAAAACGTATTTGCATGGTCATATCAGGACATGCCAGGATTAAGCGAGGATATAGTGGTCCACAGGCTCCTAGTGAAACCAGAATGCAAGCCAATCCAGCAGAAGCTAAGACGGATGAGACCCGAAATGCTCTTAAAGATAAAAGAAGAGGTCAAAAAATAGTTCGATGCTGGTTTCTTACAAGTCTCCAAATATCCGGAATGAGTGGCTAATATTGTCCCAGTGCTAAAGAAGGACGGCAAGGTGCGGATGTGTGTGGACTACCGTGATCTAAATCGAGCAAGCCCCAAGGATAATTTTCCCCTGCCGCACATCGACACGTTGGTTGATAACACGGCAAAACATTCATTATTCTCTTTTATGGATGGATTTTCGGGTTATAACCAGATAAAGATGGCTCCCGAGGATATGGAGAAGACTACATTCGTGACAATGTGGGGAACGTTCTGCTACAAAGTGATGCCATTCGGATTAAAAAATGCTGGGGCAACATATCAAAGGGCAATGGTGATGTTGTTTCACGACATGATGCACAAAGAGATAGAAGTTTATGTCGACGATATGATTGCCAAATCTCGGGGAGAAAGAGAGCATGTTGAAAACCTCAGGAAATTATTTGAAAGATCGAGAAAGTTTCAGCTGAAGCTTAATCCGGCTAAGTGCACATTCGGAGCGACTGGGAAAACCATCGGGCTTCATCGTCGGTGAGAGGGGTATCGAGGTTGATCCAGGACAAAATAAGGGCCATACAAGACTTACCACCTCGCGACATAAAAGGAAGTCGAGAGGTTTCTAGGAAGATTAAACTACATCATTTCGGTTCATCGTTCAGCTTACCAACCAATGCGACCCAATCTTCCGACTCTTGCGAAAAACACAATCTCGAGGAATAGAACGAGGAATGCCAAGCTGCCTTCGACAAGATAAAACAATATTTGTCTAACCCCCCTGTGTTAGTACCACCAACCCCCGGGAGACCATTAATACACTGTACCTGACGGTATTCGAAAATTCAATGGGATGTGTCTTTGGGGCAACATGATGAATCGGGAAGAAGAGAACAGGCGATCTATTACCTCAGCAAGAAGTTCACAGAGTATGAAGCAAAATACCCGTCAATTGAAAAATTCTGTTGTGCTCTAGTTTGGGCAACTCGAAGGCTCAGACAGTATGCTGTATCATACAACATGGTTAATCTCAAAATTGGACCCAATAAAGTACATGATGGAATCACCCGCACTCTCAGGAAGAATGGCGCGATGGCAGATACTGCTATCGGAGTACGACATCACCTATGTGAGCCAAAAGTCGATAAAAGAGAGCGCAATAGCTGACTTCCTAGCAGCCCGAACTACAGAAGAATACGAGCCATTAAGATTTGACTTCCCGGATGAAGATTTGATGTGCATCACAGAAAAGGAATATGAATCGTCAAAGGAAGAGCCATGGGAAATGAGTTTTGACGGGGCATCGAATGCATTAGGGCACAGGATCGGAGCAGTCTTGGTATCACCAGAAGGGAATCATTATCCATTCACTGCCCGATTAAACTTCTTCTGTACCAATAACATAGCGGAATACGAAGCTTGCATCATGGGGCTCCGCGCAGCTATTGAACAAGACATCAAAATCCTAAAGGTATCAGGGGATTCAGCATTGGTGATTTACCAAATCCGTGGAGATTGGGAAGTAAGAGATTCAAAGCTGGTCAAATATCACGATCTTGTTATGGATCTGGTTAAAGAATTCGAAGAAGTAACCTTTAATTACTTCTCGCAGGAGGAAAACCAATTGGCTGATGCCCTGGTCACCTTAGCTTCTATGTTCAAAGCGAATCGAGAAGCGGAAATAATGCCTCTCCAGATGAGCATATATGAGGCCCCGGCGTATTGTTTTAGCATTGGAAAAGAGGCGGATGGACGACCATGGTTCCATGATATCTTGGAATATGTCAAGCATCAAGGGTACCCGGAGCAAGCAAACGAGAATGACAAAAGAACAATCAGAAGAATGGCAGCAGGATTTGTTCTTGATGGGGATATCCTATATAAAAGAGGAAAAGATCAAGTGCTTCTAAGATGCGTGGATGATGTCGAAGCCAGAAAAATACTTGAAGAGGTCCATGAAGGAACTTGTGGAACGCATGCCAATGGTTTCACTATGGCCAAAAAAATTATGAGACTCGGTTATTACTGGTTGACGATGGAAAGTGACTGCATCAGCTACGCACGAAGGTGTCACAAATGCCAAATTTATGGCGACAAAATTCATGCAGCACCTTCGCCCCTCCACGTTATGACCTCTCCGTGGCCCTTTTCCATGTGGGGCATGGATGTTATAGGGCCAATCTCCCCAAAAGCTTCGAATGGCCATCGATTCATCTTCGTGGTCATAGATTACTTCACAAAATGGGTTGAAGCGCGCCGTTTGCAAACGTGACAAAAACGCGATTTGCAAGTTCACGAAAAAAGGAGATTATATGTCGATATGGATTACCTGAGAAAATCATCTCAGATAATGCCTTGAATCTGAATAACAGAATGATGAAGGAAGTGTGTGAACAATTTCAAATAAAGCATCACAATTCCTCACCCTATCGCCCAAAGATGAACAGAGCAGTAGAGGCCGCCAACAAGAACATTAAGAAAATTATTGGAAAGATGACCAAGAAGCGTATAAAGAGCGCGCAGAAGCTACCATTCGCCTATACGCGCATCGCAGCTTGCGTGTGTGCGGACTCTCTGAGGGCAACTCCTTTCTCTCTGGTATATGGAATGGAAGCTGTGCTGCCCATCGAGGTGGAAATCCCTTCTTTACGAGTCTTAATGGAGTCAAAACTAGAAGAATCAGAATGGGTACAAGCTCGATACGACCAACTGAATCTGATCGAAGAAAAGCACTTGAAAGCAATCGCCATGGGCGGATGTACCAAAAGAGAATGATCACCGCCCATGACAAGAAGGAACGGCCAAGGGAATTTCGCGAAGAAGAGCTCGTGTTGAGAAAGATCCTCCCAATACAAAAAGATTTTCGAGGAAAATTGGCACCAAATTGGGAAGGACCCTACATCGTAAGGAAGGCTTTCTCCGGTGGAGCTTTGATTCTCGCAGAGATGGATGGGAAGGAGGTATCGAATCCGAGAGAACTTCGGATCGTGAAGAAGTACTACCCTAAAAAAAAAAAGAATAAGAAAAGAAAAAAGAAAAGATCAAGATGAAAACCTGAAAGGGCGTCTTGATTTCAAAAAAATTAGGATGAAAACCCGAAAAGGGCGTCTTGATAAACAAAATTGGGATGAAAACCTGAAAAGGCGTCCTAACGAAGGGGATTCGCACGTAAAGAGTAAGAACGGTTTGAACGGGAAGTCAAGGGGCGAGATTATAATATTTGAAGCAGATTCAGAAGCTCAGGGTCTTCTACGCAAGGAGCTTCACTCGAAGGGGTTCAGGGTGAAGGAACATGGAGAAGTTCATACGTTAGATATCTAGAGCATTAGTGACAATTGAATCTACTTTCTTTTTATTGGATCATTCCTTGTCAATTTTCTCGTTGCTTTGAAATAAATACGAACGCATCTCTTTCACACCTACTTGGCCATTAGCATGCATCTCGTGTTTGATTCATTTAAATGGTAAATAGTGAAATTACATACTCTAAACAAAAGAAACATTGAGCATTACCTGGATAAGAACCTGGTAAGTACAAGAACCTCAAAGCAAGGACAAAAGCTTAACAAGGGGGCAAAGGGGTGACATATGAGAGCTCCAGACCACTCGTAGAACTTGAGAACGAATACAAAACCTAAAGGAAAAGTCAAGAATCGAAGCAGTGAATACGAGTCATCATGAAAGTCATAACGAAAGATACATGACAAACAAGCCTAGAGTGCATGGCATAATCATGTAGGCATTTAAGATGAACACATGCATATCATGACATCATCACGCACACAGGTACACTAGTGAAGCAAGAAGTTTTGACAATAATTGCACCGAACCAAGGAGAAAGAAGACATCCGAGTTCCACTAGATGATACGTTTCAATTGCTGTTCTTCAAAAATCAACTCATCATGCGAGGGGTGAGTTGAGCCTCGGGGCACGCCGAGGTATTTAATTTTTGTCTTTCAATTTCTGTTCAAAAATCAACTCATATTGCGAGAGGTGAGTTGAGCCTCGGGTCACACCCTGAGGTGTCTTTTAGTTTTCTGCTCAAAAAAATCAACTCGTATTGCGAGAGGTGAGTTGAGCCTTGGGTCACACCCTGAGGTGTCTTTTAGTTTTCTTTTCAAAATATCAACTCATATTGCGAGAGGTGAGTTGAGCCTCGGGTCACACCCTGAGGTGTCTTTTAGTTTTCTTTTCAAAATATTAACTCATATTGCAAGGGGTGAGTTGAACCTCGGGTCACACCCTGAGATGTCTTTTAGTTTTCTTTTCAAAATATCAGCTCATATTGTGAGAGGTGAGTTGAGCCTTGGGTCACACCCTGAGGTGTCTTTTAATTTCCTTTCAAGTATCAGCTCATTTTGCGAGAGGTGAGTTGAGCCTTGGGTCACACCCTGAAGTGTCTTTTAATTTCTTTTCAAATATCAGCTCATATTGCGAGAGGTGAGTTGAGCCTCAGGTCACACGCTGAGGCATTTCAATTTCTGTTTTTCAATTTCGGTTGGCAAAAATCAACTCCTCAGGTCGCACGCTGAGGCATTTTAATTTCCGTCTTTCAATTTCTGTTTGAATCAACTCCTCAGGTCGCACGCTGAGGCATTTTAATTTCCGTCTTTCAATTTCCGTTTGTTTCAATTTCTGTTTTCAATTTCTATTTTCAATTTCTGTTCTTTAATTTCCATCTTCAAAAATCAAATCATATTACCCCGCCGAGGTATTTTCAATGTCTGTCTTAGAAAAAAAAACTCATATTATGAAAGTGGGGTTTGAGCCTCGGGTCACATGCGGAGGTACTTACAGACAAAAGACCGAAGTCGCCTTGAGCAAATTGAACGAAGAAGTTCCAGTGGACAAAGAAGATTGAGCAAGAGCAAAATGAAGCTACATGCCATATCTCTCGGAAGTAGCAGCGGAGCAGACTGAAGATTGAAGTCTTCCCGAAGATAGTAATGAAGCAAATTGAAAAGTTCAGATCTTGTTCCCTGGAGATATAGTGGAGCAGACTGAAGATTGAAGTCATTTCTGAAGATACAAAGAAGCAAATCAAAGTCAAACCAAGATGCAATGAAGTGGCCAAAGCAACAAGAGGCAAGGGGCTAGAATGAAGCCATATGAAGAATAAGGACACCAAAGAATCCAAAGACATGAACCGGGCAAATTTGGGCCTTCTTTATGTCTTTGCTCTATTCAGTTACACGACAATGAGCAAAGAGGGCAGGCAGACATACATACCCAAATTAGCAGGCACTGTTACAAACCAAAGCCCAACACTAAAACCCAAATACATTGGCCCAAAAGGGCCCAAAACCAAATCATTAGGGAACCCTAGGGTTCCTCCTTTTCTCGCTGCCAGCTTCACCTCGGGCATAACGCCTCGTTTCATCCCGAGGTTCCTCCCCACTGCGCATCCTTGTTCCGTTGACCTTTCTCCACACCGCAAAAAAACAAAATGACGAGAATGATGGTAGCAAGAAAATGAGCAAAGGAGCAAACAAAATAGAATGATTTTGTATTTGATTATATAAGCCCGAATATGGAATGATGTAAAGGGACTTTTTTTTTGGCAATAAATCAAAAAAAAAAACATAAACAAGATTCAAAAGAAACAAAAAAAAAAACAAAAAGATAACAGCAAAGATTAAAAAAAAAAACGCAGTGTCAGATCTATACTTTCGAAGGTATTTCTTTCATTTTTTTTATTTTTATTTTTTTCGAATCTCTTATTTCAAGAATATTTATATATATAAAAATATATATATATAAATATACAAAAAAATATAAAAAAAATTTTTTACCTTTTAACGATTTCAGCCACCGTGTGAAGTGTGGCGCGGCAATGGCGTGTGGCGGTGTCCACGATGGCGCGGATGGGCGTATGGCCGGAATCCCTTCCCCCTCTGCACTGCGCAGAGAGAAAGAGAGAGTAAAAAAATTTTTTAAGAGAAGTGAGAAATGATTTTTGGGGATTTTTGGCCTTATATAGCCCATCAAAGCGCGTAGTTTTGGGGTGGCCTAAAACACCCAAAACGACGCCGCGTTTGACTATGACCCGTTTTTGACCCGACCCGCTAAGGAGGATCCGCGTGTTTTTGATTAATGGGTATATTGCGCTTTTGGTCCTCCCGCTTTTTCTTGGCATCGCGATTAAGTTTTCTGGTATTTTTAATTTGGCCCAAAAATTTGTTTCGGATTTCAATTGGGTCCACCTGACGCAATGTATTTTGGAAGAAGGGGTTATTGTCCATTTTGATCCCTCCCTTTTTACGCGTGTTTCCATTAGGCCCTTCCCCCTTTTAATTTATTTTAAATTGACCCCAAATTTTGGTTTTGAATACAATTGAATCCCTTCTTTAGTTATTTTGGCAATCTTTTAGTTTTATTTTTATTATTATTATTACTACTACTATTATTATTATTATTATTATATTTTTATGTACATACTTTATTATTATTTTATTTCATTAATTTATTATTATTTGTTTTATTTTTCTCTTATGTTATTATTTCTATTATTATTATTGTACCATTACTTATATATATACTTACCATCATTATTATTGTTATTATTATTATTATTGTTATTATTATTATTATTATTATTATATTATTATTATTTTATTATATATTTTCCATTACTACTATTATTATTACCATTATAATTATTGTATTATTACTTGTACATACTAACTTTATCATTATTATTGTTACTAATTCCACCATTATTGACTTCAACATCATATGTTACGTGTATCATGTGGTCGTTATGTCAAGGTCGTGTCACATCATCATTATTCATCGCATGACCCTATTCACGTTTCGAATAACGCTTCTTTAAAACACAACCTAGTTTTTCATCAATTCCACCAAAAAAAAAAAGAAAGAAAAACTAAAACTTTTTCGAAATAAGGCAACATTCCGTGTTTGGAAATTCGAGGGACCGTGCCCTATGTGTTGGACTTCGGTTCTCTTGCTTGACCAAATAATCGAATAACCTTTTGTTATTTTAATAAATGAGTCTTAGGGATTAAGTGACGACCTTGGATTTGAGGATTGAAATTATCGTGTCCTACGTATTGGATGTGATATTTAGTCCCTTCGAAATAAGGAAATCTTAATATTCAATTTTAAGAAGACTCAAATATTTCCAAAAAAGATCCAAATTTCTAAATTCATTTCAAAATTTTCAAACTTTCGACATGGGGACATTAATTAATCAATTTGGTACCAATTTTGGGCGTTGCAAGGGTGCTAATCCTTCCTCGCACGTAACCGACTCCCGAATCTGTTTTTCTCAAATTTCGTAGACCAAGAAAATATTGCTTTAGTAAATTGAAATGTTTTATTAAAACAAAGGTGACCCGATCACACCTAATAAAAGGTCGGTGGTGACTCCCGTTTTTTTAAAACCCAAGTTCGGCACCTGTTTTTGTCAAAAAAAATGGTTACGACAGGTGCCTCAACCCTTCCTTGGAGGTATCTTCCGAGTCCTTGATGGGCTCGAAACTAACTAATATTTCGACAAATGCAAGCTCACCTATCGAACAGTAGTATAGTTGTTGTGAGTCCGAAATATTGTATCCTCAAGGACTAAAATTAATAGTAATAACTATCTTTTTATTATCTAGCCTAATAATTAAGGGGATTTATTTTTAACCTAAAATTAACTAACTAATTGACTAACTAAATGACTATGAACGCGACAGAGAGTGAAGAGAATAATCGAATGAATAAAGACAATACCCAAGGAAGAATCCACCTAGACTTCACTTATTATTCTGACTCAGAATTAAATGATTTATTCACTTGAATTGATCCGTAGAATTCCCTAAATTATGTTAATATCTCTTTCAAAACTAAGAACAACTGACTCTAAGTTGATTAATTGAAATCTCTTTCTAATTAAAACCCCTATCGTCGCATTAACTCGATCTATGGATTCCCTTATTAAATTTGACTCTAATCCGGTAGATTTATGTCGTCCTATTTCTAGGATTGCAATCAACTTAGCTTAATTATGTTGGATCTTTTCTTAAACAGGGACTTTTGCTCTACTGAATAAGCACATTAAACTTGAATTAATATTCTTGAAAACATCAAAATAAGGATTAAGAACACATAATTAAGAACAAGATCAAGTATTTATCACGTAATTCAGATTTATTAAATAATAAGATTCATCTAGGTTTCATCCTCCCTAGGTATTTAGGGAGTTTAGTTCATAACGTAAAAGGAAAACATCATAGAATTAAGAAAATAACAAGACATAAAGAACCCAAAAACTTCTAAAGAACTTGATGGAGATCTTCAATCTTGGTGTGAATCAGCTTCCAAGATAAATCTGACAGCTTCCTTCGAGTAATTTCTTCAATCTACTCCGCGTGCTCCCTTAGGTCTTCCTCTGATGTGTATTTATAGACTTTAAAAGGCTCAAAAACCCTAAAATTTGGATTTTTTCACGTGAAAACAAAGCAGGGTACGATAGGGACACGGGCATGTGATCAACCCGTGTCAGGAGGCTCAGGCTGTGAAGGAATTTGCATGGCTCTCGATCGACATGGGCTGGCACACGGGCGTGTGTCTAGCCTGTGTGGTTCATACGAACATGTGTTCAGCCCGTGTGGTGCAGGCTTTGGCCGTGTGGATCTTTAATATGGCCCGTTTTGTCCGGTTTTGGCCCATTTTTTGTTTCTTTTGCTCCCCTATGCTCTCCTAAGTATAGAAACATGAATTTAAAGGATTAGGAGCATCGAATTCACGAAATTCTATAAATAAGCATCCAAAAACACGCTAAGTGTGAGATTAAAATGTGTTACTTTTATGGTTTATCAAATATCCCCACACTTAAGCATTTGCTTGTCCTCAAGCAAAATTCTTAACTCACAATTAAAATTAAACTTCCTCAATTCATAATTCTCATCAATAATGTCTTGTCATTATTCATAGGTAATTCATACATTGATAATTTAACTAAAAGAATCTTAAAGATTCAAATAATTCAAGTCACAAATTTTATAGCACGAAAACATAAGTGTTTCCCCTTATCTAAATAGTTATCTTTGATTTAAAACCGACAAGAATTGACATCCTCACTAAAGGTTCACTCAAATCACTCAAAGTGTTTAAGGTTCAAATTAAGCACTCAAAAGTCAAACATGAAAAGTTATTACCATAGGCTTGCATGAAAATCAAATCTCCACCACTATAAAATGAGATGATACACAAATCAAAAGGTCTTTGAAAGGGTTGTAATGGGACTTGGGTTAAAGGTGCGGATAAAGGCTGAATTAGAGGGTAAAAATAGAGATTGAATTGACAATTTACCTAACTAGAAAAATAAACTAATACTGAATAATTACAATTGAATGATAACACGAGTTTCTTCTCAAAATGTGACATTAACTGCTTAAGCTAAAAAAAACATAGAACTAGTAATATATATTTCCACTTTTTTTTCTACAATAATAAGGCGAATTTAACAACTGAAATAAGGAATATAGTTAGGCAACTGATCAAATCAAATCTCGACAAAAGGGGAGTCAATAAAGTAGGAGAAGCAAAAATTGGGTTTCGGGTTAATATTAATGGGTGAGTCAAGAAACGGTTTATTAGGCTCAAAGGGGTTCACTAGGGGTTAATTATGAAGGTAGGTTTTTAATGGAATAAGTGGGTTAAAACCTAGGTGCCTTTATCATCTCAGTATATCAAATCAAGGGTGTGGTCTCGATATGCATAATCGAAACAAGTTCTAGAATAACAAATCAATATTGACACACTCATAACTAATAATAAAGTGAGCAAGAAAAATATATGCTCTAAAAGGCTCAAAGTCTCACAAAATTTATGGTTTTTGATGTCAACCTTGCAAATTTCAAACTTCAAGATAATATTTAAATTTAGGGAAACATCCTAGAAATTTTAATTCTGAAAATAGACTTATCATGCTTGATTCTCTAACATCTTAAAGTTTAAACCATCAATGCACAATTACCTATGACTTAATTCAAAACATATCAATAAAAATCATAAATCAATAAAAATTTTATTCTAATAGTAATATGAGAAAGTTACTTAAGAACAGTGCATAATTTAGGGATTTTCTAATAATGATATAATTAACCTCCCCACACTTAAGATGTACATTGTCCTCAATGTACCAAAATAGATAATGACAATATAATAAGAAAATCATAAGAGAGGGAGAGGAGTGAAACTTCCTGAATTTTGGATGAAATTTATGGAAGAATGAACGCGGAATTGTAGTGAAGTGTATGATTCTGAGCAACTATTAAGAAAATAAACACAACTATAGAAGATTAAGGGATTACTCGATGAAGAATAATTATAACAACTAAAATATAGTTCAAAATATAAAAGATAAGTCTTTAAAAATATAATACGAAACTTAAAGGAAAATAGACTAAAAATAAAAAGAAAAAGAAAAATAATAATAACAAAAATAAATGGTCTCAAAGGTCCTCATCGTCAGATGCGTCGCGAGGTGGCGGTGTCGAATGTGAAATATGGAGATGGTGGCATATCGCTGTAAGGTGGCATCCAAACTGTCGAACCACTGATAACACTACTGTTCGAAGTAAGTGAGTCGTGCAGATATGTTGGTCAAAGTAGTAGCAAAAGAGGGAGGTCGGTGACTCAATGGTGAAGGGTGTGGTGGATCCTCGTGAAGGGGAGGAACATCCTCAATAATGTCCTCGGGATCGTCCTGATCATCAGGTCGAGATAGTAGGTACTGGGGGGATCGAAACCACAACGTCGCTCGATCATCCTCATATGTAGCATGCTCGAGATGCCCTGAGGGGACATCTGGCCAACCAGTGTAAGCGAAGAGGGCTGCTCCGGTGTGAGGAGACTGAAGTGTCGAGCGAGGCGAGTCACGTAAGGCTCTAAGCAGATGGGGCCCTTCCTATAGAGGTCAGTCTGGTGGCGGAAGGCTAGAGCCAGGAAGTATGCCAAGTCGATGATATGGCCGTGAGCCATGCTCCATAAGTAGTAGGCATCGTGTGTGCTCACGACGCTGGTGCACTCTCTACGACCTGTCAAAGTATGAGCAAGGAGTGCGTGAATATACCTTAGGGCAGGAGAGGGGGAAGTCGCCTTCGAGCGACTAGGATTATAAGTCGTCAGAGCGCCGATATCGGTCCAACAATGCGAGGGTGAGTAATGAATTTGGCGATGTAGCTGAAGAAAGTCCTCGGCACTCATGAACTCCTCTGTATAAAGTCCCAAAGCAGCACCAAATTCTGGGACGCTCATGTGGTGCACCACACCACCGAGGCGAAAGATGATGGTACCGGGCTCATCGTGGGCTGACATGACGGTCTAAAGGTGGAACGTCGAGCAGAACTCCAAGGTAATCTCCACATAAGTGGGCTGGATGGTACTGAAGAAGCAATCCCATGGTGCAGTGATAATGAGGGCACGAACCTTGTCAGCGAGGTGGACCTGCTCCAACGCAGCCCAATCAATGGTCCGCGATGAATTGGAGGTAGGATTGGCGCACTTCAGCGGAGGCACTCGATGAGGTCGCACTAGGACCCTTGGTCTTGCCTCATCTATTCGTCATAATAAGTCTGAAAACCAAATAAATAAATCAAGCATCACCAAAGTTAAGGATGTATGATCCCACTAGGCTGAAATAGTAATGTACTACTAAAATAAGAACGAATCATTATATTCTAAAAATCAGAAATAAATAAATGAATAATTCTAATGCCAAAAACTAAGAACACATCATTGAACCTAACAAATTAAAAGCTAGTAAGCAAAGAAATTTAATCATTATACTAAAAATTCATCATGACTAAAAGAAGAAAAAGATTCAATATTAATATTAAGTTACTAAATAGTAAATATCAATTATATGAAGAAAATAAAGATTGATTAGCTAACAATATACTAGGAATTAATAATAGGAGTAAAATAACTAAATAAAGAAAATATTAAGAAACTTAATCTAAATAGAAATAATTATCAAATAATCTAACTAAATAACAACAAAAGCTTAAGCTAAATGAAAATAACAATAAAGAACAAAATAAAGAATGAAGTGAATAAAATTAAATAATATAATAAAATAAACAATAATAAACAAAATGAACTAAAAAATGGAGGGAAAAAGAGGTGACCAACGGTAGGGCAAGGGCAGTGGCCGGAGTATGGTGTGGCTGGTAGGCGAAGAGATGGCGGTGAGGGCGCAAGGGGTGGGTGTCCGGAGAAAGGAGAAAGAAGGGAAAAGGGGCGGTTTAGGCATTGAGAGTTTGGATGGAAGAAAAGGAAGAAAGAAAATAGGGAAAGAAGAGGGAAGGGGACGGGTTTCGGGTTGGGGGAGAAAGGAGAAAGGAGGGAAGTGGAGGAGGAGGGCAGTGGCTAGAAATGGGGAGCAGCGACTAGGGTTTTACGGGGGGAAGTTTTGGGAAGGGAAGGAAGAAAAGAGAAGAAAATTAGCTTTAAAGAGGGACACGGTCGTCTAACGGCCCGTGTTGGGTCAACGGCCGTGTCACACGCCCGTGTGGTCGAGTCCCTGGCCCGTGTTTGTTGCGATTTGCGAATGATTGGTTTTCACACAGCCTTGGACACGCCCGTGTGTCCAGGCCGTGTGGTCTACACGGCTGCGTCCCATGCCCGTCTGCTAAGCCCTTCGCTTCTCCCACGCCCGTGTGGATTTCCACACGCCCGTGTGATCGCACACACGGCCATGTGGCCTGCCCATGGAGCCCCCTGACTAGTTTAAAATTTGACAAATTAGGCTCCAGTTTTTACACGGCCAAAGACACGCCCGTGTGGAATGCTGACACGCTCGTGTGATATCACACATGGCCGTGTGTCATGTCTGTGGAGCCCCCTGACTTGGTTAAATTTTGAAAAGTGAGGCTCTAGTTTTCACATGGCCTAGGACACGCTCATGTGTCTAGGCCGTGTGGGGGACACGGCCGTGTCGCCAAGCCGTGTAGCCCTCTATCGATTTCTTTAAATTTTAAAAGCTAAGTCTCCACATCCACACGGTCAGGGACACGCTCGTGTGTCCAGGTGGTGTGGGTTAAAAACCTACATTAAAACATGAATAAAAGTAAAAATAAACTAATTAATAGGGTTAGTGATTGGGTTGCCTCTCAAGAAGCGCTTGTTTAAAGTCCTAAGCTAAACTTACCTTGTATTCTTCTTTTTATGAAGGTTCAAAGAGCTGAAGCTCCTCTCTAATATCCCTAAAATCCTCACCTTTATATAGTTTAAATTAACCGTTTACCTTGAATATGCCATAAGTCGGATAAGTTACCTCAATTGTGCCATAGGGAAAAATAGTTTTGATTACGAATGGACCTGACCATCTTGATTTCAGCTTTCGAAGGAATAGTTTGAGCTTCAAATTGTATAGTAGAACAAGATCTCCAACTTCAAATTGCTTAGGTTGCTTCAAACAAGCATCATGGCGTCACTTTGTTGTTTCTTTGTATAAACGTGAGTTCTAGTAGGCATTCGCTTGCCACTCATCTAGCTCGGTCAACTGCATCAATATTTTCTCACCTGCAAGTTTAAGATCATAGTTTAAGAATTTCATAGCCCAAAATGCTTTGTGCTCTAATTCAAATGGTAGATGACAACTCTTCCCGTAAACAAGTCTGTATGGGGATGTTCCTATGGGAGTTTTAAAAGCGGTTCTATAGGCCCATACTTTTAATGCCCAATCTTTCTTATTCAATTTTACAGTTTTCTCTAGAATGTGCTTAAGCTCTCGATTGGCTACTTCAACTTGTCCACTGGTTTGAGGATGATAAGGGGTAGCTGTTCTATGGTGCACTCCATATTTTTTTTAAGATTTTATCAAATTGAGTATTACAAAAATGAGTACCCCTATCACTAATAATTGCTCTAGGTGTTCCAAATCAATAAATGAGTTTCTTAAGAAATCTTACTACCACTCTAGCATCATTAGTAGGTAAAGCTTGAGCTTCCACCCATTTTGACATATAATCAACCACCACTAAAATGTATTTATTCCCAAATGAGCTAGGGAATGGACCCATAAAATCAATACCCTATACATCAAATATTTCACATGATAGTATATATGTTTGAGGCATTTCATCGCGTTTAGAGATTTTACCTGTTCTCTGACATCTATCACACGAAGTAACATACCTGTTAGCGTCTTTGAACGGAGTAGGCCAATAAAACCTGATTCGAGCATTTTATGTGCTGTCCTAGTCCCACTGTAATGTCCTCCTGTTAGTCTTGAATGGCAATGTAGGACTTTGCTTGCTTCTGCCTTTGTAACACATCTCCGAATTACTTGATCTACACATATACTAAAAAGAAAAGGGTCCTCCCAAAAATAGTTTTTCACACTAGCAAAGAATCGCTTCTTTTAATGATGTGTCAACCCTTTTGGTAGGATGTTAGCAGCTAAATAATTCGCAATATCTGCAAACCAAGGTACCTCGATGTCGGATATAGCCAAGAGTTGTTCTTCAGGAAACGAGTCATTTATCTCACTCTTATCGAGTTCTTTGAGATGTGGATTTTCAAGCCTAGAAAGATGGTCTGCCGCAAGATTTTTAGCTCCTTTCTTATCCTGAATTACCAAATCAAATTTCTGTAAGAATAAAATCCATCTTATGAGTCGAGATTTTGCATCAGATTTAGTTAAAAGATAACGAAGAGCTGAATGGTCAGTGTAAATGACAACTTTAGATAATATCAAATACTGTCTAAATTTATCAAATGCAAAAACCACAGCTAGCAACTCTTTTTTCTGTGGTGGTGTAATTTTCTTGTGCGGCCGTCAATGTCTTGCTAGCATAATAAATTGGCTGAAAATGCTTCTGTCTTCGATGTCCCAAAACCGCACCTACTGCAAAATCACTCGCATCACACATTAGTTCAAAGGGCAAATTCCAATCAGGTGCAATTATAATTAGAGCATTTATTAATTTATTTTTGAGGGTGTTAAATGCATCTAAACATTCCTGACTAAAATTGAAAGGCACACCGTTTTCTAGTAATTTCATTAAAGGCTTAGCTATTTTAGAAAAATCCTTAATAAATCTTCTATAAAATCCAACATGTCCTAAAAAGCTTCTAATAGCCTTAACTAAACTAGGAGGAGGTAATTTTTCTATGGTTTCAATTTTTGCTTTATCAACCTCAATCCCTTTACTAGAAATTTTTTGACCTAACACAATCCCTTCTCGAACCATAAAGTGACACTTTTCCCAATTAAGCACAAGGTTCGTTTCCTTACATCTCATTAGAACTTGTTTTAAATTTTTAAGGCAAAGGTGGAAAGAATTACCGAATACCGAAACGTCATCCATAAATACCTCCATAATATCTTCCACAAGTTTATCAAAGATAGCTAGCATGTAGCGCTGAAAAGTAGCAGGAGCATTATATAATCCAAAAAGCATTCTACGATAAGCAAGCGTACCATATGGACATGTAAATGTTGTCTTTTCTTGATCCTCAAGAGCTATTGGGATTTGGATTGGAAGTAGCCAGAGAGTCCGTCTAGGAAGCAATAGTACATATGCCCAGATAATCTTTCTATCATCTGGTCAATGAAGGGTAAATGAAAGTGATCTTTTCTCGTGGCATCGTTCAACTTCCTATAGTCAATGCAAACTCTCCAACTTGTAACCGTTCTTGTTGGAATCAATTCATTCTTCTCGTTGGCTACAACAGTCATGCCTCCCTTCTTTGGAACAACCTGCACAGGACTTACCCAAGTACTGTCAGAAATAGGATAAATAACTCCAGCATCTAGAAGTTTAATAACATCAACTTTAACAACTTCTTTCATATTGGGATTTAATCATCTTTGAGGTTGCACACATGGTTTATATTCATCTTCCACTAAAATTTTGTGGGTGCAAAACGATGGGCTTATCCCTTTAATGTCAAAAATCTTCCAAGCTATGGCTCTTTTATGCTCCTTTAGTAATTATAGTAACTCGTCTTTCTCATTGGTTTTTGTTTTAGTTCGTCGTTTATTTCAATGCCCTTATACTTCTTTTGTATTGGGGAAGAAATTTTTATCTCCCTCATCTCATTGGTATCGTCATCTACCTCCTCACCTTGGACAAGACATAGTTCCAACGTGTCTTTATGTATGATTTCCTGAAAAGAATCTTGAATAGAATGATCAATAGCATTGATAAAATAACAGGAATCATCTTGCTCTCTAGAGTATCGCATAGCATCATAAATTTTAAAAATAATTTCCTCATCACCTACCCTGAGCACAAGTTTACCATCACCTACATCAATAAAAGCGTCCTAAAATTAAAGGGACGTCACTATCCTCCTCTATGTCTAAAACAATAAAGTCTACTGGGAATATGAATTTATCAATTTTGACTAGCACATCTTTAATTATACCCCTAGGAAATCTAATGGTTTTATAAGCCAATTGAATGCTCATCCTAGTTTGTTTGGGTTTCCCAAGACCTAGTTGTTTAAACATTTTATAAAGGCATAACATTGATACTTGCCCCTAAATCAGCTAAAGCATTATTAATAGATAAACCACCAATTAAGTAAGGAATCGTAAAACTCCCTGGATCTTTTATTTTGCGGGGTAGTTTATTCTATAAAATTGCCGAGCAAACTGCATTGAGCTCCACATGCGACGCATTGTCTAACTTCCGTTTGTTTGCCAAAAGCTCTTTTAAAAATTTTACTGAATTGGGCATCTGCAAAAGATTTTCAATAAACAGTAAGTTAATATGTAATTTCTTTAAAAGTTTAAGAAAATTACCAAATTGTTCATCTGCGCGGTCTTTCTTCGTCGCCTTGAGGTACGGAAAATGAGGTTTGTACTTTGTACTTACCAGTTTTGGTTTATTATGCTTACCTCAACCTTACCTTTATCTACCACGTTTTCTTGCCTCGGTTTTAGTACGTCCAACCCTTCACTATCGTGAGCAGTAATGGCATGAAGTTGCTCCTTTGGGTTAGTTTCAGTGTTGCTTGGCAGGCTACCTTGTGGTCATTCAGAGATCAGCTTATCAAGCTGACCTATTTGGTTTTCGAGCCTTTCAATCGACACTTGTTGGTTTTTAAGTGCTGTTCGGTGTTCTGAAAACGAGTTTCTGACACCAAGTTAGCATCTCTTCAAGGTTTAGCTTCTTCTCCTATGGGTAGGGTTGTTGTTGAAAGCCTGGAGTGGGTTGTTGTCTCTGATTTCCTTGACCACCCCATGAGAAGTTTGGGTGGTTCCTCCAACCTGGATTGTCAGTGTTACTGTAGGGATTATTTTAAGGTCTAAAATTATTACCCATATAGTTCATCTATTCGCTTTCTATGCCAGGGATGGATATTCTGTATTGCCCATTCCTCCTCCATTCGCATCACACTGCATCACTGGATGTACCTACGAAGAACCACACAAACCATCAATCTTTTTATTTAAAAGCTCTATCTGGTTTGATAGCATGGTCACTGCGTCAAGGTTGAAAACACCGACTGCCTTTGTTGGCTTCGTCCTCATAACTTGCCACGGATAGTTATTCAATAACATCTCTTCAATGAATTCGTAAGCAGCCTTAGGTGTTTTGTTGTTTAGTGTACCGCCGGCGGCTGCATCAATCAATTGCCTAGTTGAGGGGTTCACACCATTGTAAAAGGTTTGAACCTGTAGCCATAATGGTAACCTATGGTGAGGGCATCTTCTCAATAGATCCTTATATCTCTTCCATGCATCGTAAAGTGTTTCTAAGTCCATCTGCACAAAAGAAGAAATATCATTCCTCAACTTATTCATTTTAGCCGGCGGAAAATATTTAAGTAAAAATTTTTCAGTCATTTGTTCCCATGTAGTGATTGATCCTCGTGGTAAAGAGTTCAACCACTGTTTTGTTCCTCAACAAGAAGGGAAACAACAGAAGGCGAATGGCATCGTCAGAAACACCATTTATTTTGAAAGTATCAGAGAATTCTAGAAAATTTGCTAAATGAGTATTTGGGTCTTCGTCCTGCAAACCATCAAACAAAACAAACTGTTGAATCATTTGAATAGTGTTAGGTTTCAGTTCAAAATTATTTGCAGCAATAGCAGGTCTAACAATACTCGATTCATCCCCAATTAAATTAGGCTTAGCATAGTCATACATAGTACGAGGAGCAGGATTTTCGGCAACCACCGGAGGAAGCAGATTATTATCAGCCATCTCCTCGTTAGTGTTAATATCGTCCTCTTGCTCTTCCTTTATGTATTGTAAACTTCGCCTTATCTCCCTACGATTTTTGTGAATGGTACTTTCTATGTCACTGTAAAAAAAAAGGGTCCTGACGGGTTCCTTCTAGTCATAAACTAGAGATACCTGCCAAAAGCAAAGAAAGAGAAAAATTAGAAAAGTAACAATAAGATAAAAATAAATTGTAATAAAATAAAAATGACTAAAGTAATAAAAATTTAGTGTTCCTAATATCTTAGTCCCCAGCAGCGGTGCCAAAAACTTGATGGGCTCGAAACTAACTAATATTTTGACAAAGGCAAGCGCACCTATCGAACAGTAGTATAGTTGTGGTGAGTCTGTATTATCGTATCCTCAAGGACTAAAATTAATAGTAATAACTTTCTTTTTATTATCTAGCCTAATAATTAAGGGGATTTATTTTTAATCTAAAATTAACTAACTAATTGACTATCTAAATGACTATGAACGCGACAGAGAGTGAAGAGAATAATCGAATGAATAAAGACAATGCCCAAGGAAGAATCCACCTAGACTTCACTTATTATTCTGACTCTGAATTAAATGATTTATTCACTTGACTTGATCCGTAGAAATCCTTAAATTATGTTAATATCTCTTTCAAGACTAAGAACAACTGACTCTAGGTTGATTAATTGAAATCTCTTTCTAATTAAAACCCCTATCGTTGTATTAACTCGATCTATAGATTCCCTTATTAGATTTGACTCTACTCCGGCAGATTTATGTCGTCCTATTTCTAGGATTGCAATCAACTCCGCTTAATTATGTTGGATCTTCTCTTAAACAGGGACTTTTGCTCCACTGAATAAGCACATTAAACTTGAATTAATATTCCTGAAAACATCAAAACAAGGATTAAAAACACATAATTAAGAACAAGATCAAGTATTTATCACGTAATTCAGATTTATTAAATAATAAGATTTATCTAGGTTTCATCCTCCCTAGGTATTTAGGGATTTTAGTTCATAACGTAAAAGGAAAACATCGTAGAATTAAGAAAATAACAAGGCATAAAGAACCCAAAAAGTTCTAAAGAACTTGATGGAGATCTTCAATCTTGGAGTGAATCCGCTTTCGAGATGAATCCGACGGCTTCCTTCGAGTAATTTCTTCAATCTACTTCACGTGCTCCCTTAGGTCTTCCTTTGATGTGTATTTATAGACTTTAAAAAGCTCAGAAACCCTAAAATTTGGATTTTTCCACGTGAAAACAAAGCAGGGTACGATAGGGACACGGGTGTGTGATCAACCCTTGTGAGGAGGCCCAGGCCGTGTGGGAATTTGTATGGCTCTCGATCGACACGGGCTGGTACACGGGCGTGTGTCCAGCCCGTGCGGTGTGGGCTTTGGCCGTGTGTATCCTTAAGATGGCCCGTTTTGTTCGGTTTTGGTCCGTTTTTCGTTCCTTTTGCTCCCCTATGCTCTCCTAAGTATAGAAACTTGAATTTAAAGGATTAAAAGCATCGAATTCACTAAGTTCTATAAATAAACATCCAAAAACATGCTCAGCATGGTATTAAAATGTATTACTTTTATGATTTATCAGTTCTCTTCCCGGTAAGGCTCCTTTCCCAACCGTCAGTTGCAGGCCCATCCTTGTAGTCTTGGATATTTTAGGCATTGTGATTTTGTTCCCTTCGGTAACGAATGCTGCCTTGACAAATTCCAACGATCAAAAGGAACATTCTATCGCCTCATCGTCTGCCCTTATGTATGGGGCATCACTGGTAATAGATGCAATAATGTCTTCTTCTACGTTTATTGAGTCTACCCTCCATTACCAACTTTAACTTTTGGTGCAATGATGACGACATTGCCCCGCTGAGTAAATCCAAGGCCTCCCCCACAAGAAATTATAAGAAGGCTTGATGTCCATCACCAAAAAGTCTATGTGTTTGGACCAATCAAAAGAGGTATCTCAACCCTTCCCATTACCTTTCTTTCAGTACCGTCGAATGCTCTCACTATGTTTTGGCATGTTTTCATATGAGAGCTATCCACAGGCAACCTATTCAGTGTGGATAGATGTAAGACATTCAGGGCTGATCCATTATCAATTAACACCCCTAGCAATGTGTATCCTTTACAGCGGGTGGTAATGTGCAGAGCTTTTGTAGATCCCATGCCCCCTGGCGGTATTTCATCATCATTAAAAAAGATGAAATTATTAGTGCTTATGTTATTGACCAGACGATCCAACTTGTTGATAGAGATATCATCTGTGACATAAGTTACCGGCTCATTGACAAGTGATCCAAGTCTGGCCGGCTTCTCTTTCTTTGTTCAACCACTAAGGATTTCCCTTTAACAGGCTCGGCTTTTGTATTCGGCCAATCATAGTGCCTTCTACTGCGTGTGTAGAAATCCACATCCTTACCTTCTTCTGAAGTGCTAACTAGGTTTTCCTCTCCCGAGATCGTCACGTAGCAGTCATAATTCCAGGAAACCCTTTTACTGTCCTTCTAGGAAAAAGCTACGGGTTTATGAATTATGACCCTTGGTGCAATTTGTGCTCCGACTTCATCGATTCTTGATCATGAGATCATTACCACCGGGTGATTGACCCTATTGACCTTCTCTGTCGATCCTTCTTCTGAGGCACACACATCTTTTCCTTCTGGGCCTTTGATATATTCAAAGAATTCTAGCTTCTTATTATCCATCAGACCTTGTATTAGGGCCCTGAATTCAGTGCACTCTTGGATCTTATGACCCTCTTCATCGTGGAACTCACAGTAGTCCCTTGCTTTTCCAGGTCTCTCCCTTAAATCCTCTGTGATTAATCCTCCCTCTACTATTTTCTTCCAAACCCATCTCAGTGGGGTTTTCACTTCTACTACATCCATCTTGGTTCTCTTCCCTCCACCCTCGATTATCACGTTTACGCTTTTATCAGAATGATTAGGTAACAGATTTCCTGCCACATTAGGTCCCGATGGATCATCAAACTTCACAATGCCTATCTTGATGAATCTTTCAATTAACTTTTTAAAAGCGATGCAGTTCTCGATTAAGTGTCCTGTAATTCCCGCGTGGTACTCACATTGAGCATTCACGTCACTCCATTTAGGGAATGGAGGTTGTATAGGTTTTAAGTAGAAATGGGATACCACATGTGCATCGAACAAATTTTGATACAACTCCCTATATGTCATCGAGATAGGCGTGAACTGGAGTCTTTCTGCGTTTGGCCTTGGATTGGATTCTTGCCTTGGAGGGCCCTGATGCTAGTAGTTATCGTCATTGGCTGGGTTACAGTGATCGACTTCGAATAACCCTTGTTATACATACTTGCATTATTCACCCCATTTTCCTTCTTCCTCGGGGCTGATCTTTTGGCGCTTTCCCCTGCATCTATCTTCCCGCACCTTATTATGTTTTCAATCATCTCTTCAGACATTACTATATCTGAGAAGCTCTTAGTAGCACTTCCCAACATATGGTTAATGAATGGAGCCTTCAAAGTATTAATGAAAAGCATGGTTGTTTCCTTCTCCAGAAGAGGTGGCGTCGCTACCTCTCTCCATCTTTGAGCATATTACCTGAAGCTCTCACTTGGCTTCTGATAAACAATAATAGTAACATATTTTAATCCCACATTTAGTATGCTTTTGGATGATTTCTCCCTTGATTCATATATAAAGGTGCTCTTAATCCTTTCTTTTCATGTCTTATACCCAGGAAAGCACCCAAGGATGAAAAGAACATAAAACGGGCCCAAAACCGAGTAAATGGGCCATATCACGAAATCGACACGGCCTAGACCAAAGCCCACACGGCCATGCCTCACTGATCATCTAGAACTCTTACCTCGAGTCACACGATCGTGTCTCATTAAAGAAATCCCAACACGGCTTGAAGACCAACCACACGGGCGTGTGATATGGCCGTGTCCTTGTCCTTGGAAAGAGCAATTTCATTCGGGAAAGGATACTTGGAGGCAAAAAAACACATTCCAAAGCCTATTCAAACACCCTAGTAGGAATCCTACTTAAATTAGGATACTTAGGGGCCAAGTAAGGCATCTCAAAGTCTATATAAACACCCAAGGGGGCAACTTGAAAATGGAGTTTGGCAAAAGCCGAAACGGGCGATTAGTTAGGCCAAGGAGCCAAGCCGGAAAGTTTAGAATTGTGGGAAACACTCGAAGATAGCCGGTTGATCCATCTCAAGAAGCCAGAATTCTACTTAAGACGGCAGATCACTCCTTTAATTCATTCAGGGAGTTTTAGGGATTTCTTATGTTTTGTTTTATCTTTTCTCTTGAGATGTTTTCTTATTTTGTTGTGAACTAAATCCTTCAGATACTTAAAAGGGATGAAACCTATGATGAATCTTGTTATTGTTTTTTGAATTATACGATAAATACTTAGTTTGTTCTTAATTATATGAGCTTAGTCTAAATTTAATGTGCTTAGGTGAAGGAGGAATAGACCCTGCTTAAGAGTAGATCTAGCATAATTAAGCTGAGTTGATCACACGCCTAGAGATAGGGTGACGAGATTTTGCCGGATTAGGGTGAAACCTAACATGGGAGTCCACAGATTGATTTATTACTATTCTAGGGGGTTATTAAGAGAGAAAGAGATTTCCATTAATTAACCTAGGGTTAGACGTTATTCGCTTCGAGAGAAGGTTTAATATACGTTAGGGAGTCTTACGGATCAAACTAAGTGAATGAATCGTATGGTTCAGGGTTAAATAACAAGTGAAGTCTAGGTGGATTCTTCCTGAGGGTATCGTCTAAATCAACTTAGTTTTTTTAAAAGTTATCGCCCCAATTTAGTCTTTTTGTCTTTGTGTCTTTAGTTTAGTAGTTAATTTAGATTAGATTAAATCAACTTCACTTTATTTTAGGCTAAATAATAAAAAGAAAGTTAGTATTAGTACTTTAAGTTCCTTTGGGTTCGATAATACGGTCTTACCTAAGTTATACTACTATTCGATAGGTACACTTGCCTTTAATCGTTGTCAGAGTTACTTTTCAAGTTCGATCATTCTTTTTACAAATTTTAAAACTCGACAAAAACAACGATCAAGTTTTTGGCGCCGTTGCCGGGGAACTAAATATTAAGAAAACTATATTTTTATTACTCTAGCCATTTTTATTTTTCGTAATTTATTTTTATTATTTTTGTTATTAATTTTTTTGTTTTTGCTGAAATTTCTTTTTTTTTTCCTATCAGGTACCTCTAATTTATGACTAGAAGGAACCCGACAGGACCGTTAGTCTATGACAGTGATATTGAAGCAACCGCTCGAAAGAATCGTCGAGAAATTAGGCGAGCCCTAAATTACACAGAAGAAGAGCGAGAATCCAACCCTACTGAAGGGATGGACGAGAATAATCCGCAACCACATGATGTGGGAGAAAACAATGCTCCACGTACAATGTTTGATTATGCTAAGCCTCATTTAACAGGAGCAGAATCGAGTATTGTTAGGCCTGTTATAGCTGCTAATAATTTCGAATTAAAGCCTAACACTATACAAATGATTCAACAATTTGTTCAATTTGATGGTTTGCAGGACGAAGACCCAAATACACATATAGCTAACTTCTTAGAGTTCTGTGACACCTTCAAAATAAATGGCGTTTCTGATAATGCCATACGTCATCGGTTATTTCCCTTTTCATTAAGAAATAAAGCCAAACAGTGGTTAAACTCGTTACCACGAGGGTCAATCACTACATGGGACCGGCCAAAACGGCCAAATTACGGAATGATATCTCTTCCTTTGTGCAGATGGATTTAGAGACATTATACGACGTATAGGAGAGATACAAGGACCTACTAAGAAGATGCCCACACCATGGTTTACCCTTGTGGCTTCAAGTCCAAACTTTTTATAACGGTGTACACCCCTCAACGAGGCAACTAATCGACTCAGCCGCCGGTGGAACCCTGAATAATAAAACTCCTGAAGCAGCTTACGAGTTCATTGAAGAGATGTCACTGAATAACTATCAATAGCAGGTTACAAGGATGAAACCGACAAAATCAGCTGGAGTTTTCAACCTCGATACAGTAACCATGCTATCAACACAGATGGAATTGATGAATAAAAAGCTTGATAGTTTGTGTTCTTCACAGGTACATCCAGTCATGCAATGTGAAACAAATGGAATTGTGGCGAATCCTGAGTACCCACCCTACAAACCGGGAGCAGAGAGCGAACAGATTAACTATATAGGTAATAATTTCAGATCCAATAATAATCCTTATAGTAATACTTACAATCCAGGTTGGAGGAACCACCCAAATTTTTCGTAGGGAGGTCAAGGGAATCAAGGAAATCAAAGACAACAACCTCCTCAAAACTTCCAAAATCAGCCCCATCCGCAAGAAAAGAAGCCAAATCTTCAAGAGATGCTAACAAAATTCATGGCAGCTACAGAAAATTGCTTCCAAGATACTGAGAAAACACTTAAAAGCACCGAGAACCGAGTCGGGGAACTTACTAAGTCTGTCAAGGAAGTTACTAATGCAATCGAACAACTCGCAAAGCTAATGTCAGAATGACAGCAAGGACGTCTACCAAGTAACACTGAGATTAACCCAAAGAAACAAATTCAAGCCATCACAGCTCATGATAGTAAAAGGTTAGATGAACCCAATCCAATATAAGAAAACAAGGTAAACGAAGGTAAAGTAGAGGTAACACAAGAAAAGCTAAACCGGCAATCAATGAGTACCAACCTGGCATACCTTATCCCGAAGCAATGAAAAGAGACGATTCAGAGGAACAGTTCGGTAAGTTTCTTAAACTTCTAAAGAAATTACATATTAACTTACCCCTTCTTGAAGCTCTTTTTCAGATGCCAGACTCGAGGAAATTTTTAAGACAACTCTTGACAAACAAACGCAAATTAGACGAAGAGTACCATGTGGAATTGAACGCAGCATGCTCAGCAATGCTACAGAATAGACTACCGCAGAAGCAAAAAGATCTAGGGAGTTTTACAATTCCATTTTTAATTGGTAGACTAACTGTTGATAATGCATTAGCTGATTTAGGGGCAAGTATAAATGTTATGCCTTATACATTGTTTAAACAACTAGGTCTAGGGAAGCCCAAGCAAACTAGGATGAGTATTCAACTAACTGATAAAACTGTTAGAATTCTTAGGGGCATTATCGAAGATGTTCTTGTCAAAATCGATAAATTCATTTTTCCAGTAGATTTTGTTATCTTAGACATGGATGAGGATAATTCAATCCCCTTAATTTTAGGAAGACCCTTCCTAGCAACTGCTAAAACTAAAATTGATGTTGCCATAGAAGAACTCATACTTTGTGTAGGGGATGAATCAATCAGTCTTCAAGCTCTTGACTCGGCGAGGACAATAATCGATGAAGGTAAGAAAGACAATTCAGTTGATAATCAATTTGTGCAACCTTCATCACAAGAAACACCACAATGACACAAACCTGAGCAGACTCACGAGAATTCACATAAAGAACGAAGCCTTAAGGTTGACAAACTAAAAGAGCAGGAAACTCAAATCAAAGAAGAACCAAAACCGCATGAAATAATACCGAAGGAGCCCCTAGAAGAACTCGTAGGAACATCAAACCATTTAAAAATTGGAGACCAGGTACCGCAAGATAAATCAGATCATCATGTCACCAAATCAAACCTGAACAAGAACGAAGCAATTCCTCTCGAGGTACAAAATATCTTCCTACACGGAGCAGTCGAGGTAAGCAATCCAACATTCGACACGTAAACGCTTCTCGACTTAAACTTTATCAAGAAAATAAAATCGTAAGCACGAGGGAAGATATTCAATCATTTAAACCTCCCTGATTTTTTTTTTCAAATACGAAAAAAGTCTAGCTTAAGACTATAAACGAGCGCTTCTCGGGGGGCAACCCGAACTTTAAACTTTAAACTTTTACTTAAACTTTTACTATAAACCTTCATTTTTTATTTTATTTTATTTTATTCTTTCTTTTACTTAAACTTTAAAAATAACCAAGGTTGCAGATTTCCAGGCCACACAGCCTAGCACACGGCCGCGGCTGAGGCCGTGTGTACCTCAAGAATCTTGGTACTAACATGGTAGGACGGTACAACTCAGAGCTACTAATTTTTGAAGATCACGGACCCAACTACTTCAATACGGGCACCGATAAAGTGACACGGTCATGTCCCACGACCGTGTAGAGCTACTGACTTTCCAACCACGGGCAAAACACGTCTGTGCCCTCCAACCGTGCCAACATACTGACTTATCACCAACGACCGTGACAATCTGCAAAACGGGTACGGGAGAGCCAACACGCCCAAACACACGGCCGTGTGAATTGACACGCCCTCGGACCATGGGTGTGTACGTGTACCAGAATTGAACTCTATTTAAACCCTCCCCCATCCTCCCCCTCTATTCTCTACCCCTTCTCTTCTTCCCCATTCTCAGATTTCCCCATAACAAGTCTCAATAACTCTTCAGCCACACCGAACCCATGATAAAGAAGCGTAAAAGGCCAAACTCCTTAAAGGAGAACGATTTATATGAGTTCATGCCGGCAGCTTCATCCAAACAACAATCCAAGAACATTTGAGGCCATTTAGTTTCTACTTTTCTTTTCTCTTTTGCTTCAATTCCCTTATCTTTACTTCTTTTCTGCTTAAATTAGTTTAACTTAGTTTAGTTTTGAAGTGTCAGGTTCAAAAGGCTGCTAGGGAATCACGACACTTCCGCCACCGCCAGCACCTCCCCAGCCTTAGAGATCACACCCACCTCGCGAACTATCCAACAATAAGGACTCTTTGGTCCATTTATCTTTAATTTTCATTTTGTTTACATTTTTGTTTCCTCTTTCTTTATCTTTCTTATATTTAATTCTACATTTAGTTTATTTTAATTAGGTCTTAATAATTCTTGACTACTTCTCAGTGCGCTACCCAATTTCTTCATCTAGCGCAGGGTCGTCATCCAGACCGACCTCCCCATCCTCGTTTCACTTCCGCCTCAAGGAATCCATCCAAAATTCAGGGAGTATTTTTTCCCCTTCTCTTTTGATTTATTTTTTAACTGTTATTATCTATCTGTGTACATTGAGGGCAATGTACATCTTAAGTGTTGGGGGTGAATAGTTATTTCGAGAAAATACCTAACTTTCTGCATTATTCTCAATTCCTGAGAATAAAACTGCCTAACTTTTTTTCATTATTCTCAAATCCCTGAATTTAATCTTGTTCTAAAGTAATTTCCTCGTATTACTAATTAGGATGAAATTTCTAATGATTTATGATTTTTATTAATGTGTTTTAGAGTAAGTCATTGATAATTGTGCATTGATGATTAAATTTGAAGAATACTAGAGAATCAAGCATGATAAGTCTATTTTCCAAAAAATTAAATTTTTTTAGGTTGTTAACCTAAATTTGAATATTACTAGAAATTTGAAATCTATAAGGTTGATGTCAAAAACACCCATAAATTTTTGTGAGATTTTGAGCCTTATAGAGCATACATTCTTTTCCATTCTCACTTTATTATGAGTGTGTCAACATTGATTTGTTATTCTAGAACTTGCATTGATTATGCATGTCAAGACCACAGTTATGATTTGATATACCGAGATGATAAAGGCACCTAGGTTTTAACCCACTTACTCTACTAAATAGCCTACCTCTAAAAATTAACCCCTAGTGAACCCCATTGATCCTAACAACCCTTTTTATTTACTCACCAGCTAATATTAACCCAAAAACCCTTTGTATTTGTTATCACCATTTCTTTTAACTACCTTTATATCGAGATTTGATTTGAATAGTTGCCTAATTATGTTATTTCAGTTGTTGAATTTATCCTTTATATACTTAGTTTGTTCTTAAAAAAAAATTCAAAGTATATTCAGTATTAGTATTATAAAGTGAGCTTATACAGTTAAAGTTAATTTATTAAAAGAAAAAGCACGTATTATTAGGATTATTAATTTTCAATTGATGCAATTTTTTATTATCGCCTCAGGTTTCTAGATAGGTAACTTGTCGAATTCAATCTCGATTCTAACCTTCTAATTCAGCTTTTTCCACGCCTTTAACCCTAGCCCCTTTACAACCCTAACTAAAGACCTTTTGATATGTGTATCATCTCATATTATAGTGGTGGAGATTTGATTTTCAGGTAAACCTATGGGATTAACTTTTCACGTTCGACTTATGATGATCTTTTAACTTTGAACCTTAAACACTTTTTGAGTGATTTGAGTGAATCTTTTGTGAGGATGTCAATCCTTGTCGGTTTTGAATTAAAGGTAATTATTCAGATAAGGGGAGACACCTATGTTTTCATGCTACAAATGTATGACTTTGATTGTTTGAATCTTTAGGACTCTTTGAGTTGAATTATCCATGTATAAATTATCAATGAATTATGATGAGACATTTTCAGTAGGAATTATGGATCATGGAAAGTTCGTTTTAATTGTAAGTTGAGAATTTTGCTTGAGGACAAGCAAAAGCTTAAGTGTGGGGGTATTTGATAAACCATAAGAGTAACATATTTTAATCCCACATTTAGTATGCTTTTGGAAGATTTCTCCCTTGATTCATATAAAAAGGTGCTCTTAATCCTTTCTTTTCATGTCTTATACCCAGGAAAGCACCCGAGGATGAAAAGAACATAAAACGGGTCTAAAATAGAGTAAATGGGCCATATCACGAAATCGACACGACCTAGACCAAAGCCCACACGGCCGTGCCTCACTGATCATCTAGAACACAGTCTTACCTAGAGTCACACAGCCGTGTCTCATTAAAGAAATCTGAACATGGCTTGAAGACCGACCACACAGGCGTGTGACATGGCCGTGTCCCTGTCATTGGAAAGAGCAATTTCATTCGGGAAAGGATACTTGGAGGCAAAGAAACACATTCCAAAGCCTATTCAAACACCCTAGTAGGAATCCTACTTAAATTAGGATACTTAAAGGCCAAGTAAGGCATCTCAAAGTCTATATAAACACCCAAAGGGGCAACTTGAAAAGGGAGTTCGGCAGAAGCCGGAGCGGGTGGTTAGTTAGGCCAAGGAGCCAAGCCGGAAAGTTTAGAATTGTGAGAAACACTCTAAGATAGCCAGTTGATCCATCTCAAGAAGTCGGAATTCTACTCAAGACGGCGGATCTCTCCTTCAATTCCTTCAGGGAGTTTTAGGGATTTCTTATGTTTTGTTTTATCTTTTCTCTTGAGATATTTTCTTATTTTGTTGTGAACTAAATCCTTCAGATACCTGAAGGGGATGAAACCTATGATGAATCTTGTTAGTGTTTTCTAAATTATACGATAAATACTTAGTTTGTTCTTAATTATGTGAGCTTAGTCCAAATTTAATGTGTTTAGGTGGAGGAAGAATAGACCCTGCCTAAGAATAGCTCTAGCATAATTAAGCGGAGTTGATTGCACGCCTAGAGATAGGGTGACGAGATTTTGCTGGATTAGGGTGAAACCTAATATGGGAGTCCACAGATCGTTTTACTGCTATTCTAGGGGGTTATTAAGAGAGAAAGAGATTTCCATTAATTAACCTAGGGTTAGACGTTATTCGCTTCGAGAGAAGGTTTAATATATGTTAGGGAGTCTTACGGATCAAACTAAGTGAATGAATCGTATGGTTCAGGGTTAAATAACAAGTGAAGTCTAGGTGGATTCTTCCTGAGGGTATCGTCTAAATCAACTGAGTTTTTCTAAAAGTTATCGCCCCAATTTAGTCTTTTTGTCTTTGTGTCTTTAGTTTAGTAGTTAATTTAGATTAGATTAAATCAACTTCACTTTATTTTAGGCTAAATAATAAAAAGAAAGTTAGTATTAGTAGTTTTAGTTCCTTTGGGCTCGATAATCTCGTCTTGTCTAAGCTATACTACTGTTCGATAGGTACACTTGCCTTTAATCATTGTCAGAGTTAGTTTCCAAGTTCGATCATTCTCTTTATAAATTTTAAAACTCGACAAAACAATGAACAGCTTCTTTTCCATATTTTGCAGAGGGATTCTATCTGGTGTTATGTCCGTCACATGACTATACTGTTTCATAAAAGCTTGTGTCAAATCCTTCCATGAATTGATTTTGGCACGGCTCAGTTGGTTGTACCATTTGTTTGCTGACCCGATCAGACTGTCTTGGAAGTAATGAATTAATAATTGGTCATTATTAACATATCCTGTCATCCTTCGATAGAACATTGTGATGTGTGCTTCAGGACAGCTAGTTCCTTTATACTTTTCGAACTCTAGAGTCTTGAATTTTGGTGGGAGAACCAAATCTAGGACCAAACTCAGTTCTTTAGCATCAATTCTGCAGTGGTAGTCAGTGTTTTCCATAGCTCTGAATTTTTCTTCTAACCATCTGCACCTATCTTCAAGTTGCTTTGGCAGTTCCACTCTTGCTTTTTCTATTTCTGTCATATCATCTAGATCAAGAACAACGGGATTGATTGGATTATCCCCCCGGATTGGAGCCTGAACCCATTGGGTAGTTCACTGGAGCCAAGGTACTAGTTTGGTATTGTTGGGGTTTGATAGTAACGGGTACCCTTCGTGGGCACGCCTCTGATTGAGTCTGGACATTTATCCTGGTAAAACCTGGGGGATAGGTAAGGTCTTAATTATCATCCCCTGAGTTAACCGCAGTACTCTTCCCTTTTTCGGGTCCTCCAGTCAGCAACTTCGTCAATTAGCTTATCATACTTCTTTGGGATTCTTGCATTTGATCCCTCATATCTTATTGAATTTTGGCTAATTGTTCTTGCATCTGTGCTTGCAATTGATCTTGCATATCTCTTTACATTTGTTCTAATCTTTCCAATATTTGATCCATTGCCTTGGTGATGCGTCGTTGAAAGCACCAAATATATCCTATTCCCTGTAAAATAATAAAAATAACAGTAAAGGAGAAGTAGGGTCGAATCCTTAGGGACCAGATTGTACGAATGCTCGTTCTTAAAATCTTGGACAATTCCTTGACCAAGAAAACTTGCGTTCCTAGAAAAATAAAAAAAATAGAATTAATAATTTCGATTTGGAAAAATAAAAATAAAAACAGAATTTAAAGTGAATTGAAATTACGAGAGTAAATTGCGAAAATTAAAATGAGAAAAATAAAAAGAGTTTAGAGAAAGTTTCTTATGTAGAGAGATTCCAGCCTCCAGTTGCCTCGATCCGCCTTGGGTTCAATCCTTGGCTTTTAGGTGATCCTTCTCAGCCCGAATAAGCCAGTTATAGTGGAAGAGGATGCCTACGACCACCAGCTCCAAGGATTTAGACTTCAATTTGGTGGAACCTGACTCTAGCCAACAATCGCTCTTGTGGGATCATCTATGCTAGATCAACATTTCTCAATGGCGAATCCCACGCCATTTTGTCTCTTAAGCTCGCCAACCTCTGACGCAGTAAGCTAACGAACTGACTGTGCAACCTTCTCAAAATATACAAAACAGCCGTTCCTTGCACACACTGAAAAGATCACTTCTTAAGGGACATGGACAGAAGCGTCAGCCTCGTAATACGGAGAAACGATGAATACACTGTTGAGAAGGCTAAGTATGGATTCTAAACCTAAAGAACGCTTTTTGGGGATTTTCGGCAACCTTTGGCTAGATGGGTTTTAGTGGCTCATGATTGTGGTTGAAAAGAAAAAAAATGGAGATTATATTAACAGGAAATATGAAAAGAACAAAAGACTTTTGGGGAGAGAGTGTTTACAGAAAATATCCACCATATGTGTCACTCCATCCCCTATTTATAGTACTAAGATAAATAGACTAGTCCTACTTAAATTCCTAAAGATAATTACAAATAATCAAAGATAAATAAAGATAAGCAAAATAAATCCTAAATTAAATAATCCTTAATAATTATCTTAATATTAATTATCCTAATATAATCAAAATAGAGTCTAATAGAATAAAAACTCTTTTTTTTTTGCATTTCAACCCTTGTGTCCTCCATGCTTGTACTTTTGGCACCAACTTTTCCCTGTGTCGCATATTGGCCCATTTTATCTCTAAATTCACGCTTTTGGCTCTTAATTTCACTTTTGCCTCCAATTTAGTCCCCACAAGATAAAATACCATAAATAGCCCAAATTAGTAGAATCATACTCAAAATAAATATGCAATTACCACATAAAAATATGACGTTCTAGAGTATTATCAAATTCCCCCTACTTAGCCCATACTTGCCCTCAAGTATGGTTCCTATCCACTGTGAAAATTAGATCCTGAAAGTAATTCTACTCCGAAGTTTTATAAAAATTAGTTAAAAATACATATGAAAAATAAAGAGAACTTCTAAGCTTGCTTTAAGTAAAACAGAAAAAGTATTCTAATTAACACACACAAAAATTAAAATCGTCTTGAATTATTTCATGCTATTTAGGTAAATTACCAAACCTACCAAGACACTATATTTATTTCCTCCTTTAGTCCCCAACTGTAAGTTTATTAGTACTATTTTTTTTCTTTTCTCTTCTTTTTTTTTTCTTTTTCTTTTTTTCTTTTTTATTTACTTAGGAATATATTGAACCTTTTGACGCGAAGAAAGATGACAATCCAAGCAGCCCACCCCGGTTACTCAGCCCAACATACTCCTAAAAATTATTTATTTCCGGTTAGCAGAGTTTTATCCATCACGTCACACAACCTTTTGACGCAAAGTAGAATGACAACCCAAGCACCCTACCCCGGTTATTCAATCAGTCACGTTCTGAGCCGCATTCATAACCTTGGTTAGTGGAGTTTTACCTATCACGTCACACAACCTTTTGACGCGAAGTAGAATGACAACCCAAGCACCCTACTCCGGTTACTCAGTCAGTCACGTTCTAAGCTACACTCATAACCTTGGAAACATTTATTAAACAAAATTTACACGAAATTTTAATTTTAAGAGGACCTAAGAGAAATAATCAAGTGTCAAAAATAAGTTTTAGTAACCACGTAAAAGACATGAACATAATTTAGGCATGCAAATGTATTAAGTGTTCACTTTATATTAAACTTGATCAATTTTACAAAAAGCAAGATAGAGTTAACTTATTAATCATAATTATTTTTAGCCTAATAAAAATAAAATAGTGGAGATAAAATCAAACAGACAGAATCATAACTAACTCAATAGCCAAGAATCATGTATGTAGGTCAAACAGTGGCAAGTCGTGGTCAAATTCTTGGGCATGAAAAGCGACAGAATATTCTTAAAAAAAATGGACAAAATGGAGCCTCAAGTAGCAAACACAAATCACAGCAGAAGACGACAGTAATACGAAGAGTACCTCCCCCCACTTAAAACACATTGTCCTCAATGTGGACGCAAAAGAAATAAATAGGTAGAAAAGTTTAAAAAAACTCCCCGTGTAGCTACTATCGATTGCGGAGGATAGCAATGAGTTTGGTGAGTTGCTGGCCAAAAGTGTCGAGTCGAGCCTCAATGCGCTCCATTTTACCTAAGCAAAGAAGAGAAATTTATTAATATTTAAATAAAAAAAATTGAAAAGAAAAGAAAAGAAAATAATAAATAATAACAAAAAATGAAAATAAATCATAAAAGAAAAATAAAGATTGGGTTGACCTCCCAACAGGTGCTTATTTAACGTCATTAGCTCGACGACTTAAATGGTTCTACGGTGGGTCAAAATAAATCTTTTTAATCGTGTGAGCTTAGAAATTCTCATTTTTTTTATCACATCCACCATATTTGGGTTTTATCATCCTTGCGCCTCTTTCATTGGTTTCATATTTTCCTCCAAGGGGTTAATCCCTTTTAAGTCGGCAACGGCCTCATCATTCTCTAAAAAAGTGAATTTGAGAAGCTCGAGAAGTGGTTTTAATTTCAAATCTGATGCCTGCACAACAGAAGGTAGAAGTTTAGTATCCATAGGAGCCAATAATTTATTAACAGATTCAAAATCATCAAACATCATTTTAGATTTATCTCCATAAGATGACTCAAAAGTTTTTTCTACTGATGAGTTAATTATGTCGACACGATTTACATTCAAGACTTCACTTGGTTGGCTAATTGTGCCATAAATGTTAAACTTCACGATTTCCCCATCAAACTCTATCGTGAGGGTTCCGCTTCATACGTCAATCTTAGTATTTGCAGTACTAAGGAAAGGTCACCCCAACAAGATGTTTGAAGACCTGGGAGCATTATCCTCCTCCATTTTTATCACATAAAAGTCTGTAGGGAAGATAAGTCCATTGACTTTGAATAATACGTCCTCGAGGACTCCTTTGGGATACACAATGGACCTGTCTACCAATTGAATAATAACACGTATTTTTTTCAAAAAAACCTGCGTTAAGTGATTCATAAATAGAATATGGCATTACATTTATGGAGGCTCCTAGATCACACATAGCCTTTTTAATTCCCAAATGACCTATTTTGCATGGTATTGCAAACATGCCTTTATCCTTACATTTTGCCGGCATTTTCCGCTGTAACACTGCGGACACATTTTCTCCAACATTCACCCTTTCATTACTTGTTAATTTACGCTTGTTGGTGCAAAGCTTTTTAAGAAATTTAGCATACCGCGGAATTTGCTTGATGGCGTCCAACAACGGAATGTTGATCTCGACATTCCTAAATGTTTCGAGGATCTCCTTGTCCTCCTTACATCTTCAACACTAGTTGAATCGTTCTGGAAATGGAGGTTGAATTTTAGGCAATGGAGGTTTCGATCGGACCTGATCGTCTTTCTCGGTTTTTTCCTAGGTGATTTCTTGGCCAAGATTCCTATCAGGAATCGATTCCAGTACCTTTCCACTTCGCAACGTCACTGCATTTACGTGTTGTCTTGGATTCGATTCTGTTTGTGAAGGCAGCTTCCCTTGAGAGTTCAATTTCTCAATTGATATGGTCAATTTTCTTATAGATGCCTCGATTTTCTGTTGAAAATCAAGCATATTAGCTGCTAATTTATTGACCAAAGTTTCTAGTGAATTACCTGAATCTTGTGGCCGCTATGGAAAGTTTCTAGTGAATTACCTGAATCTTGTGACTGCTGTGGAACTCGATTCTGGTAGGGCTGGTTATATCGTGGGTTGGACCCATAACATAAGTTAGGGTGATCCCTCTACCCTGGGTTGTAGGTATTAGCATAGGGGTCGTATCGCCTTTGTGGCGGGCCAGAGAAATTTCCCACAGCACCCAGATGGGCCATGGTATCATCATACAAACTGGGACATGCATCAGTTGCATGATCAAGAGTAGCACATATTTCGTATAACTGAGTTGTCTTTGTTTTTTCTACAAGAAGAGTATTCATCATATTAGTAAGTTTATCAAGTCTATCTTCTATTGTACAATTACTTAGCTGGTGAAAAACTGCTGAGAATTTGTAGCCATTGTGAAGATCAGGTCTCTTGCTTGTTGAGGGGCCATGTTGACCAACGCTCCTCCACTAGCGGCGTCTACCATGTTCATCTCCATTGGTTTCAAACCTTTATAAAATTACTGGAGGAGAGATTGCTCTGTTATACCGTGTTGTGGGAAGCTCGCACACAACTTCTTAAACCACTCCTAATAATCATAAAGAGTCTCTGCTTCTTTTTGCCTTATTCCCACGATCTCCCTTCTTAGCTCAGCTGCTCTAGATGCTGGAAAAAACCTGTTGAGAAACAAACGATATAAATCAACCCAAGTAGTTATAGATCCAAGAGGTAAATAAAATAACCATTCCCTAGCTGGATCTACTAGGGAAAAAGGGAAAGCGCGCAATTTAATTTGATCCTCAGTTACGCCTTGGGGTTTCATACTTAGATAAACCATATGAAAATCCTTCAAATGTTTATGAGGGTTTTCATTTTGTAACCCTCGGAAAGTTGGCAGCAACTGAATTAACCCTGACTTCAGTTCAAAGTCGATATCCATAGTAGGATATGCGATGCACAATGGCGGTTATTCTGTTGGAGCTTTCGCCAGTTGCTGAATTGTTTGAGCCATTACTTGAGGTGCCAAATTCGGGTTTTCGTTAACCCTAGTTTCAAGCTCCTCTTTACGTGAATCGACTTCTTCTTCTTTACTTTCAAATGTTTGAGTAGGGTTTTCGTTAACCCTAGACTCTGCTTCATCGTCGATTCTGATTTCTGGCAGTGGATTGCTTTGAGTCCCAACCACCGCTGACTGCTTTTTCCTTATCTTTATTTCCTTGCGATTAGCTCTTGCAGTCTTTTCAATTTCTGAGTCAAACGCAAGAGTGCCTGGGGCGGATCTAGTCAAAGAAAACAAAAAAAAACAAGATTATTATGTTGTCGATCCCCGGCAACGGCACCAAAATTTGATGCGTCGTTGGAAGCACCAAATATATCTTATTCCCTGTAAAATAATAAAAATAACAGTAAAGGGGAAGTAAGGTCGAATCTTTAGGGACCGGATTGTACGAATGCTCGTTCTTGAAATCCTAGACAATTTTTTGACAAAGAAAACTTGCGTTCCTGGAAAAACAAAAAAAAACAGAATTAATAATTTCGATCTAGAAAAATAAAAAAAATAGAATTTAAAGTGAATTGAAATTACGAGAGTAAATTGCGAAAATTAAAATGAGGAAAATAAAAAGGGTTTAAAGAAAGTTTCTTATGTGAAGAGATTCCAGCCTCCAGTTACCTCGATCCGCCTTGGGTTCAATCCTTGACTTTTAGATGATCCTTCTCAGCCCGAATAAGCCAGTTATAGTGGAAGAGGATGCCTACGACCACCAACTCCAAGGATTTAGACTTCAATTTGGTGGAACCTGACTCTAGCCAACAATCGCTCTTGTGGGATCATCTATGCTAGATCAACATTTCTCAATGGCGAATCCTATGCCATTTTGTCTCTTGGGCTCGCTAACCTCTGAAGCAGTAAGCTAATGAACCGACTGTGCAACCTTCTCAAAATATACAAAGCGGTCGTTCCTTGCACACGTTGAAAATATACTTTTTAAGGGACATGGACGGAAGCGTCAGCCCCGTAATGCGGAGAAACGATGAATACCCTGTTCAGAAGGCTAAGTACGGATTCTAAACCTAAAGAATGCTTTTTGGGGATTTTCGGCAACCTTTGGCTAGATGGGTTTTAGTGGCTCATGGTTGTGGTTGAAAAGAAAAAAAATGGAGATTTTATTAAAAGGAAATATGGAAAGAACAAAAGACTTTTGGGGAGAGAGTGTTTACAGAAAAAGATCCACCATATGTGTCACTCCATCCCCTATTTATAGTACTAAGGTAGATAGACTAGTCCTACTTAAACTCCTAAAGATAATTACAAATAATCAAAGATAAATAAAGATAAACAAAATAAATCCTAAATTAAATAATCCTTAATAATTATCTTAATATTAATTATCCTAATATAATCAAAATAGAATCTAATAGAATAAAAACTCTTTTTTTTGCATTTCAACTCTTGTGTCCTCCATGCTTGCACTTTTGGCACCAACTTTTCCCTGTGTCGCACATTGGCCCATTTTATCTCTAAATTCACGTTTTGGCCCTGAATTTCACTTTTGCCTCCAATTTAGTTCTTACAAGATAAAAGACCATAAATAGCCCAAACTAGTAGAATCATACTCAAAATAAATATGCAATTAGCACATAAAAATATGACGTTCTAGAGTATTATCACTTGGTTTTGTGGTGGGTACTGTAGCGATATTTAGTTGGTAAACTCTTGTTGGTTTTCAGGGTAACTGTCATAATTTTAATTAATTAGGGTCTTTTTATGAAACTTAACGCATATGATGAAATGTAATGCAGATGAATGAAATGAATGCAAAAAGAGGCGTTGATTCTGATTCAATTTCATTAGAACAACTTTACTAGAAAACAAATTTCTTTACATAAAATGGATTATATATACGGCTTTCCGCTAATACTCAAAGCCTTAACTTTCCTAAGAAGCCAAGCTAATTCTCGACCTCGATCCGATTCTAATTCATATTTTAAGCTTAGTATGTCGGCTTAAACTGCTAGGGTTTGCAAATGATCGGCCACCTCTTGTACTTGAGCCACATCTTCACTCATGATATAGTCTCTATCCTTGATCTGACCTTGAGAACAGTGAAGTTGCTCTTTCCCATGTTCATTATTCGCTTCAAGGAGTTCAACTAGGAGCTCACAATTTTGTAGTGCAGTCTCGAGCTCTTTTATCTTTCCTTTCAATTCTTCAATCTTGCTTAGGCTAGCTTTCAACTCAATTGTAGAGTTGCGACTACGATGCTAATGAAGTGACTTTTCTAACTCTGCCACCCAAGCTCTTAATCCCACCATTTCATTTTGGCTTTTTAACAAACTCATTTTTAGAGCATCCTCCCATACTCGAGCATCTTGAAACCTTTTTTCCTACTGATCAGCTCTCATCTTTTCTTCTTTAATTTCTTGTCGCCATTGCTCCGATGTTTTACCCAAACCGGTAGTTTTTATTGACATGCTCAGCTTCTTGTAATCCATTTTTAAACTGTCCAAATCTTCTCCGCCTTTGTTCTTTCCCTTCCTCAATTTCTCGACTTCTAGCTTCAAGATGTCGACGTCTAATCCTAGCTGCATCTTCTCATCTTTTAACTGTTCTATCCTCTTTCCTAATTCCTAATTCCTTTTCTCAAAGTCTTGCTTGATGATCTCTAACTCAGACGGGATTACTTGTAAGTGCTCTTCTATTGGGCGAGCGTTTTCTTGACTTAGCATAAGGATGTTGCCATTGACTTTTTTACCCCACCACCAATCATACTCGGGGGTCGTCATCAGACCTGCGGTGAATATTTTCATTCTACGGGTGTGGTTCCAAGCGTTCGATATTTCAAAACCTTCTTCTTGTAGTTATCACCTTTGTATGAAAACTCACACTGAGCCAACCCTTGCGTTGCTGGTATTAACTGCCTCGATCTATACTGTGTAAATACGAGCAAAAGAGCATATCCAACGGCTCCCCAAATCCCAAGTAGAGGAACCCAGTCAAAGTCTCCACACTGGTACAGAATTTCATCGGAGATCATCCAAGGGTCTCTCTATTCGATGTCCTCATCTTGGAGAATTTGGAGAATTTCCATCCATTTTTCTTTTGAAATATCATCTCGCCTCAGTGTAGCCACTAATTCTTTTAATAGAGAGTAATTCTCAGAGAATACTCGATAAGAAACTTTTTCTACTTTCCAGAAGTGGCTGTGAAACCAAGCTAGCAAGAGTTGCGCACACTAAATGAACCTTCCTTCACCCGCTCTTCGGCATGCCCTCAAAGATCTGAAGGTTTCGCCCAAGATTGTCGGGACGGGGGTGACCCTTTTGTCAAGCCGATCAAATAAGTTTGAAACTGCCTCATCTATATGCCCCAATGCTTTGGGGAAGACGACCAAACCGTAAATAATTAAAGTGAAAACATCAACCCTTTTCTTCATATCCGGATGTGCCAAGATCAAATCCCACAAATTCCTCCAAGGTATGCATTTACTATCTCCTTTTTGCTTCATCTGGGCTGCAACTCATTGCTCACTCATCCCCGTGATGTCCATTAGCTTCTTCAAGAACGCCGGGACATTGACGGCTCTCGAATAGTCTTTGTCAGCTTGAATCTTCGGGCAACGAAGTAAGGTCGTGTACTCCTCCATAGTGGGTACCAAATCAACTTTCCCAAAGGTAAACCAACTGTAGGCGGGATTTCAATACTGGGCGAGAGCTCGGAATAAGCACTTGTCCACTTTCATATCAAGTAGATAGGGCAGATCATCATAGTTACAGTAAAAAAGCTGCTTGATCTCGTTATCCCATTGATCCCATATCTTTTTCAATTCTTGGAGATTATTTTAAGTCACGCTGATGTAAGTGAAGTCCCACAACTCTAACACATACCCCTCGGTAAGACTATCACCCTTCTTTTGCTGTATTTTCTCGGACCAAATTTGGACTGCTACATTATCCTCCACTTTATCAAAAAACCCCTTTTCCATGATAAGCTCTCTATTTAGATATTGAACATGAATCAACACCTTTTTTATGATGAAAATGCCATGTAATCAAAGTCAAAGCAAAACAAAGCAAGTCAGTATTATACACAAAGCTAGAATACAAAGCAAACGAGAAATAAATAATAAAGCACATATTCGGGTAACCGCTAGGGTTTGGTGTGGTTCTACCTAGGGTAGGCTCTTAGGGCTCATTATATGCGGTTTGGTTCTAAAGCAAAGGTATCTGAATCGACAGATTCCTCGATCCTCACCCATTATAGGCTCATATGGACCAAGTTCAGTTCAGGGGAACACATTTCCCTAAGGCTATACGAAGATGAAAATCTTACGAAGACATAGGTACGGATGTATCCTGAAAGCGGTCCACTATCTTATACGTAGGTGAAGACCTCACGAAGGAATATTTTCTCACTCCCATTTAAAAAGGTAAAATCGACCGATTTATGTGATGCAATATGCAGAGTTGTATCAAAAGGCTCAAACCAACAAAGCAAACATATTATGACAAAGACCACGAAAATGATGGATGAATGCAACGAAAAGATAGTAAAATTAAATAAAATTTTCAAATTTTGACAAAAAATAGAAAATAATCAATTTGCAGCTTGACTCTCTTATTGGGTCCCCAGCGGAGTCGCAAAGCTGTCGAAACCATTTTTTTTTTGAAAAAGGTCGACTTTTTATTTTAAAATGAAAATGGGAGTCGCCACCAATCTTTTTTTTATGAGGTGTGATCGAATCATCTCATGATTTCATCGTCTTGATAAAATGTTTTGATTTACTAAAACAACGATTTTGGTCTACGAAATTCGAGAAAATGGGTTCGGGAGTCAGTTACGTGTGAGGAAGGATTAGCACCCTCGTAACGCCCAAAATTGGTACCTAATTGATTAATTAATGCCTTAATGTCGAAAATTTGAAAACTTGAAAAAATTTACAAAACGATTCCTCTTTTTATTAATGTTAATTCTTTTTTTAAAAAAAGCTTGAATAAATTGAAACGAGCATTGAAGACCCTCTCGTCTCGAGATAACAAAATGTCACATCCCGCAAGTTAAGAAACGACATTTTAAACCCTCGAGAATAAGCTTGCCTTTTAATATATATATTAAAAAACTTGTATATTTTAATTTAAAAGGATACTCGGCTTTTTAGATTCAACGAGAAAATCAAAACCCCGTAAGTTAGGGTATGATTTCTCGAATATACAAAAAACGAAAAATTGCCTTATTTTGAAAATTTTCTTTTTACGTGTTTGGGTAAAAATTAATGTAAATTTTAATATGACATATGAATTACGCTAATGAATGACAACATTTGTAACATCCTAAAAACGGGGCTATTTGGAATTTAATTATTTTTCTTATGTATGAATCGCTGTGATATTATTTATGGAATAATAAAGGTTAATTAAGGCTTTGAGTTGGCACGGTTTGGTAGAAAATTTCAGTTTTTAACTTAAAAGGTAGGGAGCCTTAGCAGAAGGGTGTTATAAGATTAAATGTGGATAATTTGACACAAAAGAGCCCTTGGTAAAGTGGCAAAAGTGAGGCCACTTAAGAGCTAGCATGTGACGCCACCAAGGGGAGCTAGGGAGCTTGTGTTCGAGTCGCAGAAATCCCTCTTTTTGTTATTTATTTGGACGGCACAAAGGAGAGAGATTCGCAGAAATCCATCTTTTTGTTATTTATTTGGACGGCACAAAGGAGAGAGATTTTCTCTCCTTAAATTCTTATTTTTATTAATATTAGAGGATAAAATGAGCACTTTAAATTGGGTTTAAATTGCTTAAATATAGAGATAATAAGGATGTTATTTTAATAATGGATTATCATGGGATTTAGAATAGATTATTAAATAGATTATTATGTGAATAATTTAATAAGAGTGGCAAGGAGAAAAAGAAGGAGGTTAAGTGTTCAAAATATTTTGAATTCGTTTAAACTATTGGCCAAGGGGTGTTTGCCGAAATTTAAACACTTCATAGAGAAGTGGACGGCAAGCTTCAAAGGGGGGGTGTCAATTGGCCTATAAAAACACCAATTGACCACTTGATTTTTCTTTTTTCCATCTTTGTTGAACCGAAAACCCTAACCCTTCTCCTCCTTATTTTTCTTCTCTCAAACCCTTTTGCCGAAATTCTCATCCCCTCTTCCTCTCCATTATTTCTTTTCTCTTTTATAATAGCCGAATACCCTCCTCTACTGTTGTCGAAACTCTAAACACCTTCTTTCCCTCATTATTTTTCTCTCTAGCCGAAGTACTCCACACCTTGGTGTCGAAACTCTCTTTACCAATAGTTCATTTGGTGTATCTTTGGCCAAATATTAAGGCAAGGGTAAGTTGCCGAAACTCTTTTCCATGTCCCATTCTCTCTGTCGATTTGGTTGAATAGGGAAGCTGAATTATTTTAGCGACTAATCAGTGATAGAATCGGATCTATTTAGGTACCCGGGATTTTGAAGTATTCGATCCAAGCCTCAGTCCTTGTAAATCGGTTTTGGTAAGGATCTATTCTTTTTGGTATTCGATTAAGCCAAGGGCTACTAATAATGATGATGACCGATTGTAGGCAGTGAAGCAGATTGGTGAACCGGGTACCGAAGTGAGTACTGAGAGGCAAATAGGTAAGATTTGGGTTTAATTGGTAACCCCTTTAGATTTATTTGATTTGGCCGAATAGGCCATAGTACTAACCCATGTATTTGGCCGAATATAGGGACAAGTAGATCTAGTGTGACCGACTCCTCCATTCGGGATTTAGATTATTCGTGGGTGGCAGGTGTGTACATACACACTTATAATAATTAATAAATTGTATTAAATGCATGTTGTGTGTAAAAACTCGCTTTATGTAGATATGGATTTAGTGCCTTAATGGTACAAGCGAGGATTCCGGTAAGTCTCTCACAAGATATGATTGATAATAATGCTTTTGGGAAGCATGACATTGTTTATATATGTTACTTAAATATGTGATGGCATGAGATCTGTTATACAATGATTTGATATGGGTTGATGAGTGAGAGGCAAGATTGATCGTGCGACGGCACCAAGTGTTTTGGTAACACACCGTGACTACGGTCACAGAGGTTTGGTACCTCCGGAGGTTTGGCACCTCATAGCGACTTATCCTCGTGGTTAACACCACCGTGGGTTGGCCCCACTTGAGATATAGGATAAATGCGCGGTGATTTGGTATCACACACGATGGGTTGGCCCCATCACCCGATTCGTGTCTACGGACACCAGTGTTTTGGTAACACATTGTGACTATATGTCACCAGTGGTTTGGCACCACCAGTGGTTTGGTACCACAACGGGGTAGACAGTGGCGTTTGGTTGGCTAGGTTGGGGGCTTAATATTCTGCATATTAATTGTTATATGTTGTGTATGAAAATGTTTTTAAAACGGGGGAAGGGTTACATACTGAGTCTTGGTGACTCACCTTCTCCTTTATATTTTTCAGGTGACACGTAGATCGCGGATGTGGAGCCAGGTTGACTCGAGGTGGCTACTTGATTAAGATTTAAATTTTAATAGACTTTGAATTTTAGTTTATTTATTTTTGGATTGTCGATTTAAATTTTATTTTGGAAGTAATAAGGCCTCCTGACACTTTATTTTTGCTATTTTCATATGTTGGATACTTGTTTTAAACTATATTATTATTGAATTAAAATCACATGTTTTCCAGATTAAACCGAAAAATGTTTTTATCGAGCCATCGGGCACATTTGAAATTTGTTTAATAACTTGACTTAATTATTTTTTTTTAAAATAAACACTAAGTATGGTTTTACCAAGATAATCAAATACGAGAAGTTTTCAACAAAACTTAAATGGGTTTTAAAATGGTTTTCAAAAAGTTTTCCTCGTAACAAACTAGATTCAGCCATAGTGTTTGGGCCGGGTTTGGATTGTTACAACATTACGAATGTACCAATAAACAATTTATAGTACATATAATGGCAATAATCACCTAAAATATATCATTTCAATACCAATATCAACAATCAAAGAAAAATAAAATAAAATAAATAATAACAATGATAAATAATCTAATTTTTTGAAAGCAAAAGACAAAAATAAATATATCAATAAAAGAATGTAACAATTTTGCTTTAATATAGAAAAGAAAATAATCAATAAATTGATAGATATATAAATGATAATAGTGAGAATGAAAATAAAATAATACCTAAACGTTATAAAATATAAAAAGAATAAATAATCATGATTAGATAAATAAATAAACGAAATATACAAAATATATTAAGGGTTGAAAATTAAAAGAGGGATTTAATTGAAATTTAAACAAAAATAGGGGTCCAAAATAAAAAAGGGCTACCAAGGAGTAAACTATAAGGCGCTAAAAGGGCAGGGACTAAAAAGGGGAATATCCCTCACCTTTATGCGCGTGTTTATCAGGTAGACCAAAAGGAAATAGAAATAAAATTAAAGGGACAGATTGCAAAATGAAAAAAAAAGGAATAAAGGGTTAAAATGCAACGTGCGACAGAAGATAAGGACTAAATGGGAAATTATTCCATGTCCCCAAAACGACACCGTTTCAAGTGTTTGCCTGTTAAAAAGGTTCAAGGATTAAATTGAAACAAAGTAAACAATACGTAGCAAAATTTTAAAAAAAATAGAAAAGGATCACATTGAAGTGCGCCTCAAAAGCAGGACTGGATCTGCAAATAACCCATCAAAGCGAAAACTCGCGAATCTAGCTTGCGGGTCGAGTCAAGGCGCGGGTTAAGGGTCAAAACGATGTCGTTTTAGGGCTTCAGAAGACTGCCCTAAACGACGTCGTACAGGGGGTGCATAAATACAAAAAAAAAATTCAATCTTCATTTTAGCCATCTTTTTAAAAAAAAATTCAAAATCTCTCAACTCTCTCCCTTTTCTCCCTCAGCCCCATGTCCGGCATTGGGCTCCAGTTATCGGTCACCATCCATCCGCCGTAGCCGTTTGCCGACGGCGCGGCCACCGTATACGGCAGTCGGAGTTTAAAAAAGTGTCATTTTCGACTGTTTTGTCTCCCTAACTCCGATCTAAGGGAAAATACCGAAAATCACCCTCCAAAAAAATTTGAAAATAAAAGAAAAAAGAGGAAAAAAAATAAAGGGACCCTTCGGTTCCCTATCAATGCCGATGATATTTCCGGTGAACCAAAATGTTCGGTTGCTCTTTTGCCTGGAGAAAAAAAAACTCCGACCACGGCGATAAAGGTAACCGATTTCTTTAGCTTTTCTATTTTTTTTGGTATTAACTTGCTTCAAAAAAGAAAAAAAGAAAAAAAATAAATCTGATATAAGAACTACCTTATGAAAATATTCACTTTCTTTTTTATTAGTCACCGTTTTTAGGTGTCAGAAAAAATTACAAAATGACTGCCAGGGCTTTTATAGCCAGATTACAAGATTTTTCTTTATTTTCTTGTTTTTTGTCTGCTACTGTTATTTATTTTTTTCTTTGTTGTCCCTTTTTGCTTGCGTATTTTTCTTGCTTTGCAGGTGACAGAGAACCGTCAAACGCGTGTGGGAGGCGGTGACATGCAGGGCGGTAGACATGGGCAGGCCTAGGTGCGGTGCACCTAGGGTTTCTTTTATGTTTTTGTTTTTTATGGTGGGCTTGTAATGTTTTGGGGCTAGGGTTAGTTTTGGCTTGGGTTGTTATGCTGATTGGGCCTGATATGTAAATGGATATTAGCATTTGGACTTTGGATTGTTTAATTATTTTTATTTTGGTCATTGTTTCATTTTTTTATTTCTAATTTTGTTTGTTGGGCCTAGGCAAAAATGGGCTTTTACAGATGTGATTGAACCAACTTGACTTTGAAGATTGCTTCGTCACGTATCAAATTGAGAGGTAGGTGCCCTTTGATTTCCTTACGGATCTTTAATAAGTTTTTGTAATTATTTTTCATGGATTTAGATATCATTGGGTTTGTTTATATCTGTATGAGGTAAAACAATCATAAGATATATCATGATTCTATTTAGCAAAAATTTGCAAAATGTGTTATGTCTGAATTGCTTTCAGGGAGAGAGTAATCGAAGATTAAGCATATTGAAATCAGACTTTTGTCACATAATGTGAGTTAATTATGTTAGAAGTCTTGGAGGTGTCCTTACTCCTGCATGTCTTCCTCTATGTTCCATTTATGTTGTAAATTGAATTGTAGTTACCAAGAATTTGAATCTGCACATGGACAATGAAGGCCTTGGATTTAATTTTACTAGCTTTAACCTCCCTCCTTGTTATGTGTTTATGATTCAACATTGATCGTGATTGGCAAGTTTGCATATTGTGATACGCAGTTACCGTATGAGAATTTGAGAGAATATTTTCCATGTCTAATTTTGGTATGCTAATACTTTGTTGTTCATATGTCTAAATCTTTGTTGGTGTTTGTCTTTGTTTTTTTGGAAGATTGAGATTGAGATTGTGGTAGGAAAAGTTGAGAAACTTAGTGTTATCAATGCAGTTGTAACCTTAAAGAAAGTTGGTGATTAGAAGGCATATATATTAAAGAAAAGCATTAGCATCGGAAATTCACTACTTGTCATGGATGATCTTTCCATGAAATAGAAGATAGTGGAGCTAAACCTTTTTGTCTGTATGTGTGTTTTTCTTCTTTTATCTATCTTTTATAATACTCGAGTATCAATCTACTGTACAGTTTGCACAGAAAGTTTTTAAAAGAATGTATTTCGTGAATATCATTTTGAGCATAGTTGCATTGTCATCTCAAATCTCAATATTACATTATGATCTCATCTAAGTCGAATTCATACAGAAGCAAGCATTGTTATTCTCTTAGCACTTTCTATATTAAGCAGAAAAGAGAGAAGAGTTATGACAGATGATTAATATGTTCACATTGATATTAATAAACTCAATTAAATAATGAAAAGATAAAAAAAATCTAAAATGTGTATTTGTTTCATTGAAAACAACTTTTATAAAATATTTTCAGGAAATTTGTCAAATAACAGAAAACATTTTAGATAGATTCATCTAAATACCATAAAATATTAGCTTTTTCAAAAAAAAAGTATATTCATTTTCCAAAATACATTTTTCAGAAGCTATTTTCAATCAAACAAATAGAGCCTTACTAGTAAAAGTGAGCGAACTAGTGATTTATTGGGCCTAATACATAGTGATGTATATAGACCAATGGATACATAGAATAGAGATGGTTTTTAGTACTTTATAACCTTTACTAATGATTTCAATAGGTATGGGTATTTTTTTCTCACACGTCATAAATTTGAAATCCTTGAAATGTTTAATGAGTTTAAAAATGAAGTACAAAACCAACTAGGCAAAAATATCAAGACACTTTGATCGAATCAAGGTGGAGAGTTTTTAAGCTTAGAGTTTGATGAACTTTCAAAGAAATTTAGGATTGACTTGCAACTTACTCCTCATAATACTCTACAATGGAGTTGAGCTTTTGAGAGAAGAAATCAAACTGCTTTGATCAATAATGAGTCATGTTGATCTTTCAATGTTTTTTAGAGACGTGCACTAGATACATCTATTGCATCTACTTTTACACTTAATTGTGTTCTATTTAAATTGGTTTAGAAGATTTATGATATGTGAACTAGGAAATATCTAGGGTTATGAAGCTTATGCTTGATATCAAACATCTACTAAACATGAACCAAAATCAAAAAAAAAAAGTATCTTTGTGGGATCTTCTAAAGAAACTAAAGGATATTATTTCTTTAATCTCACCGAGAACAAAGGGTTTGTTGTTCGAACAAGTGTCTTATTAGAAAAAGAGTCTTATCTTTAGAAAATGAAGTGGGAGAAAAATTGAACTCGAAAATATTGAAGAATCACAAAACATATCTGATAACATGTTTCATAAGTTGTTAAGAAATAGGCAACTGTTGAGGAAACACAATCATCACATAAATTTATAAGAGAATTCCATGCTACTGAGATATATGGATTTCTCATTACAACACATGATGACTTTCTACCTATGGATTAAGGTAATCCCAAGACTTATCAAGAATCAATGACAAGGTAAATTTTGAGAAATGACTTGAAGCCATGAGGTCTCAGATGGATTCTATGCATATTAATCAAGTATGGCCCTTGAGTGACCCACTTAAAGGGTTAAAGCCTATAGAATGCATGTGAGTTTATTCTGTCACACAAATTGACCCTTTTATGTAATAACATTAAAAAGAAGTATTCGAGACTTTTAGACAATAGTAATGAGATATGTTAGGATTGTCCCGATTAAGCAACGAACAAGTAAAAATAGTAGAAGAAATTGAGAAATTGAACACACAAATTTAACGTGGAAAAACTCCTCCAAAGAGGATAAAAAACCACGGGCAAAGATAATTTTACTATAATGGCAACAGAATGAAGAGTACAAAAGATGGAGATAAAAACTAAACCCCGAAAACCCGAAAATAAAGAACCTTCAAAACGTAAACACAAAATTCTCTAAATGTGTTATGAGTTCTAATCTCTAATGGGTGTATTTTCTAAGGTTGTAAAAGAGCCTATTTATAGGCTAAATCCATAGTTCAAATAATAATAAAATAATCTAAACTAATCAGTGTTTGATTGAAACAAATAAACAGAGTTTAACTAGGAGATTACTTCTTGAATTTGACTAAAATAGGAGTTATAATTAACAAATCTCCACCTTGACTCATATTTCCACAATGCCATCTTTGCCAAAGCCCTCCACGAGCCTATCTTGAACCATGCGGGAATTAATCGAGTCGATTCTATGCTTAGAAATTTGGAAGACTTTAGCCTTCGACTTGTACATTGCCAAATCAAAACTAACCGGGTTTGATTTTCACGAACACTGTGCCTAACTTTTCAAAAGCGCATCCAAAAGAGAACCTCTCTTAACGAAAGCAGTCATACCTTTTTCCCTCCTATGACCAAGTTGCCTCCGCTCTAAATGAGTTGACTTGACTCTCAGAATGCACGAGGACGTCGATTTCACCGTTCATCTGTAGAACCTTCAAGAACATAAAGACTGCCAGTTCTTTTACCTTTTAACAAAACAGAGCTCCACGAGATACTTTAATGCCGCTCGACTCGATGTTGATTCTGCATCCTTTCAAGTATAAAATACTCAAGGAGATGAGATTCTTTCGTAAATCAGGTACATACATGAAATCCGAGAGTGTCCTAATTGTCCCATCGTGTATCCTAATTTTAACAAGTACCAATTCCAATTACCTTACTAGATGAATCGTTTCCCATGCACACAACTCCACCTTCAATCGAATGTATGTGGAGAACCATTCTCTATTGGGACACATGTGGAAAGAACATCCTGAATCTAGGATCCACTCGGACGTGAGCTTGGAGTTATCGCTCGTTGACACTAACAAGAAATCATCACTGCTTTCATCGGCCAAATTAGCACCAGCTACATCTTTCTTGTTACTCTCAGCAGCTCTTTTCTTTTGCAGTTTATAACAATCTGCTCTGATACCACTTGTTAGGATTGTCCCGATTAAGCAACGAACAAGTAAAAATAGTAGAAGAAATTGAGAAATTGAACACACAAATTTAACGTGGAAAAACTCCTCCAAAGAGGATAAAAAACCACGGGCAAAGATAATTTTACTATAATGGCAACAGAATGAAGAGTACAAAAGATGGAGATAAAAACTAAACCACGAAAACCCGAAAATAAAGAACCTTCAAAACATAAACACAAAATTCTCTAAATGTGTTATGAGTTCTAATCTCTAATGGGTGTATTTTCTAAGGTTGTAAAAGAGCCTATTTATAGGCTAAATCCATAGGTCAAATAATAATAAAATAATCTAAACTAATCAGTGTTTGATTGAAACAAATAAACAGAGTTTAACTAGGAGATTACTTCTTGAATTTGACTAAAATAGGAGTCATAATTAACAAGATACGTGGCAAAAGAATTCCATATGTATACTTTTATTTATTTGTGTGAATTAAGAAACAAATTTATTAAATTTAAAAATTTTACCAAATAATAGTTAAAATACTTTTTCTTTTATATTCATCTGCCTTCTCTCTCTCTCACAAACCACACCTTCTTCTCCGGCCTATGGTTTCATCATCATCAACCATCTTTCTTAATGGTTTGGACTTTTATGTGAATCTACAATTTTAAACAAATTTATTAAATTAAAAGACTGAACAACCTTCACCCCATTCCATTCTCTCATCTTCTTTAAACCCCTTTTAACTCTTTCAACTCTGTTACCCTATCCTTCCTAACCTCTTTTTCGCACCATTAAAACACGTCGACAAACCCCCTAATTACCCAGTTTAGTCGAATTGAAAGTCTAAATTTTTCTCTTTAAAAAACCTAAAAATTATGTTGGAAAATAAAACAATATCAGAACAAATGCTCCGAAAAAGATTAAAATTTTGAAAATAGAAAGAAGAAAAAGAAAGTCTGAGCTGAAAACTAAAAAGGAAAATATGAGTTTTGTTAGTCTTAATCTTCATCTGATGTTGAAATTGAAGAGATGGGTTTTGGGTTTTGTTGGTCTTCTTCTGACGTTGAAATTGAAGAGATGTTATTAATGGGTTTTGGGTTTGCTTCATTGGTGGATGTTGCAATAATTATGGAGAAAACCTTCCAACTCTTAAGTGCCTTAATTTGATTATTTATGTATTTTGTAACCTATACTGGTTGAAGACCTATATATAAGCTTATGAAATTTAAGTTAAGAACAGAAGAATTATTTTCTCAGTGTCTTAAATTTTTCGTTTTACTATAATTTTCTTTAGTATTATAATACGACATAATAATAAATTTAACTCTTAATATTTACTCATCTTGCCACTTCAAGCCTTATTCTTATTTTGGGATCACTTTGATTTCAACATTCAAATTTTAGTCAAATTACTTTTTATGGATGGAAAAACAAGCTAAATTGTTAAAATTTTAACAACATTAACATGGCCACTCGCATGACAATCCATGTATAATTCATAATGTAAAAGTTCAATTTTGTTCGGGCCCAATCAAACAGAAAACAAACCAGAATAAAAAATAAAAAATAATATGGTCTAAAGTCTATTTACAAATATTAGGCCCAAATTACATCAAGCCCAAGTCGCCCAAACTAAAAAAAACCTTAAAGCCTACAACAACCTAAACTGTTTTCAGAAAAAAAAAAAAACCTAGCCGCCACACCCTAAATCCCTAGCCTGGGCGCCGCTGCCACTCCTACCCTCTGCCACCACCGACTCCTCTGCCACCGTCATTGACTTCAGAAGGACTTGCAAAAAAAAGAAGAACAAGCAAAACACACAACAACAGTGGCAAGAACAGTAGAAATAATAAAAAATATATTGTAAAATCAGCTATAAAAGCCATGGAATTGTAAAAGGAGGTTTTTTTTTTTTGGAATAGAAATCGAAAAACAAAAAAAAAACAAAGCAATTAAAAAAAATGTGATCTCTCTTTTTTATTTTTTTTCTTTCTGTTATTTTCTATATATAAAAAAAGTAAAAGAAAAAGAAAAGAAAAAAAACTCAACTGGCTTTCGGTATTTTACCATCGAAAATTGAAGCGTCCTCTGCATTTTTTGCGGTCATTGGCGAGTCTCAGGTGAGCACTGACCCTGGATCTAGATTTTGGGAGTCGAAGCGCCCAAGGTGGGAGTTTTTGGTTTTTCCAGCCACCGGGAACGACGGAGCCGTCGCCGGTGACCGGTGGCCGTCATGTGGACTCACCGGAACTGAAGGCTGGCCAAGGGACGTTTAAAAAAAAGGGGAGAGAGTTTCAGTTTTTTTATAAAACAACACCATTTTGGGCCGATTTCCAAACGTCAAAACGACGTCGTTTTGGACCTGAAACCGCCAACCCGACCCTACCCTTTAATAGGATCCGCTTGTTTTTGAAAAATAATCTATTTGCACCTTTAGCCCTTCCACTTTTTAATTATTTTTCAATCCAGTCCTTTTTTATTTTTTAATTTATACCCTATGATTTTAATTTTATTTCATTTCGGTCCTTTACGGAATGACGCATTTTGGGACACGGAATAATTTCCCAATTAGTCCCTCCTCCTTTACGCGCATTTTATTTTGGTCCCTTATCATGTTTTATTAGTCTTTTTACGACTTAGGCCCCAAAATTTCATTTAAATTTCAATTTAGTCCTTCATTTTTAATCTTTATTAAATTGTTTTCTTTTATATTTATTTATTTATTCTTTATTTATTCTTTCTCATATATTTAAAAATTATTGTTTATATTCCTTTTATTTGTGTATGTTGTTATCATTATTTTTTTTTTTAGTATATTTCTAATGTACTTAAATTTAATATTACTTATTTTATTTCTTTCTTTCTTTCTTTATTCTTTTACTTTTTTTAAATATTCAAATTTAATATTATTTGTTTTGCCTATTTATTTATTTATTACTCATTTATATATATATATTTAAATTTGATATTACTTATATTTCCCTTCCATTTTATTTTTTTAATTTTTATTTTAAATTAATTTTTTATTTTACTTATTTATTTATTTTGTTAATGCCATGAATTAATAATCCTATTATTGTCATATTTACATTATGATTATAGCATTTATCCATATGTATATTATGCCCGAATAAGTAAAATGCATATCGTTTTAAGCGTTGCATTCGTTTCTCGAATGCTGCATAAAAAAGGAAATTTTTAAACCAAGGCAAATGTTCATTATTTTGGAATTAGAAAAGTCGTGTCCCTACCTTACGGAATATGGCTTCCTTCTAAAATCGAGATAATCGAATATCTATTTTAAAATATATAAAAAAAAGATTCTACCATTTGTTCTCGTTTTCAAGGATTTAAGGCGTTGTGTCCTAATTTACGGGACATAATCATTTCTTCTTGATTAACATGAACGTTCATTTTTGCACAATGCATAGAAAAAGAAATTTTTTAATTGAAACAATATTCATTATTTTTGGAATTAAAAAGAGTTTTGTTCCTAACTTACGGAATATGACTTCTTTCTAAAACCGAGATAGTCGAATATCTACTCTTTTTTTTTTTTAAAAAAAAAGAGAGATTCTAGCACTTGTTCTCGTTTTCGAGGATTTAAGGCGTTGTGTCATAACTTACGGGACATGATCCTTTCTTCTCGATTAACTTGAAATAAGCCCCTTTTTGTGAAAACTAATTTAGTTAGGTAACGTCTCAATAAGGGATCGTATTTTAAATTCTCTTCAAATTTTTAATTTTCAACACTAAAGATATCAAGTAATCAATTAGGTATCAATTTTGGGCGTAATGAGGGTGCTAATCCTTCCTCGTGAGTAACCGACTCCCGAACTTATTTTCTGGATTTTTGTAGACCAAAAAATATTGTTTTAATAAATCAAACCTTTTATTAAAACGACCGAATTACGAGGTGATCCGATCACACCTCATAAAAAAAAGATTGGTAGCTACTCCCATTTTCGTTTTCATTCTAAAATAAAAATTCGATTTCAAAAAAAGGTTTCGACACATAAAAATTCAAGAAAAAATAAAGATATTTAAAAGTTCATAAAAAGTGTCGTAACCTATTTTTTGAAAACGGGAATCGACTTTTAAAAATAAGGAGTCGCCACCGATCTTTATTTAGGTTGTCGGATCACCTTTGTTTTAATAAAACATTTTGATTTACTAAAGCAGTGTTTTTGGTCTACGTGATTTGAGAAAAAGCGGGTTTGAGTCGGTTACGTGCAAGGAAGGGTTAGCACCCTTGCAACACCCAAAATCGGTACCAAATTGATTGATGTTGTCCCAATGTTGAAAACTCGAAAATATTTGGGGTTGAAAAAAATTCTTAAAAAGGAGAGTTATTTCAAGTAGAATTGAATCCCAAGATTTATCTCGTTTCAAAGGAATAAAATGTCACATCCAGCACGTTAGGATATAACATATTTATACTTCGATACCAAGATCATCTTTGGTCTTCAAAGCGTATAAAAAGGATATTTGGTTATTTAGTTGAACGACAAATCAACACCCAGCACGTTATGGTGTAATCTTTCGTGTTTCTAAATACACAAATATTGTCTTGTTTTTTTGAAAAGAATGTTTAAAAGATATCAATTTTTGCGAAAATGTATTTTTATTCTAAACAACAATTATATGTTAATATTTGTATTTTGAACAAAATTATTAAAAGCAATTATGGTATATTAACATTTAAAAAAAGGCAATAAACGGATAATAAAGCAAAATGTGATAAATGATAATTACTACGCTAAAGTAACTATAAATACACGATGAAGCGTAAACAAATATAATAGACAATAAACAAATATAAATCTACTTAACGCATGCTTAAATAACAAATAAAAAGACATGTATACGATCGAGCTAATATAAACATGATATATAGGGATTTTAAATAAATGCATTAAATTACATATAAAAAAATATTATGTAACATCAATAAATTTTAACTAAAAAAATAATAATAATATACGATATAATATCATATAATTTACAATTTAAAAACATGTAACATATAAAAGGTATCTAATGAAAATAATTCTTAGCTAAAAGTAATAACTAATAATTATAGAAACATAATATAATAACAGCAACGGTGATAACAAAATAATAATAATAATAATAATAATAATAATAATAATAATAATAATAATAATAATAATAATACTGATAGTAGTTGATAATAATTATAGGATGATTAAAATAATGATAAAACGGTGGGAATAACAAAAAAACCAAACTGAATTAAAAACAAAATTTCAGGGTAAAATTACAAATTTAAAAAAATGCAGCTAGATGTGATTAAAGAGTGACACAAAAAGGGAGGGACTGAACGCGCAAATTTCCCATTTAAGGTGGAAAGGCACTCATCCAACTTTTCAAACGTCAATGTGCTGGCCTCCACCTTTCTTAACTACCCCACTTTAAAAAAATTAATAAAACCTTTATTACTTATCATTATTATTATTATTTTTTTAAAAGCTTACAAACTCCTTTTTTCAAACAAAACCAGAGAAACAACCTCCCCCTATCTTCTCTTCTTCTACTGGGGTTTAGACCCAAATATCACGCCGTCGTTGAGCCACCACCATCCGGTGACCGCTGATGCGCAAGAGGGAGGGTTCTAACTCTATTCGAAGCCCGATTCAGGTATATTTCTGTCACTTCCTTTATTATTATTCTTCCTAGGATTCAAAATAGTAAAATAAAAATGAATAAAAATCAAAAGCGAATCAAAACATAAAATGAACCAAAGAAAATAAAGACCTTGATGCTTCTGTTCAGTCTTTCTATTGATACTTCTGTTTTGTTTTTTTATTTTCTGATATTTGTAAAAGAACAAAATTAGAAATAAACGGAAAATAGCGAACGATGAAAATTCGAAATAAACCTTTGTTGCTTTTACTGCTGATTATTTCAAAAAAAACCCTCTCGTTTGTGTGGCTGCTGGGATGGCTTTTATAGCCATTTACAAATGTTTATTTAATCTTCACTGTCTTTTCTCTTCTTTTCTTGCAGGTGCACTCGCGGTGTGGCGATGGCCGAGGGCAAGTAGTGGCCGACCTGGTATGGGCGTGGTAACAGAGGCGTATGGACGAGGCACGCGGGTGGACAGAGACCGAGGAGTAGAGGGATTGACGGCGCACAGCTCTCTAGGGTCCTGAAAATTTCTTTTTCTGTAGTGGGCTAGGGTGTTTTAGGTTTAGCGGGCTAGGTTATTGGGCTTCGGTTTTGGGTTGGGTTTTATTGGGTCATTAACTGTTGCAATTTATTTTGTAAATGGACATTAGACTATTTGGGTTTTATTTCTTTTTCATTGGGCTTTAATGGTTTTATTATTTGAGTTGGTTTAATGGGTTTTATTATCCTAATGGGCCCGGGAAAAATTGGTTATTACAGCTGCCCCTCTTTGCTCATTGTCGTGAAACGAGAATAGAGCAAAGACGATAGAAGAACCAGTTTTGACCGGTCTTGGTCAAGCCTTGACTTATTGGTCTTCGTCTTCCTCTAACATCTTTGTACTCTGTTGCTTTGATCCGTTCTGCCACTGCTTCCGCGAGATGACTCGTAGCTTCAATTCGCTTCTCCTCAATCTTGTTTATTTTTCAACTTGCTCCATCATGACTCCAGGACACGAAGAGATTTGTGACTTTGATCTACTAATTGCTCCACTGGGACTTCGATGAAGCCTGAACTTTTTAAACTGCTTCTTTATTCTCGCAATATGGGTTGACCTTTTCTTCCTTTCTTTTTTTTTTTTCTTTTTTTGATAAAATGGAATTTGAAAATCGAAATTGGAACAGAAATTAAAAATACCTCGGCGTGCCCTGAGGCTCGACTCACCTCTCGTGTTATGAGTTGATTTTTGAACAGGAATTTAAAGACAGAAACTAAATACCTCGGCGTGCCCCGAGGCTCAACTCACCTCTCGTATTATGAGTTGATTTTTGAACAGAAATTTAAAGACAGAAATTAAATACCTCGGCGTGCCCCGAGGCTCAACTCACCTCTCGTATTATGAGTTGATTTTTGAACAGAAATTTAAAGGCAGAAATTAAATATCTCGGCGTGCCCCGAGGCTCAATTCACCTCTCGTATTATGAGTTGATTTTTGAACAGAAATTTAAAGACAGAAATTAAATACCTCGGCGTGCCCCGAGGCTCAACTCACCTCTCGTATTATGAGTTGATTTTTGAACAGAAATTTAAAGGCAGAAATTAAATACCTCGGCGTGCCCCAAGGCTCAACTCACCTCTCGTATTATGAGTTGATTTTTGAACAGAAATTTAAAGACAGAAATTAAATACCTCGGCGTGCCCCGAGGCTCAACTCACCTCTCGTATTATGAGTCGATTCTGGAAAACAGTAATTAAAAATGTGTCATCTGGTGGAACTCGGATGTCTTTTTCTTTTTGGTTCGGTACGGCTATCGTCGAAACTTCTTGCTTTACTGGTGTACCTGTATGTGTCATGTGTGATGTTATCATGATATGCACGTGTTTTGTCCTAAATGCTCTTTATGCCTACATGATTATGCCATGCGCTCTGGGCTTGTTTGTCATGTATCTTTCGTTATGACTTTCATGATGACTTGTACTCATTGCTTCGGTTCTTGACTTTTCTTTCGGGTTTTGTATCTGTCCTCAAGTTTTTACGAGTGGTCCGTATTTCTCATATGTCACCCATTTGCCCCCTGTTGAACTTTCGTCTTTCCTTTGAGGCTCTTGTACTTACTAGATTCTCATCCAGGTAATGCTCAACGTTCTTTTTTGTTTAGAGTACGTAATTTTACTATTTATCATTTAAATGAACCAAACATGAGATGTCTGAAAATGGGAAAGTAAGTATGAAAGAGGGTACCTCACACCCATATTTATTTCAAAAGTGTTAAATAAAGAAAATTGACAAGGAATAATTCAATAAGGGAAATGTTATAACAAAAGGGAAAGCAAGGTTCAATTGTCGCTAATGCTCTAGATATCCGACGCACGAACTTCTCCACGTTCCTTCATCCTGGATGTTTTTGAGCGGAGCTTCTTGTATAGGAGATCTTGAGCTTCCGAGCCTGCTTCAAATACTATAATCTCGTCCTTTGACTCTCTGTTCAAATTCCTTTTGCTCTTTAAGTTCGAATCTGCTTCCTTAGGACACCCTTCCGGGTTTTCATCCTAAACCTTCTTGTTTATCAAGACGCCTTTTTCGGGTTTTCATCTTGATCCCCCTTTTTCTTCTTCTTTTTTTTTTTAGGCGTAGTACTTCTTCACTGCATCTGAGTTCACTGGATTTGGTACCTCTTTCCCATCCATCTCAGTGAGAATCAATGCTCCACCCGAGAAGGCCTTTTTTACAACATATGGTCCTTCCCAATTCGACGCCTATTTTCCTCGAAAATCTTTTTGTATAGGGAGAATCTTCCTCAACACGAGTTCTCCTTCGTGGAATTCCCTTGGTCGCACCTTCTTGTCATGGGCTGTGATCATTCTCTTAGTACATCCGCGTGATGATTGCTTTTGGCGTTTTTCTTGATCGATTCGGTTGGTCGATCGAGCTTGAACCCATTCGATTCTTCTAGTTTTGACTCCATTAAGACTCGTAAAGAGGGGATTTCCACCTCGATGGGCAGTACAGCTTCCATTCCGTAAACCAGAGAGAAGGGAGTTGCCCCCGTGGAGGTCCGTACACATGTGCGATATGCGTATAGGGCAAAGGGTAGCTTCTCGTGCCAGTCTTTATATGTTTCGGTCATTTTCCCAATAATCCTCTTAATGTTTTTGTTGGCCGCTTCTACCGCTCCATTCATCTTTGGGCGATAGGGTGAGGAATTGTGATGTTTTATTTGAAATTGTTCACACACTTCCTTCATCATCTTGTTGTTCAGATTCAAAGCGTTATCTGGGATGATTTTCTCAGGCAAACCGTATCGACATATGATCTCCCTTTTTAAGAACTTGCAAACTGCGGTCTTCGTCACATTTGCAAATGAGGCGGCTTCGACCCATTTTGTGAAGTAATCTATGACCACGAAGATGAATCGATGACCATTAAAAGCTTTTGGGGAAATTGGCCCTATAACATCCATGCCCCACATAGAAAAAGGCCACGGAGAAGTCATGACATGAAGGGGCGAACGTGCTGCGTGAATTTTATCGCCGTAGATTTGACATTTGTGACACTTTCGTGCATAACTAATGCAGTCGCTTTCCATCGTCAACCAGTAATAACCGAGTCTCATGATTTTCCTGGCCATAGTGAAGCCATTAGCATGCGTTCCACAAATTCCTTCATGGACCTCTTCAAGATCTTTCTGGCTTTAATATCATCCACGCACCTCAGAAGTACTTGATCTTTTCCTCTTTTGTATAGGATGTCCCCATCGAGAACAAATCCCGCTGCCATTTTTCTGATTGTTCTTTTGTCGTTCTCATTCGCTTGCTCAGGATATCTTTGATTCTTGACATATTCTAAGATATCATGGAACCATGGCAGTCCGTCCGTCTCTTTTTCAATGCTAAAATAATGCGCCGGGGCTTCGTATATGCTCATCTGGAGAGGCATTATTTCCGCTTCTCGGTTTGCTTTGAACATCGAAGCCAAAGTGGCCAGAGCATCAGCCAATTGGTTTTCTTCTCGTGGGAAGTAGTTAAAGGTCACTTCCTGGAATTCTTTGACCAAATCCACAACAAGGTCATGGTATTTGACCAACTTCGAGTCTCTTACTTCCCAATCTTCACGGATTTGGTATATCACCAATACCGAATCCCCGGATACCTTTAGGACTTTGATGTCTCGTTCGATAGCTACGCGAAGTCCCATGATGCAAGCCTCGTATTCCGCTATGTTATTGGTGCAGAAGAAATTTAATCTGGCAGTGAATGGATAGTGATTCCCTTCAGGTGACACTAAGACTGCTCCAATCCCATGCCCCAGTGCATTTGATGCCCCATCAAAGCTCATCTTCCATGACTCCTGTTTTGACGATTCACATTCTGTTTCTGTGACGCACATCAAGTCTTCATCCCGGAAGTCAAATCTTAATGGCTCGTACTCTTCTGTAGTTCGGGCTGCTAGGAAGTCGGCTATCGTGCTCCCTTTTATCGAGTTCTGGCTCACGTAGATGATCTCGTACTCCGATAGCAAGATCTGCCATCGTGCCATTCTTTCTGAGAGTGTAGGTGATTCCATCATGTACTTTATTGGGTCTAGCTTTGAGATTAGCCACGTCGTATGATACAACATATATTTTCTGAGCCTTCGAGCTGCCCAGACCAGAGCACAACAGAATTTTTCGATTGACGGATATTTTGCTTCATACTCTGTGAACTTCTTGCTGAGGTAATAGATCGCCTTCTCTTTTCTTCCCGACTCATCATGTTGCCCCAGCACACAACCCATTGAATTTTCGAACACAGTCAGATACAATATTAGCGGTCTCCCGGGAGTTGGCGGTACTAGCACCGGGGGGTTAGACAAATATTGTTTTATTTTGTCGAAAGCAGCTTGGCATTCTTCGTTCCATTCCCCAGGATTGTGTTTTCGCAGGAGTCGAAAAATTGGGTCGCATTGGTTGGTAAGCTGAGCAATAAACCGAGTAATGTAGTTTAATCTTCCTAGAAACCCTCTGACTTCCTTTTGTGTCCGTGGAGGTGGTAATTCTTGTAACAGCCTAATTTCAATAGTATCGGAATAGTGATTCGAGATCACTAAATCTGACGAAAAAGTTAGAAAACTTTGTTAATCGATAATTATAAGTTAAGTGTGATTTTAGAAATATTTTAAAATTAGTGAATTTTGTGAACTAAAAGAACTAATTAGAAAAATTGGGCCAAAAACGAGGTATTGAGACCTCAAATTCATAAAGTGAGCTATAAATATTTCTAAAAATATTTATGGAGTGTCATTAAGTTATTATTAAAGTTTAGTTGAGAAATTTTAACGTTTGGATATGTAATTAAATGAAAAGGACTAAATTGAAAAAGGTGTAAAAGTTGAATTATAGATTAAAAGAAATTATGAAGGACCAAAATGGCAATTATACCATTTTGTAAAGTTGAGGCGGTTTAAGTATGAAAATTTGAGATTTTTTTTTAAAGTATATTATTATATTATTATATTATATTATTATATTATTATATTATTATATTATTATATATATACAAACAAAAACAAAAAGAAAGGGGGGGAGAGAATTGAAATAGAAAAGAAACAGAGAGTAAGACGAAACAAAGAAGAAATAGGGGAGAAAGAAAGAAAAAGGAAAAATAGAAAGTTTGAAGCTTGGAAGTTGATAGGTAAGTCAATTTAGCCCTTTTTACTTAATTTTGATGTTTTAGAAGTTTTAAAGCAAGATTTTGATGAAACTAAGTTGATATTTTGAGAGTTTTTAGGTTTTCAAGTGTAGTTGATGTTGAAGAAAAAGATGAATCAGGGATTAAATTGAATGAAATTTAAGTTAGAATTAATAAGAGGATTAAATTGTAAAGTATGCTATAAGCTGTGTTAGAGGGATTAATTTGGAAGAAATTAGAAATTAAAGTTTTAATATGAATATTAGATAGTCAAGTTGAATATGGAAGGAATTTAAGAAGAAACAAAGTATGAATTAAGTTAAGAAAATAAGTAAACTTAATTAGGATTAAATTGTAGAATGAGTTATAAGAAAACAGTTTTGGGACAGTAGCAGTAAGGTAATTTTGAAAAATCACCAAAAATGATAGAAACAGAATTATAAGTTGAGAGAGATATGAAATTAAAGCCCATTGAGTCTATTTTCATATGAAAGAAACAGAGAAAGAAAAGAAATTCTGTATTTTGAGATATTTAGATTTTGGTAAGACTGGTTCAGAGTGATTTCGAGATCCCCTATTCTGACTTGTAAAAATCATCAAAAATTGTATAAAAATAATTTTGGAACATAATTTATATGGTTAGATTCCTTAATGAGTCTAGTTTTAGAAGAAATAAACTATAACATCATCTGAATTCTATATTAAAAGATAATTAATTTTTAGTGAAGAAGGGTCGGAACTGCCAGACAGCAGAACAGGGGTGAATTTAAAGAATAAACTGTACTAATTGGATAAATCAAAAATTCTGAAAATTTTATGGAAAGAAGATATGTAAGTCTAATTTTAGGGAAAATTAACGGTTCTTCATTTGGAGTTCTGTAGCTCTGGAAATAAATAATTTAGTGACTATAACTGAAATGGACAGTTTTGAATATACTTATGAGTAATTAATGAAATTATTGATAATGTTACTTATAGCATGTTATATACATTAAGGATGTGGAATGGAGAGGAGGAGGAGGAAAATATGTATGAATATTTAGGTAGTATGGCTAATTTGAAATGTTTTAGGCTTAAGGACTAAATTGAATAAAAGTAAAACTTTGTGATTAATTTTGTAAAAATGTGGAAATGACCAATTTGCATGAAATGGATTATTTTATTATTTAAAATTGCAAAATTGAATGAAATTATTAATTTAGATTAAGATCGACTGAAAAAAAAAATCAATGAAAATAGAAAATTTCCAAAGTGCCCCTGAATTTTGATATTTCTGCAAATTTAGCTAGGTAAGTTCGTGTAACTTAATTATGTGATATAAGGGAATATAAGTTGATTGTACATGAAATATTGATATGATGAATTAACTGTTTTATATTTATGAAGAAACGGCAAGTGAATGATATTTTTCATGATATGTAAATATGTGATTATCTTTAATATGTTAATACAAGATAATTAAGTATGTTGAGATGAGTAATAAATTTATGTAAGAAATGACGAGAAAAATAAATATGTTTAAGGGACAATGTGTTTGATTTTGATTGGTTTCAAATATAAATGCTAAATGAAATAAAATGTCTGATAAAAAAATTTGTAATTCCGGTAATGCCTCGTACCCTATTCCGGCGTCGAATACGGGTAAGGGGTGTTACATTTAGTGGTATCAGAGCTATGGTTTAATCGGTTCTCGGACCTAACGTAATATGTGTAAAGTCTAGAAATGCATGCCATTATTAATATATAACTTAAGATAATGTGATATCTTCAGACTTTGATGATATTTGTATCACTATTATTCAAACTTTATCATTATTATGTGTAATTTATTAATTATGTGTGGTAAGTATTTTAAGGTAAGTGTTTAGTAAAATGATAAATTTAAGATTAGGTACTTTGAAAATTGAGACCGATCTTTGAATGAATTATGGAATATTGAATATTATTTTGAGTCTTGAATTGAATTGTGAAGTTATGAATATTGTTATGTGTATTGCGTTAAACTATGAAATTATTGATGTAATGAATTCTTTGCAATCTTGTGGCTAGTTGAAATAAGAAGTGAAAATAGAATGAACTGGAATTTAGAAAGTTATTTAAATTATGTATTTGGATTATGAATTATGTGAATATTTTAAGGTATATTAATAGGAAACTAAAAGTGATTTGAATTGAATCAAATTGAATTAAATAAAGAAAATATGCGAGTAATTGAAATGTATATTGATTGAAAAGTAATTAGTGATTTTAAATTTGATTGGACAATAAATTAAAAATACGAATTGAATAAAAATGCATTAAATTATGAATATGTGTAAATATATGAATCTGTATTGATTGAAAAGTGGTTGGGCTGAATTGAAGTATGATTATATGTGAATATGTGAAATATGTATTGGTATTGAATTGTATCTTGATTAGAAAATGAAAAAGTGAATTTGAAATAAAAAAAATGATTTGAATACCCTATTAACTTATCGGACTAGATTGGATACAAATGGCATGCCATAGGATTTGTGATGTGATGAGGAGATTTGAGGCTCAAATGAGGTGACAATTCTGTATTATATTCTTGGTTTATCCGAAGAGGCATTCAATCTTGGTGTGTTTGGGAGGATATGATATATTGGTGTGTTTGGGAGGATATGATATCTTTGGTGTGTAATGGAGGATTTCATTATTTTGGTGTGATTGGTTGGAATCCGCGTATCCGTCAAAGTCCGAGTCTTGTTAATAGGGGTAGATATGAATATTAAGTGAAATTAAAATGAGAATTGATTTCCCTATTAACTTGTCGGACTAGTCGGATATAATTGGCATGCCATAGGATTTGGAAGAGTACGGGATTTATCGGCTTTGTCGATCAGGCACTTTATGTGTCGTAAATCAGGCACTCTATGTGTCGTATCAGGCACCTCGTGTGTCGTATATCAGGCACTTTATGTGTCGTATCAGGCACCTCGTGTGTCGTATCAGGCACTTTATGTGTCGTATTTCAGGCACCTCGTGTGTCGTATACTGATCAGGTACTATGTACCGTTTTAGGCACAATGTGCCGTACTGGTGTGTTTGGGTTGGAATCCATGTATCCATCAAAGTCTGAATTGTTAATAGGGTGAATAACTGAAATGAGAAAATTAAATAAATTTGATTGACCGTACTACTAAAGATATGAGAAAGACATTATGAGTTGAATTGTGAATCGAATTGAAATGTGAAATTTAAAGCATGAACTTAGGGTTCATGAATTTGCTAAAGTATCGAATTATTGATATTGAAATCAATTGAATAAATGAAATGAGAAAATTGAATGAATTTGATCGATTGAGCGTATGAAAATGTGGAATTATGAATTAAAATCGATATATGAAATTGAAAGCTTGAACCAAAGGTTCATAATTTGATTAGATAATATAGATGATATATGATGCTATTTGATGAAAGTCTATTGTTGATGTATGAAATTAAAGCATAAACTAACACATATGATTTATATTGTTACATGTTTGATATTTATTATATATTATTTATTATTTATTATAATTTTTATAATTTGAATTATGGTAATACCACTGAGTATAGATACAGACATGCGTATAGTAAGTGAAGTATGAGGTAAGTGTTATTGTTGAATTAAATGGAAATTAAATCAAGTGATGGATAAATATTATATTGAATTGTATATTGATGAGAAAGTAAAATTAAATTTAGTTGTGAATAAATTGAAAATGAAATTGGAATTGAAAAATGATATGTGTGCATAATGTAATTTGCCCAAGTAAATGATATTAGATATACTAGGATATTAGTGGTATACCATTAAGGGACTCTAACGCATTCTCTGATAATAACACTTTGGTACTCATCAAATGCTATCTGGTTAATAGTACATAATAATACACTTCTATATTTGTTTCATATATCTTAAGTGTTCTGTTTAATCTATTGGGCCTCTTATAAAAAGGTAAGTAATTTTCGTTATAAGGTATGTTCGCAATATTGAATTAAAAATGAATTGCAAACTGAAAGGATATGGAATGGATATAAATGATAAACTAGATAAATATGTGCACAAAGGAGCTATAGAATTATAGAAATGATGAAGTTCTTGATCAAAATAACAAGGAAATTTCGAGGACGAAATTTTTTAAGGGGGAAGAGTTGTAACAGCCTAATTTCAATAGTATCGGAACAGTGATTCGAGATCACTAAATCGACGAAAAGTTAGAAAACTTTGTTAATCGATAATTATAAGTTAAGTGTGATTTTAGAAATATTTTAAAATTAGTGAATTTTGTGAACTAAAAGAATTAATTAGAAAAATTGGGCCAAAAACGAGGTATTGAGACCTCGAATTCATAAAGTGAGCTATAAATATTTCTAAAAATATTTATGGAGTGTCATTAAGTTATTATTAAAGTTTAGTTGAGAAATTTTAACGTTTGGATATGTAATTAAATGAAAAGGACTAAATTGAAAAAGGTGTAAAAGTTAAATTATAGATTAAAAGAAATTATGAAGGACCAAAATGGTAATTATACCATTTTGTAAAGTTGAGGCGGTTTAAGTATGAAAATCTGAGATTTTTTTTAAAGTATATTATTATATTATTATATTATATTATTATATTATTATATTATTATATTATTATATATATACAAACAAAAACAAAAAGAAAGGGGGGGAGAGAATTGAAACAAAAAAGAAACAGAGAGTAAGACGAAACAAAGAAGAAATAGGGGAGAAAGAAAGAAAAAGGAAAAATAGAAAGTTTGAAGCTTGGAAGTTGATAGGTAAGTCAATTTAGCCCTTTTTACTTAATTTTGATGTTTTAGAAGCTTTAAAGCAAGATTTTGATGAAACTAAGTTGATATTTTGAGAGTTTTTAGGTTTTCAAGTGTAGTTGATGTTGAAGAAAAAGATGAATCAGGGATTAAATTGAATAAAATTTAAGTTAGAATTAATAAGAGGATTAAATTGTAAAGTATGCTATAAGCTGTGTTAGAGGGATTAATTTGGAAGAAATTAGAAATTAAAGTTTTAATATGAATATTAGATAGTCAAGTTGAATATGGAAGGAATTTAAGAAGAAACAAAGTATGAATTAAGTTAAGAAAATAAGTAAACTTAATTAGGATTAAATTGTAGAATGAGTTATAAGAAAATAGTTTTGGGACAGCAGCAGTAAGGTAACTTTGAAAAATCACCAAAAATGGTAGAAATGGAATTATAAGTTGAGAGAGATATGAAATTAAATCTAATTGAGTCTATTTTCATATGAAAGAAACAGAGAAAGAAAAGAAATTCTGTATTTTGAGATATTTAGATTTTGGTAAGACTGGTTCAGAGTGATTTCGAGATCCTCTATTCTGACTTGGAAAAATCATCAAAAATTGTATAAAAATAATTTTGGAACATAATTTATATGGTTAGATTCCTTAATGAGTCTAGTTTTATAAGAAATGAACTATAACATCATCTGAATTCTATATAAGAAGATAATTAATTTTTAGTGAAGAAGGGTCGGAACTGCCAGACAGCAGAACAGGGGTGAATTTAAAGAATAAACTGTACTAATTGACTAAATCAAAAATTCTGAAAATTTTACGGCAAGAAAATATGTGAGTCTAGATTCAGGGAAAATTAACGGTTCTTCATTTGGAGTTCTGTAGCTCTGGAAATAAATAATTTAGTGACTATAACTCAAATGGACAGTTTTGAATATACTTATGAGTAATTAATGAAATTATTGATAATGTTACTTATAGCATGTTATAAACATTAAGGATGTGGAATGGAGAGGAGGAGGAGGAAAATATGTATGAATATTTAGGTAGTATGGCTAATTTGAAATGTTTTAGGCTCAGGGACTAAATTGAGTAAAAGTAAAACTTTGTGATTAATTTTGTAAAAATGTGGAAATGACCAATTTGCATGAAATGGATTATTTTATTATTTAAAATTGCAAAATTGAATGAAATTATTAATTTAGATTAAGATCGACTGAAAAAAAAATCAATGAAAATAGAAAATTTCCAAAGTGCCCATGAATTTTGATATTTCTGCAAATTTAGCTTGAGAGTAAGTTCGTGTAACTTAATTATGTGATATAAGGGAATATAAGTTGATTGTACATGAAATATTGATATGATGAATTAACTGTTTTATATTTATGAAGAAAGCGGCAAGTGAATGATATTTTTCATGATATGTAAATATGTGATTATCTTTAATATGTTAATACAAGATAATTAAGTATGTTGAGATGAGTAATAAATTTATGTAAGAAATGGCGAGAAAAATAAATATGTTTAAGGGACAATGTGTTTGATTTTGATTGGTTTCAAATATAAATGCTAAATGAAATAAAATGTCCGATAAAAAATTTGTAATTCGGTAATGCCTCGTACCTATTCCGCGTCGAATACGGTAAGTAAGGGTGTTACAATTCTTGTATAGCCTTTATCTTTATGCGGATCAACCCGATACCTCCTCGGCGACGATGAAGCCCGATAAACCCCGAGGTTGCTTCAAATGTGCACTTAGCTGGATTAAGCTTCAGCTGGAATTTTCTCAGTCTTTCGAACAATTTCCGGAGGTTTCCAACATGCTCTCTTTCCCCTCTGTCGTAACCATTTTTTTTGACAAAACTGGAATCGACTTTGGGTTTGAAAATAAAGAAAACAGGAGTCGCCACCGATCTTTATTAGGTGTGATCGGGTCACCTTTGTTTTAATAAAATATTTTGGTTTATTAAAACAACAATTTTGGTCTACGAAATTTGAGAAAACGAGTTCGGGAGTCGGTTACGTGCAAGGAAAGGTTAGCACCATTGTAACGCCCAAAGTTGGTACCAAATCGATTGATGTTGTCCTAATATTGAAAACTTGAAAATATTTAGGGTAAAAATTGAAAGGAATAGAATTCGTTCATCCGGGATTAAAACTTAAGATTATCTCGCTTCAAAGAAATAAAGTATCATACCCAACACGTTAGGATATAACACCCTTATATTTCGACACCGAGATCATCTTCAACAAGAAAAAGACATTTGAATATTTAGTCGAACGAAAAGATCGACACCCAACACGTTAGGATGTAATTTTTCGGCCTTCTAAACACACAAATATTACCCCTTTTGTATGAATTAAAAAAATGTCGGATTGCGATTTAAAACCGTTGATCCACATGAAACGACAAAAATACGAAATCAAAATACTGGTAACAAAAGATACAATAATATAAAAGTGTAAAAAGGCAAAAGACGGCTTTGAAATAATAATAAAAAGGGTTAAAGGTATTAGTAAAGATCGAGGTAGTAATATATATATAATACGATTATATAAACCTAATAATAATAATAATAATAATGATAATAATAATAATAATAATAGTAAGAAGAAGATAATAATAGCATGGACACGAAATATGTACAACATGATAACATAAATATAATAATAATAACAATAATAATGATGATACTAGTAGTAAAATAAAGTATTAATAATAATGGAAACATTAGGTAATAATAATGACGACAATAATAAAATAGTAATAGAAATGAAAATAAAAAATAAAAAAAAATCATGACAAAATAATAATGATGATACTTAAAATAAGAAATAATAATAAAGACAAAATAGTAATGATGACACTTAAAAAAATAATGATAACAGTAAAACTAATAGTACCAATAATAATGATGGTAAAATATTGATAATATATACATGTGAAACACACCTAATATAAATCGTGATATACAAATAAATATTAAATCAATAGGTAAGCTGGTAAAATAAAGACTTAACAATAAAAATATGTAAAAAATGATAATAAATAAAAAATGAAAATGTAATATAATAATAATAATAATAATAATAATAAGTGAAATGTGTTAGTAAAGATAATAATAAAAAGCTAATAATGGTAATAAAACTAATAATAATAATAGTAGTAATATAATTATAAAAATAAACGAAGAAGGGTTAAATTAGCATCAGAATAAAATTAAAAGGGGGGGCCAAGATAGCAATAAATCAAAGTAAAAGGGGGTAGGGACCTGATTAAAACGTAAGGGAAATTACAGGGTAAGATTCTTAAAAATGCGAGCAGGACTTGATTAACAAACATCACAAAAGGAAAGGACCAGGTGCGCAATTAACCCTTTTAAAGGGCATGCGCATATTCCCTGAATAGCTGCACCATTCTGCTAGTTTTATAAGGGCTCTTTTATATTATTTATTATTTATTTTTTTTTAGCCTTTTGATTCCCTTTCTAAAAGAAACAGAACCCCACCCCATTTCTTTCTTTCTGCTGCACGAAAGAAATTTGCCATTGTTGCCTCCTTTTTCTTCGACGTTAAGCCGGCCGGCGAGAGACGAGGCTCCGACGGCTCAGGTGAGGTTTCGTCCTTCTTCCCCTTGTTGATTATTATTTATTTACAAAGAATCGAGAAAAAAATAAAAAATAAAAAATAAAACAACAACAGGCAATAATGGCAGATAAGAAGAAATCAACCTTTAAATTTTTTGATTGCCAGTAATTTCCTGGAGTGTTTGTTCTTCTCTTTTTTTATCTGAAAAATCCCCCTCTGTTAATCTCACACGCAAGGAGAAGAGATGAAATAAGTAAATCAAAAGTTGACAGAATAGAACTGAACATTAAAATTGGAAAATCCCTTTTCAATCTGCTTTTCTTGTATTCAATATGCTTGAGTATGTTTTGGATTTTGTCAAAAAAAATAGGATCCCCCCCTATTTTACAATCGTTTTCCTTCGGTTTATATAACCGATTTACAAATTTTGTTTTCTTTCATTTGTGTTCTTTTTTCTTTTTCTATTGTTTTTTTCGATTTTTGTTGTCGCATGCTCCTTGTTCTTCGGTTGTTTGCAAGTCACGAGTGGAGACACGAACGGGGCATACGAGGCGTGTGAATCGAGAAGATGTCAGAGAAGCATGCGGGCGTTGGGGCAATGCGCGTGGTGGTGGCCGAGGCGTATGGGGCGTGGAGGAGGAGCGCGAGCATGCGGGAAGGTCGTGGTGGGGGCTCTCTCTTTATTCTTTGTTTCGTTTTTTTCTTTGTGGTGGGGTGATGAGTTGGGTTTGGGGTATATTGGGCCCGAATTTGCATTGTACATGGGTGGTTTATTTGTATTAAATTGGGCACGGCATTTGGTCTTAGTAATTGGGTGGACTTTTTATTAATTGGCCTTGTGTATTTTTATTTGGTCTTTTTTTTTTCTTTTTTTTTTGGTATTAAGCCTTAATGGGCCGGGCAAATTTGGTTATTACAGCTGCCCCTCTTTGCTCATTGTCGTGAAACGAGGGTAGAGCAAAGACAAAAGGAGAACCAATTTTGCCCGGTCTTGGTGGGCTTGGACTTACTGGTCTCGTCTTCCTTAAACATCTTCAAACTCTACCGTAACCTGTTGCTTGAACCCATTCCACTGCCGCTTCTGCGAGACATGGCCCGTAGCTTCAATTCACTTTTCCTCAATCTTGTTCATTCTTTAACTTGCTCTAATATGACTTCATGACACGAAGAGATTTGTAGCTTCAATCTGCCAAATGCTCCACTGGGACTTTGAGGAAGTAAATCTGAACTTTTCGAACTGCTTCCTTATTCTCGCAATATGAATTGACTTCTTTTTTTTTTTTGAGAAAAATGGAAATTGAAAAAAAGAAATTGAGACAGAAATTGAAAATAGAAATTAAAAATACCTCGGCATGTCCCGAGGTCAACCCACCTCTCGTAATATGAGTTGATTTTTGAACAGAGATTGAAAGACAGAAATTAAATACCTCGGCGTGCCCCGAGGCCCAACTCACCTCTCGTAATATGAGTTGATTTTTGAACAGAAATTGAAAGACAGAAATTAAATACCTCGACGTGTCCCGAGGCTCAACCCACCTCTCGTAATATGAGTTGATTTTTGAACAGAAATTGAAAATAGAAATTAAATACCTCGGCGTGCCCCGAGGCCCAACTCACCTCTCATGTTATGAGTTGATTTTTGAACAGAGATTGAAAGACAGAAATTAAATACCTCGGCGTGCCCCGAGGCCCAACTCACCTCTCGTGATATGAGTTGATTTTTGAACAGAGATTGAAAGACAGAAATTAAATACCTCGACGTGTCCCGAGGCTCAACCCACCTCTCATAATATGAGTTGATTTTTGAACTGAAATTTAAAGACAGAAATTAAATACCTCGGCGTGCCCCGAGGCTCAACCCACCTCTCGTAATATGAGTTGATTTTTGAACAGAAATTGAAAGACAGAAATTAAATACCTCGACGTGTCCCGAGGCTCAACCCACCTCTCGTAATATGAGTTGATTTTTGAACAGAAATTGAAAATAGAAATTAAATACCTTGGCGTGCCCCGAGGCTCAACTCACTTCTCGCAATATGAGTTGATGTTTCTGGAAAACAGTAATTAAAAATGTGTCATCTGGTGGAACTCGGATGTCTTTTTCTTTTTGGTTCGGTACGGCTATCGTCGAAACTTGTTGCTTTACTGGTGTACCTGTATGTGTCATGTGTGATGTTATCATGATATGCACGTGTTTTGTCTTAAATGCTCTTCATGCCTATATGATTATGCCATGCGCTCTGGGCTTGTTTGTCATGTGTCTTTCGTTATGACTTTCATGATGACTTGTACTCATTGCTTCGATTCTTAACTTTTCTTTCAGGTTTTGTTCTCGTCCTCAAGTTTTACGAGTAGTCTGCACTTCTCATATATCACTTATTTTGTCCCATTGTTGAATTTTTGTCTTTCCTTTGAGGCTCTTGTACTTACCAGATTCTCATCCAGGTAATGCTCAACGTTTTTTTTTTTTTGTTTAAAGTGTGTAATTTTACTATTTATCATTTAAATGAACCAAACATGAGATGTCTGCAAATAGGAAAGTAGGTATGAAAGGGGGTACCTCACACCCATATTTATTTCAAAAGTGTTAAGTAAAGAAAATTGCCAAGGAATAATTCAATAAAGGAAATGTTATAACAAAAAGGAAAGCAAGGTTCAATTGTCACAAATGCTCTAGATATCCGACGCGCGAACTTCTCCACGTTCTTTCATCCCGGATCTTTTCAAGCGGAGCTTCTTGTATAGAAGATTCTGAGCTTTCGAGTCCGCTTCAAATATTATAATCTCGCCCCTTGATTCCCCGTTCGAATCGCCCTTGCTCTTTACGTGCGAATCCCCTTCGTTAGGACGCCTTTTCAGGTTTTCATCCCAATTTTGTTTATCAAGATGCCCTTTACGGGTTTTCATCCTGGTTTTTCTTCTTCTTCTTCTTCTTCTTCTTTTTTTAAATCAAGGCGCCCTTTGAGTTTTCATCTTGATCTTTTCCTTTTCATTTCTCATTCCTTTTTTTTTTTTTAGGCGTAGTACTTCTTCACTGCGTCTGAGTTCACTGGATTTGGTACATCTTTACCATCCATTTCAGTGAGAATCAAAGCTCCACCTGAGAAGGCCTTCTTTACGACATATGGTTCTTCCCAATTTGGTGCCAATTTTCCTCGGAAGTCTTTTTGTATTGGGAGAATCTTTCTTAGCACGAGCTCTCCTTGCGAAATTCCCTTGGTTGTATCTTCTTATCATGGGTCGTGATGATCATTCTCTTACGTACATGTCCATGATGATTGCTTTTAAGCGTTTTCTTCGATCAAGTTTAGTTGGTCATACAGAGCTTGCACCCATTACGATTCTTCTAGTTTTGACTCCATTAAGACTCGCAAAGAGGATCTCGACCTCGACCAGGCGATCTGACTTCCATCCCATAGACTAGGGAGAAAGGAGTTGCCCCTGAGAAGTCCGAACACATGTGCGATATGCATATATAGAGGCGAGCAGGAGCTTCTCGTGCGGTCTTTGTATGTCTCGGTCATCTTTCCAATAATCCTCTTAATATTTTTGTTGGCCGCTTCTACCGCTCCATTCATCTTTGGGCGATAGGGTGAGGAATTGTGATGCTTTATTTGAAATTGTTCACACACTTCCTTCATCATCTTGTTGTTCAGATTCAAAGCATTATCTGAGATGATTTTCTCAGGCAAACCGTATCGACATATGATCTCCCTTTTTAAGAACTTGCAAACTGCGGTCTTCGTCACATTTGCAAATGAGGCGGCTTCGACCCATTTTGTGAAGTAATATATGACCACGAAGATGAATCGATGCCCATTAGAAGCTTTTGGGGAAATAGGTCCTATAACATCCATGCCCCACATAGAAAAGGGCCATGGAGAAGTCATGACATGAAGGGGCGAAGGTGCTGCATGAATTTTATCGCCGTAAATTTGACATTTGTGACACTTTCGTGCATAACTGATGCAGTCGCTTTCCATCGTCAACCAGTAATAACCGAGTCTCATGATTTTCCTAGCCATAGTGAAACCATTGGCATGCGTTCCACAAATTCCTTCATGGACCTCTTCAAGTATCTTTCTGGCTTTACTATCATCCACGCACCTCAGAAGCACTTGATCTTTTCCTCTTTTGTATAGGATGTCCCCATCAAGAACAAATCCCGCTGCCATTCTTCTGATTGTTCTTTTGTCGTTCTCATTTGCTTGCTCAGGATATCTTTGATTCTTGGCATATTCTAAGATATCATGGAACCATGGCAATCCATCCGTCTCTTTTTCAATGCTAAAACAATGCGCCGGGGCTTCATATATGCTCATCTGGAGAGGAATTATTTCCGCTTCTCGGTTTGCTTTGAACATCGAAGCCAAAGTGGCCAGAGCATCAGCCAGTTGATTTTCTCGCTTCAACTTAAGATTAAAACTTAAGATTATCTCGCTTCAAAGAAATAAAGTATCATACCCAACACGTTAGGATACAACACCCTTATATTTCGACACCGAGATCATCTTCAACAAGAAAAAGACATTTGAATATTTAGTCGAACGAAAAGATCGACACCCAACACGTTAGGATGTAATTTTTCGGCCTTCTAAACACACAAATATTACCCCTTTTGTATGAATTAAAAAAATGTCGGATTGCGATTTGAAACCGTTGATCCACATGAAACGACAAAAATACGAAATCAAAATACTGGTAACAAAAGATACAATAATATAAAAGTGTAAAAAGGCAAAAGACGGCTTTGAAATAATAATAAAAAGGGTTAAAGGTATTAGTAAAGATCGAGGTAGTAATATATATAATACGATTATATAAACCTAATAATAATAATAATAATGATAATAATAATAATAATAATAATAATAGTAAGAAGAAGATAATAATAGCATGGACACAAAATATGTACAACATGATAACATAAATATAATAATAATAATAACAATAATAATAATGATGATACTAGTAGTAAAATAAAGTATTAATAATAATGGAAACATTAGGTAATAATAATGACGACAATAATAAAATAGTAATAGAAATGAAAATAAAAAAATAAAAAAATAATCATGACAAAATAATAATGATGATACTTAAAATAAGAAATAATAATAAAGACAAAATAGTAATGATGACACTTAAAAAAATAACGATAACAGTAAAACTAATAGTAACAATAATAATGATGGTAAAATATTGATAATATATGCATGTGAAACACACCTAATATAAATCGTGATATACAAATAAATATTAAATCAATAGGTAAGCTGGTAAAATAAAGACTTAACAATAAAAATATGTAAAAAATGATAATAAATAAAAAATGAAAATGTAATATAATAATAATAATAATAATAATAATAATAATAATAATAATAAGTGAAATGTGTTAGTAAAGATAATAATAAAAAGCTAATAATGGTAATAAAACTAATAATAATTGTAATATCCTAAATTAGGGGCTGTGCGTTGGAGCAAAAATTCACGAGTCGATAGGCCTTAAGAATTGTTTTCATGTGTTTTAGGGGTTATTTAAGCTCAAGGATGAAAAGGGACTATTTTGGAAATTTTTGAGAATTTAGTGTTAAAAGAGGAAAATATTGAAGGAGGCCTTAAGTAAAATTTTTTTGTAAAATTTTGGCACATAAAATGCCCTGGTAAAGTGGTCTTCGCATGCCACTTAAGGTTTAGTTTAACGCTAAACAGGTCAAGGGATCGAGCCATGCTGGGCGCATGGGTTTTTATTTTTACCTTGTAAGGTGTTAATACCGAAGAAGGTTTTAAAAGAATATTTTAAACGTTAATGGACGTGAAAGCCCAGTTGGCCGAGTGGCTAACAGCGCGAGGGAGTGAGTGCGACTTAGAGGTTGGGTGTTCGAGCCCGAGGAGAAGCGCACGAATGTTTTATTTTTGCTTGGCATTAAAGCTCAGGGAAGCTCAAGAAGTAAAGGTTAAAAGGATTTTAGATGGGGTTGTTAGCATAAAGTGCATAGTGGCGAGTGGTTAAAATGCGTGCGGTTTGGGAGACCTCTCGAGGACTTGCGTTCGAGCCACGAGAATCGCGCTTAAAGCGCTTTATTTTTATATTAGCGCTAAAACATCAGGACGCCCAAGTAAGTAAGGGTTAAAAGAGATTCTGATGCGATATATGTCATGAAATGCGTAAAGGGCCGAGTGGCTGGGGCATGGAGAACTTTTCTCTAGGTCTCGGGTTCGAGACCTGGGGGCTACACCTGAGGTTTGTTTTCCTTTTTGGTCCAGCGTGGGAGCTATATGGCTGCATGGCCCATGCGCATGCATGCGATTTTGGGAGGATTTCACGCATGGTATAGGTACTGCTTTTATTTTATTTTTGTTGCTTTCAAAGCTGTAAAAGCATGAGTTTAAACCATTATTACTATTATTTTGTTTACCTAGAACAATGGGATTGTTTAGATATTATTTTTAGAGGATGAGTTAGGTGATGATATTATTAAAACAATGGAAAATGATGTTGAGATTAGCAAGGGAGAAGAGTGCTTGGCCGGCTTGATTTATGAAAAAGGGAGAGGCATGCACGCATGCTTGTGGGTGCTACTCTAGGTTGCTTTATTTTATTTTATTTGTTTGTTTAGGATAATGGGATAATATATATAATATTATTATCATTATCAACTTATATGAGAATATGGGAAAAGGATAGAATAAAGGAATCAATCAATGCTTTATTGTATTGGTTTTTGGAAGCATTGTCGTGGGAGCTTGGACAATAACCTTTTATTGTTTCATCATTTTTTTTTATTTTATCTGTTATTTGTTTTGGAAGCATGAGACTTCAACTTTTATGTTATTGTGTTATTATTTTATTTAATGATGGATTATTATCATTTTATGGAAATAGAGAAGTATGGGATATGTTTTGTCAAATTATGAAAGGTGATAGAAGATAAAATAAGTAATATATTTTTTTATGATAATGGGTTTTGCTTGGGGGAAAGAAAGCATGTGCAGCATGGATATTAATTTATTTGTTAGCTTATTTTATTATGTTTTTTTAATAATTTTTGTATGGGAAAAGGATGAGGCATGGGGATTTTGGAAATGGATGTTAGAAAATTTGGCAAAAAGAGAGAGAGAATAACGGTGGGAATGAAGCTTGCTCAGGGGATTCCTTGGCCGGCCTTGTGTTTGAGAAAGGATGGCCAACATTCTTTGTTTTCTTTGCTTATGGTGCTTGAACAAAAATACATGTTTTTGTCTTACCCTCCCTCCCGCTTGAGCATGACCGAATGTGATCCACCTAAGAGCATTCATTCTCGATTTTGTTTAGCAAGGAAGGTGGCCTTGCCTTGTTTTCTTCTTCTCCTTCTTGTCTTGGCGAATATTTCTTTTACGATGGAGGAACCATAGCGAATCTAGTTTTGAAAGATGCTATCAACTACGTATTTGAGAGCTCTTCAATTGTTTTGTCAAAGGAGATAGCATTAAAGGAGTAAGGGTTCTTTTGAAAATGGATCTGACAAGGAGTGGTAGAAGATGTATAAGGCCATAAGGTTGTACTTTGTTCGTGTGTAGCTAGTATTACGGTACATCAAATGAATCTTTCGAGAGATTGAAGTACTCAAGGTTAGTAGTTGTGGTATTCGGCTTAGGCCATTCTGATATCTAAGTGGCTAACCGATTTCTAACTTTGGTTTAAAGGTAAAACATCAGAAATGAGACAAGTTTCGGGACTTTAGATTGTGTTAGATAAATCGGATCTCGGATCTCGCTAACGTCAGGTGCGTAGTTATCGCACTGTTCTCTTGCTGGTTTATGTATGTTATTGTAAATATACATGTTGTGCATGTTAATGAAATAAGGGCTAAGATGTTGGATACCCAAGGTGGGTGATCGTTCGATCAGTGTGTAAGCTCTTACACACTTTATTAGTATAAATTGTTATTATAATATTTTATCACCTATCATGTAGTATCTTTACCTTGTGGGCATAAGCTTGGTTTTGGGTAAGTCCCTAATACTCGATCTATGATATATGTTGTGTATGCCATCATATCTTTGTTAAATGTTATGCCATATACAAATACATGATATACGGGATCATGATACTTGACATGTGAGCATGATGATGTGGGATAAATGAGTGGAGGGGCGATGATATTCGTGTCAGCGGACACCGGTGTTTTGGTAACACATTGTGACTACGGTCACGAGAGGTTTGGTACCTCCGGAGGTTTGGCACCTCATAGCGTCTCGTCCACGTGGCTTAGTACCACCCGTGGGTTGGCCCCACTATGAGATATGGGATTGGCGCCGGTGATTTGTATCACACGATGGGTTGGCCCCATCATTTGATTGTGACCGGGTCACGGTGGTTTAGCACCACCGGTGGTTTGGCACCACACGTATTATTGACGGATATCGTGACTTTAAGTCACGGTGGTTTGGCACCACCGGTGGTTTGGTACCACACGGGGTAGAAAAAGGAGTATGGATGGCTAGGTTGGGCTTCATAATTGCATACTTATGTATATGTTTGTTCTGTGGATATGGGCTAAGCCCGTATGTGGGGACATGTGTATTAATTACGTCTTGAGTCTTGGTGACTCACCCCCTTCCCTATCTTTTGGTGAGTAGATTGCGGAGGCCAGAGGAGAGAGGACTCGAGGTGGCCATGCTTGTTTCTCGGTTTGAAGTTTTTATTTCGTACCATTAAGGTTTACTATTTGCTAAATTCGATTGGGTTGTATATATGGCGCTTATTATTTCTATTATTATTCGTATGATTAAGTAGTAGTTTTTACCTTATTTCTAACGAACTTATGAAGCTATTAAGCGAATCGGTAAAAGCAACGTTTTCAAAATTTATACAAATGCTGCGTTTTCAAAGATGTTACCATCGGGTAGCAAAATTTTACCAAGCTATCAATAACCCCGATACTTCTAAAAATCTAAATGATCAAATGGTTTGAAGGAAAAGAAAAAGTTTTCAACTCAATCATGTTTATCAAACCAACCTATCTTAGTTTTAGCAAACATCGCTTTACAAATTCAACAATATTTTTAGATTTCCCTTTGTTAACCCGAATCTTTCAAAAATGTTTTTACTACGTGACATACGAGATCCGGTCAAGGCTTGTGGGCGGGTTTGGGGTGTTACAATAATAATAGTAGTAATATAATTATAAAAATAAATGAAGAAGGGTTAAATTAGCATCGAATAAAATTAAAAGGGGCCAAGATAGCAATAAATCAAAGTAAAAGGGGGTAGGGACACGATTAAAGCGTAAGGGAAATTACGAGGTAAGATTCTTAAAAATGCAGCGAGGACTTGATCAACAAACATCACAAAAGGAAGGAAAGGACCAGTGCGTAATTAACCCTTTTAAAGAACGCACGCGCATATTCCACGAGTAATCGCACCATCTCGCTAGTTTTATAAGGGCTCTTTTATATTATTTATTATTTATTTTTTTAGCCTTTTGATTCCCTTTCTAAAAGAAAGCAGAACCCCACCCCCATTCTTTCTTTCTCTCTACGAAAGGGGTTGCCATTGTTGCCTCCTTTTTTCTCCGGCGTTCGCTTCGACCGCGCAGCGACGCAGGCTCCACGGCAACTCGGTGAGGTTTCGTCCTTCTTCCCCTTGTTGATTATTATTTATTTACAAAGAATCGAGAAAAAAATAAAAAATAAAAAATAAAACAACAATAGGCAATAATGGCAGATAAGAAGAAATCAACCTTTAAATTTTTTGATTGCCAGTAATTTCCTGGAATGTTTGTTCTTCTCTTTTTTTTTATCTGAAAAATCCCCCTCTTTTAATCTCACACGCAAGGAGAAGAGATGAAATAAGTAAATCAAAAGTTGACAGAATAGAACTGAACATTAAAATTGGAAAATCCCTTTTCAATCTGCTTTTCTTGTATTCAATATGCTTGAGTATGTTTTGGATTTTGTCAAAAAAAATAGGATCCCCCCCATTTTACAATCGTTTTCCTTCGGTTTATATAACCGATTTACAAATTTTGTTTTCTTTCATTTGTGTTCTTTTTTCTTTTTCTATTATTTTTTTCGATTTGTGTTGTCGCATGCTCCTTGTTCTTCGGTTGTTTGCAAGTCACGAGTGGAGACACGACGGGGCATACGAGGCGTGTGAATCGAGAAGATGTCAGAGAAGCATGCGGGCGTTGGGGCAATGCGCGTGGTGGTGGCCGAGGCGTATGGGGCGTGGAGGAGAGTGCAGGCATGCGGGAAGGTCGACGGCTGGGGGCTACTACTGTTGCTGTTTCGTTTTCTTTGTGGTGGGCTGATGAGTTGGGTTTGGGGGTATATTGGGCCCCGAATTTGCATTGTACATGGAGTGGTTTATTTGTATTAAATTGGGCACGGCATTTGGTCTTAGTAATTGGGTGGACTTTTTATTAATTGGCCTTGTGTATTTTTATTTGGTCTTTTTTTTTTTTTGGTATTAAGCCTTAATGGGCCGGGCAAATTTGGTTATTACACCCTCGAGACTTGGCAATCATATCGTCGACATAGACTTCTATCTCTTTGTGCATCATGTCATGGAACAGCATCACCATCGCCCTCTGATACGTTGCCCCAGCATTTTTTAAGCCGAACGGCATCACCTTGTAACAGAACGTTCCCCACATCGTCACGAATGTAGTTTTTTCCATATCCTCGGGAGCTATCTTTATCTGATTATAACCCGAGAACCCGTCCATGAAAGAAAATAACGAATGTTTTGCCGTGTTATCCACCAATGTATCGATGTGCGGCAGGGGGAAATTATCCTTGGGACTTGCTCGATTCAGATCGCGATAGTCTACACACATTCGCACCTTGCCGTCTTTCTTTGACACCGGGACTATATTAGCCACCCATTCCGAATATTTGGCGACTTGTAAGAAGCCGGCATCGAATTGTTTTTTGACTTCCTCTTTTATCTTTAAGAGCATTTCGGGTCTCATTCGTCTTAGCTTCTGCTGGATAGGCTTGCATTCTGGCTTCAGTGGGAGCCTACGGACCACTACATCTTCGCTCAGTCTCGGCATGTCCTGATACGACCATGCAAATACATCTTTGTATTCGTGAAGCAGGGTGATCAATTCATGTTTGGTGTGCTCTGAGATGGAGGTCTCAATTTTCACTTCTTGTCTCTTTTCTTCGTTTCCCAGGTTCACCGTCTCAACAGGTTCTTGGTGGGGGAGTATCTGTTTATCTTCCTATTCTATCATCCTTAGCAAGTCAGGGGTCGAGACACAATCTTCAACATTCTCGTCAGCTTCGGATTCTCCTAAACAAACGGCTTGCTCAAAGTCGATTTTAGGATCAGTAACATGATTGTTCACGTCGTCGATATCTGAGCACCTGAAAGGTAAATGGAAAAGAAGCTATAGAGGAACATCGAGGTATTGGAACCTACAAATGTGATCCTATGACATGAAATATATATAAAGACAGGCTATGAGAAGAGGGAATAAATATGAGGCCAATGAGAATGAGAGACAGTGACAAAATGCATCTTCATTGATTGTTCATTTAAAAGTTAAACAGCTGACACAAACTCTTAAAACAGATTCCCCTTCAGCTTAGGGGTATACAGAAAGTTGTCATTGAGGATTACTCTGGAGGGGCCTTAGAAACTACAAGGAGATCCTCGTGATCAATTGTCCAACACAAACCTAGGGGACCAGGCGTATCTTTGAATTGCCTTTCATCACATCATCCGCCGTCAGCGGCGTTTATGTTGAGTTACGAAAATCCCTTTCAATCCACAATGGCGTGTTTCGTGAACTATCTCTTACGGGTACATCATTCCTATGACGCGCAAAAGTTTTCGACAAAGGCGGATACATAATGGGCTCCCATTCGACTTCACGACCGAGGCTCTCGCAATCCTCTTTTTCGGTTTTTCTACAATTTGTTTTCTTCTTTGTTGTGCATCCGGCTTGAATCCTAACCCATATCGAGCCTTGTGGTGTACCGGGTTTAGCGCTCTAGCTATCCCTTGTTGGTGTCTTCCGAAACCTTTCCCTGCCCGGGCACCCTTTCCTACAGTCAACTTGATTCCCATCTTGGTGTTTCTCGACAGTTTGGGTGTGGGAGCCCTGTCTCCTTCGGCGACAAATGTAGCGTTGATAAATTCGAAGGAACGGAAGGAGCATTCTGGCACATCTTTGTTTGCCTCGATGTAGGGTGCGTCGGTAGAGAGTGATGCGACGATGTCTTCTTCACCAGCGATTGTGATCAATCGATTATCCATAATAAACTTTATTTTTTGATGGAGAGATGAAGGGATTGCTCCAGCGGAATGGATCCAGGGCCTTCCTAAAAGGCAATTATATGAAGGTGCAATGTCCATGACCAGGAACTCAACATTAAATGTGCTTGGGCCCACCTCTAGGGGAATCTCGATCTTTCCCATGACTTCCCGCAGTGTTCCATCAAATGCCCTTACCGCGGAATGACAAGGTCTCAGATAAGACATGTCGACGGGCATCCTGGACAGTATAGCCAACGGCATGACATTGAGCGTAGACCCGTTGTCAATAAGCACATGCGGTATTATATATCCTTTGCACCCGGTGGTGATGTGTAATGCTTTAACAGAGCCTCTACCGTTCGGTGGTATTTCATCATCGCTGAAAGAGATGAAATAATCCGCATTTAAATTGTTCACCCATCTATCAAGTTTTTCAACGGGTACGTTGCTCGGCACATAAGCCTGGTTTAACACTTTCAGTAAAGCGTTTCGATGTGGCTCCGAATTCAACAACAAGGATAGTACTGAGATTCTTGCCGGTTGTTTGTTCAACTGCTCTACGACGTTATATTCGCTGTGCTTAATAAACTTTAAGAATTCCTGCGCTTCATCCTCATTCACGGGCCACTTGACTTCTTGTTCAGATTGTATTTCAACCTCACCCTCGGCCTCATGTATTGGTGCCTTCCCTTTCTGACCCGTGCCAACGGCTTTCTTCTTTGTCTCAACCATCTCAGGGGAATAGCACCTCCCACTGCGGGTAAAATGCCCCACCTCGGCCGGCGTTTCCGAGAGTAGCCGGGTATGGTGATGTTGGCATCATATTTCCACGGCACCGCCTTGCTGTCCTTGTAAGGGAAAGGGGAAGGTACTTGGATTATCATTTTTGGTTTCACCTCTTCCTTCTTCGCCTCGTAGTAGATCACCAAAGGTCGATCGGCGCTATAAGGGGGGCCTGATGATTGGCCCTCAGAGGTGCACACATCCTTTTCGTCGGCCTCTTCCATCTTATTGTAGATCTTAACCTCCTTATTGTCCATCATACCTTGAAGTAGCTCTTTGAATTTCTCACAAGACTGGATGTGATGTCCTTCTACGCCGTGGAAGACGCAAAAACTCGGTCTCTTCATGCTTTCCCCCTTGAAACTTTTGTCGAGCATACCTTTCTCAGTCATTATTTCCCAAACCTTCATCAAGGGTGTCCTTATTTCTAAGACACAACATTTGGCTCGCCACTCGTCCTCCTGCGTCGCCATATTCACGTTTCCTATGGTATGGTTTAGGAGAGGATTTCCAGTCATATTACCGGTACCGTCAAACCGTAAAATCCTTGCATCGATAAGGCCTTGGACTCTCCTTTTAAAGGCTATACAGTTGTCTGTAGAATGCCCCTGGTTTCCAGCGTGATACATGCAATTAGCATTGGGATTGTACCACTTTGGGAATGGGAGTTTCAGTGGTGCCATGTAATGTAGGGAGATTAATTGTTTTTCCAATAATTTCGGGCACAGCTCTCCATATGACACGGGAATAGGGGTAAATTGGGGTCTCTTGGGGTTGGGCTTTGTTGATCTTGGTTCGTTTTTGGGCTGACTTTGGGCAGGCGCAGTATTTGGTGGGAATATAGTGAATGGTCTTTGTTTATCAGCGGCGTAGATGGGGTAAGGAGGAGGGGCTTGATAGTAAGGGTTTTGTGGAGGAAAATAGAAATTTGGTGGTGGGCGGAACTAAGGTCGTGGTTGGGTTAGGTACGAGTTGGCAGCATAGTGGTTCCCAGTCCCCACCATATGGGTTTCAGACTCTCTCTTCTTTATAGGTACTGGCCTTTTCGCGTTCTCGAAACCCTCTATTCTTCCATTTTTGATGCCGTTTTCGATGAGTTTCCCAGATATTACGATGTCGGCGAAGTCTTTTGTGGCATTTCCCACTAGTTTGTCGTAAAATGGCGCTTTCAAGGTATTGATAAAGAGAACTGTTATCTCAGTTTTGGTCAGTGGGGGTTCTACTTGAACCGAGATGTCCCTCCACCTTTGGGCGTACTGTCTGAAAGTCTCTGTTGGCTTCTTTTCCATCATTTGCAGCGTTAGTCGGTCAGGCACCACATCAGAGACATGCTTGTATTGCTCACAAAATACTGAAGCTAAGTCATCCCATGACCGGATCCACTCTCTACCGAGCTGACTATACCAGCGGAGGGCCGCCCCGGTCAAGCTATCTTGAAAGCAGTGTATTAACAATTTGTCCTCACTCGCGTAACCAGCCATTTTTCTACAAAACATGATGAGATGTGCCTTTGGGCACCTTGTTCCATCATATTTTTCAAAGTCCGGCGCTTTAAATTTTGGGGCGGGACCGGATCAATAAATCGACCGAAGAGCTCTTTGACGCTCATTGCAGAAGGGGCTCTAGTGCCTTCTACCACCTTAAGTCTTTCTTCCAAGATCCTGTACTTTTCCTCGGCATCGTAATCGCCCCTTTTTAACTTAGCTATTTCTACCGGGTAATCCAAATCTGGAACAATCGGATTAGCAAAATTATCTCCAGAGTTTGATACATATACACCTTGTCCCAGATGGGTAGGTGGTATGGGTTGTTGTTCTCGGCCTACCGGGTTCCCTTGAGGATATCCCCTTTGCGTTGCGTGAGCATGGGGTGGCGTGAATCCTGGGGGATAGATCGGATCCTGATTGACTCTCGAATGAGGTTCTGTTATATCAGGACTCTGTGTGATTCCTTTTCCTTTGGTCAGAGCCACCAACATCTCCATCATTTTAGCCATTTGATCCTTCTGCTCTAATGATTCCTCTCAGGATCTTACCGTTAGATCCCTTGCTTCTTGCTGAGACTTGGCTAACTGTTCTTACAGCTCTCTCTGGATCCTTTCCATTCTTTCGATCCTCTCATTGAGTTCGGCGTCCATAGCTCTAGTTTTTAGCCGTGTCCTATAGGGATGATGTGATTCCAGATTCGTAATATCGTAGCTGCGGATTATACGATTTTAGGCTTAGTAAATGATTAAAGTGATATGATGCTAATGTATGTAATGCAATGCGAATGCGTAATATGAATGCAAAAAGGTGTCAACTCTGATTCAATTCCCCATAGAAAACTTCCTTAGAAAACAAAGCCCTTTACATAAAACAGATTACAGGGACAGCCTTGCTCTTACACCTAAGGCCTTAATCTTTGTTAGTAGGGAAGCTAATTCTCGTCCACGATCCGACTGTGTCTCGAACTGTACGCTCAATGTGTCAGCTTGTATAGCTAGAGTCTGTAAATAATCGGCTATCTCTCGTATCTGGGTTATGGCCTCCCCCATGAGGTAATCTTTATCTCTGACTTGATTCTGAGAATGGTACAGCTCCATTTCTCTTCGTTCTTTGTTCTCTTTTAAATGCCCAATATGATTCTGACAGTTCTGCAGCTCCATTTCTAACTCTTCGGTCTTCTTCTTCATTTCTTCGATTCTACTCAAACTTGTCTTTAATTTTCTTGCAGAGTTGCGGTTTTGATAATAGTCAAGGGATTTCTCCAATTCTGCCACCCTTGTTTTCAATGCATTTCTTCTATGCTGGTCTTCTGATACTTGCTTTTCTAGGATCTCGTTCTGAGCTTTCATTTCTTGAAACTTCTTTTCCCATTGCTCGGCTTTAGCTCTTTCTTCTTATAACTCTTGTCGCCATTGACTCGAAGTCTTTCCTAGTCCGGCAGTTCTCATTGAGAGACCCATCTTCTTGTAGTCTCCCTTTAGGCTACCCAACTCTTCTTCGGCCTTGCTCTTCCCCTTTTTAATCTTTTCAGCTTCTGATTTATGTATCTCTACATCCATCTTCAAAAGCATCTTCTCTTCCTCCAACTGCTCAATTTTCTTCTCGAGCTCTGAACTTCGCTTTACGAAATCTTGCTTCATAATTTCTAATTCTGTTGGTATTATTCGCAATCGTTCCTCCAAAGACTGAGCCTTATCTAAACTTGGTCCCGGGATATTATCGTTGATTCTCTTATTTAGCCACGCTTTGTACTCAGAAGTCGCCGTTTCGTCCGCAGCTAACCTCTTCATCTGACGAGTTGCCGTTTCCTTAATCTTCTTCTTATAACCCTCTCCTGTATAAGAGAACTCGCCCGACCTAACCTGTGTTCTTGCCGGGCACGAACCATCTCGTGGTATTGTCTCATTTGCTAGCAATGGGGCATACCCGATGACTCCCAAATTCCGGGTAGAGGGACCCAATTAAAGTCTCCGCATCTATAAAGGATCTCTCCGGGCATCATCCATGGAGCTCTCCACTCAACGTCTTCTTCCTGAAGATTCTGAAAAATTGCCATCCATCATTCTTCTGTTATATCCTTTCTCCTCGACACAGCTACCTCTTCCTTTATCGGTGAAAAATCCTTATAAAAGGGGCGACAAGAGACTTTATCCATCTTCCAAAGATGCCCACAAAACCATACCATCAATAGCTGTGCACATCCGATAAACCTTCCCTCTCCCGCTCTTCTGCATGCATTTAGCGATCTGAAAGTCTCGGCTAAAATTGCTGGGACAGGTGTGACTTGTTTATCCAAGCGGTCAAATAGATCCACTACTGCCTCATCTATGTGTCTTAGGGCTTTTGGGAAGATGACTAATCCGTAGAGGCTTAAGGCGAGGATATCAACTTTCCTTTGCACATCAGGATGCGACAGGATCAGGTCCCTTAAATTTACCCAAGGAATGCACCTCCCTTCACCCTTCTGTTGAATTTTGGTCGAGATCCACTGTTCACTCATCCCCGTAATTTTCACCAATTTCTTCGCGAGAGGAGGAACATAGGCAGGCCTGATATAAACCTTGTCAGCTTGTATCCCGGGAATACGGAGTAAAGCGGTATATTCTTCTATTGTTGGCACTAAGTCCACTTTCCCAAAGGTGAAGCAGCTGTACGCAGAGTTCCAAGACTGGACCATGGCCCTAAACAGGTGTTTATCTATCTTGACATCCAATAAGTGAGCGATATCGCCATAACAGTGGTAGAACATCTGTTTAGCTTCATCCTCCCAATGGGCCCAGATATCTTGCAACTCTTGAAGCTCATTTTGTGTCACGCTAACACGGGTGAAGTCCCTCAGCTCCGACGTATAACCTTCAACCAAGCTATCTCCTTCTTCTAATTGCAACTTTTCTGACCATGTGCGCACGGCCGCATTGTCCTTTACTTTATCAAGAAAGTCGTTTTCCATAGCAAACTTCCTATTTCAGCAACCGAGCAGAAATTGACACCTTTACTACATGAAATGTCATGCAAGTCAAACAAAACAACACAAGTTAGTATCGCATAATCAAAACAAGCAAAATATCATCAAACGCTTATCTAGGTAACTAACTCGACTCTATGCCTAGGGTAGGCTCTAGGGTTTCTATATGGGGTTCGGTTCTAAAGAAGGGTACCTGAACTAGCAGATTCCTCGATTCTCACCCATTATAGGCTCATATGGACCGAGTTCAGTTCAGGAGGATACATTTCTCTATGGCCATGCGGAGGTGAAAACCTCACGAAGCACATAGGTACAGATGTATCCCGGAAGCAATCCTCTAGCCCATGCGGAGGTGAAAACCTCACGAAGGCTTAGTTTCTTACTCCCACTTAAAGGTGTAACCAACGGTCATGCAATGCAATGCCAAAGTAGTTCACAAGACTCGACACTATAGCACGTGCAAATGCATTAAAAAGAGATACGATTTTTCAAAACGATTTTCCAAATCTTCAATCAGGAGGACAAAATCAATCAATTTACGGCCTAACTCTCAACGTCCCCAGTGGAGTCGCCAAGTTGTCGTAACCTATTTTTTGAAAACGGGAATCGACTTTTAAAAATAAGGAGTCGCCACCGATCTTTATTTAGGTGTGTCGGATCACCTTTGTTTTAATAAAACATTTTGATTTACTAAAACAGTGTTTTTTGGTCTACGCATTTGAGAAAAAGCGGGTCGGAGTCGATTACGTGCAAGGAAGGGTTAGCACCCTTGCAACGCCCAAAATCGGTACCAAATTGATTGATGTTGTCCCAATGTTGAAAACTCGAAAATATTTGGGGTTGAAAAAAATTCTTAAAAAGGAGAGTTATTTCAAGTAGAATTGAATCCCAAGATTTATCTCGTTTCAAAGGAATAAAATGTCACATCCAGCACGTTAGGATATAACATATTTATACTTCGATACCAAGATCATCTTTGGTCTTCAAAGCGTATAAAAATGATATTTGGTTATTTAGTTGAACGACAAATCAACACCCAGCACGTTAGGGTGTAATCTTTCGTGTTTCTAAATACACAAATATTGTCTTGTTTTTTTGAAAAGAATGTTTAAAAGATATCAATTTTTGCGAAAATGTATTTTTATTCTAAACAACAATTATATGTTAATATTTGTATTTTGAACAAAATTATTAAAAGCAATTATGGTATATTAACATTTAAAGAAAGGCAATAAACGGATAATAAAGCAAAATGTGATAAATGATAATTACTACGCTAAAGTAACTATAAATACACGATGAAGCGTAAACAAATATAATAGACAATAAACAAATATAAATCTACTTAACGCATGCTTAAATAACAAATAAAAAGACATGTATACGATCGAGCTAATATAAACATGATATATAGGGATTTTAAATAAATGCATTAAATTACATATAAAAAAAAATATTATGTAACATCAATAAATTTTAACTAAAAATAATAATAATATACGATATAATATCATATAATTTACAATTTAAAAACATGTAACATATAAAAAGTATCTAATGAAAATAATTCTTAGCTAAAAGTAATAACTAATAATTATAGAAACATAATATAATAACAGCAACGGTGATAACAAAATAATAATAATAATAATAATAATACTGATAGTAGTTGATAATAATTATAGGATGATTAAAATAATGATAAAACGGTGGGAATAACAAAAAAACCAAATTGAATTAAAAACAAAATTTCAGGGTAAAATTACAAATTTAAAAAAATGCAGCTAGATGTGATTAAAGAGTGACACAAAAAGGGAGGGACTGAACTCGCAAATTTCCCATTTAAGGTGGAAAGGCACTCATCCAACTTTTCAAACGTCAATGTGCTGGCCTCCACCTTTCTTAACTACCCCACTTTAAAAAAATTAATAAAACCTTTATTACTTATCATTATTATTATTATTATTTTTTAACAGCTTACAAACTCCTTTTTTCAAACAAAACCAGAGAAACAACCTCCCCCTATCTTCTCTTCTTCTACTGGGTTTAGACCCAAATATCACGCCGTCGTCGAGCCACCACCATCCGGTGACCGCCAATGCACAAGAGGGAGGGTTCTAACTCTATTCGAAGCCCGATTCAGGTATAATTCTGTCAGTTCCTTTATTATTATTCTTTCTAGGATTCAAAATAGTAAAATAAAAATGAATAAAAATCAAAAGCAAATCAAAACATAAAATGAACCAAAGAAAATAAAGACCTTGATGCTTCTGTTCAGTCTTTCTATTGCTGATTCGTAAAATTCGCAAAAAGGAAAAGAGAGTTTTCGAGCTTCTGTTTTTTTTTTTTTTTTTCTAATATTTGTAAAAGAACAAAATTAGAAATAAACGGAAAATAGCGAACGATGAAAATTCGAAATAAACCTTTGTTGCTTTTCTTCTTTGATTATTTCAAAAAAATCCTCTCGTTTGTGTGGCTGCTGGGATGGCTTTTATAGCCATTTACAAATGTTTATTTAATCTTCATTGTCTTTTCTCTTCTTTTCTTGCAGGTGCACTCGCGGTGTGGCGATGGCCGAGGGCAAGTAGTGGCCGACCTGGTATGGGCGTGGTATGAGAGGCGTATGGGCGAGGAGGCACGCGGGTGGACAGAGACCCAGAGTAGAGGGGATTGTGGCGCACAACTCTCTAGGGTCCTGAAAATTTCTTTTTCTGTAGTGGGCTAGGGTGTTTTAGGTTTAGCGGGCTAGGTTATTGGGCTTCGGTTTTGGGTTGGGTTTTATTGGGTCATTAACTGTTGCAATTTATTTTGTAAATGGACATTAGACTATTTGGGTTTTATTTCTTTTTCATTGGGCTTTAATGGTTTTATTATTTGAGTTGGTTTAATGGGTTTTATTATCCTAATGGGCCCGCGCAAAATTGGTTATTACAAAAAGTTTTTTAAATTTTATTAATGTTAGTAATGAAATATACGTAAATTACCATGAGAGTTGCCATGTAAATGCCATTCAAATTTTAGCAGTTTATTCTTTTTTTTTTCTGTCAAAATAAAAGTAAATTGACTAAAATTTGAAGGTTGACTATCAAAGAAAAAAAAAGATAAAGTGACAAAATAAATAAATATTAACAACTAAATTTATAATTATCCCTTATAACATAATTGGAATTTTAATAATCTATTTAAATTTTTTGTGTGAATATATGATTTTTTTTTTTTTTGGAATTTGATTAGAACTTAAATCAAGGTATAATAATTTTTTCTATAAATTGTGTGAATTTGGATAGAAGAAATTTACGCCTACAATGGCCAATGATAGCATTTATTATGTGGGCACAATTCAATTAAAAATGGGATCACAAACGCAATTTATCTCAGTGGAACATATAATATTACCGGATTTATACAGAAAAATATCGTCTTTATCTTATGATTCATAATGTTGAAGCTTTATGGTATTATAATAAGCTAAACACCGTGAGGATACCAGCAATATACTGAACTCTCCCCATTAAAACACTTGTTGCTGTTAATTATTTTCTTCACATACTCACACATAAAGACTTTTGTGGGTATGGGCTCCCAATTTCTATTTAAAGTTAGTGATTTGTTTATGGTTTGTGGAATAAAAATAAACTTACGAGATATTAATGAAGAATTTAAAGTGTATATTAATGCCTCTTTTTTTATGGTTTTATTATGGTGTGCAAAACAGGTACTGAGAAATGAGTCTCAAAGATGCAATATAGTTCAATAACTATCTACGTTTTATAATGACAGAAAAAGTCCATTAAGCACTGCAGAAATTCTTTATATAACAATTTAGGAATATAAAAGATGATGAGACAATAAAAAGAAGTTGTTTTTATGTTTTTTGAATGTGTCATACAAATGAAAATTCACTCTTATTTATAGGAGGTCTCATGTCTCTTCATAGGAATATACTACCTAAACGGATAGCCATATATTTAACAATAGATATAATTATTCAATAGATATTTACTTAAATAATTATGACTATTTATTAATAATCAAATGACATAACTTTTCAATGTAAGAGACATAACTCATTATTATAAATAACGACAACTTTTAATTAATAACAAAGTAACTTAACTTTTTATTACTTATATAGTTTTTTTTTTAACTATTGAAATAAAAAATTTTGGCCGTAAAAAATGCATATCTCTATGCTTATGTTTAATTTATTGAATTCCCTTGGCCGATTACCTACTACCGCTGTACATATAGATCCATTTATTTATATATAACCAAAGAATCATCTCATGTGGAAGTTGATATTATCTGTTAATTGTCTTTGAAGTAACCATTTTAACAAACACCTACAAAATATATGCATTTGCTGTTAGCTGTAATGATTTAGAACTTGTGCTGTTGTATCTCAAGGCAATACATGGGCTAAACTCCTTTGATTACATTGATGGGATGGCTTATCATTAAACTACACTACACCCACCCAATTCTATGCTCTTTACGACCAATATGAAAGGAAGGTAATTTTAGTTACCCCTTCCATTACAAAAACATTATTTACTTTTTACACATTAATATTTAGATGATAAATATTATATTTTTGCTATTTCAATTTACGTGAAATCTAAAAATACGTGCTTATTGGAATTCAAACTTAAGACACAATAATATTTAATGTCTACCATTTTAACTAAAATTTCATTTGATCTTTAAATTATTTTTTATAAATTATTTGCTATATAATTCTTTTCCAGTACATTAAACTAGTATCTATTTAAGTAATTCATTAACAATTCTTATAACAAATAAAAAAATTTGATTACATGGTATGATTTAAATGGATTAATACAATAATTTCTTATAACATACGATCTCTTTTGCTGTAAAAGCATTCAAATGTCATACAAGGATTATTTGTTTTGTGAATGCTCCCAAAATAAAAACAAAAAGAGTTGTATATGTTACAAAATCATTGCCTAAATATTATTTATCAGCACCAACATTTGATGTTGAAATAAGAGATGTTGCTAACGTTGTTTTTAGCTATATCAGCTAAGAGTCATACATCAAGTTAGCAAGTTGATGAATGGAAAAGAAACTCTCATAATCAGCACTTGGGATGATAATTGAGAAACACCATGGGAGACTGCGCTTAGTCCCTTTGCCTGATAAATCCCCAGCAACAGCAACGTGGGCAATGAGCTAGCTAAAGCAGTAGCATGCCCTAACTGAAATGAAAGTGAAAGACGAACCTAAATGTTAATTACAACAAAGATTTATATTAACAAGAAATGTATGCCTAACTTAACAACCATGACAATAGCTCAAATGGGTTTTGATTGGAAGATTTACTCTCTTTTTTGTAATTCAGTTAGAAGGTTTGAAATTGGAGAAAAGGAGGTAGTTGTAGTTGTGATAAAGAAGCAAACTCTGAAATAAATTAAATATGATGCCTTGACTTGAATTGAAAATTTTGTAAAGCCCCCCCCCCCCCCCAACAAAAAAAAAACAAAATCACCTTCTCATTTAACTTCAATTCCAAGCAAATTATACAATCGAATGCCTCTCTAACCGCAACCGCCCCTTGCATTTCATGTACCTTCACCTTCCCCAATTCCATATATATTTATTTATTTACATATTCTTCCATTCAATAATATCATTTCAAATTCATCTTTTCTGTGCTATTTACTTTAATATTATACCCAACATTTATTTTTCTTAATTCCATTATATTATCATTTAATTTATTACATAAAACTTTTGCCAATTTTAAAATACGGAATATTTATCTATCAATACATTATTTATGCTTCTTACTAATTTGGTTGACCCCATCTCAATTGTGAATTTATGGAAAAAAAAATCACCATTTATATAAAGTAATTTGAGCTTATTTTTTTCATGTATATATATATATTAAAAAATACAAACACATAATGAAATTTGCACCCATGACCTTAAAATTTTCTTTCCTTTTAACTTTACCATTTGAACTAAAGTCACTTTTAATTTTATTATCAATTTTTAATATATGAATTATTTGCATATCTATATTATATTTAAATAACTTATTGAATTCATGTCACTCTTTAATTAAGCAATTACCAAATTCATGTCACTCTTTAATTAAGCAATTACCAAAAATCCTTCTTTATAAAAAATAATAAACATTATTATAGGGATTTTCTAGTCAATTCAAATTATATTATCATTTTAAAACATATAAAATCTAAAAAATGCAGTTGATGTCATTTGCAACCAAACCTCATACTTTTTTTTTTATGTCTTTATCATTTCAATTAAATTTTTATTTAACTTTTAAATATTTTTAAAAAAGTTACTTCTTACATAAATATTTTTCATTGGAGTTATAATTTAGTATATATTAAATAAGTGATATAAGTGAGTAAATTATAGTTCATCCAACCATTGGATTAAACATTCACGATTTGATGATGATTATCCCCCCCCCCGGGGGCCCCCCGGACCACTCTGGGCTGTTGAAACTTCAGGGATACTAAAAGGAAAAGTACCCTTAAGGCTATCTTGGTAAATATAATCAAACCTAGAGAATATTTAGGTGATTTGATAATAACAAATTTACACAACAAAAAATCACTTCAACAACAAACAAATATGTTAATAACTTAAAATTTATAAATTATTAATTATTAATATATCAAATTTTACTTACAATAAATATTTTAATGATCCAACTGTCAAATTTCATAACTCATTCATATAAATCATATGTGTCAAATTTGACATAAATTTAAAATTTGTAATTATTTAATTTGTATAAAAAAATTTTAAACGTTCTATAAATATTAATATATACAACATTTTAGATTAATATAATAGAGATATTGGATTGATTCAAAAATTTACATACATAATAAATATAAGTATAAAAAACATATTTTCGCATCAAAATTTATATAAATAAAAGTACCTTGGTGAATTTAAAAATTAAAATGTTCATATGGAAGAATAAATTGCTTACAAGAAAAGAAAAAAAAATGAAAATTTAAGAGTGGACATTATTTATTTTACAGTATAATTTATAATATATTAATTATGATTTGAAATGTTTATTATATTATTTAAATTATTAAACTAATTTCTATATCTAACATTAATTAAAAATAAAATATATATTATTTTTGTAAATTAAAAAAAAAACTTAATATGAGGTGGAGTTAACAAACTAGTAATTTGTAAAAGGTGAAGAATTTGGAGAAGTTCTTGGTCAGCGACTCTACCCTTGCATAAGCATAATATTTGAGTTTTGAGTCAGAATTTTGTTGAATCTAAGATAAAACTCATTTATTGGGTAACAATCCCATTTTCATTCCAATTCACTGACTTGAAACTTAATTATTGGTGTTACAATATCTCTTTCACTTATCGCTCCTAGTCCTACTAATATATATAAAATTGTAACCGTAATTGCGAGTCTAACTTACAAACAAAATTATTATTAAGTGTAGATTTAGATAAGTGATATATTTATTTATTTATTTTTATTATTTTAATATTTAATTTTAACATCATTATTATTTTTACATCCAATAATAATTAAAAGCACCACCTATCTAAATTCACTATAAATTTCTCCTTCAACCGTTGTCTCCAAACTTTTTTGATGAAATCAGACGACCCACCCCATCCAACGACGTTTAATCGATTAGAGAATCACAAAATAGATTAAGCAAATGACTTAAATACCCTTAAGGAAATGCTTAATAATGGTTTGAAAATCCATTCGAGGGCAAAGGGTAATTCTGTTTAAACGGTTTTAGAAACCATCAACTTTTTCCTTCCCTCCAATTCTCTCTTGCTATAATAAACCAGTCTTCTTCTTCTTCCACTTTCCTTTTCTTCTTTTGGCTCTCTCCAAACAAACAACAAGAATATATATATTATATATATATATATCTCAAAAAAGAGATTTCTCACTCACTCTCTTTCGCTGTTCTGAAGAGAAAATCACTAGTGTTACAGTTAAGGTTCAGGTGAGCGTCTAATTTTCTCAATTTCAATGAAATCTACTATCTGATGTTTTTGATTCGATATCATTTTTTTTTTAGATTTTTTTTTCTGTTATTCCTAAAAGCTTTTCCAAGCTTCGTTCGGAAATGCAAAACGACAATTTTGCAACCGTCTATGGCGACCTCGCAGCCAAGCAATCGAAAGATCACCAGAGCGACGGAGTTTTCTCTTCCTCCACCACCTCATCCTCCACTTCCGCCGCTTCTGTCTTCGCTCTTTACCATCCTCGCATCCTCATGCAACAACATCAAGATATGATCAACCGCCACAACCTCTGCCTCACTCGCCTCCGTGAAGCTGCAAAGGAAGCCGAGGCACTCCGCGAAGAGAATACCTCCCTTCGATCTGCCAACCGAGACCTCAACAAGCAACTCAGCGCACTGATCCAAGCCTCTGTGCAGAACCACTTTTCATCATCTGATTACAATACCACGCCGTTTGAGTTGGTGAACGCGTTGCGAGGACTTTGTCTCGGTAGTGGCGGTGGAGGAGAGGTAGATGTTTCTGATGAGAGTCCGACGAGTGTGATGGAAGGTGGTGCGGTGGACGTGGAGCGGGTCATGTTACCTAAGAGCATATCTGTTAGGTCTAATGGATATCTGAAGATGATGAATCAAGCTGGAGCCAGTCATCGTGGTAAAACTCGTGGACCAACTCGGACTGGAAATGCCTCTCAACTCAGTGGAGCGGTGAGTTTGATTCTTTTTCTTTTTCTTTTTCTGGTTCTGTTTGGATGCAAATTCGTAATTGCCAGTCCTTTTTGTTTTTATTTTATTTAATGAATGCCTTCTTTGGCTTTGCAATGAAGCAATAAGCTAACTAAATCAATCACGTTAAGACGCGAGTTTCATTATTTAAGACTACTCTCTTTCCTTTAATTTTTATTTTTTAAAATAAATAAAATTGTTTGGGGGCTTTGGCAAGATCCTAATTCAAACGAGTCTGTTACTGTCCTCTATTTTGGCACTATGAGATGACAATTGCATAGTTTAGACAATTTATTAAGCGAGTAAAACTAGGGTTCACATTTACTGTTAATTCAGAGAATTTAAACTCTTTTACTTCCAATCTCCGGATTCACGGGCAGCGTAACTGAAATCTAGTGAAACAGTCCCAAACTTGTTACCCTTATCAAGAAATGTGCTTGGACATGTAAGGTTTGTGTATTTATGAACAGTCTTGTGGCCGCTGGCCGTAAATTAGAAATTAAAATGGAATTATTCATTTATATATATAATAGTAAATGCGAACAGTAATAGGTTTACATTTGATTCTTGTTCTCCTTAAGTCCTGAAAATGGAAATGCTGACTAATCCTTTTAGGTGAATGTGCAGCAGAAGGTGTACGTTCAGGGCGGAAAGAAGGAGGAAGAGCCGCTTGAATTGGAAGTGTACAACCAAGGCATGTTCAAAACTGAACTCTGTAACAAGTGGCAAGAGACTGGTGCCTGTCCTTATGGCGATCACTGCCAATTTGCTCACGGCATTGAAGAGCTCCGCCCTGTAATCCGCCACCCTCGCTACAAGACTGAGGTTTGCAGGATGGTCCTTGCTGGTGATGTCTGTCCCTACGGGCATCGATGCCATTTTCGCCATGCACTTACTGAACAGGAGAAGTTCATGGACCACCTCAAGCCCAGGAACAGGTAAATAATGGGAGAACAACATATTGGTTGCTTGTTGTAGAGATCAATGTTCATAATCATAATCATAATCCTGAACCCCCAAAAATTTGTTAAAAGTATTATATGCATAAGGTAGGAAGGAAGTTTACAGGTATGGTGGACGTATATACAATTGGAATAATTAGAATCATAAAAAACACACAAGTTAGTAGATGGAGATTGGAAGAGGCTTTGTGGTCCCGGAAGGTGGGAGATTTGTTGAGGTTATTAGAGGTATCCACTTTTTTTTTTTTTCTTAATATCATTGTTTCTTCAAGTATGATATTAAAGCATAATCCTTACTTGGGATGTTTGGTGTGCTTAAACCAATCCAATGTGGAACAAAAAGAAAAGAAAAGCATTAATAGTGATGATGTTCTTGATTCTGGCAAATTAAGCATCTTCTGTTTGGAGTCAATATGATCTTGGTATTGTTAGTGTCATATAACTTTGATCAACCATTTTAAATGTGATACGGTTTTACTGTATGAACAACAATATAAAAAAAATTATGGCAGAAAATTGAATTGTGATTAAAAACACTTTTTATGTGACACGGTTTTACTGTATAAACAACGATATAAAAAAAATTATGGCAGAAAATTGAATTATGATTAAAAACTCTTTTTTTAAGGAATTTTTTCCCTTATGTTTGTGTCACGAGGCCATTATCATGATAAGCTTCTCTCGCATTTTTTACTATCCAGCCAGTAAGGAATTGAACAATAAAGGGCTGTTCATATACCACTTAAGCAGTACCTTCTTCCTAAGAAACATGTTTGATTTGCAATGCACTCTCGCCTATATGCCCAAAACCTCACTTTTTCTTCTTCGATGTGGAACTAATGTACTGTAAGTCTTTTAGAGCCTTTGACATAACATATGCTAGGTGACCAGTAGTTTGGTTTTGCCCATGGAGTAATGGAATTTTGAATTCAAAACTTTATATATACTAAAAATTGGGAGATCCACTTTGTTAATGAAAATTAATAAAATTTTCAAAAATTTTATAAAAGGGAAAAATTAGAAATATAAAAGGAGTTATTTTGGGTCTTTATTCTAAAAAATAAAAGAAATGTATAATATTGTAAAGAGAGGATAAAATTTTAGTTTTCTAAAATAAATATTATATTTTTTTATAAGTAAAAAAAATTCAAAATGGAAAATGGTCCATTTTATAAGTAAATATTATATTGTATAGATGGACTTTCTATAGGGCCCATTTTACTGACATGATTTATCACCACTTTAGCGACTTTGGCGGCTTCGCCAGTTACTCAAGATTCACGATTATTTCATTTCCTAATTCTAGCAATGTACAGTGGTCAAATAGGATCATTTTCTTCTCGAGATATTTTACTTTTTTTTCATCATGTGGGAGTTCGAATTAATTCCCGTTTATCTACTTCTATCCATGTAGGGGGAAAGAAATGTCTGTACTCGGCTACAAAATTTATTTTGTACACTGTAGAGGGTTTCGTTTTTATATTAATAGGAGTTTTGGGTCTCGATTTATACGATTCTAATGAACCAACATTAAATTTTGAAACATTAGCTAATCAATCATATCCTGTCACAATGGAAATAATATTCTATATTGGATTTCTTATTACTTTTGCTGTCAAATCGCCGATTATACCCTTACATACGTGGTTACCGGATACCCACGGGGAGGCCCATTACAGTACTTGTATGCTTCTAGCCGGAATTTTATTAAAAATGGGAGCATATGGATTAGTTCAGATCAATATGGAATTATTACCCCATGCGCATTCCATATTTTCTCCCTGGTTGATAAAAGTGGGTACAATGCAAATAATTTATGCAGTTTCAACATCTCTTGGTCAACGGAATTTTAAAAAAAAGAATAGCCTATTCCTCCGTATCTCATATGGGTTTCATAATTATAGGAATTGGTTTGATAACTGATACAGGACTCAACGGAGCTATTTTACAAATAATATATCATGGCTTTATCGATGCTGCACTTTTTTTCTTGGCAAGAACAAGTTATGATAGAATGCGTCTTGTTTATCTCGACAAAATGGGCGGAATGGCCGTTTCAATTCCCAAAATATTTAGTAAAACATTTCATGGCCAATCAAAAAAAAAAATCAATGTTCTAAAAACTAGATCAGAGATTGAGCCAATCAAGTCTCGTGATTACCGGTTGAGCCTTTTCGATTATCAATTCAACCGATCAAACCGTTTGAATCAATTGGATCATTTTTAAGAGTTTCTAAATAAAAGAATCATGTACATTTGAAATGATGATGAAAATTATTCTTGTTTAGAAAACAAATATGAAGATGCCCTATTCTGAAAAGAAGATGTCAAAATTAATCATGAAATTAAAGAAGAATTCTTCGAGGCATTCATTGAAGAAGATGAATATTGTGATTCTCAAAGCTTAATTGTGCACCATATGTTGAATGCATAAAAAGGGAGGGGGGACAGCTCGAAACAAAAAGATAATATATTCGCACTCGAAGCCTAATCCAATGGAAACTTTGTTCTCTCATCTTTGATAGTGGAAGTTGTGCTAATGTGTTGAGTACACTCTAAGCCATACAATCTTCAATAGCTTAATTGAAGTTAAGGTAATTAAACATTCTTTCATTTCTTTTAAAATTGGAAATTATACTTATGAGGTTTGGTATGATGTAATTTCCATGCATGCTAGCCATCTACTTTTAAGGGGACCATGCCAGTTTCAATTGAGATGTGGTTCATCATAGTAAATTGAATCGTTACTCTGTCATCTTCAAAGGAAAGAAATACACGTTGACTCCACTATCTCCTAAATATATATACCGATATCAACTCAAGATGATGATATTTTGTGAGAAGGTAAAGGGAAGTAAGGAACATACTTCTAAAAAGGTTGACAAAAAAGAGACCACTAAAGGAAAAAGGCAAAATAATGATCCAATGGTATGTGCATCCTCTTATGAAAGAAAACAGAGGACAAATAGATCAAGCTATTTTACTAAGGAAAGAGATGTTAGGAGAACCTTTATTTTGAAACAAACCTTTTTCCTACTTAGGTTCAAGGAAAATTTTCTAACTTTATCTAACCTTAAGAAAAAAATTTCTAGTTTCTTTATATGTTTTTCATAGGATTGTGCCGATATGTTTCCCAAAGAGATGCCTAAAGGATTTCCACCTTTTCGAGGTATTGAACATCAAATTGACTTCATTCCTAGTTCCATTAGTCCAAATAAACTAGCTTATCAAAGTAATCTTGATGAGACAAAGGAATTGCAAAAGCAAGTGGAAGAACTTTTGGAGAAGGGATTAGTTTGAGAAAACTTAAGCCTGTAAGCAATTATGATATTATTGGTACCTAAAACGGATGATAGTTTTCAAATGTGCATTGATTGTAGAGCTATTATTGGTACCATCAAATATATGCATAGTGTTTCTATTTTCATTAAGATAGATCTTAAAAAGTGGTTATCATTAAATTAGAATTAAAGAAGAAAACGAATGGACAATTGCTTTTAAAATTAAATAGGAACTTTATGAATGGTTAGTTATGTCTTTTGATTTGACTAATACATCTAGTTATTTTTTTAGATAGTTGAATCGTGTTTTAAGGCCTTAGGGAAATTTGTTGTGGTTTACTTTAATGGTATACCAATCTATAGATACTTGTATTAATGATCATGTTAAACATGTTATATTAGTATTAAAAGTTTTAAGGGAACAACAACTTTATGCTAATATTAAAAAGTGTACTTCTTTCATCGATAAATTAATCTTTTTAGGTTTTGTTATTAGTGCTAAATGTATCAAAGTTAATGAACAAAATGTAAGAGTCTTTTGTGAGGCATGTTCCTTAGTCGATTTTTGAGGTGAGATCCTTCTATGGACTTGCTAGTTTTTATCATCGTTTTGTGAAAGATTTATCCATTGTTATTGCCCCTTTGATCGAAATAATTAAAAAGGATGTGGGATTTAAATCGGGTGAAAAGCAAGACATGACTTTTAACACCTTGAAAGTTTAATTATATAGCTCACCCATATTAAAGTAACATGTTTTTCTAACATTTTTTTTAACTTGAATGTGATTCTTTTAGTGTTGGGATTGGTGTAATTTTGATGTAAGAAAAGAGACCTATTTGCATTCTTTAGTGAAAAGTTGAATGTCACTCATCTAAATTATTCTACCTATGATAGGGAAGTTTATACCTTAGTTCGAGCATTTGACATATGGCAACATTACTTGCTTCCAAAGGAGTTTTTCATCTGTACTGATAATAAATCTTTTAATCACTTAAGGTCAAGGTAAGCAAAATAAAAGGCATGCTAAGTTGGTCGAGTTTATTGAGATTTTTCCATATGTAATTAACTATAAGTAAAATAATGATAATGTTGTAGCTGATAATTTATCTAGAAGATATTCCTTAATGACTACTTTGAGTGTTGGCATTCTAGGATTTGAACATATTAAGGAATTATATGTTGATGATTCTAACTTTGCTTCTATATTTAATGTAGCGGCCCAATTTTAACAGATGCCAGAAAATACTATTTTAGAACCCAAATCCATAAACTGAGTCCACGAGATTATAATAGGAGGATTTATGAAGTTAAAATGAATGTATATTAATAAACGATTGAGTAATTAAATCAAGAAAATCATTAATTAAAGTTTAGGGACTAAATTGTAAAAGTTAAATCGTTATTGAATTTTAAATTAGAAAATGCTTGAGGACTCGATTGACAATTAACCAAAGGATCCAAAATGGTTATTAAACCATTGTTTTGTATAAGATAGTGGAAGTGGGTGATGAAATCCACTTAATCATCTATTATAACTATAATATAGAAAATAAACTTAAATTTATTAAACAAAGCATGATTAGTTAAACTAATTAAATATTATTCTAAGTATATATATTTATAAGTAAGAGATGACAACATTATCATCTTTCCCCTTTGATTTAGTTATCCATGCCCTAAAAAGAAGAAGGAAAACTTCTTCTTTTTTCCATTGTGATCCAAAATTAATCAAGGTAATTAAGTTCTTTCCTTAAGATTTTTATGAAATTTGAATCATGAGAGCTTAATTTAGCTAACTCATGTATTGATTTCTTCAATTGTTAGATGTTTAGAAAGTTATCATTAAAGTATAATTGATAAATTTAAACTTGAACTTGAAGAGATTGTTAGTTAGTGAGCTTGGATTATGTTAAATATTAAATTAGAGATTAAGTTAAGTTTTATAGATAATTTTATGACATTATGAGCCAAATTAAATAAAGTGAAAGTTGTTAGGAAATTATGCTGTAGACTAAAAGTGCAAGGTCCCTAATGAAAGAATATGAAATTAGATTTTTATTCGATGTTAAATATCGAAAAATACAAGTATTTCGGACATTAGGATTCAAAAGGGTTAAATAGGGTCATACATCTCATGACATTATTGTTGGTGAGCCATTGAATGGCTATTACATGTCTAACTTATTCCATTGATTGTGTGTCTATATACTTGTATAGAGAAAGACTTGGAAAGAAGTGAAGCAAACAAAGGAAAGACTAAAGTTGTTGATTAAGCCTTAAGAGAAACCTACTCATTTTTGTGTTTTGGAAGGTAAGTTGTTGTGGAACTTACTATCTTTCCTTGTTTGTTATGCATGCTTGTGTGAATTCTTTAGTTAATAATATTAGTAGTATGTGTCATGTTAAAAATAAACGAACTAGACATGCTTGGCAAGAATTGTGAATAAGATGAAATGGATACTATGTGAAGTATGGAATGCAAGTATGTATATATACGTAGTAAAATGCTTGTTGAGATATGCCTAAGAAAAGGGTCAATGATCTTTATTATGTTATATGATAAGTATATGTTTCGTATAAAGCTACAACTTATGAAATATGAAAATTAAGATGTAATTGTTAGAACTAAACGTGTTATTATTAATGATATATGCCCATGTAAACTTGATAGAAAGGATAGGATACAATTGGCATGCCAATAAGGTCATATGTACGCTCTTGTACAGGTTTCGGTAGTGATATGAAGAATATTTTATGTCATTGGATGATTTATCATTTTTTGTGGATCATCGAATATGAATTATCTCTAAGGAGACCTTAATGTAACACCCCTAACTCGTATCCGTCGCCGGATTAGGGTTACGAGGCATTACCGAACAAGACACAACTTTCGAACAATTACATATGCACACATGTCATATTTGTATAATTAATACATATGTCTGATTAAACATTAAACAGATATTATAAACCATAATACAAATACAATCCATACCTCAAAATTTCAACCAGATCCATATCGTGCATATTATCGTAATTACACTATTTGAATCTTATATACACTTCATTCAAGCATTTAAATTATCAAAGTGATAAGATAACCCAATTACATTATAAATACCATGTGCATACATATTGACATTCAAGCATATGTCTTATCATTCTATACGTCAAATATACTGCTTCATACCTCTTCACAGGTGCATATTAACTAAACAAATAATATAACATGACTTATAGTAAATTAACATATGCAGTATTATCATTTTCAAAAAATGGTAAATAATAGATTTTAGCCATTATTCCATTATACGCATATCACCATAGTAAAATGAACCATTTGTTTAATGCATTAAATACAAATTATAGTATACTCATTTTGCATATTCAATAACCAATTCAACCTACCAAATACGTAGGCTATATAACAAGTTTCATATGCTCATTCATACAACTATCAAAATGGTATATGATTTACTCATTCTTTCTTAATAAACTTTATAATCTAACTTACCTAATTCACATATAATCATCGTGTTAAAACTTAGTATAATTCAATATTTAAATGGTCATAATCTAAATGCATTAACCGAATTTAAACATACCAAATTCTTATGTTATATATATATATCATGTCAAATTTCATATGCTCTATCATATTAAAAATCTCTATATTCGGTCATCTAATCTACTTCCATACCAAATACATCAAACCTATTCTATCAATTCAACCAAGAGCACTCAGCATTACATACACACCATATATCATATTGCGTACTTATCAATATGAATCTAATGCCATAACCGAATATGTTCATACACAACTGTTCACCAATTTTAAACCAAATACCCATGTAAGCTTACCATTTCAAACCGACACAATTAACCATTTTACAACCAATATATGTATCCATTCATTTACTTCATTACTAGGCCGAATCATAAGATCACTCACATATGCAAATCAAACATAATCGAACTCAAGCATAGAAATCAAACACATCAAGCATTTAACCAAGAACATATATAACCAAGCGTAAACATAATAATCAAGCCATTTTCGCATGGCTTTATATATATACAACTTCAAAACTAACCAAAAACATAAGCTAGCCTATACATGCCATAGGTTCAAAGTTCAACTTTAACAAAATACCGAAATAGAGATCAATAGTGTGATAGATTTCTCTGATGATCCCCGAGCTTGTAACTAGCTTCCAAAATCTATAAAACAATGAACAAACACATACACAGTAAGCTTGAATAGCTTAGTAAGTCATAAGCAATTAATTTATTAAACTAACATTAGTATTAAAATCAACTAAGCCGAATCAAGAAATCATTAATCAAATACACATTTTCATGCTTGAAACTTATATACCATCACATGAACCTTATCAATATATATTAACTTTACTGAATACACAATTATTCATAAGCTTATAATTCTCACTTTCATTATGCATATTTCATATATTCATCTCAAATATATACTTACCTTGCTTTTCCAATCATTTAACTTAACACATACCTGATCTTTAGCTTGATTTCACATTCGATCTTATCTCGATATTGCCCGTTAAACCATTATGAATTAATAAGGATACTTGAAAAGCTCGTACAATGCCAATGTCCCAGACGTGGTCTTACATGTAATCACATATCGATTCCACTGTCCCAGACTGGGTCTTACACGAATCAAATACGATGCCAATTTCCCAAACATTATCTTACACGTAAATCACAAGTCGATGCCAACGTCCCAGACGTGGTCTTACACGAAAAACACACATCGAAATCCTATGTCATGACATATGTATCCTAACTATTCCTAAGGTTCGTACGGGGCTTTCGGACGTCGTAACTCGATCGATTCAAGCTCGTAAACAATGCTCCCATGCTTAATTCAGTTCGACAAGTATATTTATACAAGTAATAATTCAATTCGGCATTATTAAAATATATACAATCAAATTTAACGACATTTATTTACTTATGAACTTACCTCGGTAAAAACGGACGAACAGGACAACTATTCGACAACTTTAGATTTCCCCCGATCCAATTCTGATTTCCTCTTTTCTTAATCTAAATTAGTATAAATTAAACTTATTAAATCATATATTCATTCAAATTTATCCAAAAACACATAAATAGACAAATTACACTTTTGCCCCTAACATTTCACATTTTTCACAATTTAGTCCCTATTTCATAAAACACAAAATTTTCAAAATTTCACCACACCCATGCTTGGCCGAATTTCACTAAGTTCCCTAGCAGTCCATTTCTTTCATTTATTTCACATTTTAATCCTTCAATTTATTATTTTCACAATTTAGCCCAAATTCATCAAAAATTCAAATACAAAACATATTAATCTTACAACATATATTTATTTTCTATCATCAAACACAAGATTCATCAAGCTTTCAACAATGACAAAACACAAAATCATCATCAAATTCAGAAATTGAAACATGGGCTTGATAGATTACATAGCAACGATCTCAAAAACGTAAAAATTATCAAAAACCAAGCTAAATACATACCTTCATTGGACTTGGACAAGGCCGAACCTAAGAACTCTCTTTTCTTTTCTTGTTCTTTTAACATTCGGCCAAGATAAAACAAAAATGCATGGCTTTTTATTATATGTTTTATTATAATTAACATTAATACATTAATTACCATTTTAGCCTTTTTATTTTCATTTAAAATCCACTAACCATTGGTTTGTATGTCCATCCAATATTTCAATGATATAATAACAACATAAGGACCCCACATTAAAAAGAACATAGCAATTCAGCACTCACACATTAATAGCTAAGTCCTTTTAGTAAATCGGACACTCAAACGATAAAATTAAATCATGAAAATTTCACAGATATCAATTCACACATTATAAACACAGAAAATAATATTTAAATATTTTTTTTGACTTGGATTTGGGGTCCCGAAACTACTGTTTCGAATAGGATCTAAATCGGACTGTTACAACTGATGTGGTGGAGGGATGTATTTATGTATATATATGTCTTTGATGCATTTGGGCCTTACACTTACGTGGCTTGGTTTGGTGTAGTTATTACTCTTTTGAGCTATCTTGGTGTGGTGTAGTTCATACTTGTGTCCCAGTCCATTTTTACTAAGGTTGCATTGGGTGAAACATTAAATTGCATATGAATTTGAGTAATGAAAAATGAACTCGATATGGCAGTTTATGAATCCCTCTAGATATAATTGTCATGGTATGGATGAGTAACCCATTGGATGGAATTGATAACTATATAAATCCATAAGTAAGGGCATGGTTCTTTAATGCTTTTGGTTGTAGTTATTATATTTTGAATGTATATATTTGCTTACGTACGCTTACCTTGCCTTGTAACATTATGTGCCTTGTTTAGCTAGATTTGTGCTTAGTTCACTTGGCATTTAATATGCTCACCTATGATCAAGGTAAGTATAGTAAATTCCATTTTGAACATACTAACCATTGAATGCTTACCTACCACTTTTGTTTCTTTATGTGTAAATCCTCAACTATCGAAATTCTTAAAGTCGGCTTGGGGCGGAAACCACACTATCCATAAGACGATAAGAGTATGTTTATTTTTTTATCAAATGTTGTGAAACATACATATCTTTTATAAGTAATTGTCAAACTTATGTATAGAAGTGTCAAGCTTGACATTTTTATGAAATAGCTAAAAAATGTCTAGTTCTTTATTATATATTGTTGATCAAGTCATTTTGTTATAATAAGCTTTATGATTTTCTTGTGTATAAGTTTAGTTGATATGGTATGGTAACAAGTTTATTGGATGGTAATTTTACATTTGAAATAATGCCTACAATGTATTTTGTTGAGTTTTTAGGTCACTTAGACCATTTGAGATTGGTATCTGGTAAGTTTAGAGAAAAAGATGCAAAATTTAGGAAACCTGTCCTTATAGTGGTGAGACACTCTCATTGGTGTCACGACATTAAGCCTTTACACCCATAGTCGTGACATTCCCCTGTTTGAAGTCGTGACCATCAACCCACTATCTTCAATGTCCCGACTTGCCTTCTACCATCAATGCTCGCTATGTTTTCCTTTTTAAGTCGCGACATCAGGTTACTATCTTCATGGTTGCAACTTAACCCTTTTGAAGTCGTGACATTAACCTACTACCCACATTGTCGCAACACTACTCATTGATGCCGCGACAACACCCTCATGTTTTGATAGTTTTTACGTTTTAGTCCCTCAATTGTTGTAACACCCTTAACCCATATTCATCGCCGGACTAGGGTTACAAGGCATCACTGAACATAGCACAAGTCACCACAACATCCATAACTCACATAATCACAACCGAACTCATTTTGAACAGTTTTGTTTAAAAAAAAATAGATTTAATCAATAATATGCATACTGTAATTCCCTCTAGCAAATTCATGGATTTACAATTTGCAATAAGTAACAAGAATACTACTTATTTGTAAGAACATAACCGAATTAAAATACCAAACATTTCTCTCATTGCCCAAACACATATAATGATCTTAATACACATGCATGATTGTCACTATAACCGAATATGCAATATACCATATAAATGATTTCTACTTTATCCACATTTCAATCATTCACTTCATTAGTAGCCTTCATTAATCCCTAACTCAAACATATGCAAGTTCACAAACGTCAACTTTCCAAGGATAGTAAGTATAAGTCATAAACTAAAACCTCATGCTAAATCATATGCATATATATACTTATCATGCACTAATATCAACATTTTATATTCGAAGTTCAAGCAAAACATATGCATTTTACGAACCCAATCATTTAGGCGTTACATCATTAACATTTAAATCAAGCCACATGAATATCCATCACATATAATATACTATATGACATAATTCTAAAATGAGCTATTTACTAAATAAAATGCATGACATAATAGACATGTTAATTAACCAAACTACTAAGCATGCTTGCTTACAATGCTGATTTTACCATTATAATGAGCAAGCATTAAGGCCGAATACAATCAAGACCATAGTATCATAATTTAGTCATTTCATTACTAAATCACATAAATTGAATTTGATACACATGCACCAATTTCATTCATAACCGAATAGGCTATCCAAGTACATATCCATTAATTCCACGTATTGCCGAATGCAAAGTTTATAAAACATATTCATGTTTCCATATAAAACATCAAAAGTAATGTATACCCAATCTTATCCCATACTTGATGAACTACCACATATATTCACTTTCCAAAGAGCTAGCAAAGATTCATATCAAACATACATATACAAACATAAATACTTGGTATGATTTATAACACATTCATACTCATCATCCAAGCAAAACTTGTACTCTTACCTTAATCAAGACTTGCATAACTTTAGGTTATTTAATATTAAGACAAGCCATTTTCGCATGGTTTATATACATCAACAAAATGTCATTCAAGCATTAAGCTAGCTTATACATGCCTTAAATTCAAAAATTCAACTTTTAAGGTACCAAAATAAGTCGATAGTGCGGGTGACTTCGATGACGATCCCCTGAGCTTGTAGCTTGATCAAAATCTATAAAACAGAGTGAAAAACACACAGAGTAAGCTAACTAGCTTAGTAAGTCTTAAGCAAATTTAATAATTCGAGTAATTATTCAATTAGGTTAAATCAAACGAATTCTTAACATAAATAAATAATATGACATTTATATGCTATCATAGTCAAATATCAATGTCCATATATATAACAAAATATTTATCATCATTTACTTAAAAGTAGAACTCATCAAAAACACATCACATGAAAGTTATATATATATTTCTATATATATATATATTTCTATATATATATATATATATATATATATACGAATAACACCTTCCCTGTACATATAAAGTAAGCTCCTACAACCGAAAGTATCTAAATACAATCCCACGCATTCGATAACACACATATACATATATTCCACATGACCCGATGAATATACAAATTATCTCATATAACCGATTATATATATCTATACATATCTGTGTATATAGATATACATACATGGACATCTTTAAACAACTCTCATGTTTTCAAGTAAACAACATCCACATAACATAATTTATCCATATATCCCATCAACCAAATGTACAACACATTTATTTCATCATGTTATTTGCTCATTGACATCACATATAACATATAAGTATGTAAATACATACCTTACCATCGAATTAACAAAAAATCATTTGCATAAGCTTAGGCTTACTTGATTTGTTCCATAACTTAACCATTTCATAGTCTAAACTCGGAATTGTAAATCACCGGTATAAAACCTGCTAGGCGTCAGCCTGAACTACACACCGGCATTAGGCCTGCTAGACCCGAGGTCCGAAATTTAAACACCGGCATTTAGCCTGCTAGGAAATAAGCCCGATATAATGCACCGGCACAAGGCCTGCTAGGCAATAAGCCTGATATAGTTCACCGGCACAAGGCCTGCTAGGCAATAAGCCCGATATAATTCACCAGCACAAGGCCTGCTAGGCAATAATCCCGATATAATTCACCGGCACAAGGCCTGCTGGGCAATAAGCCCGATATAGTTCACCGGCACAAGGCCTGCTAGGCAATAAACCCGATATAGTTCACCGACACAAGGCCTGCTAGGCTCAAAGCCCGAACATTCATATTACCGAGCCAACTCATTCACATTACACATTAGCAATATCACTTATATCACATATAATTCACATCACATTTACATAGTGAACTCAATTAATTCAACTACATTTCATTGCTAAATTACTTTAACACATTCGGCTTTGTCATAATTCAATCCACAAATTCATAAATTCAGCATGTATACTAGGTCATAATTGATACTTACGGTATTAACTTGCTTAAGGACTTACCTCGAGTATCGTCGGACGACAAGAATCGGTTATTCGTTAACTTTTGCTTTTCCCCGATCCAAGTTCGTTTTTCTTTGTTCTTGATCTAAACATATTCAATTTAAGCTCATTCAAACACATTTCAATTCAATTTAGTCCTAAAACACATAAATGGGCAAATTACCATTTTACCCCTAATGTTTCACACTTTTACAATTTAGTCTTATTTGCACAAATCACAAAATACACAAAATTTGATTTCACAACCTAAGGGCCGAATATTCATAGAGTTTATACAAGTCCATTCATTTCATTTTTTTTCACATTTTTAGTCCCTCAAAAATTTATTTTTGCAATATAGCCCAAAATACTCAAAATCACCAAAAATCTCAATACAAAACATGTTAATCTAAAACATATATTTCATATTTCTTCAATTAACAACAAAAATCACAACTAACCATCAATGGCATATCACAAAATCTTCATTAAATTCTAAAATTAGGGTATGGGTTTAATAGTATACTAAGCAACAATTTTAAAAACGTAAAAATTATCGAAAACTAAACAAAAATACATACCCTAATTAAGCTTTCCTTATTGTCGAAACCTTGAGCTTCAACTATGGTGTTTTTCTCATCTCATAGAAAGATAACGCATGTGTCTTTTATTTTTATGATGTTATATATATTTAACATATAATATAATATAAAAGTTAACTTATAATATAAATAAATAAATAATAAAACATATTAATGATTACTTAAACAACCATGCCGTCCACTATCATGTAACATGGGCTAATTGCCCTTTTAAGACTCCATTTTTAAAAGCCACTATCAAATGGGTACTTTTCGCTATAGTTTATAACTTTTACGCTTTACACGATTAAGTCCTTTTATTCAATTAAGCACACAAACAATCAAATTTTCATACGAAACTTTCACACATAATAATTCACATATAATAAACACATAAAATAATATTTAAAAAATTTTCGGACTCGGATTCGTGGTCCCGAAATCACCGTTCCGATTAGGGTCACATTCGGACTGTTACAATTGTTACTGAAGTATCATAAGAGATTTCATAAACATACCTATGACTCGGATTTTGATAAATAATGTTTTTATAAGCATTAAAACTTGATTATCCTGTATAATTTGTCTTTTGAATATTGAAATAAAACCGTACTTGCTTTAGCAATGAATGTAACATCTCATATCTTGAATTCGACGATCGGGTCAAAAGTAAGGTATTATATTTAATACATGTGAAAGTGGTGTTTTTGACAAATTGTATAATCAGTTAATATATATATATGCATTAAGGTCGAGTGAGGTAATCGATTGATTTGTTTTGTCAATTCGGTTTCAATTTTGAAATTCAAAACCATTTAAGCCAAATTACCCAAATTTGCACCTATTAAATATACTATATATTTAAACCCAAACACAAACCCAAATACAAATTCAATACTAATTAAACCCAAACTCAAACCTAAACCCAATTTAAACTTTATTTAAAATGCAACCTAAATAAATATAAGCCCATTCCAATTTAAAAATTAATATAAAGATAATAATATTAATAAAAATTTAATATCAATAAAAAACAGTAAAAATTTATCAATAAAAAACTAACAGTAAAACCTAAATTCTCAAATCATAAAAAAGAACTTAAAAGTAAAATCTAAATTCTCAAATTATTAAAATTAAATTTATTAGTAATGTTGATAAGTATAACACTAGTTACCATATTATTAAATTATTGAATTAAAATATTATGTTATTATATATTTTATATTATTATTAAATTTAAATTTATAGATTTAATAATTATTAATTTTATAAAATATAATTATAGTATTAAAAATATTTTGTAATCAATTAATTATTTTAAAAAATTATTTCACTTCATAATTTAACATAAAAATTTACTATCCATTACTTTTGCTATTAAAGTTTATTAAAATTTAACATAAAATTTTAATATAAATATCTAAGGTTTAAGAACACAATTTCATAAAATAAATAATTTTTATTTGTTTTATTTTATTTTAAGTAATATAATAAAATTATATTAGTTATTAATGTTTATTATGGATGTTCAGTTATAAATTCTGTCTTTTTCGGGCTTTGGGTTTGATTTATTTTAAATTCGAGACAAATCGATCTAAGACTTTGATTAAAACAGGTTCAAGCTTTCTCGAGCTTTGATTTTATCAAGTTCAAATTTTTTTTATCTCAAATTTTCTCGAGCTCGAATCTATTATGTGTTTGATGCTTTCTCAGACATGAATCATTACAAGCTTAAATCAATAGGTGCAGACTTTGGGGGATAAACCTATTTTACAAACTCTAATTTTGAGGGTTAAACTAAAATTTTTTAGAATGATATTAAACTTGGAAAAAAAAAAACTATAGAAACTTGATATAACTTTTGATTTAGGAAGGATTTGATTTAGTTTGATTCAAGAAAGAAAAGTTTATGATATTTGAATTTTGAAAATTTCAGTTGTAAAATTATTTTCAAATCCTTGTATAAAATTGAGTTGGATTTGCACAAATCCAAAACCATACCTTTTATTGGATATGCAAATAAAGAATTTGAATTTGAAACAACGCATTAAGTACTTTCACTTTTAGATATTGCTTTATAACTCCTCTAATTATTGATAAAAATTTAAAATCATCTTTCAATGTAATTATAGTTTTTTAAATTTTGATTTCAGTCCTTCTGTGTTTTTCTAAATTTTCTTTTAAGGACTTATGCAAATGTTTACACGTTCCTTAGTCCTTTAAATTTCAACCTGATTTAAATATGTAATTGCAGCTTTTTTAAAAAGACATAGAAATTATAAAAAAAAAATAGATATAACTATTACAGATTAATACGAAAATAAAGTATTCCTAACACAGTTAACATATTGTTGTTAATTATATTTAAAAGTCAATTATGAAAAAAAACAACTATAAACTTTAAATATGGACAACAAACATAAAAAATACTAAAAAAATATAAATATTAACTGTAGGATTAAGCTACACATTAATACCATATTACTTATATGAATCATATTCCAGTTTACATTTTGTAGGGAAAGAAAGTGGTGAATACATAGCTTCAATATCCAGTTTACATTTTGGAATAGAATTTCTTTAGACAAACATATTTAGTAATTGACACAACTTTTGTCTTTAAACAATTCACAATATTTTTACAATAAAATTAAGTTATAACACAATAGCGTACCACTTCATGAATTGAATCAAATGGGCCCTTTAAGAGCCCATGAAATAGGCGTAAGTATCCGATAAAAATGGACAATTTATTAAAAATATACTAAAATTTAAAAAAATTATGGAAATGGGTTGAAAATTTAATTATTTACGGAAAAAGGCCATTTACCCCCAAAACGCGTCCACATCAGCGCGTTTTGGGAGGATGAACAAAAAAGTGCGTCCACGAGGGAGCACTTTTTGCCACATCAGCAAAAAACGCTTCCTTGAGGGCGCACTTTGCTGATGTGGCAAAAACGCTCCCCCAAGGACACGTTTTAGCCCGTGTTTTTTTAAAAAAAAACTATTCTTGAATTTTTTAAAAATTTACAAGAATAAACATTTATAAAGGCTCAAAGTGACAACATTTTTTTTAAGGTGTCATCAATTAATAAGGAAATATAACTTACAAAGGAAATCTTTATATAGACCCAAAGTCACATTTCCCTTGTTTTCTTGAGCAAAGTGGGATATGAGATATGTGTATATATAGACTCATGAACAGTTTTGCAGCTTGTTCCTAAACAATGTGGGATTCCTTCCTCTTTTAACTAACAACATGAGATGAAAGACTACACTATATTTGATTTTTTACTTAGAGTTTAAATTTTTTTATAAAAAGTTAACATTTGTTACATTATAAATAAAACTTTTAAACTCTATAAGTAAAAAAAATATAAAATATAAAATGAGTATGGTAAAATATTAAAAAAATAAATATTTAAAAAATTACTAGTAGTTGAGTGATCATTTTGTAAGTTTTTATAATTCGATAGCTAAAAAATATAGTTAAGTGACTACTAATGTAATTTAATCTAGATATAAAATATGAAAAATAATTATTATATTTTATGTATATTTTATATTTCTATAAAAAAACTAATTTAACATAATTATATACTATGTTTAAATAGATTATCTATCTAGTCAAAATATATCTGAAATAAATTTATCGGCATTCATTAGGTGATGAAAATTAAATTAAATTAGAATTAAAAAAATTAATTAGTATAGTATAATATTAAAAATAAATAAATATTTAAAAAGATATATCAATTTTTTAAAATTACAAAAAAAATACTATTTGAGTACCAAATACTCACCATTTATTTATTAATCAAACATTCATAATATAAAATAAAATAAATAAAAATTAAAAGTATAACTTCTAAATTTAAATAATGGAAAATTATTTTAAAAATTAGAATTGCATTGATATTAACTTCAAACATTTAAAATTGAATAGAAGATTATTGCACGTACAAGTTTCATATGTGCAATTGTTCTCTTTTTTTAATAGTTCTTTTGTATATGTTAACAATTCTAAAATGCAACAAGATTAAAGATCTCAAAAGATAATTTTATAATATAAGAAAATGTTAACAAAATATAAAAAAAAATTGTTTTGTAAAAAATATATCAAATATAGTGTAGCATTTAATCTCATGTTGTTAGTTAAAAGAGGAAAGAATCCCACATTGTTTAGGAACAAGCTGCAAAACTATTCATGAGTCTATATATACACATATCTCATATCCCACTTTGCTCAAGAAAACAAGGGAAATGAGACTTTGGGTCTATATAAAGATTTCCTTTGTAAGTTATATTTCCTTATTAATTGATGACACCTTTAAAAAAATGGTGTTGTCACTTTGAGCCTTTATAAAGGTTTATTCTTGTAAATTTTTAAAGAATTCGAGAATAGTTTTTTTTTTTAAAAAAATCTACGAGGGAGTGCTTTTGTCACATCAACAAAGTGCGCCCTCAAGGACGCGTTTTTGGCTGATGTGGCACAAAGCGCTCCCTCGTGGACGCGCTTTTCTGTTCATCCCCCAAAATGTGCTGATGTGGACGCGTTTTGGAGGGAAATGACCCTTTTTCGTAAATAATTAAATTTTCTGCCCATTTCCGTAATTTTTTTTTAATTTTGGTATATTTTAGTAAATTGCCTGATAAAAATGAAAGGGATATTCTCTTTTCAATAAAAACAGGTAAATCTGTAATCTGCGGCTTGGTAAAACCTTCCCCTCCACCCACTATCCATCTTGAAATCGAGTTTTGCCTCCTTGCCGACCAAACCACCAATTTCCTCCAAAATTCGACACTTATAAAGAAACCCCAGCAATCCAGGTAACCGTATCCAAGCCATGACAGTACTAGGAAGGGTTAAAGAGGATTAAAGTCCAGAGTTCACAAGTTAAAAGAGCTATTACCCAAAAAAAAATCCACGACCCTTGGGCAAGCACTATCTCATAATCTTCTCTACTCTGAAATTTGACCAAAAAGTATCCATTCTTGACATCCATAAGATGAAACGGATGGGAGGGTTTCCAAAGACTATAGATTCTATTATGCAGAGTGGTATATGCTAAATTATGTCCCAATAATTTCACTACCACCGCGATCGCCACATCCCTTACCAGAATATGTTATATCCTCTCAAAGAAGTCTATCGCATGTATCCCATTAACAGTGGACCTTGTGATATCTCCCTCCATGAAATCCAAATCCTCTTCATAGATAAAATCAGAATAACCCCTCCTCAACACTTTATCCCTCCAGGACACCGCCAGCACTGAAGGCAAATCCATGGCCATGTCTTTGCCCGTATTCGCTTCCAAACCCTTGAACGAACTTTTTTGGTGTTGAAATCCTCATTCAAGGTATTGTCACCGCCACTCTCCGCCATTATTGGATATTATATTTAAGAGTGGTTGAATTAACCAATTGAGTTTTAGCTTCTTTCATCTTTGATTCTCTTTGGTAATTAGGATAGGACGATTATTGAGTATGTCTGTGAAGATATTATTGTTAGCTTGATGAATCAATCTCGATGTATCCAAGAACATATTTCACCTATGCTTCACTCCTTTTCTAACAATTGTTATTCTTTCTAACAAAATATTTATTCAAATTTAAAATATATCTATGTCATTAAACTAAAAAAAAAAAATTTAATAATTACATATTTCTTTCTTTTATTTTTTGTTTTAGTATTTGGTACACTGACAATATATATATTTTATATTTCACAAGCAACCTTAAAAAATTATTATGTGTCTCTTTTTTTAAAAAATATTTTATATACTCCTATAGAACATTTGTTAACCCTCTAATCCTTCTTGTGGAATCAGAAAAACTCCACTAGTAGTATGCCAAATACTTTTCCTTAATTTTTTGGTACAAATAATTAAATTATAAAGAAAAGAAAAATGAATCTTGGATTTAATACCAATTAAACTTCAACTAATGAAAATTTTATCGATAAACCAATAGCGAGATTAGCTCTTCTTTTAATTTGACACTAATTATTTAACTAAGTAATGTTTGCCCACCCTAATCCAAAAAGTGCATCTTATGGTCACACCAATTTGAAAGGCATATTGGCACTAAATTTTCTTCTTTCCAACTCTAACATAGCTTGATCCCACCTACCATCAATAATAACAGTAAAAGAAAAAAAATTGAAAATGGAGGGTGGGTCTAAAAAGTAGAATGAGGTGTGGTCATACGGGATCCGAGGTTGGGGAGGGTGGTGGGGCGCGTTATCTTAGTTGGGCTTGAAACGACTAAAATGGGATAGCCGGGAAGGGTCCCATTTTGTGATTAGTGTTCGAGGCCCATGCGCCGTTTTTTGTCCTCTGTTTGCTAGACAGTTGAAAACTTCCACACTTTTTAGGATTTCGCATTCAGACATTTTCGCGCATATACGGCCGTTCATTATCCAATCATTGATTATTTTATCTCCCATTGATTTTACCACTACTCTTTCCAAATCCAATCATAAATGTCAAACACAAAAAAATAAGGGGGGCGGGAATCAGTGGTTTGCAAGTTATTTATTAACTACATATACCTTATAAAAAAGTTACTTAAAGAATTTATCAACCGTCGTTTACATTCAAAAAAAATAATATTAATTTATGATCAAATTAAAAAGTATCGATTTAATCTATAACTTTATATCTAATATATGACTAATAATAAAATTTAACTAAATAAATTTAACTGTTATCATTTAAGCTAAGACTAAAATTTTAAAATTCAAAAAGCACATAAACTAAAATTGATTATTTTGAAAAATCTAAAGACTAAATTTAACCAAATTAAAGTATAAAAACTAAATTTACAACTTTTACATTAAAGTTGTTCTAAACTCACAAAAATTGATCTTGCTTAAACTCAACCCGAGTTTAACCTACCAATAGAAATTAGATGGGTTCAACTTTTCACACCAAGTTGGTTAATCAACTTTTTAGACAAATCTATTTACTCCTAACACTAAAGAAATTAGTTAGAATTCTAGTTAAATGTTAAAAGAAAATTATAATTCAGCCAATGAGGCTTGATTTTTAAGTATTTAAGTTTGAATTGAATCATAAGAAGTTATAATTTGTGAGTTTCTCGTCTTAACATGTGTGTATGTTTAGAGTGGTGTATGTACGTATGCATATACTTGTATTGTATTTGTCATAGTGAAACTGTCAAAAAAAATTTCTTTTTGAAGAAAATTTGGTTTTTAAGATAATTATTAATTACTTATATCATTAATATAAAATATAAAATTTTATATAATTATACATTTTTATTGGTTAATTTAGATACAATAAAATTTTTATATCATTATAATTTTAAGTTGTAACTTAATTTCTAAATTTCAAAAAAAAATCCAATAAAATAAAAATAAAAGTACAAAAAATTAAAAGGTTTAAAATATGAGGATAAATTAACATTCTAAACGGATTTCTGTCCAATATTGGATGGAAGCTTGTCGAAATTAATTTCATCAGTAATTCATTGAAAATAAACCTATCTTTGACTAAACTAACAAAAATCATTTAAAAAAACATATATATAAATAATATTTAGGATTTTTATTGAGTTAGTGTTGCCTATTAACAAGTTACAATTTAGTTGTGAATTTACTAAAAATTCATTATTTATATAAAATAATAAATATTATTTTTAAAGTATTTTTGTATTTTTATATTTTATACAAAATCTAAAAGTACATGTATATGTAAGAATTTTGGATAGATAATATCATAACTGTCATTCAACTTTATCATTTCAACAAAAGCTATTGTTGATACACAGTACCAACGAAAGTGGAAAAGGTGGGGGCAGTGTTGAAGGAGGTCGATTTACCTATTCTAGAACCGGGAGTTGGATAGGTAGAGGGACTAAAGATGAATGCTTAATGTATTAGGGATTTTAGTGGAGAGGAGTCCTCCTACAATGTTGATACCTTTGGGTATTTATAGGAGAGTAAGAGTTAATATCCAATTATTCCTCTCAGTAGGTCTTGGGTGGCCCAACAGAGGGCCCAACTAGGTCCAAGTTGAGGTAAGGATATAACAATAGTCTCCTTAGTCAAGAGGTAGGTTATAAAATGACTGTGCCTTGAGACCATCTGCAAAGTGTCTCCTTATCTACTAGCTTGTTGCAAATAAAATAACAGGTGGCCAATTGGAGTGGTTCACCGTTATAAGGAGAAGATCCATCCCTAGTGAAAGGAAAGTGTAGAAGTGCTTCCATTTTAAAATTCCCAGAAACTTCAATTTGTAATTCGATGGGAGGCATAGTGATTCTCGAGTGGTCCTCTCCTCAAGGAGGGTGTATCCGTTAATAACAAATGGCTTAATAGTGGGTTCCTACGAGTGGTTAAGGATGGATAGTCCTTTTCATAGGGGCACGAGGCACGCAAGTTGTCAGTTACTAAGTGATCATCTGGATGGTACAAAGTGGATGGTTGTTCACGGCTATGGCTTTGGTTGTTTCTCATGTTGTTATGTGTCCCAATCGAGTGGTGGTATAACAATAGTCCCCCCCCCCTCAAATCGAGAGGTAGGTTATAGTCCTAACAACCTAGGAATATATGATGCATTGCAAGGCTATTGAAATGCATGCGTACCCTTTTTAATAACACGTTGGCGGATGGTACTTTTATTCGTAGTTGACTTGTACAAGTTTTGCTTTGTGATTTGGTGGGTGGTATACCCATTAGCTCGACAATCAAAAAATGTATAATGTATACTCGAGTGGTGTAGTTGTCAATTAAAGAATCCAAATTTATACAATAGAGACGTGTCATATGTATATTGTGGATGCAATAATTGGACATGTAAAATAAAAGAGGTTCAAGCCATCCATTGGCAATATAAAAGGTAAGGGGTGCGACTTGTTTGTTGGTAATACAAAATGTAAGAAATGCATACTATCCATTGGCATAACAAAAACGTACTATATGTTTGTGATATAAAATTTAAGCGTTGCAAAATCGTTCATTGATGATATAAAATGCAAGAAGCATAAATCATCCGTTGACAATATAAAATGGAATAAGTGTAAATCGTTCATTAGTGATGTAAAATGAAATAGAAGGGAGGGATTAAATTAAAAAGAAAATAAATCTAACTTTGATGCCTAAAGAGTAATATAACCAAAACTCTAAAGAGAGCCTATAGCTCATTGTTTATCACTTTCTTAACTATCTCATGCAACAAATGAAAAAATGCTAGCTTATTTTTAGTTTTCCTATGTCGGTTTATCCTTGTCTGTTAATTAGATACATGCATGTATTATTATTTTAATTAAATTATAGATAAGCTTAATACTAGATAAAAATAATAATAGATGGTGATAAACTTAAAAGTTCTCTGCATACTCTCTCTCTTTAAATTTATATATAGAGGAGCTATCTATTATTTAAATAGAATAAGAATAGAATTTAATAGAATTCTCTAATTTCTAATTCGAATTTCGAATCCTAAAATAAAATAATAATAAATAAACAGAGAGTTCTTGTTCTTATTCGAAACGCAGCGTGATCTTTACCCAATTCTGCGCTTCAATATAATTACCAGGAGTAAACGCTATAGCCTGTTTCCAATACTCAGCGGCTTGATCGAACCAAGCGTCCACTATTTCAAAATCCCCCTTTCGAGTGGCCTATTCTCCCCGGTCGAAATAGGCGGTTCAATTCCTTCCCTTAGAACTGTACTTGAGAGTTTCCTACCTCATACAGCTTGGCAATCAATTCTTTAGGTGTCCTATTTTTTTACCCTACCATATATCTAATTGAATGAGATTTCTCATAGATCTATCGATTTGTCTCAGGTTAACTAAAAAGGGTTAATTCATTGAGTTTAAGCTAATGCAGCAAACAAAATCCAAACCATATGTCTTATAAATGTAATGACATATGACATGTATCTATTTCAATTTACAAGTACTTATATGAATGAATCTTAAGCCGCAGAAATACCACCATTTTTTAAATAAATTATTTATATAAATTTCATATTACAAGCACGACTATTATGCCCCTAGGCATGATTTAGTAAGTTATCAATTCCAACCCAGGCATATTCTAACAATTATAACTTTATCTCTTTTCCAACAATAAACTTACATATAAACAAAACATAGCAGAATAATCAAAACCTAAATCATGCATGCTCATTTGATAAACTGCACGAACCAACAGTAAAAATGCACCCTAATTATAAGACTCAACTATAAACAATCTTCTTTTTTAAAAAAAACTATAAACAATCTTGCAAAGTAAAAACTACCCTTTACTTATAAAACATGGGAATCATTATAAAAGATTATTTACCACTATTGAATTGGGTGATTAGATGCTTTCCTACCCAGCTCGTGACATTATTTCTACTTTTATTTATACTTAAAATTAGGGGTGAGCAAAACTCGATTCGATTCGAAAAAATCGAAAAAAATTCGAATTTCGAGTTAAACGAATCGAGTTATTCGAGTTAATCGAGTTATTCGAGTCAACTCGATTTTTTCTTTTCGAATTTCGAGTTCGAATCGAGTTGAGTTTTCGAATTCGAATAATTCGAATAATTCGAATATCAAACTATAATATTTTACATTTTTACCCCAAACTCCCAAACTTTTTTACTTTTCCCTCAAAACTTTTACTCCTTCCCACTTTCCCCCCAAAACTTTTACTCTCCTCCCCTCCCAACCCCCCAATCTACCCAAAATCCATTTCCCACCAAAGTTTTACTCTCCCATTTACTTTTTCTCAAAATTTTACTCCCAAAAATCCTCAAAACTTTTTATTTTCCCCAAAATTTTTACTCCTCCCACTTTTCCCCTAAAACTTTTACTCCTTCCCATCTCACCTCCCATCTACCCCAAACCCATCCCCCTCCAATTTTTTTAATATTTTCCTTCAAAATTTTACTCCCTATTTATTTTCCTCAAACTTTTATTCTCCAAAACTTTTATTTTCCCCTAAACTTTTACTTCTCACCCTTTACTCTCAAATAAAAATCAAAATTATCCAAAAAATCACTATATATAAATAGTAATAATTTTATTTATATCTACTATTTATATTATTAAATTAAATTTCACATTTTATATTATTTATATTATTGAATTGTTTAGTCATATTGAATATTTATATTAAAATTGAATTATTAATTATGCCATAAAAATTCATGTTAAAATTTTATATTGGTATCAATTTCACATTTTATCTTTAAAATAATTTTTATTAAAAATCATATTTTTACATTTAATATATTTTTAATTCCAAAATACATAGTGACAAGAATCTGAAGATAATTGAAAGAACTAAGCAAGCAAAGAAGCTAACCCGTATATAAAAGATTAATAAATAAATTATTTGGTGATGAAAGTTAATAAAAAAAATTTGGTTAAGATGGACAAATTTTATTACGATGGGTGATAATGGTTACAAGGACCCAAAATTATTTTTTAAATTTTAACTTGAACAAATATATTCGATTCGATTCGAATTCCATCTCACTCGACTCGATTCGAGAAAATTTCAAATCAAATTAGGATGATAAAATATGATTCGTCAACTCGATTAACTCAAAAATTTTTCATTCGATTCGATTCGATTCGATCGAACGCTCACCCCTACTTAAAATTACTTGAAACCCATAAGCAACGGTGGTCTTTGTGAGCCTTCCAGCAGCGCCATCAACAACCAATTCCTTTACAAATAAAGGCATCAATTCTACAATCTTGTCAAGGAGCAGTAAAAGTAAATAGATTTAACACCCAGTTTCCAACAAACCCAGAAATTTGAAATAATTGGAGGACTAAATTGAAAGAGACCGCAAGTTGGCGACCTTTATTGAAAGCAAATGGGAAAGCTGGAAACAGAATTAGACATAGTTGAGAACCAAACCTGGTTTTGTTAGAATGGAATAAGCCAGTTCCATTATGGGAGACATAATGATTGCGAATACACGGTTCTCATAAGGTTGGTAATAGTGCAGGAAGGGTTATAAATAGTTGGGAAACGACTTCCCAGGGATGATTTTCTTCCTGAATTAGTTTCATTTTCTCTTCTTCATTTTCTTAGATTGTTTTAAAAGAAGAGGAGGCCGTGGAAGGTTCTGCATGGAGCAGACTCCATGAGGATAGAGTTGGAAAAGTAGGGAAACCAATAAGCCGGTAAGGTTCTTATCCCTTCTGTGTAAGTAAAAGATAAGAAAATGAAGTTATGGGCTTCAGAACCATTTTAAGGGTTTTACTTGTTTATAACCCATGATTTTTGGTTGTAATGCTTAGCTACCAGGATAATGAAAGCTCTAGCGTTTGAGAAAGGTAAGCTATAAAACGATTAACCTTTAGGTGAGTTCCTAAAACTCCATAGACGTTATGATTTATGTCGTTTGAGAATGCCATATTTGCATAAGCATGAAATAATATGATATGTGCATGCAATACATGATTGTATTAAAGACCTGCATGGGATAGATGAAGTTAGAAAAGCAAATGAAGAGTGACCCTATTGGATATCGTCTTAGGTAAAGCTCCAAGCCTTATGAAGGAACACTGCAATGTTCAAGCGTCAAGGTTAGGTGGTGTAAAGGAGGTAATGGGAGGAGGATTTGGGTAATATAAATTATAAAAAGGTATTTACTTCGACAACGATATTGACTAGTCTTTCAGGGTGACACCATGACGTTAGTATATCACGTAAGACCATGGATGAAAGATGCCATGGCGACATCGTATAAAGTATGAGGTATATAGTGTAAGACCATAGATGAAAGATGTTATGGCAGCCAGGTATGGTGAGTTAGACCATGGATGAAAGACTCCATGGCATCCACAAAAATAGTCTATTGGGACAGTAAACACAAATAAAGTCTGCCTGGATAGTAAACACGAGGTAAGTTTGCCAAAATGCAAAAAATAAGGTAAAAAAGGTGTAAGACCATAGACCGACTATGACATCCCATAAGTCTATCAGGAAACAAATGTCCACTAGGACATTAAGTGAGAGCTATACTGCCAGTGCGATAAGTATAAGAAACCACACAGTTGGTAGAAGAGCTAAAGGAAAGTGGAAAAGTCGGATATGGAAGCCAACAAGGCATAGGTAAAAGCCCAAAAGAATTAGAGGAGAATAGGTCGTGTGAGAATGAGTTTAATTATTGAAATGTAAGAAAGGAAGCAAACTTGTGTAGCCTTATAAGTAAAGGTCTGCTAGGACAAAAAGTCAGTTGTTCATCATATGGGACAGGTGAGGTCCTAGGTTAGTCTTGTGCATAATGAGAGTTACGGGAAAGTAACCCAACCACTTGTGACCTAATATAGGGTGAAGTTAGGGTAGGTTCATCGAAGTGGTGAGGATCGCTATACGTTAGCTCAATATGGAAATGTCAAGGAGTCTTTCGGGATTATGGTATGTAAAGAGGGAGTATGCCAAGGACTTCTTCGATCATGAAAGGCCATCAAGGAATGTATGCCTTAAAAACCCTTGGGCGAAAAGGACACAAAAGCTATCGAAGAGGTATATTAAGGTAGACAGGTGTATAACCAAGTCAGAAAAAGGTAAACGAATACCCCAAGTAAGGGAAAGTGTAATGAAAGAAGGATAGGAAGAAAAGATAGGATTCACTAATATAGAGAAGTATCTAGGATACAATTGAATGGTGAGTTTGACCAGCGAAATGTCTTATAGTGAGTTGAGTAGCTCAGAGAATCAGTTGGAGTCTACCACCATGATAAGGAACACTCGCATTGAGTGAGTTGGGAGTATTTATGTTTATTTTATCTTACCTTTATTACCCTCATGCTATAGGGTTCAATTATGAGTGACCTAGTGAAGGAACTCACTAAGTTCATTTGAACTTACAGTAGTGTGACTGATACTCGTAGGACTTGCGAGGATGATCGAAGACTTAGATGAGAGAACAAGCCAAATGAAGTAGAGATCGGGGATCGTTGTTGGATCAAATTCATACAAATAGGAATGGGGTACCATTAGAAGCTTCACATTAGGATAAATCATGGTGTAATCAGAAGATGTCTATACAGTCTTGGTTCTAAATTAGTCAACCCTAAGTTAAGGAAACTTTAAGCGTCTCTTTGTATACAAATAGTCTAATTAGAAACAAGAATTGTGAAGATATAAACATTTAGTGGCTTAAGGCCTTTGTTGTAGGAATTATTATTGATTTCATTATTAGATTGGTTTTATTATAGTCTGTTTATTGACAGTTAAGTTTGCAAAAATTAAGTATAGGTCCAATTGTAACGCTCCATACCCAGCTTCGGTGGAAAGGTCAAGCTTGGGGTGTTACAATAGAAGTAAAAATAAAAAAGAGATTGATTTATTGTATTAAGACTAGTATAATGAGCAAGAAATGCCAAAAGAATAATATAATAGAAAAGTTTTGTTTGTCGGCATCCCTATTGACTACAACAAGGAAGCAAGATCCATATATCGATCACTTAAAAACGAACAAAAACTCTCAAAAAATGACAATTTTTGAACGAATGTAGTTGAGTCATTTCGTTGAAAATGGTAAGGCTCGGTCAGTCTACACTCACTGCACCATTTTTTATACATGGTACCAATGGAAGTGGAGAAAAATGAGGGTGCTATGTTGAAGGAGGCCGGTTCACCCATTCTAGCGCCAAAAGTTGGATAGGTAGAGGGACTTAGGATGAATGTTTAGCTTATTAAGATTTTTAGTAGAGAGGAGTCCTCTTAAATGTTGATACCTTTTGGATATTTATAGTACAGTAAGAGTTCATATCCAATTATTCCTCTCAGTGTGCCCTAGATGGCCTAACGAATGGCCCAACTAGGCCCAAGTTGAGATAAGGATATAACAAGCATATTTAATTTTTATATAAATTTTCATATATCTTTTACATAAAGTTTTTATACACATCATGGGTGAATCATAATCTAATAAGAATTATTCTCTTATCCATCTTCATTGAGGATTTTCAATTCCACAAGTTAGGAAACCATATATTATATTTTAAAAAAACCATATGATGATCTTGGCCATATACATGGCATGAACACTAAGTATGTGGATGCCATTAACTCATAAACTCTTTTTAGCTTTTTTAAAATAAAGACACTTGACTACTGCATCTAAGGCATTTAGCTTTAAGTTTAAACCTTTCTAAAGACATTGGTAACCATTGGATGGGATCGCTTCTAGATGATTATACGCTTCCTCTACTGATTTGGCCATCAACGGCCCCTCACAATTGTATCTATACTTAACCTAAGGTTACCCATTAAACCATTATAATCATTTAGATACCTATGAAGATTTTTTCAACAATTCTTTGTACCTCTTTTATACTTAATATAAAGTCCCAGAATCATATTGTACAAATAATACGATATTATTCCTAAGCATGGTTGTTTTATAGAACAAAACTACTTAGCAATAAAGCAGTTAACTAGATCATCTAATGTAGTTAAAGATACTTGCAAAAAATGGTGAATTAGGACAAAATTTTACATATTCCTAAAAAAAGAAGAAGGAAATAATTACAATATAATGGAATCCCTAATAACACTGTAGTGTTTAAATGCACAAAAAACCTTAACAAAATTAGCTAGATAGGCATTGGAATCATCACTAAACAAGCCATTAAACTATGTTGATATTTAGGTCATTTGAAAAAAATTGTCATTTTAATGTCAAAGGTATTGGCTTGGATGGTGATATTCTCATAGTAGATTAAATTGCTCCTACCAAGGGCATTACATAATCCTTAAGACAACTCTTCTTAATATGTTAATCTATCATTGTAACTTCTAAGAAATGAGTTCCTAGTCTTTCCTTTCCTTTTGTTTTTCTTCTCAAGGTTTTTATAATTTCTAAGCTAGGGGTAAGTGTAAGATTTTATTCCAATTGTTGTGGACCCAATTAAGTCAAATAATGTGGACTTGAAAGACATATCAGATTAAAAGTTAATCATTATAATTTGATCCTCCCTCTACCTATTAGGGTTTCACATAATGATTATATTTGTCATCACTTAAGGTTTGTGTAATTAAGGGAAAATGTCAAGGAGGAGAAATCAATTTATTGGATGTTCTTCTTAGTCAACTCTAATGGCCAACTCTAATTCCACAGCAGATATTTCTCAAACTTGTGAAAACCATATCATTCTAAAGATCCTAAACAATTTATTATGCAATATTAGTGATTTGGTTTGCATAATATTTAGATGTTAAAGATTTTACATGTGATATCATGAGCTTAGGTTAAAGAATATATGATTTTTCATTAAATTTCTTTATTATGTATTTGGTTGTATATATTACCCCTCAAAATTTTCTTGGCAACTCGAAGTTGTTATGTTGGATTAACTAAATAAACTTGAATTGATAACCTTTTCAATTCTTATTTAGTTAATCATTATGTTGGTGGGATTAAATGATTACAAAAAATAGATTAGTCATAAATAAGACAATTAGGTATTTTATCTTTATGTTTATAAGATTCATGTGGTTATCTTTTAACTATAATTCAACCTTATTTAATTATTTTGATTCATTTTGATGTTGGCACGATTTTTTTAATCATTTATTATGTTTTAACATTATGATGGTGTAACCTATATTATTTTAATCTTTATTGTTTTATTAAGGTTAGTTATTTATTATGCTAGCTTCTACCCAAATGAGAACTATCATTAATTTATCATGATGTAGGGATTCTTTTCGATCCAAACCACAAACCCAACTAAAGATTTCCTATCTTTGAGAAATTGTATGAAGGCTTTGATTGAAGACATAGAGACTTATCGTTTTATGTTGGATACTAGTTATCACTTAGACCTATTTCAGACTCTTTATGTATCTTCAGTTTCTAATAACCTTATATCTACATCAAAACTTTATGTTTCTAGGTTTAAAGTTAAGTTTGGAAATGATTGTTTCAGTTTATTTAAGGATATTATTGTTTTAGATTCAGGAATCTTATTGATGGTTTATATAAATTGAAACATGATAATATCTTTGTGAAATCTTTACTTTTTTATCATATTAATGTTGGAATTAAGCGTAGTATGCTAAATGAAATTTTTGCTTGCTTGTGGCATAAAAGTTTAGGTCATGTATCCAAAGAAAGGTTAGAAAGATTAGTAAAGAATAGGATTCTACCAAATATAGATTTTAGTAGTATTTGAGTATGAACGCATTACATTAAGGGAAAGAAAATCAAACATACTAAGAAATACGCCACCAGAAGTACCTAGCTTCTTGAGATAATTCACATTGATAAATGAAGAACTTTTATCTTATTTATTAATGATTTTTCACAGTATTGTTATATATATATTTGCTTGATGAAAAATCTCAATCAATAAATGTCCTTGAGATATGAAAGGCAATTAGATAGAAAAGTGAAATAGTAAGATCTGATAGAGGTGGTGAATTTTATGGAAAATTTACTGAATCAAGACAATGTCCATGCCCATTTACTAAATTTCTCAAAAGTCATGACATATGTACATAGTATATTATGCCAAACACACCTCAACAAAATGGTATTGCAGAAATGCATAATTGAGCTTTATTTGATATGGTTAGGAGTATGATGAGTAGCTCATCGTTACCTATATCATTGTGGATGCATGCACTCAAAACCGTTGTATACTTATTAAATAGAGTTCCTAGTAAGGTAGATCCAAAAACTCCTTTGAGTTGTGGACTAGAAGGAAACCTAACCTAAGGCCCTTATATGTTTGGGGTTTCTAAGGAAAAGAAGGAATATATAATCCACATGAAAGAAAACTAGATTCTCGTATGATAAGTGGATACCTTCTTGGTTATCCAGAGATATCTAAAGGATATAGGTTTTATATACCAAATCATAGTCCAACAATCATAGAAACTAGTAATGCTAGATTCCTTAAGATTGAAGAAGTTAGTGGAAGTGTTTTAAAACAACTTGTGGGGTATAAAAGAAATTAGAGTAGAATTCCCTACATTTATAAATGTTCTTTTATCCACAACTAGCACAAATGTTGGTCCAGCAATTAATGAATGCCTTAATAATGTTGAGCATTTAAATAATAAAAAACTCATTGAAGAAACTAACTCATATAGGTTTAATGAAAATAAACCACAAATAATGCCATTAAAAGATCTCAAAGAGAGATAAAATGGACCATTCCTGTAACACCCCTAACCCATATCCGTCGCTGAAACAGGGTTACAGAGCATTACCAAAGTTTACAGATCAAATACAGTTAATTCATAACATTTACTATTCATATTCGAGATCAAACATATTCAATCACAATGTCCCTTATATGAATCCTCGAGGCCCAAATTATGCATTAGAAACAAGTTGGGACTAAACCGAGAACTCAGAGAATTTTTCGCAAAATTTTCAAAATTTTCCTTATGTGCAGGGGACACACGCCCGCGTGGCCAGGCCACATGGCCAAGTGACACACTTGTGTCTCAGGCCGTGTGGGCATTCGATGTGAAGCACACAGTCATGTTCTAGCCCGTGTCCAAATTAGGTTGCATACTGACTTAGTCATATGGCCGAGCCACACGCCCATGTGCTAGGCTGTGTGAGCATACTGGCTTGCATAATTAAGGTGCAGGGTTCACACAGCCAAGTCACACGCCCGCGTGCCAGGTAATGTGACACACACGGCTGAGACACAAGCCCGTGTGAAAATGCCTGAGTATTTTGTTTTGAAATTTTAAGATGTAGGGGACATACGGCCAAAACACACACCCATATACTAGGCCGTGTGTCGCACACGGCTGAGACACACGCCCGTGTGGACAAAATAGGCCATTTCCAAGCCTTATTTTTCACCTAAACTTGTCTTCCACCTACATCAACATTTTAACATATTCATCAACCAATTCAAGAAATTTAAACCAAGCCAAAACCAAGTCTTTATCTTGGCGTTTTACACATAGAACCAATGTACCCTTAGACTTCCCAATAGGCAATTTATTATTATGTCATTCTTAAACTTACACTTACCTAGATACCAAATGCATATATGTATTATCATATTCATACTTCAAACATGATAATACCATATATATATATATATATCAAAACATGACCATTACAAGCCATTCCAATGGCCATTTACAACCAAAACATGTATATGCCAACATTTGACCAATTTAACCTATACATGTCATTATATTCTAATTTAAAGCTTGTTATTTATACCAAAAAGAGTTGAAGGATAGTGTGATCTTACTCCGACCAACTCCAACCTTTACGAGCTTTCAAGTATTATAAAATAGAGAAAATAAAACAGAGTAAGCATTTAATGCTTAGTAAGTTCATATAACGGAAAATTGACTTACCATTCATATTCATTTAAAATAAGCATACTGTAATAGGCTAATTTAGCCCGGGCCCATACAAAAAATAATAAACCCAAAATAATAAAACAAAGTCCAAGTCCAGTTCAAAATATATCATTTGGCCCGATCGGAATGGCCCATTACTTGAAAAGATTGAAGGTCTATCTACAAGCTTGACGTATATGGAAACACAATTTTTAAGGATATGCAATCTTATATATGATATGAAAATCTTAGATATGATATGCAATCCTAGAAGATATGATATGCAATCTTAGATATGAAATGCAAATCTTAGATATGATATGCAATCCTTGAAGATATGGTATGCAATCTTAAATATGATATGCAATCCTAGAAGATATGGTATGCAATCTTAAAAGATATAATATGCAATCTTAGATATGATATGCAAATCTTAGATATGATATGCAATCCTAGAAGATATGGTATGCAATCTTAGAAGATATGATTTTGAAATCTTAGAGATTTAATTTGTAGATACCTTTTAATCTTAGCTGTTGATGTAATTGATCTCATCATCTAGTTGGATTTGGGGAGGCTCAACTATAAATAGAGGCCTCTCCCTTCATTGTAAAGGACTTGAGTTTTGGGGAAGAAATAAGAATTCTTGAGAGCATTCACTCAAATTTCTCTCTCTTGCGTTCTTATTTTCTATGGTTGGATCTTATTTTATTCTTCATTCATCTTCGTTTTTTTCAATTTTTTTATTTATCCATTTAATTGTTTAATTATTAATTATTCTTTTTATTTTATTCATTTATTTATTATTTTTGTATAGAGATTTATTTTATTTTCACACTTTTGCAAATTTGTATTTTATTTATTTATTCCAAATTTTTATGTGGTATTTATTTCAAGCTGTTTTATTTTATTATTTTTTATATTACTTATTTTAAATAGTTTTATTTTGATCAAGTTTTTTATATTATTACCTTAAATTATCTTATATATCATTCATTTTTCTTATTGTTTTATATAACAATTATTTTAAAGTGGTTTTATTTTATATCATTTTAAACTGTTTTATATTATCTATTTTAAGTTTTCGTATATTATTTATTTTAAAACTTATACGTATCTTTTTAGGATTTGTCACATATCATTTTCTTTAAGTTATTTTGTATATTATTTATTTAGATTGATATATATATTGTTTTATTTATTACTTATTTAAACTTACTTCTTATATAATATTTATTTTAAAATTCATTTATATATTACTATCTCATATATTATTTATTTTTATTTTTTTGGATTTATTTCAAACTTTTACATATATTATCTTCTTTAAAATTTTTATACATGAATTTATTTTTAAATTGCTTTTTATTGTCGATTTCAAAATCCTTTTCTTTCACATTATCTTTTTTAACATTGTCCATTATTATTTGAAAGCTTGGTACATTTTGTTTTTTATTTGTTTTTTTTTTAAATTCATTAATCTTTATTTATTAATGTGGCCAAATATACCTTCATATTTCAAAATCCATGATTTTTTAAATTTAAAAATAAGGCAATATTCGATATTTGGGAGTTTTGAGAAAATTGTGCCCTAACTTACTGGGTTTCGATTTTTCTCATTAAGTCCAAATGATTAAGTACCTTTTTTGAAATTAAAACATATGAATTTTTAAATAAAAAACCTATTCTCGGGAATTTAAGATGTTGTGTCCTAACTCACTGGATGCGACGTTTTGTCATCTCGAGGCAAGGATTTCTAAAAAGCAAAGGATATTCGGTGTTTGGAAAATTCGAAAGATCGTGCTCTAACTTACTGAGTTTTGATTTTTCTTTTAAAATCCAAATAATTGAATGTCCATTTAAAATTAAAAGACATAAGTTTTAAAAATCAAAAGGATCGTGTTTTAAAATCTTTTCAAATTTTTGACATTAGGACATTAATTAATCAATTAGGTATCAATTTTTGGGCGTTACGAGGGTGCTAATCCTTCCTCGTGCGTAACAGACTCCTGAGCCCGTTTTCTCAAATTTTGTTGACCAAAATCATTATTTTAATAAATCAAAATGTTTTATTAAAATGATTAATCTCAAGGTGACCCGATTACACCTCGAAAAAAGATTGGCGGCGAATCCATTTTCGTTTCTAAAGTCGACCCCCATTTTTTCAAAATAAAAAAAATGGTTTCGATAGCTTGGTGACTCCGCGGGGGACATAATAAGAGAGTCAAGCCGTAAAATTGATTATTTGCTGTCCTTTTGTCTAAATTTGAAAATCCGATTTGAAAAATTATGATCCTTTTTATTTCATGTTATTCTAATCTTGTAAAGTATTTCTGCATTGCATTGCATGACCATTGTGGTCACACCCTTTTAAGTGGGAGTGAGAAGCTACTTCTTCGTGAGGTTTTCACCTCCGTGCAGGATAGTAAATCACTTTTGGGATACATCCGTACCTATGTCTTCGTGAGATTTTCATCTACGTGCAGCCATAGGGAAATGTATTCCCCTGAACTGAATTTGGTCCATATGAGCCTATAATGGGCGAGGATCGAGGAATCTGCTAGTTCGGATACCTCAACTTTAGAGCTAAACCACATGTAGAAAACCTAAGGGCTTACCCTAGGTAGAACTATGCCAAACCCTAGTTGTCACCCATATAGGTGCCCTATTTTGTTATTTATTTCTCTTGTGCTAATGTGTTCTATTTTGTTTTGATTGCATTGTATTCACATCATAGAAAAGAGGTGTTGATTCAAATTCAATTGCTAAATAGAAGAGTTTGTCATGAGAAAATGGATTTCTTGATAAAGTGGATTATAATACGGTCGTCCGAATATAGTCCAAGTAAACACAACGAGAGAAGACTGATAGTCTGTGAAGGAATACAAGACTTTGTTACCCAAGGATTCAAGCTGACAAAGACTATTCGAAAATCACCACGTCTCAGCTTTCTTGAAAAGGCTAACAAGCATTGTGAGGATAAGTGAGTAATGAGTCGCGGCCCAAGCTAAAAGGAGCTAGTGGAAGCATCTATTAGAAGTTTGCAAGGTTTGACCTTTGCGAAGAAGGGAATTGATGTTTTTGCTTGGAATATGAGGGCAATGCTGCATATGTAATCCGTTTTATGTAAAGAAATTTGCTTTCTAAAAAAGTTGTTCTAATGGAATTGAATTCAGAATCAACGCCTCCCTTTCTTTAGCATTCATTCCATGCATCTGCATTGCATTGCATCATTTGCATTAGACTTTTACAAAAGGACTCTAATTAGGTAAAATTATTTCAGTTAACTTGGAAAATATGGAACAAAGGTTGTAGAGATTAGAGCAAAGGCAAATACAGATGCAAGAGCAATTGACAAAAATTCAACAAGATATGCGGGATCAAATGTTAGAATTCCAAAAGAATGTGATTGGCCAGTTAAGTCAGTTACTAGCCGAAGGGCTTGAAAAGAGGAAAGGCCTAGTAGTCAACAGTGGGGATGATAATTAAGACCTCGTCTATCCCCTAGGTTTTTCTCCAATAAGCGTCCAGAGTCAACCAGACACACATCCGAAAGGGGTACCCGTTACTATCCGACCCCAACAACATCAGGCCAGTATGTCGGCACCAATAAACTACTCAATAGGCTCAGGTCCCAATCCGGGGGGCAATCCAACCAATCCCATTGTCATTGATCTGGCTAGTATAGAAGAAACAAGGAAGGCTAGTGTGGAGATCCCGAAACAACGTGAAGATCATTACAAAAGGAAAAAGTGAGACTGGAACTCCCAAGTTAATACTTTAAAGGCCCCGAAGAAAAAAGAAAATGAGGCGAATAACATGAGTATGTATAGCAATGGTTATACAAAACCGAATACCATAGGCCAGTCAACTACTAGCCATCAGGTCCCATCAAGGCAAGAACCCAATCCAAGATCGAACTCAGAAAAATCCCAATTCGCGCCCATCCCAATCACGTATAGGGAGCTGTACCAAATTTTGTTTAATGCACATGTAGTATCCCCTTTCAACCTAAAACTTATACGACCTCCATACCCTAAATGGTACGACATGAACGCCCAATGCGAATACCATGCGGGAATCACAATACACTCGACCGAGAACTGCACCGCTTTCAAAAAGATGACTGAAAGACTTGTCAAAATGGGTATTGTCAAATTCGATAATCCCTCTGGAGTACAAAATCTGTCACCCAACCATCTAGATAAAGGGGTAAATATTATGAGATCTATGAGATCCAAGAATGCATCGAGTTCAGGGCTTTAGTGCAAGACCTGATATTGGGAAATCTGAATATTAACGACGTATCTGAAGAAAGAACTGGATTTTTCCAAGCATCTACCCTTGCATACTTGGGAGTGTTTTGAATAATGGGACTGTGGAAGAGATCTTTGTATTTTTAGAGCTAATCTAGAGTAATATTCAAAATACGCTTGTTGCCTTAAGCCTAGAGGCAATAAGAATCCTTTTATTTCAATAAAATGCATCTTTTTGAACAAATATTCTTTTATTCTTTCCATGTATAGATTCTTTTATTCTTGGACTTTCTTTCAAATATTCTTTTATTATTCATTCATGATCATATCATACAAATAATCATCCTTAGAACCATTTATTATTTGGAATTTGCTTTCGAACCTACAATAGGTCTCCAGATATCAACGATGTGAGCAACGCTGCTACTGACTCAAAGTCTCCTTTCGAGTAAGATATGTCTCTAGAGGGATCTCAGGACTTTTAAGATGACAGAGATTGTAACCACTCTTCTGATTTGTTAAGAATGGCAGAACAAGATGAAAAATAGACCCTACTCTACAAAGGGTCAGTGGATATTATGAGCCTAGAAAAGTGGTAAAGATTGTAGCCTAGCTCACCACAGAAATAAGGCGAGACATCATTAAGTTATTTTCAAGAATTCAAAGATGTTTTTGCACGATCATATCAGGACATGCCTAAGCATCTAAGACGCGGGTACGTTGAAATCTTAAAAGAGGTCCATAAGGATGTCAGAAGGACACATGCTAATGGTTTTACAATAGCCAAGCTAATCATGAGGTTTGGCTACTGCTAATCTACATAAAAGGGGATGGCATCAGTTATGCCGTATTTAAGGAGACAAGATTCATATGTCTCATTAATTTCTTCACAAGATTTTCTCTATGTGGGGCAGGCTAATCTCGGTAAAATTTCTAGTATACATCGATTTATCTTTGTGGTCATCGATTACTTCACTAAGAGGGAGAAAGTAGCTTCACATGTCAATTTTACAAGGTCGACAGTAAAAAAAAAGGGGGCGCCGACAAAGAATGCCAAAAAGGACAATATCAAAAGTTTTTAGTTTGTCCAAAGATCAGATGCCATATCATAGAGCAACAAAGGCAACCAAAAAGAAAAAAAAACAAAACAAGGATTGTAGAAAAGATGATCGAGACTTGTAAATATTGGCATAAAGAAGTTACCATTTATCCTCTATGATTATCGAACGTTGGCTAGGACCTTTGCCGGGGCAACATCTTACCTATTGGTTTATGGAATGGAAGTGTTTTTGCCAATTGAACCTAATCAAAGAAAAGGTTAAAAGTTATCTGTAACACCCCAAACTCGGCCTAGGCGTTATGATCGGATCTAGCGTGTCACATCAAAGTGATGTTTGAAAACTATGCTTTCATCGAAAACCCTTCTTACAAATTAAAACTTTCTACCATTTAAACCTCAGATTTCGTTGCTTACTTATTAAATCACGATTTACACAAAGACATTCTCTCACAGAATATTATTATTTTTAAAGCCTTGAATATTATTATTTTTAAAGCCTTGTTTGTTGCGGAAGTTTAATTCAAAACAGTTGCGAATACGTGATATTTTGAAAATAGTAGTTATTGTTTTAAAATCCCATGTTTAATAGACTATGAGGTTGAAATTTTAAAGAAACACCAAATAAAAGTTAAAAAAAATCCCAAATGGTCTTATTACAAAATTATTAACCCAATAAATTAATCTAAAATGAAATAAAGTTGCTAGGTTTAACTTTAAAGCCAATCGGACGTGTGGTCACCTCCGAGTCCCTCGCAGCTCCAAATTCTCTACGGCTGGGGATTTCCTGCACAGTTAAAGGAAAAGGTGAGTTATGAGAACTCAGTGTATAATCCTCTAATAAAGTCACAGTCTGGGCCCGAGCCCATACGGAATCAGTCTGGGCTTAAGCCCTAAATCATATCAATGCAAACAGACATGTAACCCAACCCGCAAAAGCCAACTCACCACCCGTACCAACCATCTCTCCATGTGAGGACCAAGTCGACCCACCCAGCCAACACACCACCCGTACAAACTAGCTCTCCATGTGGGGACCATGTCAACCCACCCAGCCAACTCTCCAATAATGCAGCCTAGCTGCTAACAATGATATACGTGGCTGAACCACTAGAATCAGAATACATGGCGGTGCCACTATAACGGTACTTCCTCCAAATCGAAAAAACCCACCCCAATGCAGTATGTCATGTCATTACTAATCCATGTATGCAGTGCATCTCAATCATAATCAATCATACAATTAATACACATACAACACTGGTACTACCACTAAGGGTACGACAGTCATTTAGACGGTTAGGGGTAAAATGGTCATTTCTCCCCTTAAGAGTATTTCGGTAACTTTACCCATAGAGGGTATTTCAGTAACTTTACCTGTAGAAGGTATTTCGGTAATTTTACCCATCAAGGGTATTTCGAAAATTTTACCCATCGAGGGTATTTCAGTAACTTTACCCATAGAGGGTATTTCAGTAATTTCACTCCAATAATGACCTTGTATTTCAGTAATTTCACTCCAATAACGGCCTTTTCGTAGGGCTACGATCGCCTCGAGCAACAGACTGCTCTTTTTGATCGAAACAGTACAATTGGGCCAAAGCCTAATTTTTGGCCCAAGTGGGCCCACACACTCGTGTGGCCCATTCAGCCCATTTTCGGCAACGGTTCTGCGAACCTTGCAGCCATATCTATTATCCGGTACTTGCCATGGATTTCACCCCTGTGGGCCCATCAACCCATTGGGCCCACTCGGCCCACTATGGCCCAACAAGGCCCATTACGGCCTAAGCCCACAAGAAAGATCTTGACACTCCCGAAGGTCTATCGTCAATGTTTGTGGCTCGGTTTATTGCTACGAGCACTCGCGCGCTCAAGTGATCACTGATGCTGAAGTCTCGGCCTTTTAGTTATTTCGGCTTTTATCGGTATACAGTAGCATAGAAGTGAGAACAACAATATTCTATGTTTGAACAGTATGGAAATAGGTATACGATTACATACCTTGATTACGAACATTCCACGAATTCCTTAACATTGAACCTACATTGAAATAAAATTATCAGTTAGTCACCCCATCAACAGAGTTATCTCCCTTCCCCTCTACAAAAGCCAAAACCATACTCATACATACCTTGATTAACCAAGTTTTTCTAAGTCCTCCAACAGTCAGCGAAAATTAAGAACCCTTGAATGGACTCTGCATTCCAACCCACTCCTTCATAAAAGAGAAAGAGTAAACATGTGGTTCAAGTCCATCCTTGACAAATACAAAGCGAGCAAGCTTACCGGATTAAGGCTATAAGTACGTATCGATTGCTTCCAAACGCTTACCTCTTCCTATACTTCGAGTGAACCTACATACCAACCAAAATCAGACTACAGAAGGTAGGGGAGATTCGGCACTAGAGAGACAAGAATACTACCCACCACGAAAAAAATTGAAAGAAAGTCAGTATATCTTACTCTTCAAATTCGGCAAGACGGGTTCCTTGAGTACAGTCCCAAAGATGAGACTATAAGAGAAGGATAAGAAGAAATTGGTTTTGGTCTACTCGACTTACAGGACAAAAGAAGAAACGTTGAGGACAACACAAAAGATAAACGTTGAGGACAACACAAAAGATAGGTTTGGCTATCTTGAAGGGTACAGAAAAGGAGACGATAGGAAAATAGGAGATTGGATTCAGCCAAGATATTGCCAAGAAGAGAAAGAACGACTTGCACACAAATCAGAAAGGCAAGGAAGCAAATGAGGAAAAGAAAGAATTGTAGGCAGGAAGTGGGCAGCAGTTGAGGGAATAATGAACTAATGAAAACCTAAATGGTAACAAGTTGCTTGAGAAGTCTCCTCAAAAAGAAAAACCCAAAAATGAACAAAAGAGAAGTAGAAAAGAACCAAAATAATTTTCAGTTTGCACTCATACTCAAACTTGCCGAAAGTGCTCCCAATGACCCCCCTCTAGCCGAATTTCTCACTTAGCCACACTCCCAAATTCGGCCAACACTCCCACACACATCACTTCCCTGATTCTTTCCACTAAAATCTCCTAAACTTGCTCTCCTCCTTCCGTTTCAAACATTTGACCAAGTCCTCAACCTCTCTTGTAGAGTTTGATCCAAACTCTACTTCTTCCACTCTCAAGTCACAAAATAAAAGTCTCCAATTGCAATCTGTGGGATTCAAACCCCACCCTTCACTGTTATCCCATTGACGTCATACTACTAAGCCATATGCTCATCTTATGACTCCTAAATGCACACAAATATATTTAAGTCCTACAGCTAACAACCCTCTTCACTTTAGGGTCAAAAACTAAAATTTTTCTAAGGCTCAGACTCGAACCCAGGCCCCCTTGGAACCCCCAAATACACTCAAATAGCTAGCCGTTCAAGCACCACATGAATTTAAGATAAATTGCAAACCCCTAATTTTTAGGGCGTTACAACTCTACCCCCTTTAAAGAAATTTCAGCCTCGAAATTTACCTGCTCAGAAGAGGTGAGGGTATTGTTTTCACATTGCCTTCTCAGGCTCCCACGTGGCTTCCTCTAAACTGTGATTACGCCAAAGCACCTTGACTAATGGGAAGATTTTCTTCTTAACACTTTAACATCACGATCCAGTATTTGTACCGGTTCTTCCTCAAAAGTCAGATCAGGTCTTACCTCGATCTCCTCCACTGGCACTATATGAGAAGGATCAGAACGGTATCACCTCAGCATAGAAACAAGGAACACATTATGTATACGATCTAACTTAGGAGGCTACTCCAGCTGATAGGCACCTGGTCCCACACATTTTAATATCTGGTAAGGTCCGATGAATCTAGGGCTCGGCTTGCCTTTTCGCGCAAATCTCAGAATCTTCTTCCATGGTGAGACCTTTAAGAAAACATAATTTCCCATTGCAAACTGAATCTCTTTACGCTTCAAATCAGCATACGACTTTTGTCTATCAGATGCTTCTTTTAACCGATTACGGATTAATTTCACTTTCTCCCTAGTTTTAGAAACTAGCTCTGGACCCAACAGTTGCCACTCACCCAATTCTGTCCAAGAAGTAGGGGTACGACACCTACGACCATATAACGCCTCATACAGTACCATCTGAATACTGGATTGATAGTTATTGTTGTAAGCGAATTCTGCCAACGTCAGATAATCTTCCCAACTGCCTTAAAAATCAATCACACAGCTTCTTAGCATGTCTTCCAAAATCTGTATTACCCTCTCCGACTGACCATCAATTTGAGGATGAAATGCCTTGCTGAAATCCAACATCGTACCCAAAGTTTCATGTAACACTTTCTAGAATCGAGATGTGAATCTAGTGTCCCTGTCCGAAATGATAGACGCTGGCACCCCATGTAACCTCACAATTTCTGCCACATACAACTTGGCCAACTTTTGCAACGAGTAATCGATGCAAACTGGTATGAAGTGGGCGGACTTAGTCATTCAATCAACAATAACCCATATCGAATCTTTCTTAGCAGGCGTCAGAGGTAGCCCACTAACAAAATCCATGGTTACCCTCTCCCACTTCCAGAGTGGAATTTTAATAGGTTGCAGCAATCCAGAAGGCAACTGATGCTCAGCCTTCACTTGAAGGCATGTCATACACTTACCTATGAAATCGGTAACCTCACACTTAAGTCTTGGCCACCAATACAGTTCACGTAGATCTCGATATAACTTGTTTCCACCAGGATGCATAGCGTATGGGTGACTATGCGCCTCCCACAGAATAGACGATCTTAATTCAGAATCCCTTAATACACAGACTCTCCTACGGAAACATAATACTCCTTTACTATTCAGCCCAAAATCCACAGTCTCTCCCTTCTTCACCAGTTGAAAACGAGGAACCAACGATACATCTACCAACTGATTCTCTTTAATTTGACTAATCCAAGTCAGTTTTACTTGAAGTTCAGCTAATAGACTATCATCCTCAAATAGGTTGAGACGAGCAAATATTGCTCTTAGATCAGATACAACCTTACGGCTCAATGCATCCACTACTACGTTAGCTTTTCCCGGATGATACTCAATCGAGCAATCATAATCCTTAAGCAACCCTATCCATCTTCGTTGCCTAAGATTCAACTCCTTCTAAGTAAGGAGGTACTTGAGACTTTTATGGTCGGTATAGATGATCGACTTCTCCCCGAACAAGTAATGTCTCTAAATCTTTAGTGCGAACACCACCGCAGCTAGTTCCAGGTCATGAGTGGGGTAATTCACCTCATGTGGCCTAAGCTGACGAGACACATAAGCCACCACCTTATCCTCCTGCATCAGCACACAACCCAAACCCGTGTGCGACGCATCACAGTAGACAATTAATTCCTTTCCAGCCTCTAGCTGTATTAATACCGGGGCTTCAGTCAAAATCTTCTTCAGTTTCTCAAAACTCCCCTGCTATTTATCAGTCCAAACAAACGATACTCCTTTACGCAGTAACTTAGTTAGAGGTGCAGCAATCAGTGAAAACCCCTCAACGAACCGTCTGTAATACCCTGCCAGACCCAGAAAACTTCTAATCTCAAATACCGACTTCGGTGGCTTCCAATCTAATATGGCCTCAACTTTCTGAGGATCAACCCTAATCCCCTCGGCAGACATGACATGCCCCAAAAATGTCACCTCTGGCAGCCAAAACTCGCACTTGCTGAATTTGGCATAAAACTGTTTCTCTCTCAACATTTGCAGAACAATCCGGAGATTTGAATCATGCTCCTCCTCGGTTCTTGAATACACTAGAATATCATCTATAAACACCACCACGAACTGGTCCAAATAGGGTTGGAAAACCCAGTTCATCATATCCATGAAAGCAGCTAGTACATTCGTTAACCCAAATGGCATGACCAGAAACTCGTAGTGTCCATAACGAGTCTTGAATGCTGTCTTGTACACATCTACCTCCTTAACCCGTAGTTGATGGTATCCTGATCTAAGATCTACCTTAGAGAAAACAAAAGCTCCAACAAAAGCTCCTCGCAGCTGATCGAACAAATCGTCTATCCTTGGTAATGGGTACTTGTTCTTAATCGTTAGTTTGTTCAGTTGACGATAATCAATACACATACGCATGGATCCATCCTTCTTCGTTACGAATAATATCAGTGCTCCCCGTAGAGACACACTCAGTCGGATGAATCCTCGATCCAGTAGCACTCGGATCTGAGCCTTTAATTCTACCAACTCCTTCAGCGTCATCCTATAAGGGGCAATGGACACCGAAGCCGTTCCCGATAGGAGCTCAATGCCGAATTTGACCTCATGATTTGAAGGCAACCCCGGAAGCTCTTCAGGAAATACATCTGAAAACTCCTTTATTGTCTTGACATCCCCAACAAATAAACCCTTAACATCAAATATGCTGACATAAGCTAGAAACGTCTCGCACCCTTTGCGAATCAATTTCTTAGCCCTTAATTTTGAGATTACATCAGATAAATAATCCCTTCGCTCCCCTATCATGACCACCTCCTCAACCTCCAAAGACTTCAATACCATACGCTTAGCAGCGTAATCCAAATTCGCACGGTGTTTCACTAACTAATCCATGCCCAAAATGAGATTGAACTCGCCAAACAGCAGTTCCATCAAATCCGTCGGAAAGACAACCCCTTGGAACTCTAGGGGCACATCTCTAAACAGTTTATTCACTCTAACTGACTGTCCCAGTGGACTAATCATCGACATTTCCCTATCAATAATTTCGAACTGTATACCCAAAGTTTCAGACACATTACATGCAACATACGAGTGCGTAGACCTAATATCAATTACAGTGGTATATGGTACATTATGAATGAGGAACGTACCAATTATGACGTCAGGTGTGTCGCCATCCTCTCATCGCCGAGCAGCATAAACCAGCACTAGCTGTCTCGCCTCTGTGTTACCAGCACCTCTGTCCAATGCTATACGACCTCGTCCAAACCCATTTCCTCCTCTGAATGGTCTACAACCTCTCGGTAGTTGCTGACCACCTCTCCCTGGCTGCACATAGCCTTGACCTACCGCTTGCATCAGTATCTAAACTGATGATCCTTGGATCCACATCTGAAACACCCCCTAGTTCTTTTCCAGCACTCTCTCAAATGAGGTTTCCCACACTCAACGCAAGGCTGCGGTCGACCAACAACAACTGGAACCTCAGCTTGGGCTGGCCCATCGAACCTAGGCCTCTTCTTTGGCTCACCAGAAGAATTTGAGGGCCCAAATTCTCTCGTATTTCTGCCCCTTTCCTTCTCACGATTTTGACACTCAGAGCATTTCACATCCTCGGTAATCTTTCCTTTCTCAAACAGTGCAGCAAAGTCCCTTTCCCTCTGCGGGGCTATCAGTACCCGCAACTCATCCCGGAGACCATCCTCAAATTACACGCAGTGCTCATACTCAGTTGCGACTATGCCCCGAGCATATCGGCTCAACTGCAGAAACTCTGCCTCATACTCTGTTACATATTTATTTTCCTGAACCAGACTCAGAAATTTCTTCCTCTGGGCATCCATATAACTTGCCCCGACGTATTTTCCTTGGAAGGTCATCTTAAATAAGTCCCATGTCAAACGATCATCCTGCGTGCCTTCTCTCACGGTAAGCCACCATTGATATGCCTCATCTCGCAGTAAAGACACTGCTCCCTTCAGTTTTTGCTCCATCGTACAATTAAGATCATCCATTATTTGCTTAATAGCCTCCAACCAATATTCTGCTACATTCGGAGCTACCCCAGAAATGCCTCTGAAAATTTCTGTCCCATTCGACTGGAGTCGTTCAGAGATTGACCCTCAGCCCACTGACCCAGTACTTGCTCCAGCAACCCTTTCCAGAACCCGAAACATCGCTTAGGACAGGGCATCATCCACACCGGCTCGGTCATAAGACCTCGTCTCAGTCACTGGTGAGGTTGGTACTTCCCTATCCGACATGTCTCCTGATGCTGACGATCTAGCCCTAGCACCTCAGCCTCTATCACGGCCACGTGTACCCCTTCCGCGACCTCTTGTGCTCATATCGATGTAGCATACTTATCTGATTTAAGAGTTTTATGAATCAAATTATAGTTTTTATAATTATTAACAAATATTTTATGAAAAACAGTATTTAGAGTTATTTTCACAGATCGAGTTTACTGCAATTTTCAATCTACTATAGTCTCAGTTTCCCTAACTAAGGAGTTTAGTGTACTACTACTATCCCTAGCAGTTTCTCAGTATAGCCATTTTAGTATATAACAGGGTACAGTGTCAGAGAACTTACAGATTTGGTGCCGGAGACTCGGTGTGCCACACTTCTAGCAACATCGTTTCTTTCCAACCCAAATTTAAACAAATTAAGAAAAATTTTCAAAACCCATTCCACAGCCGAGTTTTGCAACCCGGGCTCTGATACCATTAAATGTAACACCTCAAACCTGGCCTAGACGTTATGACCAGATTTAGCGTGTCACATCAAAGTGATGTTTGAAAACTATGCTTTCATCGAAAACCCTTCTTACAAATTAAAACTTTCTACCATTTAAAACCTCAGATTTCGTTGCTTACTTATTAAATCACGATTTACACAAAGACATTCTCTCACAGAATATTATTATTTTTAAAGCCTTGAATATTATTATTTTTAAAGCCTTATTTTTTGCAGAAATTTAATTCAAAACAGTTGCGAATAGGTGATATTTTGAAAACAGTAGTTATAGTTTCAAAATTCCATGTTTAATAGACTATGAGGTTTAAATTTTAAAGAAACACCAAATAGGGTTTTTTACAGAAATAATACAAAAAAAAAAAATAACCAAAATGGGCTGGCCTATGGATTATGTACCGAAATGGTACATCCAGGGTGGTCATTCCACTCCCATAAGCAACACCACCCTAATGTTCTACAGCAAATTTTTAAAAAAAAACACAAAACAGTTAGAACAGTGCAAAACGGTGACAAACTGAACAATGGATATGCAGAGGCGGCACCAGCACTGAACAATGGGCATGCAGAGGCGGCACCAACACCGAAGAATGGCCTGCGGCAGGCGGCACCATTGCCGTTTATAATCCCTCCCCCCACCCCGAAATGTGAAGGAAGAAGCAGAAAAAGAAGCAGAAAAAGAAGCAGAGAAAGAAGAAGAAGAACAAGGTGGTGCGACCGGAAAAAGAAAGAGAAAGAAGAAACAAAGAAGAAAGAAATATCAGTGGGAAGAAAAAAAAGGAGAATTAGGTATAATTTTTTTTTAAACAATGCTTATGTTTAGTTTAGTTTAGTTTTATAGCTATTGTTAGTTAGTTAGTTAGTTAGGATTAGTAGGTTAATTAGTATTTTAGTTAATTAATTAGTTATATTATTATTGTTAAGTAGTTAGAAACCTTAAAAAATAATTTTGTTAGTTAGTATATTAATATGGTAGTTAATATGTTAGTTAGTAAATTGTTAGTATATTGTTAGTATAATATTAATATGTTAGTTTAAAATCCTAAAATAATATATTGTTAGTTAGTATGTATATTAATGTGTTAATATATCAATATGGTAGTTAAAAACCCTAAGAACCCTAAAATAATATATTGTTAGTTATTATGTATATTAATGTGTTAGTATATCAATATGTTAGTTAGTATATTGTTAGTATATTAATATGTTAGTTAAAAACCCTAAAAACCCTAAAATAATATATTGTCAGTTAGTATGTATATTAATGTGTTAGTATATTAATATGTTAGTATATTGTTAGTATATTAATATATTAGTTGTATATTAATATGTTAGTTAGTATATTGTTAGTATATTAATATGTTAGTTAAAAACCCTAACAACTCTAAAATAATATATTGTTAGTTAGTATGTATATTAATGTGTTAGTATATTAATATGTTAGTTAGTATATTGCTAGTATATTAATATGTTAATAGTATATTGTTAGTATATTAATATATTAGTTAAAAACCCTATAATAGTAATATATTGTTACTAGTATAATTAAAATATTAGAATACTATTAATATTTTAGTTAATGTGTTAGTTAATTAGTGTATTGTTAGTAGACTAATATATTAGTTAAAAACCCTAAAAGCCCTAAAATAATATATTGTTAGTATATTAATATTTTATTTAATATGTAACATAGTATATTGTTGTATGTTAATATGTTAGTGAAAAACCCTAAAATAATATATACAAGTATAAGTAATATGTTGGTATATTAATATTTTAGTTAATATGTTAGTTAGTATATTGTTGTTAGTATGGTAATATGTTATGTTAGTTAAAAACCTAAAACCATATATTGACTATGTTACTATATTAATATTTTAGTTAGTATATTATATTTTAGTTAGTATTAGTAAATATTGTTAGTAAGGAACCATAAATATTATTTAGTTTTGATTTGTTCGTAAGTTTTGTGTTCATATTAAATAATTTTTTATTGTGAATGTTATGTTCTAAATTTTTAATATATTTGAAAGTTTTTATATTAGTAAAATTATCATGAAGTAATTGTTAATTAGTGATAAAAAATTGAAAATATTTCTGATGTAGATATTGTTAGAAATGGCAACATATTGGATATTGCCTGATGAGATAATAACTTCAGAACAAAGGGAGAAAGTTGATAAGATGATGAGAGAAGTGCAAGACTACAGAATGAAACCAGAAGAAGATATTGTTCAACACCTTATTACCGTAAATAAGAAGATGCAAGAAGTGTTGTGGAACGGTCATGAAATGATTAGGAAGAATAAAGTGCAATACTTAAGCCTTATAGGGACATTAATAGAACGAGAGCATCAAATAATTTTAGACGAACTTTGGAAGACATTGGTACTACAAACCTATTGGAATCTAGTTATATGCTTTGTGAAGTCTATAATCTATTATGGACCTAGGAAAACAGTGTGGCAACGTATAGGCTCACGGAAGTTGACTAGGAAACAAAGTCTATTTGACATACCATGGATGGATAAACTAGATATTAGCAAATTACCAAGAGAATTTCTAAATTCAATACCTGTTATAAAGATTGAAAAGGAAGAAGATCTCGAGGGATTTTCAAATTGGATTGTAGAAGATCAATATGAAAAGAATCAAGAATTTATAAATTCGATTGTACAGTATTTTCCGGAGGAAGATACAAGCTCGGAGATGGAATAAAATGTAGAACTGACTTTCAGTGGTTAGATGTAAATAGAAATGTTGTTCATGTACAAAATGATAATTCTAATAGTGTGAGCTTAAGAATGAAAAAAATAGCATATTCAAACATTAAGTTTTTTATTTAAGAATAGTATATACTGATAAAAAATTTGCTGAGCAATTTTGTTTATTTTTTAACAGATTGAATATTGAAGATGGATGATCAGTTTTTCGCATGCATTTATTTCAATGGAATCATCTTGACAACAGCCGTTGGATGCATATTTGAATGTCGGCAACAAATAGCAATGAGATTTAATAGAAATGTCTCGCTGGATGATATGAAGCAAAGGATAAACGCAAAAATTGTTAGACGATGTGGGAGAACGATATCGAGAATTTTCTACAAGTTCCCAATTTCGGTAGATCCGATCAAATTCACAGAAATGGAACTTGTAGACGACGAAGAAGTGGAGACAATGATCGCTCTTTACTGTGGGAATGGGACTAACAAAAATGCACCGATTCACTTATTTGCTGAGTTAGCCAGTATTGAGGCAAATGAAGACACCAATACATATGGTGAAGAACATGGAGCTCAAGAACCGTGCATGGTGCCTCCAATATCGTATGTTGATGACGAATCGAATATAGGTGGGATCAATATCGATCTTAATATTACATTCGATATTGATGTTGTCGTAACCATTTTTGACAAAAACGGGAATCGAACTTGGGCCTTGAAAATGAGTAAAAAGGGAGTCGCCACCGACCTTTTATTAGGTGTGATCGGATCACCTTTGTTTTAATAAAACATTTCGGTTTACTAAAACGGGGTTTATGGTCTACGAACATTTGAGAAAATAGGTTCGGGAGTCGGTTACGTGTGAGGAAGGATTAGCACCCTCGCAACGCCCGAAAATCGGTACCAAATTAATTAATTGATGTCCCAATGTCGAAAGTTTAACAAAATTAAAAATGAATTTAGAAATTTGGGTCTTTTTGGAAATGTTTGAGTCTTTTTAGAATATTAAGATTTCCTTGTTTCGAAGGGACCAAATATCACATCCAACACGTAGGACACGATAACTTCAATCCTCAAATCCAAGGTTCTCCTAATCCCTAAGACTCATTTATTAAAATAACAAAAGGTCATTCGATTATTTGGTCAAGCAAGAGAACCGAGACCCAACACATAGGGCACGGTCCCTCGAATTTCCAAACACGGAATATTGCCTTGTTTTGAAAATTTTTGTTTTCAGGGTGATATTGATGAAAACTATGTTTTAAAGAAGCGTTATTTGAAAATGGGAATAGAGTCATGTGATGAATAATGATGATACAACACAAATTATGTACAAAATAATAACATAAGTATAATAGTAATACTAATAATAATATAGCTAATATAATAACAATATCATTAACAATGATAATAGGAAATATGTACAATATAATAATGATATGATAATAATGTAATAATAGTAATAGTAATAAAATAATATAAAATATATATACAACATAATAATATATAGTAATAATAATAATAATAAGTAGTGAGTATAATAATAATAGTAGTAATGAAAAATATATAATAATGTAATAATAAGTAATAATAATAAGCGATACACAATATACTAATATAAATATAGCAATAATAATAATGATAATATATATATACAATATGTAAATATAAATGTAGCGATAATAATAATATATTAATAATGGTAATTAATACATTTATATGCCCAATATAATAAAATAAATATAGTAATAATAATAGTAATAATAATAATGAGAAAATATATATACAATATGATAATAGTATGATAATACTGTAATAATAGTAATAAAATAATATAACATATACAACGTAATAATATATATAGTAATAATAATAATAAAATAAGGAGGTAAATAATGATAATAATTAAAAAAAATGCTAAAGGAGGATCGAATTGGATAAAAAAATGATTTTGGGGTCGATGAAATAAAATAAAAAAAAGGAAAGACCTAATAGAAGTGCGCGTGAAGGGTAGAGGACTGAATCAGGAAATAAACCACCCTCCAAGAGAGAGCCTACTACGAGTGGGGACTTAATTGAAAATAAGATGAAACTTTGGGGCTAATTTTTAGGAAACGGAAAATCCGTTTGTAATTATAAAAAAGCGGAGGGGCTAAACGCGCAATTAACCCCTCCCACCAAGAACACGCGGATCTAACCCCTTGCAGGTCGGGTCGAGTCGGGTCCCATCCGATCCGTGACGAAACGGCGCCGTTTTGAGGTCTGTATACCCAAGCTAAAACGACACCGTTTTAACTTCTTTATAAAACCAGTTTTTTTTTTTCTTTATTCTTCATTTCTGCACCCACTCAAAAAAAAAAAAACTTCCTCATCTTCTCTCACATTCTCTGCGCAGGGCACGGGAGCGCGATTTTGGCCGTCCACTACGTTTCTGCCGCCACCACGCATGTGGTGGAAAGGTAAGGTTCCCTTCTCTTTTTTTTATTTTAAAATATAGATGTATGTATATTTATGTGTTTTGAGCAATAATAAAAATAAAGGAAAATGAAACAACAAAAAAAGAAATTCGAAATTACCTCGTGCTTACTGACTTTGTATCTTTTTTTTTTTATCGTTTTCGATTGGAAAGATCTTTTCGTATTTTCTTTTGCTTTTGAATCTGTTGTTTTTTTTTTATTTCTCTGATTGATTGCTAATCGAAAAAAAAGGGTCCCCCCCTTTTTACAGATCTATGTTCGGTCTTTTATAACCGAAGAAAAGAAAAAAAAAAGATAAAAATACAATATTCTCTGCTTATTGCTGCTGTTGTTTGTCTTGTTCTGCAGGTGGGCTTGATGGTGGCAGACCGGCTATAGTGGAGCGGCGATGGTGCTTACGGCGCGAGTGAAGTTGCGGCTGATAGAGAGCGGCGCTGGTGCTAGGGTTTTTAGAAACCCTAGTTCTTTCAATTTTTCTTTTTTTTTTTGTGTTTTGGGCCTGTTTGTAATTTGTTTGTAATGGGCTTTTAATGTGGGTCTATTATTATTTTTTTGTTTTTGGTTTTAGGCTTTATCAGACTTTGTAATGGGCTTAATGGACTGTAAATGGACATTTGGACTGTTAAATTTATTTTGTTTATTTTTTGTTTTATTTAATTTTTGGTTTTGCAACTGGGCTCGGGTTTATTGGGTTTTGGGCCGGGCAAATTTGGTTATTACAGCTGCCCCTCTTTGCTCATTGTCGTGAAACGACAATAGAGCAAAGATAATAGAAGAACCAATTTTGCCCGGTCTTGGCCAGGTATAGATTCTTCAAACATCTTCAAACCCTATTGCTTTGATCCACTCCACCGCTGTTTCCGCGTGACATGACCCGTAGCTTCGATCCGTTTTTCCTCAATCTCGTTCATTCTTGAACTTGCTCATCTTCCGGGAAACTCCGATCTTCATTCTACTCCACTGCTATTTCAGAAAGATATAGTCTGTGGCTTCATTTTGCTCTTGCTCAATCTTCCTTATCCACTGGAACTTCTTCATTCACTTTGCTCAATGCGACTTTAATCTTCCATCTGTAAGTACCTCCGCATGTGCCCCCGAGGCTCGAACTCATAATATGAGTTGATTTTTTTTTTCGGCCTCTTGTAATATGAGCTAATTTTTGCAAGCAGGAATTGAAAGAAAAATAGAAATTGCAAGGCAGAAATTGAAAATACCTCAGCGTGTGACTCGATGAATCAACTTACCTCTCTCTGAACATGAGCTGATATTTTGAAAAGAAATCAAAAGACACCTCAGGATGTGGCCCGAGGCTCAACTCACTTCTCTCTGATATGAGTTGATATTTTGAAAAGAAATTGAAAGACACCTCAGGGTGTGACCCGAGGCTCAACTCACTTCTCTCTGATATGAGTTGATATTTTGAAAAGGAATTAAAAGACACCTCAGGGTGTGACCCGAGGCTCAACTCACTTCTCTCTGATATGAGTTGATATTTTGAACAGGAATTAAAAGACACCTCAGGGTGTGACCCGAGGCTCAACTCACTTCTCTCTGATATGAGTTGATATTTTGAAAAGAAATTAAAAGACACCTCAAGGTGTGACCCGAGGCTCAACTCACTTCTCTCTGATATGAGTTGATATTTTGAAAAGAAATTAAAAGACACCTCAGGGTGTGACCCGAGGCTCAACTCACTTCTCTCTGATATGAGTTGATATTTTGAACAGAAATTAAAAGACACCTCAGGGTGTGACCCGAGGCTCAACTCACTTCTCTCTGATATGAGTTGATATTTGCAACAGGAATCTCAAAATATATCATCTGGTGGAACTCGGATGTCTTCTTTCTCCTTGGTTCGGCGCAACCATCGTTAAGATTACTGGCATACCTGTATGTGTCATGTGTGATGATGTTATGACATGCATGTGTTTGTCTTAAATGCCTACGTGATTATGCCATGTATCTTGGGCTTGTTTGTCATGTATCTCTTCTTGACGCGACTCTCGTAATGACCTGCATTCACTGCTTCGATTCTTGACTTTCCTCAGACTTGATATCTGCCCCCAGGTTCTACAAGTAATTCGTGTTTCTCGTTGTCCCCCTCTTTTTTTTTTCTTTTTTTTTCTTTCTTTTTTTTTTTGAAATTTGTCCTTGCTTTGAAGCTCCCGTATTTACCCAATTCTCATCCAGGTAATGCTCCATATTCTTTTCGTTTCGAGTGTGTAGTTTTACTATTTATCTCCAAAATGAATCATGAATAAAATGCATGAAAATGGCAAAGTAGGTATGAAAGGTGTTCCTCGTATCTATATTTATTTCAAAAACAGCAAGAAAATTGACAAGGGATGACTTGAAAGCGTTATAAAAGGAAAACAAGTTTAGTTGTAGTAAGTGCTCTAGATATCTGACGTATGAACTTCTCCATGTTTCTTCATCCTGAATCTTTTCAAGCAAGACTTTTCGTGTAGAAGATTCTTGAGCTTCAGAGTCCGCTTCAATACTATGATCTTGCTGTTAGACTCTTTGTTCAACCCATTTCTGCTTTCTCGGACCAGATTGCTTCCTTAGGATGCCCTTTCGGGTTTTCATCCTAAGCCTTCTCCGTTTATCAGGATGCCCTTTCGGTTTTTTTTTTTTAGGCGTAATATTTCTTCATGGCATCTGAGTTCACCGGATTTGGTAACTCCTTCCCATCCATTTCAGTGAGAATTAGAGCTCCACCTGAGAAAGCTCTCTTGACGACGTAAGTTCCTTCCCAATTCGGTGCCCATTTTCCTCGAAAGTCCTTTTGTATAGGGAGAATCTTCCTCAACACGAGTTCACCTTCGCGAAATTCCCTTGGACGCACCTTCTTGTTATGGGCTGCGATCATTCTCCTTTGGTACATCTGTCCGTGACAAATTGCCTTCAAGCATTTTTCTTCAATCAGATTCAGTTGGTCATATCGAGCCTGAACCCATTCAGATTCTTCTAGTTTTGACTCCATTAAGATTCGTAGGGAGGGGATTTCCACCTCAATGGGCAGCACAGCTTCCATTCCATAGACTAGGGAAAAAGGAGTTGCCCCCGTAGAGGTCCGCACACACGTGCGATATGCGTATAGAGCGAATGGTAGTTTCTCATGCCAATCTTTATACGTCTCAGTCATCTTTCCAATGATCTTCTTGATATTCTTGTTAGCGGCCTCTACTGCACCATTCATCTTTGGGCGATAGGGTGAGGAATTGTGATGCTTTATTCGAAATTGCTCGCACACTTCCTTCATCATTTTGTTGTTCAGATTCAAAGCATTATCTGAAATAATTCTTTCTGGCAAGCCATATCGGCATATGATCTCCTTTTTTAAGAATCTGCATACCGCCGTCCTTGTCACTTTAGCAAACGAAGTGGCCTCTATCCATTTTGTGAAGTAGTCTATGACTACAAAAATGAATCGATGTCCATTAGAAGCTTTCGGGGAGATTGGCCCTATAACATCCATGCCCCACATAGAAAAGGGCCACGGGGAAGTCATGACATGAAGGGGTGAAGGTGCTGCATGAATTTTATCGCCATAAACTTGACATTTGTGACACCTTCGTGCGTAACTAATGCAATCACTTTCCATTGTCAACCAGTAATAACCGAGCCTCATAATTTGCCTGGCCATAGTGAAGCCATTGGCGTGCGTTCCACATACTCCTTCATGGACCTCTTCGAGTATCTTTCTAGCTTCAACAGTATACACACATCTCAGGAGGACTTGATCTTTTCCTCTTTTGTACAGGATGTCCCTATCGAGAACGAACCCCGCTGCCAATTTCCTGATTGTTCTTTTGTCATTCTCATTTGTTTGCTCGGGATATCTTTGATTCTTGACATATTCTAAGATATCATGGAACCATGGTTGCCCGTCTGCCTCGTTGTCAATGCTAAAACAATGCGCAGGGGCCTCGTATATGCTCACCTGGAGAGGCATTATTTCTGTTTCTCGGTTCGCTTTGGACATTGAAGCCAAGGTGGCTGGGCGTCGACCTAACTGGTTTTCTTCCGTGGGAAATAATTAAAAGTCACTTCTTCGAATTCTCCGACCAATTCTACAACAAGATCGCGATATTTAACCAACTTCGAGTCTCTTACTTCCCAATCTCCACAGATTTGGTAAATCACCAATGCCGAGTCCCCGGAGACTATCAAGGCCTTAACGTTCTGCTCGATAGCTGCGCGAAGTCCCATGATGCAAGCCTCATATTCTGCTATGTTATTGGTACAGAAGAAATTTAATCTGGCAGTAAAAGGGTAATGATACCCTTCTGGTGACACTAAGACTGCTCCAATTCCGTGCCCCAACGCGTTTGACGCGCCATCAAAACTCATCTTCCATGATTTTTCTTTTGACGATTCACATTCTTTTTCCGTAACGCATATCAAGTCTTCGTCTGGGAAGTCAAATCTCAATGGCTCGTACTCCTCTGTTGTCCGAGTTGCTAAGAAATCAGCTATTGCGCTCCCTTTAATCGATTTCTGGCTTACGTATACGATGTCATACTCCGATAGTAGAATCTGCCATCGTGCCATTCTTCCTGAGAGTGCAGGCGACTCCATCATGTACTTTATTGGGTCTAGCTTCGAAATCAGCCACGTCGTATGATATAGCACATATTGCCTAAGCCTCCGAGTTGCCCAGACCAGAGCACGACAGAATTTTTCGATTGTCGGATATCTTGTCTCACACTCCGTGAATTTCTTACTGAGATAATAGATCGCCTGTTCTCTTTTTCCAGACTCATCGTGTTGCCCCAAGACGCAACCCATTGAGTTTTCGGACACAGTCAGATATAGTATTAGTGGCCTTCCAGGGGTTGGTGGTACTAGCACCGGAGGACTGGATAAATACTGCTTTATCTTGTCAAAAGCCTCTTGGCATTCTTTGTCCCATTCTCCAGAATTGTGTTTTCGAAGGAGTCGAAAAATTGGATCACACTGCTTGGTGAGTTGAGCAATGAACCGAGCAATGTAATTCAATCTCCCTAGAAATCCTCTGACTTCCTTTTGTGTGCGCGGCGGCGGTAGTTCTTGTATGGCCTTTATTTTATCCGGATCAACCTCGATACCTTTCTCGCTGACAATGAATCCCAATAATTTTCCCGAGGTAGCCCCAAAGGTACATTTGGCAGGGTTAAGCTTTAGTTGGAATTTTCTCAGTCTTTCGAACAGCTTCCGGAGGTTTTCAACATGCTCTCTTTCTCCTTGAGATTTGGCGATCATATCGTCGACATAGACTTCTATCTCCTTATGCATCATGTCGTGGAACAGTGTCACCATGGCTCTTTAATATGTTGCCCCGGCATTCTTTAAACCGAACGGCATCACTTTGTAGCAGAATGTACCCCACATCGTCGTGAACGTAGTTTTCTCCATATACTCGGGAGCCATCTTGATTTGGTTGTAGCCCGAAAATCCATCCATGAAGGAGAACAACGAATTCTTCGCCGTGTTATCTACCAATGTATCGATGTGTGGCAACGGGAAATTATCTTTAGGGCTCGCTCGATTCAAATCACGGTAATCCACACACATTCGTACCTTGCCATCTTTCTTCGGTACTGGGACTATATTAGCCACCCATTCTGGATACCTAGAGACTTGCAGGAATCCAGCGTCCAATTGCTTCTTTACTTCTTCCTTTATCTTTAAGAGCATTTCTGGCCTTATCCGCCTTAACTTCTGTTGGATAGGCTTGCATTCAGTTTGATGAGAGTCTATGGACCGCTATATCTTCGTTCAAACCTGGCATATCTTGATATGACCATGCGAACACGTCTTTGTACTCATGAAGCAAGGTGATCAGATCACGTTTGGTGTCTTCAGACATGGAGGTCCCAACTTTTACCTCTTGCTTCTTTTCTTCACTTCCTAAATTCACTGTCTCGACCGATTCTTGATAGGGCAAAATCATTTATCCTCTTGTTCTACCATTTTGGTGGAGTGCGGGGAAAAGGCATAATCTTCGGCGTCTTCTTTAGCCTCGAATTCTCCTACACAAATAGCCTTCTCGAAGTCGATTTTAGGACTCGTAACAGGATTGTTCGCGTCGTTGATATCTGAGCACCTGAAAGGTAAACGAAAGAAGACTATAGAGGGGCATCAAGGTATCGGATCCTATAACGTGACATGATGATATGGGATATATAGGGACAGGTAAAGAAAGAAATGAATGTGGAACTGATGAGAATGAAAGATCGTGACAAAATGCATCTTTATTCATGTTTCATTTAAAAGCTAGATAGACAAAATAAACTCTCATAAATGATTCCCCTACAGACTTAGGGGCATACAAAAAGTTAATCTCGAGCATTACTCGAGGAGGATTTGGAAACCACAAGGAGATCCACGGCACGATCAATTGTTCAAAGTGAATCACGGAGGACAAGGCGTATCATGAAGCATTTCCAATCTCATTATTCCCTTTGCCAATGACATTTATCTTTGAAGTCTTGTAGACCCTTTTCTATCCACGACATCATACTCTGTGGATCATCTTCTCCCGGGAATATGATTCCAGCCGAGGTAAATGTTTTTGACAAAGGCGGATGTGTTATGGGCTCCCACTCTAATTCTCGACCTGTGACTCTTGCAATCCTTCTTTCTTGCTCCTTTGTAATTGTTTCCTTCTTTGTCGCATGTCGGGCTTAAATCCTAAGCCGATCGAGCCTTGTCGCATGCAGGTTTTAGCGCTCTAGCCATCCCTTGCTGGTATTTCCCCAAGCCTTTCCTTGCTCGGGCTCCTTTTCCAACCGTTAGTTTGATTCCCATCCTGGTATTCCTTGACAACTTAGGTGTGGGGGCTTTGCTTCCTTCAGCAATGAAAGTAGCATTGATGAATTCGAAGGAACGGAAGGAACACTCTACTGCGTCTTTGTTCACCTCGATGTAGGGTGCATCGGTAGAGATGGCCGCAATGATGTCTTCCTCACCAGCAACGGTGATCAAGCGATTATTCATGACAAACTTTACTTTCTGGTGGAGAGATGAAGGGACTGCCCCAGCTGAATGGATCCAAGGTCTCCCTAGAAGGCAATTATATGAAGGTGCAATGTCCATGACCTGGAATTCAATATTGTATGTGCATGGGCCCACTTCTAGAGGGATCTCTATCTTTCCCATGACCTCTCGTCGCGTCCCATCAAACGCTCTGACTGTGGAATGACAAGGTCTCAAATAAGACATATCCACCGGCATTCTGGATAATGTCGCTAAAGGCATGACGTTAAGCGCAGACCCGTTATCAATGAGTACACTTGGTACTATGTAACCCTTGCAATAGGCTGTGATATGTAGTGCTTTGACGGAGCCCCTTCCATTTGGTGGTATTTCATCATCGCTGAAAGAGATGAAATTATCTGCGTTTAGGTTGTTTGCCCACCTATCAAGTTTTTCCACGGGTACATTACTTGGTACATATGCTTGGTTTAACACACTTAATAGAGCGTTTCGGTGTGGTTACGAGTTTAATGAAGAGAGATAACACCTTGAGATCTTTCTTTGGTTGCTTGTTCAATTGCTCCACAATGTTATACTCGCTGTTCTTGATAAACCTCAAAAATTCGTGTGCTTCGTCCTCACTCACGGGCCTTTTAGATTCTTGTCCAGATTGTATTTCAACCTCAGCCTCGGTTTCATGCATTGGCGCTTTCCCCTTTGACTCGCGTTAACACGACTTTCCTTTTGGTTCGACCATCTCGGGAGAATAACACCTCCGCTTCTGGGTGAAATGCCCCACCTCGCTAATGTCACTACTAGTAGCTTCAGGCATGGTAATGCCTACATCATACTTCCATGGCACCGCCTTGCTCTCCTTGTAAGGGAAGGGAGAAGGCATTTTGATTATCATATTCGGTTTTACCTCTTCCCTTTTTGCCTCGTAGTAGATTATCTTTTTCGATGATCTCTTTATCATAGACCTCAAGCTCCTTATTGTTCATCATATCTTGGAGCAATTCTTTAAATTTCTCACAAGATTGGATGCGGTGCCCTTCTATGCCATGAAAGACACAAAAACTTTGACCTTCTGTATCTTCCTCCTTGGAACTTTTGTCAAGCGGACCAAGCAAACCCTTTTTCATCATTATTTCCCATATTTCCCCCACTGGCGTCTTTATTTCAGAGACACGACTTTTAGCTCGCCGGCCATCTTCATTTGTCACCACGTTCACGTTCCCTCTTGATATGGTTAGGGAGGCGGATTTACGCCACCGTCATCGATCCCATCAAAGCGTAGAATGCCCGCATCAATTAGACTCGAACCTTTCTTTTTAAAGGCTAGGCAATTATCCGTGGAATGCCCTCAGTTTCAAAGCATGGTACATGCAACTAGCATTAGGATCGTACCATTTAGGATAGGGAGGTTTCAAAGGTGCTATGTAATATGGTGCTATTAGTTGTTTCTCTAGCAACTTTGGGCACAGTTCCCCGTATGTCATGGGAATAGGGGCAAACTGAGGTTTTTCGGGGTTGGATCTCGTTGGCCTCGGTTCATTTCTGGGTTGGCTCGGAGCGGTCATGGTATTTGGTGAGAATATGGTGAGTGGTCTTTGGGCATCGGCGGTATAGACGGGATAAGGGGGAGGGGTTTGATAATAGAGGTTCTGAGGAGGAAAGTAGAGGTTTGGAGTTGGGCGGAATTGAGGTCGAGGTTGGATAGGGTATGGATCAGGGGTGTAGTGATTCTCGGTCCCTACCATATGGGTTTCTGGCTCTTTCTTCTTTAATGGCCTTTTAGAGCTTTCAGACCCTTCCATTCTCCCGTTCCTGATGCCATTTTCGATGAGCTCTCCAGATATTACGACATCTGCGAAATCCTTTGTGGCATTCCCCACCAGCTTGTCATAGAATGGCACTCTTAAAGTGTTAATAAAAAGGACTGTAATCTCCGTCTTGGTTAGTGGAGGTTCCACTTGAACCGAGACGTCTCTCCACCTTTGAGCATATTGCCTAAAGGTCTCAGATGGCTTCTTTTCCATCATCTGCAATGTTAGGCGATCAGCGCCATGTCGGAGAGCGTGTTTATATTGTTCCCCGAATTGCTGCAGCTAAGTCATCCCATGATTGGATCTTTTCTCTTCCTAGTTGATTGTACCATCGGAGACTGACCCTATCAAGCTTTCTTGAAAGCAGTGTATCAGCAACTTGTCTTCGTCCTCATAACCGGCCATTTTCCGACAAAACATGATGAGATGCGCCTTTGGGCACCTTGTTCCATCGTATTTCTCAAAGTCTGGTGCTTTGAATTTTGGGGCAAGACGGATCAGGAACCAAACCGAGCTTTTGGCGCTCATTGCGGAAAAGGCTCTAGTTCCCCATCGCCACGAGTCTTTCTTTCCGATCTTTAAACTTGTTTTTGAGCGCTACGATCCTTCATTCTTAACTTAGCTAGTTCCACAGGATCATCCAAATCACGGGACAATAGGGTCATTTGGGTTAGTTCAGTGACTTGATGCAAATACTCCTTGTCCTAGATAGGCGGTGGAAATACAGTGGGTGTTCTAGGCACTGTAAATTCCTTTTGAGGCCCGGACCCCATGGGGTGGAGTAAATCACGGAGGATGGCCTTCGCTTTCTTTCCGCATTACTAGTTGTGTGGTCTTTTCCTTTGTTCGTTATCAAATTCATTAATTGAGTCATTTGGGCCACCATATCCTTTTGAGCCTTTTCCATCTGGTCTTTCAATTCTTGCTGAAACTTCTTCATTTGGTCTTCCATGTCCTTCTGGAATTGTTCGTATCTTTGGTCCATCGCTCTCGCCTTACGACGAGTGTTGTAGTAATGTACGATAGGTTGATCCTCGTCGGTTTCTAGGGTAATTTCTGTCACGTTTTTTAACCAATTAGGCTCCTTTTTGATGCAAATGGTGTGATGTATGCGAATGGATGGAATGCAATGCAAATGCATGGAATGAATGCAAGAAGAAAAAGGTGTTGATTTGATTCAATCCCATTAGATAAACTTTACTAGAAAACGAATTTCCTTTCATAGAACGGACGATTACATATACGACCTTGCCCTAATGCCTAAATCCTTAACTTCCCTAAGAAGCCAAGCTAAACTTTGGCCTCGCTTCGACCCTGACTCGTATATCAGACTTAACGTGTTGGCCCGAACTGCCAAGGTTTGCAAATGATCTACCACCTCTCGGATTTGAGTCACGGCCGCCCATTACGTAGTCTCTGTTTTCGATCCATTTCTCAGGAACGGTGGAGCTGCTCCTTCCAGTGTTCATTGTTCGCTTCAAGGAGCTCAAACCGAATTTTGCTATCTTGTAGTGCGGTCTCGAGCTCCTCTATCTTTCCTCTCATCTCCTCGATTTTGTTTTGAATGGCTCTTAATTCGATGACCGAGTTGCGACTACGGTGCAGATGCAGTGCCCTTTCTAATTCTGCTACTTGGGCGCATAACCTCTCCTTTTCGTTTTGGCTTTCCAACAGGCTCTTTTTCGCAATATCCTCACGTACCCAGGCATCTTGGAATTTCCTCTCCCACTGATCGGCTCTGGACTTTTCTTCTTTAATTTCCTGTCGCCATTGTTCTGACGTTTTGCCCAAACCAGCAGTTCTGATGGACATGCGTAGCTTCTTATAGTCCGTCTTTAGACTATCCAAATCCTCTTCGGCCTTGTTCTTTCCTTTTTCAATTTTTTGGCCTCAAACTTGTGAGAGTCAACATCTAACCCCAACTGCATCTTTTCCTCTTCTATTGCTCTATTCTTTTACCCAGTTTCGGCTCCTTCTCTCAAGTCTTGCTTGATAATCTCTAATTCAGATGGGATCACTTGCAGCTGCTCTTTTATTGGCCGAGCATTCCCTTGGGTAGGCCTTGGGACATTGTCATTGACCCTTTTAGCCCACCATCGATCGTATTCAGGCGTAATCATTGGCCTTATGGCGAGCCTCTTCATTTTCCGAGTTTGGGTCCATGCATCTGATATCTCACGAACTTTCTTCTTATAATTATCGTCCTTGTATGCGAAAACTCACACTGGCTAATCCATGTGTCGCAGGTATAAATTGCCTCGATTGATCTTTGCCTCATTACTAGCGATGGGCGTACCCAATGCTCTCCCATATTCGAGTAAAGGGACCCGGTCGAACTCTCCGCATCGATACAAAATTTCGTCGAGGATCATCCACGAGTCTTCCATTCTACATCTTCCACTTGCAAATTTTGGAGGATCGCTATCCATTTCTCTCCGATAGGTCGTCTCTCGCCTTGGCGTATCCACTAATTCTTTTTAGGGAGTAGTTTTCAAAATAGATTTTGCATGAGACTTTTTCTATTTTCCGAAAGCGGCAATGAAACCATGAAAGCAACGATTGTGCACATCCTATGAACCTTCCTTCGCCCGTTCTTCGGCAGGCGTTCAATGATCTTAAGGTTTCGTCCAAAATTGCCGGGATAGGTGTGACTCCCTTGTCGAGTTTATCAAATAGGTCCGAAACCGCATCCTCTATGTGCCCTAATACTTTGAGGAAGATGACCAAACCATAGATGCTTAGAGCGAACACGTCGACCCTTTTCTTCTTATCAGGATGTGCCAAGATCAAGTCCCTCAAGTATTTCCATGGAATACACTTACACTTCCCTTTTTGTTTGATCCGAGCCGTAATCCATTGCTCACTCATTCCTGTGATATTCATTAGCCTTTTTGAGAATGCTGGCACGTTAGCAAATCGTGAATATGCCTTATCAATTTGAATTCTCGGACATCGAAACAAAGCTGTGTACTCCTCTATAGTTGGAACCAAATCTACATTTCCAAAAGTGAAGCAACTATAGGCGGGGTTCCGAAACTGGGTAATGGCTCGAAATAGGTACTCGTCTACCTTGATATCCAGCAGATAGTGCAGATCACCGTAATTATGGTAGAACAGTTGCTTGTCCTCATTGCACCAGGAATCCCATATTTCCTTTAATTCTCGCAGGTCATTTTGAGCCACACTGACGCGGGTGAAATCCCACAACTCTGACTCATACCCCACTGTCAAGCTATCTCCTTTTTCTCGCTGTATTCTTTCAGACCACACCTGAACGGCCGCATTATCCTCCACTCTATTAAGAAACCCCTTTTCCATGTCAAGCTTTTTATAATGAAAATGAAAATGAAATGCCATACAAAAGGAATTTAAAACAAACAGGAGATAATCAAACTCGTATTTAAGGTGACAACTAGGGTTTGCACGGCTCTATCTACAACGAGCTCTTAGGTTCCTCTATATGTGGTTTGGTTCTAGAGTAAAGGTACCTGAACCAGCAGATTCCTCAATCCTCACCCATTATAGGCTCATACGGACCGAGTTCAGTTCAGGGGAATACATTTCCCTATGGTGCATCTGAGATAAAAACCTCACGAAGACATAGGTGCGGATGTATCCGAAAGCGATCCACTATCTTGCGGAGGTAAAAACCTCACGAAAAGAGTAGCTTCTCACTCCCACTTAAGGGTGTGACGCTTGATCATGCAATGCAATGCCAAAGTATTTCACGAGACTCGACATTATAGCACAAACAAATGCATCAAAGAGAAACAAGATTTTCAAAACAACTTTCCAAATTTTCAATCAAAGGGACAAAAATCAATCAATTTACGGCCTGACTCTCGGGGTCCCCAGTGGAGTCGCCAAGCTGTCGTAACCATTTTTGACAAAAACGGGAATCGAACTTGGGCCTTGAAAATGAGTAAAAAGGGAGTCGCCACCGACCTTTTATTAGGTGTGATCGGATCACCTTTGTTTTAATAAAACATTTCGGTTTACTAAAACGGGGTTTATGGTCTACGAACATTTGAGAAAATAGGTTCGGGAGTCGGTTACGTGCGAGGAAGGATTAGCACCCTCGCAACGCCCGAAAATCGGTACCAAATTAATTAATTGATGTCCCAATGTCGAAAGTTTAACAAAATTAAAAATGAATTTAGAAATTTGGGTCTTTTTGGAAATGTTTGAGTCTTTTTAGAATATTAAGATTTCCTTGTTTCGAAGGGACCAAATATCACATCCAACACGTAGGACACGATAACTTCAATCCTCAAATCCAAGGTTCTCCTAATCCCTAAGACTCATTTATTAAAATAACAAAAGGTCATTCGATTATTTGGTCAAGCAAGAGAACCGAGACCCAACACATAGGGCACGGTCCCTCGAATTTCCAAACACGGAATATTGCCTTGTTTTAAAAATTTTTGTTTTCAGGGTGATATTGATGAAAAACTATGTTTTAAAGAAACGTTATTTGAAAATGGGAATAGAGTCATGTGATGAATAATGATGATACAACACAAATTATGTACAAAATAATAACATAAGTATAATAGTAATACTAATAATAATATAGCTAATATAATAACAATATCAATAACAATGATAATAGGAAATATGTACAATATAATAATGATATGATAATAATGTAATAATAGTAATAGTAATAAAATAATATAAAATATATATACAACATAATAATATATAGTAATAATAATAATAATAGTGAGTATAATAATAATAGTAGTAATGAAAAATATATAATAATGTAATAATAAGTAATAATAATAAGCGATACACAATATACTAATATAAATATAGCAATAATAATAATGATAATATATATATACAATATGTAAATATAAATGTGGCAGTAATAATAATATATTAATAATGGTAATTAATACGCTATATGCCCAATATAATAAAATAAATATAGTAATAATAATAGTAATAATAATAACAGAAAATATATATACAATATGATAATAGTATGATAATACTGTAATAATAGTAATAAAATAATATAACATATACAACGTAATAATATATATAGTAATAATAATAATAAAATAAGGAGGTAAATAATGATAATAATTAAAAAAAATGCTAAAGGAGGATCGAATTGGATAAAAAAATGATTTTGGGGTCGATCTGAAATAAAAAAAAAAAAAGGGAAAGACCTAATAGAAGTGCGCGTGAAGGGTAGAGGACTGAATCAGGAAATAAACCACCCTCCAAGAGGCACTACACGAGTGGGGGACTTAATTGAAAATAAGATGAAACTTTGGGGCTAATTTTTAGGAAACGGAAAATCCGTTTGTAATTATAAAAAAGCGGAGGGGCTAAACGCGCAATTAACCCCTCCCACCAAGAACACGCGGATCTAACCCCTTGCGGGTCGGGTCGAGTCGGGTCCCATCCGATCCGTGACGAAACGGCGCCGTTTTGAGGTCTGTATACCCAAGCTAAAACGACACCGTTTTAACGTCTTTATAAAACCAGATTTTTTTTCTTTATTCTTCATTTCTGCACCCACTCAAAAAAAAAAACTTCCTCATCTTCTCTCACATTCTCTGCAGGGGCACAGGGGAGCGATTTTCGGCCGCCGTCCACGCCGTTGCCGGCCACCGCACGCGGTGGCCGGAAAGGTAAGGTTCCCTTCTTTTTTTTTTATTTTAAAATATAAATGTATGTATATTTATGTGTTTTGAGCAATAAAAAATAAAGGAAAATGAAACAACAAAAAAAGAAATTCGAAATTACCTCGTGCTTACTGACTTTGTATCTTTTTTTTTTTTTATCGTTTTCGATTGGAAAGATCTTTTCGTATTTTCTTTTGCTTTTGAATCTGTTGTTTTTTTTGATTTCTCTGATTGATTGCTAATCGAAAAAAAAGGGTCCCCCCCTTTTTACAGATCTATGTTCGGTCTTTTATAACCGAAGAAAAGAAAAAAAAAAGATAAAAATACAATATTCTCTGCTTATTGCTGCTGTTGTTTGTCTTGTTCTGCAGGTGGGCTTGATGGTGGCAGACCGGCTATAGTGGAGCGGCGATGGTACTTACGGCGTGAGTGGAGTTGCGGCTGATAGAGAGCGGCGCTGGTGCTAGGGTTTTTAGAAACCCTAGTTCTTTCAATTTTTCTTTTTTTTTTGTGTTTTGGGCCTGTTTGTAATTTGTTTGTAATGGGCTTTTAATGTGGGTCTATTACTATTTTTTTGTTTTTGGTTTTGGGCTTTATCAGACTTTGTAATGGGCTTAATGGACTGTAAATGGACATTTGGACTGTTAAATTTATTTTGTTTATTTTTTGTTTTATTTAATTTTTGGTTTTGCAACTGGGCTCGGGTTTATTGGGTTTTGGGCCGGGCAAATTTGGTTATTACAGATGTGGTTAGTGATGATGGACACGACAGTAGTAATCATTGTGAGGAAGAGGTCGACAGTGACACTGATCCCGATATGGATGATATACCTGATGATATTGACTATGAAGACGTGAACAACGATAAAAACATTAGAGCGTCTTTGGTCGGGAACCAGATGGGATGTATTATGATACACAGTAATCCTGGGCCACACATGTAAACATGAGACCCAAGCGTAGCTCGTGTAATTGAGTTCTGAGTACTACGAAAAATATCACGCTCACTCACCGGTGGCGTAAATTACGATCATGAGGAATTATTCGTAGGCCAGAGATTCGGAAGTAAAGAAGAGTGCATATATGCTATTAAACGTTATAGCATGGATATATCAGTGGATTACAAAGTTGCAGTGTCAAAATCGACGGTATATATTGCGGAGTGTTGGAAGGCAGCGGAAGGCTGCAATTGGCGGGTACGAGCTGCATTCATACAAAATTCGCAGATGTGGGAGATAAGAAAATTGGTTGGGCCTCACACATGCAGATCGGCACGTATGACAGAGGATCATCGAAAACTTGATTCCAAAACTATCTGTACGTGTATCATGCCAATGGTGAAGGACATGTCGACTATTAAAGTTTCAGTACTGATTGCTAAAACACAAGCACGATTCCAGTACTGAGTATCATATCGAAAGGCGTGGATAGCTAAACAGATGGCAATAGAACAATTGTATGGGGATTATGATTCATCGTATAATGAGCTATAGGGATGGATAGCTGCTATGCGGGAGTACATATCGGGAACCGTGTTTGAGTTACAGACACGACCTTTTTACGGCCCAGATGACCAATTACAGTCGGGGAAAAGAATTTTTAATCGACTGTTCTGGACGTTTGATCCATGTGTGCGGGCATTTCCACACTGCAAGCCATTTGTGCAGGTGGATGGGACATAGCTATACAGAAAATATACACAGATCTTACTTATTGCGGTTGCTCAAGACGACAATGGGAACGTGCTCCCAATAGCTTTTGCAATAGTCGATAAGGAGAATATGGAATCCTGGGAATTCTTCCTTACCAACCTGCGGAGGTATGTTATTAGCAACAATAATATTTGCATCATCTCCAATAGAGGGAAAGGATTAATTCCCGCAATTAGGCGTTCCGGTGTGCCATGGAGATCCGTTTACTGCGTCCGTCACATTGCGGCTAACTTTCTTCGAGAGTATAAGAATGCAAACTGGAAGAGAGAAGTGATGAAAATGGGTAAAGGATAACCTTATATTTTTGATCCATTTTAATGTTTTTATGTTATCCAATCACCGTAACTTATCTTTTTTTAAAACATGTACAGCGTACGAGTTAGAGCCACATCTTTTTCACCAAAGAATGACTCAACTTGAGAGTGACATAAAAGGTCAAACGAACAAATCTTTTCGGGAGTGGTTGGGTACAATGGAGCCGTGGCAATGGGCTCAAAGTTTTGACGAGGGCTTTCGTTATGGTCAAATGACCACAAACTTAGTGGAAGGGGTCAACGCTGTGTTGTTGAAAACATGACATCTTTCGATTTCATCTATCTTCTCGGCTATATTCTACAGGTTGGCTACCTTCTTGCCAAGAATGGGTGAACAATAAGTCAACCAGATGGATGCAGGACACGTGTTTGTGGAAGATGTCAGGGATGCATTGATTGCAAACCGTCGGATTGCGAGGTCGACGACTATAGAAATATATTCAAGACGAATAGAAACATTTCGAGTTACGGAGTCCATTGGTCGTCGACCCAGTTTGCCACCTAGGTCTTATGGAGTCGATCTTCGCAACAGACAGTGCGAATGCATGAGGTTCCAAACACTTCATTATCCGTGTGAACATATTATGGCAGCGTGTGCTAAAGCGAACCTTAATGTCGAACAGTTTGTCGATGATGTGTACACGCTCGAGCGTATGTTGTATGTCTGGGAAAATGAGTTCCCTATCCTACCCGACCTGTCTACATGGGAGGTGCCACGGACGACTTTCGAGCTTGTCCCAGACAGAGCTCTACGCAGGAATCCGAGAGGTTGTTCGCAATCATCCAGAATCCATAATGAAGTGGACTTTAGGGAGAAATCTGACGGTAAGCGCTATGGAATATGCAGGTTAGGTGGTCATAATCGAAGTAAATGCCCGCAGCGAAACTATCATGTTGGACAATCGTCACGAGCGACTGGGAATTGAACTTATTCAGATTAACCTGTTTTGTACTCTAATTTTTGGTGATTTTTGTGGAAGATTAACATGTATGGATTTTTATGAATATAGATTTCTATGGATTTGTATGCAAAATAAATTTCATTCTTACCACAAACTAAGTTAATCTACAATCGGACAATTAATATAACATACATTGCCAATTCAAACCTAATCAATATAACCTATACACATCGTTCATTTTAAAAGACCTAACCAAACTCACTTAAATACCAATTCCAACCATTTAACATTTTTGAATAGCAATATTAACTACCAAACTCACTTAAATACCAATTCCAACCATTTAACATTTTTGAATAGCAATATTAACTAATCATAGCGACCATATACATGACCAAAAATCAAACTTAAATATTCCATCGCGTGGTCAAATCTTGTTACGAAATGTTGAAGCTCCAAATAATCAAGTTAATTTTATACAAATAAATTACAAACATTGTAATATTTACAAATACAAAATACAAGAAAATCAAAACCACAAGAAACACCTAAAACTGATGGTTCGATGGTGTAGTCCTCGGTGTGTACCTCTGCGGTACTCGACGTTCGCGTCGTGGGTACCCGCGACGTCCAACATCCTTTTCAGTCTCCGGTGGGGGTCCGGGTGGGGGTGTACTAAACATGGCTAAAAAATCATATGGCTCGAAGGGCATAGATGAACTAGAGCCAGAAATAGTGCCTTGATGCAGTGCATACGACCTAGGAGGCCTGATGTCCGGCAGTGGATGCGAGTTAAGAGTGTTGTACTGCAGTGTGTACGATCCAAATATATTAACCCCATACTGGTATCCACCTTCTGATGAGCCCGGCACATATGAATGATACGAATGTGCCTCCGAATGTGAATGTGAATGTGATTGCTCGGGCTCTGGCTCTGGATCAGGATCTGCAGCTACCTCAGCCTCCATATCGGCCACTGGCTCATATGCCCCATGTGTCATTGCACATGCGGGGACTCTGATCGCCCTCCGAGTAAATATGGCTTCCCCATACTAGAGTACCATTGTATGTACTCTAATGGAGGTTGAAGACCGGAAGCCATATCTATCCGGGGTATTCAGGAAATGCGATCATTCCACACTGCAATAAATCCCCGGTGCCTAACCCCCCAATCCAAGTCTTGTCTCCCTCTCTTAGTTTTGCAATGAACCTCTCCCACTTGGCATGGCGGATCCGGGATATATTGGACGCAACCAAATTGGCGCAGCACTTGGTCCCCGTGATACCACTCGACTATATTAAAACTGAGAATTGGTGCATTTGTGCACCACATATACGAGTGAATATACGAGGATGGGGTATAACCGCTGCAATTTTCGGTCTACGGTATGGCATCCATATAAACTGCACGATTAATAACATTGTTAAAATTAAACACGGTGTGCGTAAGATATACAAACTACCACATAACCAATATTGGAATCGCTTACCCCTTCCCCGACATGTTGTTCAATCATAGGTCGGTATATCGGGACACTGTACGACCTCCCGATACCCGGATAAATACTCCACCTACAAAAAAGAAATTTCAAGTCAAATAATATCAATATAAAAAAATTTTAATTAATAACAAGTTATATTTTATCACCTGTTTACTAGCGGATATACTTATGGTTGGTGGGTAACTGATGCCAAGAATGGGATCCAATACAGAGCCCATGACTGCAATAGTGTAAGATATCCGCCTATATCTACCGCCTTTGGCTCTGTTGTCCGACAAAGCTCACGGTACAACAACATAAGGACTGCGGAGCCCCAACTATACGAGCGAGCATTGCTCAGATCAGCCAATAGGGGTAGGTACTGAATATGAACCCTATTATTATTTGCACCGGGCATCAGTACACCCCCTATGATGTGCATAATGTACGCTCGACTAGCGCACATCAACTCGGCTGCAGTGGCATCAGCTGATAACTGTTCATATCTCGCTCTCAGCCATGTAAATTTCAACTCTGTAAAATTTTCTCCATCATCGCCGTACAAGTCCCCTAGTAGGCTCTGACAAAGTGTATATGGGTCAGCTATCGCACTGAAGCCCGTAACGGGACTCCCGTCAATTGGGAGCTCAAGCTGCACTGCAACATCCTCTAGAGTGACTGTGCACTCTCCACACGGGAAATGAAAAGTGTGGGTCTCCGGGCGCCAACGCTCGACTAGTGCGGATATGATATCGTACCGCAAGTCAAATGTCCGGATCAATGTTACTGACCCGAATCCAGCTTGCTCAATATACGACATCAATCATTCATCCGGGGGATTTCTTAAGCCATTCACCTGGCCCCTTAATACACGGTACGAGTCCTGACAGTGTTAAATCATAAAAAAATTAGATATGATTAATAACATAATTTATTATGTTGCTATTTTGTTAATATAACCTGCGATTAATAAATAACAATACATTACCATATTATTAGCAGCGTCAGATATGTGAGGAACTTTACTAATCAATGAAGCCATTTCCGTCTCAAATAAATTTTTTACCTACATAAAAAATAATAAATCTATATTAAATTAGTAACAAATAACATGCCAATACTAATAATATAACAAAAACATCATCTAAACGACACATAATACTATATAAAATTTTATTATTATTTATAGAAACATAATAATAATATTAACTAAAATAATAATTAGGGGTTCTTACTAACAATGATAATAACTAATAATAATATTTACGGTTTCTTAATAATAATATTATATTAACATAGCTAAAGTAATAATAATAATAATTTTTAGGATTCCTTAATAATAATATTACGTATACGTATACCTTTTTCTAATAAAATTAGTGATTATCAAATAATAATTTAGTACATAATTATTATATATTACGAGCATTTGTTCGTTTTATTTTATATTATTTTAGTACATAATGATTCAAATATAGGGTTTTACTGTTTATTTTATATAAATTTAGTAAAATCCCCTTATTTTGGCACTATGTTCGTTCGTATTTCCTAAGTGTTCAAATTCTATAACTTTCAATAAAATACTATTAGATTTAGTAAAACTACTTATTTTGACCATTTACTTGTATTTTCCTTTTTCTCAAATTACATTACTAACAATAATTATAATATATATTATTTTCGTATTTTATTATTTTATATTATTTATTTTAATACATAATGTTTCATGTATTATTTTAATGTTCTTTTATACTAACAATAATTATAATATTTCTTTACTAAAAATAATAATATAATACTAAATAAAATAACATTTACCATTTTTTACTAACAACAATACTACACTAACAATAATAGTAACAGTTTTATATACTAACTATAAATTAATCATTAAGGTTTAACTAATAACAATATACTAACTAAAATAATGTTAGAGTTAAAAACTAACATATTAATATATACTTTACTAAACTAACCAAAATATTTTTTTAGGGTTTCTAACTACCTACCAATAATAATATAACTAACTTACTAACTAACTAAATTACTACTTAACCTACTAATCCTTACTAACAATACTTATAATATAAACTAAACTTAAAACACCTAACAACTTTAAGTAATAAAACAAAAATTAATATATAATAAAATAATATAATAACAATTCAAAAACAACACAAACATTATTTTAAAAAAAATATATACCTAATTTCACTAAATTTTTTCTCCCCGTGATCTCTCTTTCTTCTTTCTTCCTTCTTTCTCCCTTTCTTCTTTCTTCCTTCTTTCTTTCTTCTTCCTTTCTTCTTTCTCTTTCTTTTTTCGGCGCCACCACCTCCTTCCTCTTCTTCTTCTTCTTTTTTTTCTTCTTCTTCTGCTGCTACTTCTTTTACTGCTTGTTGCTTCAAGTTCCGGGGGGGAGGGGACCATTTTAAGGTCCCCATGAGCAGAACATGCCAAAAGAGCATGCAGGAAACGTCGTATCATGGTGCCACCTGTCGCAGGCCATTCTTCGGTGTTGGTACCGTCTCTGCATGCCCATTGTTCAGTGCTGGTGCCGCCTCTGCATGTCCATTGTTCAGTCTGTCACTGTTTTGCACTGTTTTGCATAGCTCTAAACTGTTCTAACTGTTTTATGTTTTTTTTTTTAAATTTGCTGCAGAACATCAGGGTGGTGCCACCTATGGGAGTGGCGTGACCACCCTGGATGTACCATTTCGGTACATAATCCATAGGCCAACCCATTTTGGTTTTGTTTTTTTTTGTATTATTTCTGTAAAAAAACCCACCAAATAAAAGTTAAAAAAATTCCAATTGGCCTTATTACAAAATTATTAACCCAATAAATTAATCTAAAATGAAATAAAGTTGCTAAGTTTAAATTTAAAACCAGTCGGACGTGTGGTCACCTCCGGGTCCCACGCAGCTCCAAATCCTCTAAGGTTGGGGATTCCCTCCACAGTTAAAGGAAAGGGTGAGTTACAAGAACTCAGTGTGTAATCCCCTACTACGGTCACAGTCTGGGCCCCAGCCCATATGATATCAGTCTGGGCCTAAGCCCTAAATCATATCAATGCAAACAGATATGTAACCCAACCCGTAAAAGCCAACTCACCACCCGTACCAACCATCTCTCCATGTGGGGACCAAGTTGACCCACCCAGCCAACACACCGCCCGTACCAACCAGCTCTCCATGTGGGGACCATGTCGACCCACCTAGCCAACTCTCCAATAGTGCAGTATAGCTACTGACAACGATGTATGTGGCTGAGCCACTAGAATCAGAATACTTGGCGATGCCATTATAACGGTACTTCCTCCAAATCGAAAAAACCCACCCCAATGCAGTATGTCATGTCATAACTAACCCATGTATGCAGTGCATCTCAATCATAATCAATCATGCAATTAATACACATACAACACTGGTACTACCACTAAGGGTACGACAGTCATTTAGACGGTTAGGGGTAAAATAGTCATTTCACCCCTTAAGGGTATTTCAATAATTTTACCCATCGAGGGTATTTAGGTAACTTTACCCATAGAGAGTATTTCGGTAACTTTACCTGTAGAGGGTATTTCGATAATTTTACCCATCGAGGGTATTTTGATAATTTTACCCATCAAGGGTATTTCGGTAACTTTACCCGTAGAGGGTATTTCGGTAATTTCACTCCTATAACAGCCTTTTCGTAGGCCTATAGTCGCCTCGAGCTACATGGATGCTCTTTTTGATCGAAACGGTACAACTGGGCCAAAGCCCAGTTTTCGACTCAAGTGGGCCCACACACTCGTATGGCCCATTCAGCCCATTTTCGACTACGGTTCTGTGAACCTCGCAGCCACAGCTATTATCCAACACTTACCATTGGTTTAGTCCCTGTGGGCCCATTAGCACATTGGGCCCACTCAGCCCACTATGGCCCAACAAGGCCCATTACGGCTTAAGCCCACGAGAAAGTTTGTGACACTCCCGAAGGTCTATCGTCAATGTTTGTGGCTCAGTTTATCACTATGAGCGCTCGCACGCTCGAATGATCACAGATGCCAAAGTCTCGGCTTTTCAATTTTTTGGCTTTTATCAGTATACAGTAGCACAGAAGTGAGAACAACAATATTCTGTGTTTGAACGGTATGGAAATAGGTGTACGATTACACACCTTGATTACGAACGTTCCACGAATTCCTTAACATCAGACCTACATTGAAATAAGATTATCAGTTAGTCACCCCATCAACAGAGTTATCTCCCTTTCCCTCTACAAAAGCCTAAACCATACTCATACGTACCTTGATTAACCAAGTTTTGCTAAGTCCTCCAACAGTCAGCGAAAATTAAGAACCCTTGAATGGACCCTGTATTACAATCCACTCCTTAATAAAAGAGATAGAGTAAACATGTGGTTCAAGTCCATCTTTGATAAATACAAAGTGAGCATGCTTATCGGATTAAGGCTATGAGTACATTTCGATTGCTTCCAAACGCTTGCCCCTTCCTACACTTCGAGTGAACCTACATACCAACCAAAATTAGACTACAGAAGGTAGGGGAGATTCGGCACTAGAGAGACAAGAATACTACCCACCACGAAAATAATTGAAAGAAAGTCAGTATATCTTACTCTTTAAATTCGGCAAGACGGGTTCCTTGAGTACGGTCCCAAAGATGAGACTATAAGAGAAGGATAAGATGAAATTGGTTTCGATTTACTCAACTTACAAGACAAAAGAAGAAACGTTGAGGACAACACAGAAGATAGGTTCAGCTATCTTGAAGGGTACAGAAAAAGAGAAGAGAGGAGATTGGATTCGGCCAAAATGTTGCCAAGAAGAGAAAGAACGACTTGCACACAAATCAGAAAGGCAAGGAAGCAAATGAGAAAAAGAAAGAATTGTAGGCAGGAAGTGGGCAGCAGTTGAAGGAATAATGAACGAATGAAAACTCGAATGGTAACAAGTTACTTGAGAAGTCTCCTCAGAAAGAAAAACCCGAAAATGAACAAAAGAGAAGTAGAAAAGCACCAAAAGAATTTTCGGTTTGCACTCACACTCAAAGTTGCCAAAAATTGCTCCCATGACCCCCCCTCTAGCCGAATTTCTCACTTAGCCACACTCCCAACTTCGGCCAACACTCCCATACACATCACTTCCTTGATTCTCTCTACCAAAATCTCCTAAACTTGTTCTCCTCCTTCCGTTTGAAAGATTTGACCAAGCCTCAACCTCCCTTATAGAGTTTGATCCAAACTCTACTTCTTCCACTCTCAAGTCACAAAATAAAAGTCTCCAATTGCAATCTGTGGGATTCGAACCCTAACCTTCCCTATTATCCCATTGACGCCACACCACTAAGCCACATGCTCATCTTGTGACTCCTAAATACACACAAATATATTTAAGTCCTACAGCTAACAACTCTCTTCACTTTAGGGTCAAAAACTTAAAATTTTTCCAAGGCTCAGACTCGAACCCAAGCCCCCTTAGAACCCTCAAATACACTCAAATAGTTAGTCATTCAAGCACCACATGAATTTAAGAAAAATTATAAACCTCTAATTTTTGGGGCGTGACATTATCCGTCACGGTCAGATGATGCAAGCTTACGAAAAAGAGGTTCATCCTAGAGAATTCCACGAGGGGAACCTGATGTTGAAAAATATCTTTCTTATATAAAAGGATTTTAGAGAAAGTTGATGCCAAATTGGGAAGCACCTTATGTAGTAAAAAAGGGCCTGTTCTAGAGGAGCATTGATATTAACCGAGACGGATGGCGAAGACTTGCCCAATTCGGTGAATTCAGGTTCAGTCAAGAAGTATTTTACCTGAAAGCAGAAAGGCCAAGGTGAAAACCCTCAAAGGGTGCCTTGAGATCAAATTCAAATAAAAAAAAAGAGGAGAGGCCAAGGCGAAAACCCGCAAACGGCGCTTTGAGACCAAAAGGGTTTTGAGCCGAAAACCCAAAAAGGGCTGTAATACCCTTTGCCCGTATCCGAGCCGGAATGCGGTTCGATGCATTACATAGCTAAACTTTCTTAAACTTCTAGAATAGGGTTATAAAATTTCGTTTAACCTCGTCACTCACACATAATCGGTCTAGGAGGCCCTAAACATACTTCCGAGAAGTATCGGAAAATTTTTAAGAACTTTCAGAATTCGAGAAACTTTCTAATAAAACAGGGGCCACACGCCCGTGTAGGCCTAGGGACACACCCATGTGCCCCTAAGGCATGCCCGTGTCTCCCACCCGTGGTCGACACTGACTAAGTTCACACGGCTTGGGCACACGCTGATGTGCTAGCCGTGCCTCCTACACGGTCTAGACAAACGCCCGTGTGTCTTCCTATATGAGCAAATAACATGCTATATACCAAGCCATTGTCACCATAGAGTTAACACATACATTCCTCCATTCAAAACAATACCACCTCCTAGCCACAAGCAAATCTAGAGCTCATTCCAACTTACAAGATAATTAAAAGGGACATACACTTCATGAATTACATCTTCATTAAACAAAAGAGTTTGCCAAGCATTTGTTTAACACAATAGGCCATCTACAAACTAACTTTTACAAACTTACATAGTCAACACTTTCACTAACAATTACAGCCTAACAAAATACTTGAACCCTATACATGCCATAATCAAAACAAGTCTAAAATTGTTATACCAAAGTGTTGTCGATAGTGTGATTTCCGAACTCCTACGCCCACGGTCCACGAGTTACCTTGGCAATACTACAAGAAAGGAGGGCAATGAAAAAGGGTAAGCATAAAACTTAGTAAGTTTTCATGGAAATAAACAACAATAATAAGCTCATAAAGTAATCTACCCATGGTATTAGCTAATTGTACGAGAGTCAAAGCTTCTTAACAATACTTACTTACAATTGCCCTTGTATAGCACATACCGTGCCCTGTATCGAAACCGATTCTTCGTGACTATTCACATGACTTAAATATCATTCACATCTCTACTTCTAAATTCATCTACTTATCCCACAATTCTCAAGGGATAGTCAAAGACGTGTGTTTATTTCCACTACTGTAAGTATAAAGCCAATGCCACGTCTTCGAGGCGGTCTTACATGAAGTCACCTCTAGCTGCCAATGCCATATCCCAGATATGGTCTTACATGGGATTACCTCTAAATGCCAATGCCATATCCCGGATATGGTCTTATATGGAATTTCCTAGCTTGGGTCGATGTCATATTCCGAATATGGTCTTATACGCTTTTCATATCCTTCACCGAAGCCATATCCCAAATATGGTCTTATACGAGATCTCAACTCGGTGCCGAGGTCATGTCCCGGACATGGTCTTATACCGGACCTTATCTATTTCATATTTCAATATGGCCCATTAGGCTTTCAACATTTCATTCAAGTTAACTATTCAAATCACATACAAACTTACCTCGATTTCAAAATGAGCTAGCTTGTCGATCTAGTCCGAGGCTTTGTTCTTTCCTCGATCAAGGCGGGTCATCAGTTCTTCTTGCTCTATAATAGCAATTTAACCCATTTTAATCACTATATTAATAATATCATTTCAAAAATCATGCTTAGGTAAAAATTACTATTCTGCCCCTAGACTTTGGCAAAATGACCATTTTGCCTCTAGGCTCGGAAATAAATTCTAATTGTATTTCTACCTTCAACAAGCCTAGGTGAACATTTAATACTCTTATGACTATCATCAAAACTAAACATTTCACATACTTACTACCAATTTTGTAACCTTTTCATCAATGTCCTATTTGGTGTTTTCATGCTAACACCTTTCACAAAAGTTGTTCATCTAACAACTAAGACTCCATTTCTTCCATAAAAATGTAGCAAATAACAATGAAATCTCTCATGGCAAAACTCGATACTCTTCACCATATTACAAGTTAATCCCCCCATTAGAAAGCTTAAGCTTTAGGGGTCTCAAAAGTATAAAAATTATCAACTAAAACCATCAAAATCACTTACTTGTGTGAGGATAAGTTGCTGAAATTTCAAAGCTTTCAAAACCCTCTCTATGCTGGCATTTTCGGTGGTGAAGGTGATGATGAAAAACGGATGATATCATCTTTTCTTATTTTATTTATTTCCTTCAAATTAGTCCACCTAACCCACCCATTTTAACCAATTTTGTGTCTATTGTCCCCTATGGCCGGCTATCAACATTAGGAGGGTCTAATTCCACATTCAAGACTGTCAATTTAAAGTTCCTTATCTATTTAATACTTCTAGCTTGAAAAATAGAATTTTACACATTATGCGATTTAGTCCTTTTTTCAAAATGAAGCATGAAATCGTTAAAATTAAAGTACTAAAATTCTCATGCACATTTTCCATCATGCTCTGACTTATAACATAACATGAAAATAAATTTTTCCAATCTCAGATTAGTGATCCCGAGACCACTATTTCGACTAGCCCCTAAATCGGGCTGTTACAAGGGCGGCTCAAATTTTGAACAAAGATAGGGCATGTGGTAGTCTTGCTATGCCTAAATTAACAATGAGGAAGTATGCTACGTCTTGGGGCATTAACAAAGTACTCTGGATCCTCTAAACAAGTATTGAGCTCAAAATGGTCCTCAAGAAGTTTGTACAGAGAAGCTCAGGCTGCGATATCTGGGGTACCTAGCTTCTATCTTACCCATTTTGAATTTGTTATATTTGATTACTTTATTCTTTTCAAGATACACCCCAATCAATTTTCTTTTATTGCCTTGGTTATCTTTGATTAACTTATTTGTTTCGAGCTATACTCCTGATTAATTTCTTTCTCGTCTATTTTTGTGATCTTTTTCAAGCATTTTATATTGAAATAATGATTAATGGACTAATAATACTTTCATAAAAGGAGTTTCGCATATTACTCTGGAAGCTTTTAAATAGTATAAGAACCTGAAACATGACTATTGTTTAGAACTTACCAAGCTTAAGGGTTGGAAATATTTAAGCCCAATGTGAGTTTATCTCTTCAGATTTTCTGTCAAGGACATTAGTTGATCAAAAGATTAGATATTGCGTCGGTAATACAAATCCAACAGAAAATAAGCAATGAAAACCCAAGCGTAGAAGGAATCATTCTCGAAAAGAAAAAATGACATTCTGCATCCATGCGAGTATCATGCATACACATCTGGTCGGGTCACTAGGGACTGATCAGTGAATGGAACAAGTTACAAATCCTATACCCCAAAGTTGCAGTGGGATGAATTGAAAAAGATACAAGTCCTATATCCTTGAATTGCAGTGGGAGCGGATTGAAAAAGTTTCAAATCCTATAATCCTGAACCGCGGTGAAATGGTTTGAAAATGGTACAAGCCTTATGTCCCTGAGGTACAGTGGAAAGGACCCTGAAGTTAGTGGGGCAAATCAGTTGAGCAAAAATGTTTTTGGGTTTTCTGTCAAATGCCAGCCTAGTAGGAAGACAATGTACTACGTTAACGATAGAGCCTTGATGAGCAACAAGTGGTGACATCCTAATTATTAAAAAGGATCGTCCTCATGACATTTTGCATTCATACATATGTCATTCAGCTAGGAGTAGTTGATTCGTTCAGATCATAGCATCCTAACGATTTTGCATAAGCATAAACACAAAAAACCGATTTTACAATATAGGTCCCCCAAAGGACGGTGTCGCAACATCGGTGAATTCACAGATCTTGTCTTCCTGAGTTTGCAGTGAAGCGGATCGAAAACATCAGTCTGGCATCCCTGAGTTTGCAGTGGAGTAGACTGAAGATAGCAGATCTTGTCTTCCTGAGATTGCAGTGAAGCGGATCGAAGATACTAGTCTGTCATCCCTGAGTTTGCAGTGGAGCAAACTGAAGATAGCAGATCTTGTCTTCCTGATATTGCAGTGAAATGGAACGAAGATACTAGTTTGGCATTCCTGAGTTTGCAATGGAGCAGACCGAAGATAGCAGATCTTGTCTTCCTGAGTTTGCAGCGAAGCAGATCAAAAATACCAGTCTGGCATCCTTGAGTTTGCAGTGGAGCAGACTGAAGATAACAGATCTTATCTTCCTAAGTTTGCAGTGAAGCGGATCAAAAACACCAACCTAGCATCCCTGAATTTGCAGTGGAGCAGACCGAAGATAACAGATCTTATCTTCCTGAGTTTGCAGCGAAGCGGATCGAAGATACCAGTCTGGCATCCCTGAGTTTGCAGTAGAGCAGACTGAAGATAGCAGATCTTGTCTTCCTGAATATTGCAGTGAAGCAAGATCAAATATACTAGTCTCACTTTCCTGAAGTTACAGTAGGATGGATTAAATCTATAAGAGCAGGTATTATCTCCCTGAAATTGCAGTATAATAAGATTAAAGCTACAGATTCAATCTCCTTGAAGTTGTAGTTGGGTTAGAGACTACTTGAAGAAGATGAGGATCAAGAAGTTAAGGCTCGGCAAGACCGGGCAAAATTGGTCCTTTTATAGTCTTTGCTCCATTCTCGTTACACGACAATGAGCAAAGAGGGGCAACTGCAATAGGCCAATTTAGCCCGGGCCCATACCAAAAATAAAAAACCCAAATAATAAAACAAAGTCCAAGTCCAATCCAAAATATATCATTTGGCCAGATCGGAATGGCCCATTACTTGAAAAGATTGAAGGTCCATCTACAAGCTTGACGTATATGGAAACACAATCTTCAAGGATATGCAATCTTACATATGATATGCAAATCTTAAATATGATATGCAATCCTAGAAGATATGGTATGCAATCTTAGATATGATATGCAATCCTAGAAGATATGATATGCAATCTTAGAAGATATGATTTTGTAATCTTAGAGATTTAATTTGTAGCTACCTTTTAATCTTAGCCATGGATGTAATTGATCTGTACCGTTGGATTTGGGAAGGCTCAACTATAAATAGAGGTCTCTCCCTTCATTGTAAAGGACTTGAGTTTTAGGAAAGCAATAAGAATTCTTGAGAACATTCACTCAAATTTCTCCCCCTCTTGCGTTCTTATTTTCTATGGTTGGATCTTATTTTATTCTTCATTTATCTTCGTTTTTTTAACCTTTTTTATTTATCCATTTAATTGTTTAATTATTAATTATTCTTTTTATTTTATTCGTTTATTTATTATTTCTATATAGAGATTTATTTTATTTTCATACTTTTGCAAATTTGTATTTTATTTATTTATTCCAAATTTTTATGTGGTATTTATTTCAAGCTGTTTTGTTTTATTATTTTTGATATTACTTATTTTAAATAGTTTTATTTTGATTAAGTTTTTTTATATTATTACCTTAAATTATCTTATATATCATTCATTTTTCTTATTGTTTTATATAACAATTATTTTCAAGTGGTTTTATTTTATATCATTTTAAAATGTTTTATATTATCTATTTTAAGTTTTTGTATATTGTTTATTTTAAAACTTATACGTATCTTTTTAGGATTTGTCACATATCATTTTCTTTAAGTCATTTTGTATATTATTTATTTAGATTGGTATATATATTGTTTTATATATTACTTATTTAAACTTACTTCTTATATAATATTTATTTTAAAATTCATTTATATATTACTATTTCATATATTATTTATTTTTATTTTTTTTGGATTTATTTCAAACTTTTACATATATTACCTACTTTAAAATTTTTATACATGACTTTATTTTTAAATTGCTTTTTATTGTCGATTTCAAAATCCTTTTCTTTCACATTATTTGTTTTAACATTGTCCATTATTATTTGAGAGCTTGGTACATTTTATTTTTATTTGTTTTTTTAGATTTGTTATTTTTAAAAAAAAAATTCATTAATCTTTATTTATTAATGTGGCCAAATATACCTTCATATTTCAAAATCCATGATTTTTTAAATTTAAAAATAAGACAATATTCGATATTTGGGAGTTTTGAGAAAATCGTGCCCTAACTTATTGGGTTTCGATTTTTCTCATTAAGTCCAAATGATTGAGTACCCTTTTTGAAATTAAAACATATGAATTTTTAAATAAAAAACTATTCTCGGGAATTTAAGATGTTGTGTCCTAACTCACTGGATGCGACGTTTTGTCCTCTCGAGGCAAGGATTTCTAAAAAGTAAAGGATATTTGGTGTTTGGAAAATTCGAAAGATCGTGCTCTAACTTACTGAGTTTCGATTTTTCTTTTAAAATCCAAATAATTGAATGTCCATTTAAAATTAAAAGACATAAGTTTTAAAAATCAAAAGGATCGTGTTTTAAAATCTTTTCAAATTTTTGACATTAGGACATTAATTAATCAATTAGGTACCAATTTTTGGGCGTTACGAGGGTGTTAATCCTTCCTCGTGCGTAACCGACTCCCGAGCCCGTTTTCTCAAATTTTGTATACCAAAATCATTATTTTAATAAATCAAAATGTTTTATTAAAATGATTAATCTCAAGGTGACCCGATCACACCTCGAAAAAATATTGGTGGCGACTCCATTTTCGTTTTTAAAGTCGACCCCTATTTTTTCAAAAAAAAAATGGTTTCGACACATACAAAGTACATCCAAATCAAATTAATCAATAACCTAACTCATATACATCCTCAAGCAAGTTAGTCATGTATTTCAAATGCATTTCAAGTAAGTAACGAAGATGAGCTCATAGTATAAACATTTCTATGTATTTTCAAGTAGATAAATTTTTTAGTTCATTCAGACCTTATCTTAACTTATATCAGAACTTTGCTCGTTGGACCTTATGAAATATCGATGGACATCGGGTAGTACACATGAAGTGTACGAATCTGTAATTCGTCAATTCATATTCAGGAGTGTTCATAAGAACACTTAAATGGAAAGCACTCTCTCGAGCCATATAACGGAGAGCTCATGTCCTATCCGGGCTGTATAACGGGAAGCTCATAAGAGCCATATTTGGGAAGCTCGTGTGAGCCAATAACGGGTAGCTCTGAAGAGCCATTAATCAAGAAGCTCTGGATAGCCATATATCGGGAAGTTCAAGTGAGCCATATTGGGAAGCTCACAAAGAGCCATAATCGGGAAGCTCACGAAGAGCCATTTATCGGGCCACTCATAAGAGCTGTGGTGTGTCTACAACACATGCAGAATTACAACCAATCAGGATGCTCCGAAGAGCTATTAACGGGAAGCTCGCTGAACCATATAACGAGAAGCTCGAGAGGGATAATAACGGGATGCTCTTTTGAGCTATGGTGTGCCCGCAACATATGTAAGACTACAACCAATACGGAAAACTTATATCCATCGATTTTCATTTGTTCAAACGGGACTTAACATTTATCGAGTATTTTCAGATATTTAATCACTTCCACATACTTGGTAATTATATAATTCACGTATATAACATTTAATTTAGACATATAAATGTACACAATTTAGTTACACGAACTTACCTCGACACTTGTCCGTATACGAGAATCTACTAATCTAATACTTTTTGTTTTCCTCGATCCAATTTCGTACTAGGTATATTCGGATCTATACAAGAAAATTTAACTCAATTTAATACAATTCATATTCAATTCAATCCAATTCATATTTTAGGCAAAAGTATGATTTTGCCCCTATACTTTTAATTAATTCCAATTTCGTACCTAAGCTCAAAAAATGAAATTCATCAATTTAATCCTTATTCCAAGCCTAGCCAAATTTTTCATATAATAATATCAGTCCATGTATATCACAAAAATCAAAAAATTTCCATGAATTTTACATCTTTTCAATTTAGTCCCTAAATCACAATTTCATGAAAATTTCCTTTACAAAAGTTGTTTATCTATCAACAACCTTTCATTTTCTACCATAAATTTCAAAATTTCAGCATACTCATCCATGGAAAATTTTTAATACTTTGATAGATTTGCAAATTAATCCCCAAAATAGCTAAATTAGGTTATTACAATATCAGAAATATAAAAATTACTAAAAGTGGGACAAGAATGCTTACCTAATTAAGCTTGCTTAAATTCTTTTCTCTTAGCTAGGGTTTCCATGGAAATAATTTGGGGAAGATGATGAAATAAGATGATATTTTATCTTTTAATTAATTATCATCTTTTATTATTTCCACTTTTCAATTTAGTCCTTTTATTTTCTTAAATTTCCAGGGATAAATCATCATAATTATCTACTAACTCCATTTAATGGTCAAATTACCATATAAGGACCTCAAGTTTTGAATTTCATAGCTATTTGCTACCCATAGCTACTAAAACTTAACTTTTGCATTTCATGCAATTTGGTCCTTTTATCAATTAATCATGTAATCAGTAAAAAAAAGTTTCTTAATGAAATTTTTATACTTCATTCCTATCATAATGCAAACCATGCAATACTATTAGAATAATTTTTCTTTCTGACTCAGATTTGTTGTCTCGAAATCACTGTTTCGATTTCATTGAAAACCGACTGTTACAATTCCTGATGATTATATGGTTTATTTGCAAGAGTTACACTTTGATATTGATCCAGATTCATTTTCACAAGCCTTAAATAGTGATGAGTCTAATAAATGGCTAAGTGCCATAAAAGATAAGATGAAATCTATGGACGAAAACAAAGTCTTGAACATTGTTGAATTGCCAAAAGGTTCAAAATGATTTGGATGTAAATGAGTTTTTAAAACCAAACGTTACTCAAATGACAATATCGAATGATATAAATCTACAGTTTTTGCCAAATGTGAAACTCAAAAAGATTGTATTAATTATAAAGAGACTTTTTCACCAGTTTCTAAGAAAAACTCTTTAAGAACTATTATGGCGTTGATGGCTCATTATGATTTAGAGTTACACCAAATGGATGTGAAAACAACCTTTTTAAATAGAGATATTGAGGAAGAAATTTATATGGGCCAAACTGAAGGTTTTAAAGTTGAAGGAAAATGTCATATTGTGTGTAAACTTAAGAAGTCAATATATGGACTTAAACAAACTTAAACAAACTTTGCAAAAATGGTTCATCAAGTTTAATGATATCATAAAGTATTTTGATTTCAAGAAAGCATCGTTGATCAGTGTACATACCAAAAAAATAGTGCGAGCAAGTTTATTTTCTTAGTTCTTATGTTGACGATATTTCATTTGCTACAAATGATTTTGGTATATTGCATGAGACAAAACTTTTTCTCTTGAATAACTTTGAAATGAAAGATATGGGAGAAGCATCCTATGTGATAAGTATTGAAATATTCCATGATAGGAATTGAAATATTCCATGATAGATCACAATGATTGTTAGGATTATTTTAGAAAAAACTATATCAAAAGAGTTTTAAAGAGAGTTAATATGCATAATCGTTCAGCAGCAGGAATTGTTCTTATACAAAAGGAGGACAAATTTAGTCTCATGTAGTGTCCAAAGAATAATGTGGAATGAAAGGGAATGGGATCAATTCCTTACACTTTTGTTGTGGGCAATTTAATATATGTCTAGACCTATACAAGACCTGACATTAGTTTTGCAGTTGGGATGCTTGGTAGATATTTTATAATACCTACAAGGAACAAAGAATTACATGCTCATGTAAGAGAGATCTAATCAGTTGGAAGCGATTGGATACTTGGATTCAAATTTTGCTGGATGTCTTAACAATAGAAAGTCCATTTTTGGCTATTTATTTTTATTTGCTGAAGGAGCCATGTTATGGAAAAGTGATAAACAATTTGCCATTGCATCTATGATGAAAGCAGAATTTATGGCATATTTTGATGCTACTATTCATACATTATGGTTGCAAAACTCTATTTCAAGACTTGAGGTAGTTGACACCATTACCAAGTCACTAAAAATTTATTGTGATAACTTTGCAACAGCATTTTTCTCCACAAACGAAAAATATTCCAAAGGTGCAAAACATATGGAATTAAAATATTTTTTCGTTAAGGAGGAAGTTTAGAAACAAAAGTGTCTATAGAGCATATTAGAATTGATCTTATGATTGCAAATTCATTAACTAACGGCTTAAACCAAAGACATTTTTAAAGAACATGTACATAGAATGGGTTTTGGTTGTATTGATGAATGAAATTTTATGATGTCTTGACACACTAAGCTCAATTATGGCATTTCTGAAATAAAATAGACGTATTTCCTGTTTATTATGTTTGTGTGCACATAATTTTTAAAAATTATTTAAAATAGGAAAATCTTTATAGTTACTTAAAGACCTATTATATTGAGTTGTAATGTTACAGTATAGGAAAGGAAGTATGTGACTTAAAGTATATACGACTACCATAACATACGTTTGCAATTCTTTATAATATGGTAATTATGATGAGTGTTATTCTTATGCACGTTCAACGTTTATTCCATTAAAGTTTATGTTTTACCTCATTGGGCCAAGTGGGAGAACGTAAGATTTTAGCCCAATTATTGCGGACCCAATTAAGTCTAAAATAATGTGACCGAATTTAGAAGAGATGAGAGTTTTACTTTGAATAGAAATTAAATTCTATCCCTTTATTCGATTACTTGATGGACATATCAAATTAAAAGTTTATCATTATAAATTGATCCTCCCTCTACTTATTAGTGTTACACATACACCAAATTAAACGTAGAGATTATAGCAACCATCACTTAGGGTTTGTGTAATTAAAGGAAAAGGTCAAGGGGGAGAAACTAACTTATCGAGTGTTTTTCTTCATCAAGTATGATAGCCAACTCCAATTCCACATTAGGTATTTCTTAAACTTGTGAAAATCTTATCATTCTAAAGATCCTAAATAATTGATTATGCAATATTAGGGATTGGATTTGCATAATATTTAAATGTTAAAGATTGTACAGTAAGAACTCCTGTCATCTTTTCTAACATACAAAAATGTAACTTCAATTCAACCTACAAATCAAGAATAACAAAACAATTAAACAATAAAAAGAAATCATTATATATAAAAATCAACTAGGATACCTATAAGTTTGGTTATTTAAAGTGTTGATTGTAGTGTTATTGGGAGTGTTGCCACACTTCATACAACACTTTAAAAAAATGAAAAAAAATGGTAAACACAAAAACACGCAGATTGTTTATGCAATTTGATGAACACAACTACATTAGTGGCCTTACCTAGAGAAATAATCTACTAGAAAGTCAACAATACAATCACCAATTACAACCTAATCAACTCTAAGATTATTGTGGTCTTAGTGTCATATAATTCTAAGTGTACAAACTCAGGAAGCTTAAGTTCAACACTATTATGTCTTATCTCAACACCATTATGGCTTATCTTAGTTTAACTACTCAAAGTCCAAAAGCATGAAACTTAGGTTCTAATTCATCCCTTTCTTCTCTATCATCTAAGCTCTTATTCAAGCTTAAAGTTGTTTATGGGCCAAGTCATTCTTTGAAAGTTTTGTATTTTGCTTATCCAAGTTCATATGACATCTATTACCACTCTATTCATGAATAATATTCCTCCTTTCATATCCTGGAATAGATTAAGGAGAACGTTTCAACAATTTGGGAGTCTTTGATGTTTTTATCCCAAAAAATAATAGTAAGAGTGGTAAGAGGTTCAGATTAGTGAGATTAGCTAATGTGAGAATGGTGAGGATTGTTGCTTAATAAATGAATGGAACTTGGGTTATGGGTCATAAGATTGGTGTCAAATTTTAGGTTTAAGAGTCGTAAGTCATATTGGAGAAGGGTATGTCATAGCTCAGATAAAAATATAGTCAAAGGAGAAAAAAGAGGTCGAGAGAAGATTATTGATGAGGAAAAGATTGGTGACGAAGGTGAAAAGCCATATGGGGTTGATGATGTTGTCGTGTGTCGATTATTGATGAGGAAAAGATTGGTGACGAAGGTGAAAAGCCATATGGGGTTGATGATGTTGTCGTGTGTCGATTGAAAAGACGTCAAAAAATCTTCAATCACAGGGAGATGAAAAAAACATCATAGAAGATGGAGAGTCATCTATCGAGATTATTAATACTAACTAGATGCATGATGTTTTGGTGTTCTCTGAGGATTACTAGCTTTTGCTTGATATCCTCTATCTTGTGTCCCTATTTTAAAACTTTTATTGTTAATAAAATTTTTGCTTAGTAAAAAAAAAAAAAACTTTTAAGAAGGAAATAATCTTAGAATTGCATCAAGTAAACAAAATTACATTTTTCGGGAAAGAAAATAGTCCCCTTTTATAGACCCCTTGAATAGTTAGTCAATCACCTCATGTTATCCTTTTAATCAAATAAGATAGAGTTGCCAAAAGGTTATCCTTTGGTCATGACAATCTAATCCTTATTCAATCTATATCCTTAAATACGGAAAGAACAAATCACATGATCTGAGAACTCTCAAATAATCTAATTTCCATTATAAAAGGAATCCATATTTTTTTTTAGAATATCACATAATAAATAATAATGGGCAATTGCAAGTTAAAATTGTAAACTCAATCATGCATTTTCAAAGTGTTGTAACACTCTATGCAACACTCAGTGTAAGAGGTTTAATATTCTAACAATAACCTCAAAACGAGATGATTTTTTGACAACAAACTTATGCTTTGAGGATGTTTTGGCACAGATAATCAGTTAGGCCATTCATATCAAGTCTGACAACCACAAAGATAACAAACCACGAAGAACCGTTAGATACGTCGGGTGCCTTCGCCTTTTGGCTATATATGGTTAATATAGATAGAGTCATTAGCTGAAGCATGCAGAGAGCATCAATAAGAGAGGTCTCTTACATGACAACAATGAGTCCTGGCTGCTAGGATTTAACAGGAATATAGGTACATGCTTGGTCTCTAAGCTGGAGCTTTGGAGCATGTCTAATGGGCTGCACTTAGCTTGGGAGAGGGGGTACAGGAGACTGATCATTGAGAACAACAACATTTTAGTAGTACACATGAATAATAGTGATGATGAAGCTGCCAATAATTGTGTGCTTGTAAGGGAAATTAAGGAGTTTTGTCATATGTAATGGGAAGTCAAATTATGCCACACTTTTCATGAAGCCAATAAAGCAGTTGATTTTATGTCAAAATGGCCTTGTACAACAGATTGTAGTTTCCAATTTTTTTTATACTCCTCCCTTAGGTGTTAATAATTATTGTTTGAAGATCTACTTGGCATCACTTATGGTAGGAATTGTGTTTTCTAATTGCTTTGCGTTTCGACACCAAAGCTCCTTCACAATAAAAATAAGAATTCTCAAAGTTAAGTGATCAAAAAGGATTTTTCTTTTTAAAAAAAATCATAATTTCACATGAATAATCTATGATATAGCAGTACAACGTAACATCTAATCAACACATCATCTTTATCATTAGTCTTTAATAAAAGACCTAAAATATGAATTTCTAGATTGATATTTTTTATAGTTGGGTAATAGGAAAAACTTGGAAATTATGTGAAAACCAAAGGCAATTCAGGGCCCCCAATAGAAAATTTTCAATTTAATTTTTCATAAATTGTAAAATTATAAATTAATATATCTTACAACTAAAAATAAAAATATTTTTGTTTAATCTTTCAAAAAAATAATTTATTATTATGATAAAATTATATTTTTTTAACTTTTTAAAACTTATAATTCTATTTTAACTCTTTGCCCCTTCTAAAAACCTACGTAATTTATTGCAAGTACTTGTAAAAATTCTTTCAGGCAAACATGGCGTATTGATGACGTTAAAATATTGCAAAAGAAGATATTTGCATATTAACATTTACAACGATGAAAGGTTAAAAAAAATTCCACAGCACTTTGGGAAGTGGAGCTCCCATTTGTGACTAGAAGCTATTCTTTAAATAGTCTGATTTTCTAGGTCAATGAGCTTGAAAACTACTTCTATGGCTCGAAAGGCTGAAAGTCTTTCGGGTTTCGTGTGATGGACCCTTCTATTATTGCCCTATCATTGAGTTTAGTGGAGTGGAAGGTCAGTGATGAAATTGAAAACACTAATTTGTATGATAAAATTTTTTGGTTAAATTATGGTATCAGTCCCTTTACTTTGTAAAATTTATGGATTTAGTCATATTTTTTTAGTCATTTTTGGTCTCGTACTTTCCTATTTTTAAAATTTTAGTCTTCACCAAACAATAACAGTTAAATTAATTAAGTAAAGATGTGTTTTTTTAAAATCCGATGCGCCAGACATATTATCATATGTGTAATACCATATCAGCTAATTATTTTCATATATTACTTACTAAAAATTTAATTAATGAACTAATGACTATCACTTGCATCAAGACTGAAATTTCAAAATTTGAAAAGTATAGAATTAGAATGATCCAATTGGAGAAAATGGACCAAAATTATAATTGTATACATAATACAATACTAATAATTAAATTTAACTAAACAAATTTAATTGCTACTATTTGGGTCAGGATTGAAATTTTAAAATTTGAAAAGTACAGGAGCTAAAAGTGATCAATCCGAAAAGTACATGGACTAAAATCAATCAAATAAAAGTACAAAGACTAAATCTACAAATTTTGCAAAGTATAAAGACTAATAAAATAATTTAACCATTGTTTTAAACACTATTCTTTAATTTTCAAATTCATCTTAAATTCTTTCATCTTTAAAAATTCATTGATTGTAACACCCCTTACCCGTATTCGACACCGAAATAGGGTACGAGGCATTACCGGAATTACAAATTTATTTATCAAAAATTTTATATCATTTAACATTTATTTTTGAAACCAATCAAAAATCAAACATATTATCCCTTAAAACATATTTATTTTTCTTATTTCATGACTTACTTGAATTTATTTCTCGTCTCAACATATTTAATTACCTTTTATTTACATATTACAGATAATCACATATTGACATGTCATGATAAATATCATTCTCTTGCCGTTTATTCATAAACATATATTAGTTAATTCATTATATCAATATTTCACGTGCTATCAACTTATATTTCCTTATATCACATATTTAAAGTTACACGAACTTACTCAGCTAAATTTGCGAAATACCAAGATTCAAGGGCATTTTGGTAATTTCCCATTTTCATCGATTTTTCAACCGATCTTAATCTAATTAATAATTTCATTCAATTTAGCAATTTTAAATAATAAAATAATCCATTCCATGTAAATTGGTCATCTCCAACATTTATACAAAACTAATCATAAACTTTTACTTTTATTCAATTTAGTCCCTGAGCCTAAAACATTACAAATTAGCCATGCTAGCTGAATATTCATACATATTTTTCCTCCTCCTCCTCTCCATTCCACATCCTTAATGTATATAGCATTCTATAAGTAACATTATCAATAATTTTCAACATTTACTTATGTGAATATTTAAGCTGTCCATGCGTGTCATAGTCACTAAATTATTTTTATCTGGAGCTACAGAACTCCAAATGAAGAACCGTTAATTTTTCTTGAAACTAGACTCATATATCTTTTTACTATAATTTTTCCAGAATTTTTGGTATGGCCAATCAATACCAGATTATTCTTAAAGTTTCCCCTGTTTTACTGTTTGACTGTTCTGACCTCTCTTCACTACGAATCAAATTACTCTTCATACAAAATTCATATGACCTTCTTGTTTATTTCATTTGAAAATAGACTCATTCAGGATTCTAAAAATATAAAGTTAAGCCCCTAATTATTTTTCTCCAATTTTTTATGATTTTTCAAAGTCAGAACAGGGGATCCCGAAATTCCTCTAAACCAGTCTTACAAAAATATAAATATCTCAAATTACAGAATTCCTTTGCTTTCCCTGTTTCTTTCATATGAAAATAGACTCAATAATCTTTAATTTCATATCTTATTCAACTTCTAATTCCACTTCTACGATTTTTGGTGATTTTTCAAAGTTACTCTACTGCTGCTGTCCAAAACAGTTTTCCTTATAGCTTATTTTACAATTAAATCCTTTACCCAATTCTAACTTCAAATTCTTTCAATTAAACCACTAATTCATCATTTTATTCATCATATGCTATATTCAAAAACTCTAAAACTTCAAAAACTTCAACTTAAATTCATCAAAACTTTGTTCTAAAACTTATAAAACATCAAAATTAAAAGAGAAGGACTAAATTAACTTACCAATTAAACTTCCAAGCTTCAAACCATCAATTTCTCCTTTTTCTTTCTTTCCCTTTTTCTTCCCCTGCTTTCGTCTTGTTCTCTGTTTCATTTTCTGGTATTCTTCTTTTACTTCTTTTGGTTTATATATATATAATAATATAATAATATAATATAATATAATATAATATAATAATATACTTTTAAAAAAATCTGAGATTTTCTTACGTTAACCGCCTCAACTATGCAAAATGGTAAAATTACCATTTTGATCCTTCATAATTTCTTTTAATCTATAATTTAACTTTTACTTTCATTTCAGTTTAGTCCTTTTCATTTAATTTCCTACCCAAACGTTAAAATTTTCTAACGAAAGTTTAATAATAACTTAATGACACTCCATAAATATTTTTAGAAATATTTATGGCTCACTTTATGAATTCGAGGTCTCAATACCTCGTTTTTGGCCCAATTTTTTTTTCTAATTAATTCTTTCAGTTCACAAAATTCACTAATTTTAAAATATTTCTAAAATCACACTTAACTTATAACTATCGATTAACAAAATTTTCTAACTTTTCGTCAGATTTAGTGATCTCGAATCACTGTTCCGACACTATTAAAATTGGGCTGTTACATTGATGCTATGTGTTGACATGCATGGCGTAATATTAAAGCATAAAAATATTTTAAGGCATAAAAATAAATTTAGTTGTTGCTATTGATTAATTTATTATTTTGGTAGATTATTTTGATTACTCAACTTTTAATTTTTAATTAAATTATTTTATTAAATAGAAAAAATTAATTAAATTGTTAAATCTTTAATGGCATTAACTTGACAATCCTAGTAGCCCACTTGACAATATACGTATACATTATTGATGGCATGAATAATTATTTATTTTTTTATGAACTTTTTTTTAAAATTTTATAAAGTATTGTAAACTGTCACGCGTGTTGTTGGTTGTCACATCAGTACCGTTAAAATTTTAATGGTCCAATTATTTTTCATTTAAAAAAAGCAATTTAATTAGATTTTAAGTGTTGGGAGCTAAAGTGATCCAAAAACGAACTAGAACCAAAGTGACAAAAAGAGTAGACGTTAAGGGCTAAATATATGATTATGCCTAACGTTAAAGATGCAAGTTTGATAATATTTTAATAATCGTTAAATGTCACAATGATAAATTTAGCCATTAATATTTAACTCTTTTATCACTTTAGTCCTATATTTCTTTTTCTTTTTTTATTATTTTGGCCCTCAACCTTCAAATTTTAGTGAAATTATTTTTTTAGATGAAAAAGTTAGTTGAATAATGAAAATTTTAATGGCACTAACATGTCAACTCAAGTGGCAGTCCACGTATACTTCATAAAATTTAAAAAAAAAATATTATTACAAAAATGAACAAAATAAAAAAAGTTTCATAAATTTTTTTACAAAATTATTTATGTCAGTATACATAAACTACCATGTGGGTGTCACATTAATGCTATTAAAATTTTAATAACTTAATCAATTTTCACATCTAAAATAAAAGAATTTGACTAAAATTTAAAAGTTTGGGGCAAAGTAATCCAAAAAAAAGTAGCAAAAATGATAAGATGAAATGTATGATTATGCCTTAATAAAAATGAATGAAATTAATGTATATAGTCATGAATTTAAAAAAAAATCAACTGAAAATAATTTTTTTTATTAATCATGTATTAGAGTCCAATGTATTTGTTCTTACCTTAATTTAATTAGAAAAGGTATAAATATTTTTAGTAGTTGTTTTTTTTTACTATGTGAAGCGAATAATTTAATCTCTTTCAAAATAAATATATATAATGTAGGCCCTTAATCTTTTAAAAAAGAGTTAAATAATTTTTTGTTAATGAAAATGTTGATTAAACATTAATTTTTAATGTTGTTAGTGTGGCAACAAGCATGGCAATCTATGTGCACATTATGCTAACATAACACTATTTGTCTTATATGCGGCGTCAACAAATAATTCAAAAATTATAAAAAAAATAAAAATCAAAATCAAAATTAAAATTAAAATTAAAATTATATAAAAATTCAAAAAAAAAAAGCATGAAGTACACGTGGATTGTTATGCAGGTTGTCGTGTTTAAAAATATAACCTTTTAGTTAAGTGTTCTCGCTAAAGAAAAGCATTTCGACTTTTTTTCAAAAGGTTGATAGTTAAATTTGAATTTTTTAAAAAAGTTGAGGGCTAAATTTAACTTTAAAAAAAAAAAGAATAAAGGTCAAATTGATAAAAAAAAGTTGAGGACTTTATGCCTAAAAATTTAATTTAATTTTTTTACTTTTTGAAAGTAAACAAATAAAAATAATTGAAGATGACGTTAAATATTTCTATTAATACATGACACATGTCCAATTATAATTGGTTGAATTTTAACAAATAAAAACAATTATATAATATTAAAAATATATATAATAATTTAAAAAAATAAAAATATATATAAATTGTAAAATTATATTTTTTTCCAAAAAGTTTCAAACAGTTCTATAAAAGAAAATATTTTTCTAAAAAAGTTGTTCATAAATTCAAACTTCTAAATATTTTAACAGCAAAAAAAAAAAAAAAAAAAAAAAAAAAAAGAGGTTGTCAATTTTTTTCTTAAATAATTATTACTCAATCAGTATTCTTTCGATTGATATTTAGTTTGAAGTGCAATTTTCAACAAGCATTGGTAAAAAATAACATTTTTTTTGGTTAAAATTAAAAAAATTAAAAGTGATGCAATGCCACTCACAAAAATAATGACAAAAAGTTATGTTCTTTTGAAAAAAAATTCGTACTTCTTTTAAAAGTTTTGAACTTTTTATAAATTTATAAGATTTTAGATTTTTTTTTTAAAATTTGTGAATAATTTTTTTTATTTTTTTTTAAATTTTCTCGAAACTTTGGAATTTTTTTATTAATTTCCAATTTTTAAATAGTAATTCTAGAATTTGTTTTCAAGGATCTGTTAGTAATTTTCGAATATTTTAGAAATTTTTATTATTTTTTGGATTTTAGATGTTTATAATTTGTAATACTATGCAATTTTTAAAAAAATAAAATAAAATTCAGTCATTGTTATTGGACATGTTTTGGATCATCACTAATTGTGGCTTATTGATCAAGAAAAAAAGATTGTATGAAATTGTGATTTCATATCATTCTTATTTATTGCTTAAAAAAAATATTTTTAATATCTTTTAGTTACTTAACTTCTAACAATACTAAGTCACCTGTCACATTATTTGATAAACTTGTATGGATTTTAAGTTCATTAATAGGAAATCTAGAATTTGATTCTTGTATTTTTTTTTCTCCTTCCCATTTTAATGTACTTGTTCACCAATAAAACGGAACAAAGCGAGGAAATCAGACTTCAAAGGGCTAAACCAGGCATGGCAGCAAAATATCATGTGTTGATTCTGGCTCCCCAAAAGGTTTCTATTTTCACCAATATGACAATCCAAGTTTATCAACAAATAGAACCATTCCGAAGAAAAGGAAAACCTAAACATAAAACATTTAAAACAGAGTAAGAGGCAGCAATTAGGATGGCAGTGACACCACCCGACCAGCACCTGTGGTAACTGTTATTAACCCCGCTCATCGTGTTCTATTTATTTAAAAAAAAAAGGTATATATAGCATTACGAGATCAAAGGGCAACCGAGGTTCCAAAGAAATTAAAGACTGAGAGGGTTGAAATGATGATGGCCAAGTGTTGCAGAATATATTATCACCATTCTCTGGGGAAATAAGTGTGAAAAACAAAAATGGCAAGCGGGGTGGGGCGGGGCCAATGTGAAAAGCAAAAGGAGAATCCCACCGCTGACTTCGAGATACAACCGAGGCTTTCATATCTCCACTTTTATTTCTCATTTTTCATGTCACCCAATTACCCCTTTCTTTGTATTTGCAGTACTATATTTTTCCTTTGGCTGCTTCTTCCATCAAACCTAAAAAAGGGTGTTTTCCTGTCTCTAAAAATAATACACTATATCTATTTCCCACCATCAAGAATCGACAACCACTTTTGCAATTATTTCTTGAATTTCAAGTCACTGTGTATCCCCACTCAATTTTGTCAAATAAAAGTGTGCCATGATTTTAACTTTCCTCCCTACTTTTATTTTCTTTTTAAATACCTTCTTTCTATTACATGCAAAACTTTATTTTTCTCATTTCTTACAAAAATATGGTACCCAGCAAAAAAAAAATTGTTAGAAAGAATTTGGATTTGATACTCTATCGGTCTGATAAGAGTGATGCATTAAATTAATTTATATTAGTGATCACAGTCAGACGTGTGAACATTTGGACTGGAAATACTGTAGCAAATAAATATATAATTAAACAACGGTATCCACATTTATACAAATTAAATTGTAATATAGATTTATAACGAAACACATTAGGAAGCATTTCGAGGATCGTACCCAAGAGAGGTTGAATTAAATCTAAATTAATTCTCTTCACTAATAAGTCTAGATAGTACCGATTTAAGATTATATTATGAAAACCAAATTAAAATGAATTAATTAAACTAACATAAAAGTACCTAAAATTAAATTTAGCTAATTAACAATCGAATAAATCCAATAAAACAAGTAGGAGATCAACTCACTTCAGAAACCCTAATTAACTTCAGAATTTTAGTTTTATCGAGTTAGCTATTAATTAACCAGCTATTACTTCTCGATCTCTAATTAATTAACTAATTGACCAATACACGCTTACCTCTCGGTCTCACTTTCTTGACCGAGATAAATTACGGTTTACTTGGTGAATTTATCTCTCGATATTGTTTATCCTAAATTACTTCCTAGGGTTTAATCGCACATAATTTAGACCAATTAACCAGGATTTCAAACCCTAATTTATTCATTAATTATTCACACATCTGTTCGTTAATCTCCCTAAGAAAATTAACTACTCATGGATCTAAATGCAATAACCCCTAAATTCATATTAACATGTAAAGCAGCAAATTAAATAAAAGTAAGGAGTAGAGAAATAAGTCTATTTTTTATATCGATTTGAGCTTGGAAGTAAAATTTCCTTTAACAGTCGCGAAGACCATTTCGATTGCAATTGGAATCAACAACGAAATAATGAAAAACTATTATATTAAAGCCTTGTATCAAAATCGAATCCAAGTTAAAACAAGAACAAAAGTATATAAAGGACAAAATCAAAAAGAAAATAAAAATTAAACTAAAAGCCTAAAATAACTAAACAGCTCACTTGGTCAAGCCTTCTCAAATGAGAATTATCATGCCTATTTATAGAGTTTATGCTCAGACCTAATTAGGGTTACTAAACATCCTAAAAATTTGATTAAGGTACATTCTATGCACTGAAATACCCTTAATTAAAATTTCAGCTCGTAACTTGATGTTGTGACACTGAATGAACAGTGTGGCGACGCTACAGTCGCCCTTCGCCTTCTAAGCCTGAAAATAGTGTCTTAAATACTAGATAAAGTCGTTAGATCATCTTTAAACCCACAGTGGCCCATTAGGTCATAACTAAAAATTGCATAAAAACGCTTATTTTGTATAAATTAAACAAAGATTAAAAACTGAAAAAAATTAAAAAGATATAAAAATACTATAAAACAAATTTGTTAAATGCTAAAAAGACCTTAATTTGCCACAACAAATTGTGACAGATTAATTAGATTTTGCAATACTCATAATAAAAAACATAATACTAGAAATGGTAAAGTGTTTATGGTTAAACATTTTTTAGGTTTGTTAAATCATTATACATTATATGTTAAGTTGATTTATTTAAAAATTTTCAACAAAAATAGTAAAAGACGAAAACGCTATTATATTAATAGTCAATACTTTTAAGTAATTTTTTAATTGAGTTGATTTATGACCCCAACTCAATAAAACACAATAAATATAGATAATAAAGTATGATAGGACATTATAGATCTTTTAGATTATCTATCCAAAGAGAAGGTTTAGGTAAGAACCCCATGTGATGGCCCGATGGTCAAGGGTGTTCATCGCCTTAGGTGTGGCCTGGGTTCAAGTTATGCTAGTCCCGTTAATTGTTCGGGTTTTTTTTCCTATTATTATAATTGATAAATAAAAAAAAGAAGTTTTAGATAAAAATATTAAAATAAAAAAAAGCCAAGCCAAAAAATTGAACCTGACTTTAAAATTGTTTAGAGAAGGTTTCTTGTATAAAATTGTTACTATTTAAAATTGATTTATTAATTAAAATTATTCATGAAACAATATTTGGAAGATATAAACAACTTTAAAAAATAATATAATGTTTAAATAAAAAATATTGAAATATATGCAAATAAATTTGATAGCGTATTTCCCCTTCAACATTGTCAAAGCCGGACCAAAAAAATAAGATTTTAAAAATATTGTAACGATGCTATAAAAGTAGAATTCTAAAAACTATGCATGTTTTAACTTAAATCATTTTATAATTTTTTTATAATTCAATATTAATTATATAATTATTATTTCAATATCATTTAATAATATTTTTAATCCTATTTTTAATTCTATTTTGCATGCAAAAGTTCAGTTTGTAGTTTAATTATCTTATTAAATAATTTTACAACTATAATTTTTTAATGTTTATCATTTTAATTAATTTTAAACATAATTAAGTAAAATAGATTTTATTTTTTAAAATTTAATTTTAAACCTTTAATAGTAATAAAAATCGTTAGCACAATGAAATTAATGAAATGTGATATCTTCGTTCAAGAACTTTTAAAAGTATTTGAAATTTCAAAAATTAAAAATAAAATTTAATTTTTTTAATTCAATTCTTAAAAAAATGATAATTAATTGTTGATGAAAATTTATATATATTGATCAAATTGGATATGGGTTTCATTTAATTAATTTGTTTTATAGCTTAATTATCATATTTTTTTAAGAATTAATTATCATAGTTAACACATTTATAAATAAAATTAATATTTTATAATAACTACTATAAAAAAAATTAGTTTAAAAACATTAATGAGGCCTATCCAGTCAAACAACACATTTGTTAAATAAATTTATGTAATATTAAATTAAAATATATTTTATATAGAAAATAATAATTTAAATTTTATACAAATATATATATGACATATTTTAACTCAATTTTATAAAACAATTTATAATTTTAAATTATTATTTTCTATTAATTGAAAAACTAGTATATATATATTGTGTTGTCATGTCTCAACAAAACGTATGTCATGTGTCAAAAATTAAGCATTTACATCGGCTAGCCTAATCACATGTAAATGGATCAATTTAATTTCTATTCTATTAAAAAAATTAAATAAAGTGAAATTAGAATAGAGTTAACATATATGGTTTAAATGAATATTATAGAAAAATGGCAATACAAGTTATAAAATAATTAGAGTACATTTAATATTCTTAATCACATGTATTATCTATTTTTTTAAAAATTATTTTCACTCACAATGTAAATTAATTTGTTTTATTTTAATTCCATACATATTGTTATTAGTATTAGTTTTAAACCATAGATTTCATTATTTATTAGATGATATTTTTAAAACCATATTTATGTTTTAATTACGTGATTTTTATACGCATACGCGTGTGATAGAATTACTAATATACATATATATTTAATTAACTGTTACTTTATATAACCAATTATTCTATTTTTAAAATATAAAATTAAAAAAATTATAAGTTGTATAAAAATATTAAAATTGAATACTTTTGATCATTAAGAAATATTTTATATAATTAATAATTTTATTTTAAAAAATATATTCAAATCAAAAAATAATTTTATCCATTCAATACAAACTTTTTTCAATTTAAAAGTTATGCGGTAAAGTAAAATAAATTTTATTTGGAAAAATTCACTTTATATTAAAAAAAAAAAGTTAGTATATTGTTAGTGTGCTTTTTTTTTTAATCCCACAAGCAGACTTAAAAAATTATCACATGTTCACTTCTTTTATATATTTATTTTTTAATATTTTATTATATTTCTATAAGACACTTGTAATCGTTCTGACCCTACTTGTGAAATCTAAAAGCTCCATGGGTGATGTACCAAATTTTTTCCCTTAAAAACATAAAAATATAAAATAAAATAAAAACCTTTAAATTTATTTATTTCAAATTAAAAAAACAAAAATATATCTAATTATAATTCGAAAAATACCATATTTGTTATCTGGAGCCCCATAAGATTAATTTAGCATGAATTATAATAAAATCAAGTTTTTATTTATCAGTCAAAAATTTATTTTAAAAAATTGTGAAAGATATTTAAAAAATTAAGCATGAATATATGTTTTTATTCTTTTTAAATTTGTGCGATAATCATGTGCATGTATTCGTATTAAAACTTAAATATTTTAAAATATTTTTAATTCTAATCACAATAAAACTTCAAAAAACTCATGCATCGCATAGGTTGATTGTGCGTATTTGTTAAATTACGTTATGTTTATTTGTTAATTTTTTTGTACAATTTTTCAACATTTCATAAATAAAATGATTTTGAAAAGTGAAAAATATTTATTTGATAAATAGACTTATCCATAACTCGGGACGAAGCCTGAATTTAAACTTTGGTCTCGACGCATCCTAATCCATCTAAATAACTCATATCACTATTTTAAAAATAGATAAATCTCAAAATTATACATAAACCTTGGTCTAATGTGTAATTTTTATATCAACTTTGATTTACTAATGGAATCATTGAACAAAAACTTGAGACATAAAAACATGTTCCTTTAAAAATATATATTAATTCAAAATGTCTGCTCACAGTAACACGTTTTTTTCTCTCTTTGTTAGCTTACGGTAGCACATCATCTTTTCTTTGCCTAATTTCTTTTCAATTTCTTTTTTCTTTTTAGGTCATCATCGTTTTTATTATCTTTGTTTCGAATAATGGAAAAAAATGTTGATGTTTGAGTATAAAAGATGGTGAAGAGGGGGCTTGACAGTTTTCTGATGGAGTTGATTTGTAGAAAAAGGCATATGAGTTCAGCCTTGTTGGTTGTTTTCTTACCACAAGTGTGAAACATCTTCCCGCGATGCAAAATACAATGGCAGATCTCTGGCATCCATTAAGGGGGTTTTAATTTTAGATTTGGGGGGAAATGTTTTTTATTCATGTTTTTTCATGAGCTTGATATAGATCGAGTGATCAATGACACCCCATGGACGTGCAATAATCACCTTTTGGTATTTCATCGATTAAAGGAAGAGGATGATCCGATGCAAGTCCCCCTGGTTTTATCATCTTTCTAGGTTCAGGTATATGATTTACCTCCTCGATTATTTTCTGAAAATGTTGCTAGACAATTTGGAAATTTTATTGGAGTTTTTGTGGAGTATGACTCAAAAACAGCAAAGTCATGGGTACAAAAACTTTATGAGGATCCAAGTTCAAGTAGATGTTCGACTTCCATTAAAGAGACAAAAGAAAATAAAGATTTCTCAATCAAACTTTGCTTGAATCAGGAAAGTTCCAGTGGATTAAATGAGCCCCATTGATCAGTTGACCTCTATGGGACGGACTGTGTACATTCATCACGGGCATTGATCCACAGCCCATGACATTTACATCTTCTTGCCCTAGTATTCTAATCCCTATGTTACTCCCTATTTTCTTTTTGGCTTGTTCATCTTGTAACCGTATCATAGAACTTCTAAGCAATTGAAACCCAATTGATATAAAGATAAACATTTATTGAAGACTCTAAATGAAAAAGAAATTTCAAGAAATATATAAAGGGGAAATTTACTAGAAAAAATAAATCCACCGGCTAACTTAAAAAAGAGAGAAAAAACCAAAAAAGTTTATAAAAAAAAGTATTAGAAGCAAGATTTAGGCAAAGATAAATAACCCAAAAAAATTAAGAAAAATTATTTTAGGTAACTTAGTTTGATTTTGATGGTCATTTAGAAATTTAAGAGGAGGGAAAGAAGAGGATATTTTGGTGCCTTTTTTGCCAGGCAACGGTCACCAAAGTAGGGGGTTGACAACAACGACCATGCAAACAAAAAAGTTTTTGGGAGAAGAAGAAAGAAAAGTGTGACATCCCACACCTGACCCGATTGTCGGGTCCAAATACAATATATCAAATTTGTTTCCAGAACAACTCAAACTAACTTTGTACTTTGAATTCGATAAGAAAATTTCAATAGATTGTTTAAATGAAATCATTACCAAATTGTTAAAATCCATAATTAAGATTTTTAAAACAATTTAGAAACATTTAAAGACGATTTCTAAATGTTCAGACGTATCTAGCACCAACTCCGGGATCTTAAGGATTTATTTGCTACAAAAAAGAGTAGGTACCTTGTTAGAGGCTTAGGTATTGGTACATGTGGTCTTAGATATTGTTACCTAACCTAGCTATTGTAGAGATTTGTATTTTGTCTTCTAAGTACAACTACCTAGAGAAGGGTACCGAATCCCTAACTCATGCAATCAACAATTAACCCTATAACTACTTATTTTGACCTTAGACACTATGACTGTCTGTGTGTGTATGTCGAAATACGCAAAAATATATGTATTGAAGTGCGGTGTGTACTAAAAATTGTACATGTCAAATTGTAAATATATGTGTTACAATGGAACACTGGAAGTATTCCGAGGATCGAACCCAAAGAAAATTGAGCAATATAAAGCAAAGAATAAAACTAGCATGCAAGAGAAAGGCTAACAAATTACTAAGGCAAATAATTATTACAGTAGTCCAAAACAAGTGTGTAACAGCCTGATTTTCAGTGGTGACGGAACAGTGGTTTCGGGACCATAAATTTCTGTAGTATTGACTCGTAAATATTATTTTTAAAATATTTATAAATTCATTATAACCGTATTAAAATTTGGTTTAGAAATATTAATGTTTAGATAGTTAATTAAAGAAAAAGGACTAAACTGAAAAAGGTGCAAAAGTTAGTGATTAATTTAATTAAATGACTAAATAGCTTAATAACTACATGATGAGGGACCAATATAGTAATTAGTCCCTAATAGTTAGTGTTGGACGGTTAAACCAAAAGAAAATGACAATAAAGTGATTTTTTTAATGGCAAAATGGTAATTAGGTTAAAATAATAAAACAAATATGAAATTTTTATCATCTTCTTTAATTTTTTGGTGATAACCGAATGCCATGGATGTTTAGCTTGGGAGAATCGTCCAAGCACAAATTATTTGCATGTGAGTGATTTTTAAGCCCGTTTCTTATAGTTCTTATGTTTTTGAGATCGTTGCAACTAGGTCCAACTAGCCTGTACCTTCGTTTTTGATTCTGTGAAAATTTTTGGAAGTTTCCATTGTTGAATATTGGATTTTTTTTATGAATATCATGTATTTGGAGCTTCGATTGTGTTGTGTGATGATTTTGTAAAGTGATTTTTGTTAAATTTTGATTTTGAAGATTAAATTGTGAAAATGCCAAAATATTAGGGTTTGATAGTGAATTTTAGGTTTATTAGGGGCTTTTTGAGGGCCTAGAATATTTTGATAGATTATTTATTTGAGAAAAATAGTTAATTTGATGAATTTCGAGTTAAGGGACTAAATTGTAAAAATGGTAAAAGTTTGGGGTAATTGTGTAAATTCAGAAAATAAAAGGGTATTAATTGTAAAATTGATTGGAAATGAAATAAATGCTAATAAATGAATACTTTTATATTTTAGATCAAGATCCCGTAGATACTCATGGAAAAGGAAAAATAGCAGAATAGTCCCTAAACTTCTGCAATTACTACAATTCAGTCCAGGTAAATTCGTACGGTTAAAATTCAACATTTTTATAAATTGATGATTGGTATTATGTATATATTCTATTGTTGGAAATGAATTATTTTTTGAATTATAATATTAAATTGGATATTCGGTTTGAATTGAACGCGAGATTTGAGTACATTCATGATTTGGTTATGACGGGGGTTTGGAGTGGAAACGGTATTGGAGGGAGATATCGGTGTTTTACCCAAGTAAAACAAGGTTCAACATTTGTTGTGAACTTTCGTGTTTTACTTTTTGTTTTGCGTGATCGGATGGATCAGCTCTTACGAGCTTCTATTGGTGTATTCGGGAGGACCAGCTCTTATGAGCTTCTGTTGACTATGTACTCTTACCCGTAAGTCATTCTTCGAATGGAAAATCTCGGTAAGGTGATTTATCTAATGAATTTTAAAGATATGTTATTTTTTTTTGTATTGATTTGAATACGAATGTATTTATCGATTGAAGTTGTGAATGACAGGGAGTTCTCTTGGATGATTTTTATTGTTTGATTTATTATAATTAGTTCAGTAAGATTTTCGTTTAACTCGTTGAACTTACTCAGCTTCATTAAACTTACTTGTGTTGTTTATTGTCATTGTAGATTTTCGGAAGGTTGGATGATTGGATCAGCACTCAAGTCACACTATTCAGTTTATCTCGGTAGTTTTGAAACGTTTAAATTCAGATTATAGGGCATGTATAGGTTCTTGTGCGATTTTGGTTAATGTTTGGCTTTTGTAAATGTTATGAATGATATTTTGTGCAAATAACCAATTTGCAAATGGTATGAAAATGAGGTATAGTTGTTATGCTAGTATGTGTGGCTTATATATATTTGAATTGTTGTGATTGTGGTAAAATTATTAGGTATATTGATTTGGTATTGCTTGAATGAGTTGATGAATTGAATTAATGTGTATTTTGAGGTAAAGTTGTATATAATTGTGGTACCAGTGAGGGTACATTGGTTAGGCACATATTAGGTTGGTTTTGATGTGTTTTTGACCCGATTAATGTCATTTTGATTTGGTATTTTGGTTAGTATTTGAGTTTCTTAAGGTCCAAGCAATTTGAAATGGTAAACTTGTGTTTTAAGGATCATCTTGAAGCCACATAGCCTGAGACACAAGCGTGTGTCTTAGCCATGTGTCCCCTGTAAGTTCAAGGCATGCAAGTCAAGCTGTGACACGGTCTAGCATACGGCCTGGCACACGGGCGTGTGAGATCATTTTTTAGGGTACACAGCCTGGCACACGGGCGTGTGAGATCATTTCGAAGGGTACACGGCCTGGCACCCGGGTGTGTGGTTTGGCCATGTGACCTAAGTGAATGAGTTACACGGGTACAGACACGGACTGGACATGACCATGTGTCCCTATTTCGAATGTCCACATGGCTTGAGACATGGGCATGTGTCTCAATCATGTGAGTCACACGGCCTGGCTACACGGCCGTGTGACCCCTGCAGTCCAAATTTTTCAACTGTTTCCTAAAATTTCCAAATGTTTCCGATTTAGTCCTAGACTGTTTCAATAGTAATTTTAGGGTCTCGATGGCTCAATTAAAGAATATTATGGATGTATTTGAATGAAATTTGATTATGTTTGTATTAATGTATGATTTGATTGGTTTAATATTCTATTTGTCCGGTAATGCTCCGTAACCCTGTTTTGGCGACAGATACTGGTTAAGGGTGTTACAAAGTGATTGTCTAAAAATTAATAAACGTAGTTAAACATAAAAAATTTCAATTAACGAAAAACAATATCGGTTAATTTTCATATTAGCAATGAATTTACACTTAATGACTCAATTGACAATTTCCTCACTCAACAAATTTTCCCTTAAGGTCTCAATTTAATCGAATTACCCTCTTGGTCTCACTCAGTTAAATTGAACTAAATCAATTTATATCTATGTCCTTTCTTGGCAAAAAAATTTCATACAAAAATTTTCATTTATATAATTTTCATCAAAATAGAAAGATTGTGATTTAGTCCTTGTGGTATTCACTTTTATTCAACTTAGTTCAATCTTGACTTCCTTCATACTAATAGGTACTTCATATCATCTACTTACACACCAAATAATCGTCATTGACTCATCTTTTCTCTATTTGGTAAATTTTCACTTTAGCCTCACCCTTTTCCAACTCTTTCAATTTAGTCTTTTTTTTTTTTTTCTAATATTACAAACTCACACTCATACTTACTAATTTTTCTCTAACTATGGAACCAGCTTAGTAAGAAAATTTATTTAATAACTCATTTCAATTTTTCTTTAAATTTTCACTATGCACACTCTTGGAATAGTACCATTCACTGTACCAAAAACTTTGGGCATTACAAAACCTCTCAATAGGCTTTCCAATAAGGGTAAATTGATCTATATAATAATGGTGGAAGAGTGGTTAAGCCTCCTTACTTATTGCTTCTATCATACTTACCATGCATAAGAGCTTACTAAATTTATTAGGTGTTGACTCTTATACCAGTTGTAAGTATGTCTCATATTTTTTTTGGTAATTGTAGTGGGCACAAAATTGTAATAACACAAAAAAACTTGTACAAGTCAATTAATAACGCAATTTTGTAAACCATCAACATCCATGGGGCCTTTCTTAGAGAAGCCCAACCTAGACACTCTCAAGTTGTAATCTCACTTTTGTACATATGAAGTGAATTCTCTAAACTATTTTTTGAACAATAGTAAGTGTAACTTAGTCTCTTAATAATGATATTAACAATAAAAATATTTCTCACAATGAATAAATGAGTTCATCTTTGTTTCACTAAGTATTTCAAATATAACATGTGAATTTGTTTAAATAGCCAACCATGGTCTATAATAGAAAATGGAAGTTCTCAAACATGGTTATGAGCATTTGCAACTTAGACATCTTTACTTTTTATGGTTCCCTCATGAACAAGTTTAAGAAAAATTCCATGCTTCTTTAGCTAACACACACATTTAGAGATTCTCTTGAAAATATGTGGCTCCACTCCATTGAAAATTGCATACAAGGCTTTGTTGTTAAATTTTTCTGCCTTGTCTTCCTTTACAGTCCATGTTTCCTCAAGTTTCGAAGTTTTTTCAAGTGTTTGAGGGTTTCCTAGCCTATTAGCACAACTTTCTATGCTTTTTCATCAATGGTGTAACGGGCCATTTTTGCCCGAGCCCAAACACACAAAAAAAACCAAACAGAAAAAAATAAAAAATAAAGTCCAATTAAACAATCCAAATTACAGCCCAAAATAAATTAAAACCCTAATAGCCCAAATTGCCCAAAAATTAAACTACATTCAGCCAAAAAAGAGAGAAAAACCCTAGCAGCCACTGCTCCTCCACGTGCCACGTCAGTACACCCACCGCTCGAGGTCTGCCTCCCTTGCATCAAAATGGCAAAAAGCTGGAGATTTCGCCGCCGTTGACCTCTCAGAGATACTTGCAAAAAGATGAAAGCAAGGACAACAACAATAAAAAAAGAAACAGAGAAATAAAAAAAATCATATGTAAATCGGCTATAAAAGCCCCCCATCGTCAATGTTTTTTTTTTACAGATGAAAATCAAATTAAAAAAAAAAACAAAGATTTAAAAAAGATTCAAAGCGAAAAGTGATTTTTGTTCATTATTTTATTTTTTATTTCGAAGCAATAGCAAGAAGAAAAAGAGCGTTTTTTTATTTTACTTTTAAGAAAACCCTAAAAAAAAGGGAAAGGAAACTTACTAAGAATCGTCGTCGTCGTCAAACTAGTGAGGTTTTGAAGGTTTGAACCCCAGATCGGGTTTCCTTTCAAAAAGGGGATCAAAAGGGAAAATTTTCGGGTTTTTCAGCCACCGTAGACGGCAGCGCCGTCGCCGGCGGCCACCACGATGGTCCCACGATCGGAATCCTAGTCCGACCAAGGGAGAGTGAGAGAGAGTTGAGAGGTTTTTTTGTTTCTTTTGAAAAGAATGAGGACACGAAAAAAAAAAACTGAAAATTGGCTTATATAGGATATCAAAACGAAGCCGTTTTGGCCAGCTCCCTCAGGCATCAAAACGATGCTGTTTTGATGTGACCCGATCCGACCCGACCCACCGGGCCTAGGATCCGCGTGTTTTTTTAGCGGAAGTGTTATTTGCGCTTTTGGCCCTTCCGCTTTTTCGACTAGTTTTAATTTAGTCCCATTCTTTGTTTTTTTTTCTTTTAATTCGGCCCTATAATTTTATTTTTAATTCATTTTAGCCCTTTTGAGAACGACGTTGTTTTGGGAAAAAGGAATAATTTCCCAATTGGTCCCCCTTATTTTACGCGCGTTACATTTAGACCCTATTTTTTTCTTTTTAGATCTGGCCATTCAACTTTATTTAGTGTCAATTTAGTCCCCTTTTTTTAAAATTATTTGTCTATTATAATTTAGACCCGCGATTTTGCTTTAATTCCAATTTGATCCCCATTTATTTTATTTCAACCATTTATAGATTTTATTCTTTTTATATATTATTTTTATTTAATCTGTTTATTTATTGTTCTTTATTTTTAGGTATTTAAAATTGATTTATTTCCTTTTTATGGGGCATTTCCATTTATTTTTTTATATTATTATTATTATTATTATTATTATTATTATTGTTATTTTATTTCACTATTTATTCGCTCATTCATTTATTTATTTATTTATTTATAAAGATTAGATTTGTTTACATTTTCTTATTTGCCTATTTGTTATTATCATTATTTTTAATATCATTTTTTATTTCTTTTATTTTTGCCCTTTTTGTTGCTAATTATTTTTTATTATTCTTAATTTTATTTTTATTTAGTTTTTATTATTATTATCATACATTTTCATTTTATTTTGTTTTATTTTTAAGATTTCATCATTTATTTTATTAATATTACAATTTGATCATTAATATTATTGTTATTATCACAATTACGTTCGTATCATTAAAATATTACATTTATCATCATACTACAAATTAAGTTTGGATATATTTATTTATTAATGTATTATATTTAAACAAAAAAATATATTGTTTAAACATTATACCTATTCAAAACAAATAGGCAATGTTTGGTACTTCGGAAGTTTGAGAAACGTACCCTAACTTACGGGGTTTCGATTTCCTCATTAAACCTAAATAACTGAATATCCTTTTAAATTTTGAAATTCATAAGATTTCAAATAAGAAACAAAGGCAAGCTTATGCTCGAAGATTTAAAATGTCATTTCCTAACTTACGGGATACGAGATTTTATTATCTCGAAACGAGAGGGTCTTTAACATTTATTTTGATTTATTCAAGCAATTTGCAAAAATGATATAATGCAAAGAGGGATCGTGGTTTAAATTCTTTCCGAGTTTTCAGCTTTCAACATAAAGACATCAAATAATCAATTAGGTACCAATTTTGGGCGTAACGAGGGTGCTAACATTTCCTTGTGCGTAACCGATTTCCGAACCCATTTTCTAGATTTTTGTAGACCAAAAATATTTTTTTAATAAATCAAACCTCTTATTAAAACGATCAAATCACGAGGTGATATGTAACAACCCAAACCCGGCCCAAACACTATGGCCAAATCTAGTCTGTTACAAGGAAAATATTTTTTTTTTTTTGAAAATCTTTTTGAAAACCAACTTAAGTTTTGAAAACCCTTTATTTAGTGGTATTGCTAAAAGCCATACTTAGATTTAATTGAAAATTAACTTAAGTCAAGTTATTATAAAATTACAAGTGTGCTCGATGGCACGTTAAAAACAATTCTCGTTTAAACTTGAAACATGTGATTTTGAATTAATATCAATAATGAGTTTAAAACAAAATATTCGACATATAAGAATAATAAAATAAATATCAGGAGGCCTTATTACATCCACATAAAATAAAACCGAAAATAAAAATAATAAGACTAAAATTAAAGTCCATTTAAAAATTAAAGTCCTTTGCATGGCCACCTCGAGTCCACCGGCTCCACATCCGCGATCTACGCATCACTGAAAAATGTAAAGGAGAAGGTGAGTCACCAAGACTCGATATGTAACCCTTCCCCGCTTTAAAAACATTTTCATACACAACATATAACAATTAATATGCGAGAATATTAAGTACCCGACCTAGCCAACCAAAGCGCGCCATTTGTCTACCCCGTTGTGGTACCAAACCACTGGTGGTGCCAAACCACCGGTGACATATAGTCACGATGTGTTACCAAAACGCGGTGTCCGTGAGACACGAATCGATTGATGGGGCCAACCCATCGTGTGATACCAAATCACCGCAGACGATCCCATATCTCAAGTGGGGCCAACCCACGGTGGTGTTAACCACAGGGACGAGTCGCTATGAGGTGCCAAACCTCTGGAGGTACCAAACCTCTGGTGACTGTAGTCACGGTGTATTACCAAAACACTGGTGCCCGTCGGCACAATATCACTGCCCCCTCCACTCTTTCAACCCACAATAGACAAACAATCATAACCAGGTTTATCACATGTATCAATACATCATGCTTCCTAAAAGCATAAAATAACAAGATCATATTAACAGGTACTTACCTGAATTTCCATCTATACCGATAAGGTATATTATCCCAATGCTACATAAATTAAGTTAGCATTTTCAATATTCAGCATATATAATAAGTTATACGTGTGTATGTACACACCTGTTACCACGATAGTCTTAAATCCCGAAGATAATCAATCGGCCACACTCTAGGTCCTTGCCCCTATATTCGGCCAACTATCAAAGTTAGTGATATGGGCCATTCGGCCAAACCAAATAATTTAAAGGGGCCATCTTTTGTCCCCGAATCCTTACCTATCCGCTTTGAATACCGGCCACCGAATCGCAAACCTGGTTTACAAACTACACTCGGTCAATCAATAATATCTATAACCATAGCCTTCGGCTTTTAATCATTAGAAGAGTAATCTTTTATAAACTTACCACCACCTACCCAAATCCGATTGCCAGAGAATGCAAGATCCGATCTCACTGTTTTGAGATCCCGAAGTGCCTATCATCGATTTCAACATTGGTTAGAACTCTTGCTACTGATTGCCGAAACTTCGGCTTCCATTTAACCCCATAAGTCGACAAGGAAAAGAAAATACGAAAGGAGGGTTCGGCCATCCCTTACCTTTATAATCAATTGAATTACAGAGAAATCCCGGAGTTTTAATGCCCTTTGCCTTTGTTGGCCAAAGTGCAACCAAGGAGGAGTGTGAGATTTCGACACTTCAAGAGGGTATATTCGGCTATTTGGTGGTAGGAAAATAGGGGTTTTGATTTATGAAGAAAAGAAATAGAGGAGCTATGAAGGTGTGGGGGATTCGGCCAAAGATTGAGAAAAGAATTGATAGCTTTTAGTCTTGGAGAGAATGAGAATCAAAGATGGGAGGGTTTGAGAGTTTGGCCACTAGCAAAGATGGAAAAAGAAAAATAAGTAATAGGTGGATGCTTTTATAAGCATTGGCACCCCCTTAAGCTTGCCGTCCACCTTGCCAATAGGGAGTTCAAACTCTAGCCAACTCCTTGTTTTTCTCTTAGCCACTCATTTGATTTAATTCACATAATTTGAATAATAATCCCAAATAGCCAAATAATCCTATTAATCAAATAATATCCTTGATTATCTTCCAATAATATCTATTTAATAATCCATGTAATATCCTCATTTATCTCCTATTATCCTTAGAATAAAATCCCTTTAAAATAATTAATATAACATCCTCTTTATCCTATATAAAAAAATATTTAAAGAGAGAAAATCTCTCCTACTTGTGCCGTCCAACATATAGTGCAAAAAAGAAATTTTTGTGACTCGAACCAAGGTTCTCCCTTGCTCCTTGGTGGCGTCACATGCAGTCCTTTAAGTGGCCTCACTTTTGCCACTTTACCACGGGCTTTTTAGTGTCCAAATTCCTTCATTTATTCTTATAACACCCTCCTGCTAAGGCTCCCTGCCTTTAAAGTTAACAACTGAAATTTTCTACCAAACCGTGCCAACTCAAAGTCTTAATTAACCTTTATTATTCCATAAATAATATCATAGTGGTTCAAACATAAGAAAAATAATTTAATTCCAAATAGCCCCGTTTTTAGGATGTTACATGATCCGATCACACCTCATAAAAAAAAAGATTGGTGGCAACTCCCATGTTCGTTTTCGTTTTCAAAATCAAAGTCGACCCCTTCAAAAAATGGTTTCGACAAATGGATTTGATGAAAGCTCTCATTCTAGCTTTCCAATAGGAATAATTTGAATCATTTAAGAGAGGTGGTTTAGAGTTTGAACCTCTTTCTTTCATGTTTTCCATTTTACCAGATATAGGATCTCCATCAAATGTGTTAAGTGGTAGTTTTGATACCAATTAAAGGTTAGTCTAGCTAGGTTGTGAGATGATATGTGTGTGCAATTAAGGACTCAACTACAAGAAAACAACACACTCAAGAAATGCACGCAATTCAAACTTAATCTACATTTACGAAACCTTTATTAGTAAACATCTTTATAATATTCACAGTACAAAGTAAAATGATTTAAGGTCAACTCATTTATCTCAAGTTGCAAGCTCACATTTTTACGATCTAGCCTAAATTGTAACTTCTTACTCTACAATCACTCAGCAAGAGTTTACAATAATCTAAAAAATGGTTCTATCTCACAAAAATAATAATTCCTTATTTGATCGAATCTCTCAATACAATCACCCTAAAACTCTTTATATCAAAAATATATTATTCCACATATTGTAACTTGTGATAAAGTTATCTTTACCATTGAAAATAGGCAAGCCTCTTCAATTTTAAACATTGCCTCTTATCTTATCTCATCTTATCTTATCAGTTAAGTCTTCAAATAGTCCAAGACTCTTTTCTTATTTTTTTAAGAATCATGTATAAAGTCCCTTGAAATCAAACTTAGAAGTAACTTTCAATATGCGTTGATCCTGAACTTTAAAATACATAAAACATTGTTACAAATTTACAAAAATAAAAATATACAAACAAAATAAAAAATTGTCAACTAAAATTGAGGTTGTGGCAGAAGTTGTGGCTCGAGATATAGTCACAATGTTTACACAACTTATATCATAAACCTCTTTCCTAACAAATTTTATATAGAAATATAAAGGGACAAAAACATTCTCATAATAATATAAAACTTACTTTGTAAAAAGCATATTCTTTAAATCAATTTCAACAGAATTGAAATCTGATTGATGAGTAAAATCAATTTAAACATTTAAAAAATAGTATATAACAATTTATTTTTTAATAAATAAAATACTAATCAAATTTGATACAACTCTAAGTAAGTGCTATCACAATTTATGATTTCTATGATGGTGATGAAAGTTTTCTATTTCATGGTGCTGGTGTAATATCAATTTTAATTGAAAAAAGTTCATGACAAATATTGTCACAGGATATTAATAATTTATTCACTTTCCCACTACTTAAGTCATTAATTTTATCATAGGGAATGATTCACATTTAATGATTATATTCATGAGAACTCTACCACAAATCTTTTGTGACTGAGCTCTCTATAATTATTTTACAAGCCACTTCGTTGTATGGATTTCATTCAATACTAAATAATAACTATTCTATTAACATGAAGGAAAGCCTTGTAGAATTTTGGCCTGTATTCTTAACTATATATGTCATGTTCAATCTTAATTCAATTACTATTAGGGCATATACTAACATATTATTATTTAATTCATACGAAAATTCTCCGTTTATATAGAATCTTCTTACTTTAACTTAATCATTTGTACACACACTCATGAGTAGAGTTATCTAAGAGGCGGGCTAGGTACATTTCATATTTTCCTTTTAAACTTGATAGGTCCATTTGGTATTTAAAATGTTACTATAATATATGTAAAAAAAATTATTTTCTTTTGAAAATAAACAAATTTCATTAATCAAAACCATGTGAACAAGAGACATAGGTAAAGGACAATCTAACTCAAACCAATAGGTTTATTCCATACACCCATCCTAAATCCTTTATTCTCATGATGCATACTCAGAATCAACATCAATCAAAGTTCAAACAGTAGCGAAGAGAACATTCTTAGAATAATAACTGACTCAGTGATTGACGTTGGTTAGGGTTGTTATTAGTTGACAGTTGGTGTCTGTTAGTTGTTATCAGCAGTTATAGTTTACATGCATGTCTATATAAGCGTGCACAAGGTCCTCGAGATTGGATTAACTTTTCTCATGAAATATTATCAGTTTCTTCATTAGTTTCTTCTTTGTTATTCTTGTATCTTTACATGGTATCAGATGTCCATTCCGGCCTGGGTTAATCGCTCATGAGTATGCCCTCCAGCCCGTCTGATGTTCAATCTGTTGCACCTGTAATGTCGACTATTTCCCAAGATGATATTATTGATAGTCGTTTTGTCTCCACCAAGAAGATCAGTATCTTTCTTGATGATAACAATTACTTATTATGGCGACAGCAAGTTCTTCTTGCTATCAAGACTTTTAAATTCCAAAAATATATTGACTCGCAGTTTGTTTCCCCTCCACAATTTGTTCTTGATGATGCTGGTGTCTCGCAAGAAAATGCTGAGTTTGCTCATTTTGAACAGCAAGACAGTGCACTAGCCTCATGGTTGTTGTCCTCGGTGAGTTCTTCTATTCTTCCATATCTTATTGGCATAGACACAAGCCTTCAGATTTGGAATGCTCTTGTTAATTTGTTTGGTAGTAAGACTACGTCTCAGCTAATGTTTTATAGAAGAGCGTTGCATTCCCAACGAAAGGCTGATCTCTCCATGAAAGACTACTTGATGAAAATCAAAGGCTATTGTGACAGCCTTGCTAATTGTGAAGAAGTTATCAGTGAGCGTGAACATGTTACAGCCATTCTTAATGGCTTATCGTCCGAGTATGAGTCAATTCTCAGAATCATCACTGCAAGTACAATACCTTACAGTGTTCAGGGTGTTACCACTATGCTGCTTGATACTGAAGCTCGTCAACAGCTCAATATACTTAATGGTCCCAACTCTGCAAACATGGCCACTCACCAGTCTAGTACTTCTGAAGCCAACAGTACCTCTACACCACCATACCGACCCTCTTCAGGCAGTCGTGGTCGTGGGCGTGGTCGCTACTCCAACTCTCAGTTCCAGTGTCAGTTATGTGGGAAGGCTGGTCATCTTGTTGACCGGTGCTATTATCAATTTGATACCAACTATAAGAGCACAGGTTATAGACCCCCTTCATCTCCTCAGGCCAACGTCTGCATGGCCAGCAATAATCCATCTGCTAATCCTTGGGTGTCAACTCCGCTGCCCGTTGTCTTTCCCTACTCTCAACAAAATTGGTTTGCTCCCCCAATACACCCTCATGCCTAGTCTAATCCTTTTGCTGTCAACCCTATGCCATATGTTAGTGCACCTGGCTCAGAATCAACACCTTCTCATTCACAAGCTCCGCCTCAAGCTTTCTTTGCAACTCCTGACATTGTAGGTGATAACACATGGTATCCAGACTCAAGAGCATCACACCACCTCACTCACTCTTCAACTTCACTATCTGACAGTACTCAATACACTGGCCCAGGTAAGGTGTATATGGGCAATGGTAATGCTCTCCCTATTCGATCAGCTGGACAATCGTCTCTCCTTACTCGATCTCGTCCTTTATTCTTGAAGTCTCTACTATTTGTACCTAGGATAGCTAAGAATTTACTATATGTGTCCAAGTTCACAAAGGATAACAAAGTAATGTTTGAGTTTCTTTTTAAACAGTGGCGAGTTCGGGATCTTCAAACCAATGAGGTACTGCTCCAGGGTTTAGTGCATAACGGCCTATACAAGCTTGACCTGTCTAACACGTCCCATGCAACTGACACGTCCTCTTCAGCTCACTGCTTTGCTACTGTTACGTCTCTTCCTCTCAGTCTATGGCATTCTAGACTTGGACATCCCTGTCTGGCTACACTCAAAAAGGCATTACATCGTTGTAATATAGACTTTGGTTCATCTACAACCTCTCTTGACTGTGCTGCTTGTCACCTAGGAAAGTAACGCAAATTGCCTTTTGTTAAGTCTTTGACTGTTTACAATAAACCCCTACAACTAGTAGTTGCTAATGTTTGGGGCCCTGCTCCAGTCTCTTCTAATGGCTTTCGTTATTATGTTACTTTTACTGATGCTTTCACTAGATACACATGGCTCTATTTTTTGAAGAAGAAATCAGATGTGCTTCATAGTTTCACGGTGTTCCATAAACAAGCAGAACGGATTCTTGGTTGCAAACTTCTAGCTCTTCAAATTGATGGGGGAGGAGAGTTTCAGGCACTACGGACTTATTTAGCTCAGCAAGGCATTCAACATAGAACCACATGCCGTTATACCTTTGAGCAGAATGGATTGGTTGAAAGGAAGCACAGGTAGATTGTGGAAGCAGGTCTGTCCATGCTTGCTCATGCATATATACCTTTACATTATTAGAATGATGCCTTCAGTAGTGCTATCTATCTAATAAACAGGTTACCTTCCTCTTCTATAGCCAATGTGTCACCTTATGAAAAATTATTCCAGACTCAGCCAAACTACTCTTTTCTTCGAGTCTTTGGCTGTTTGTGTTTCCCAAACCTTAGGCCATATAACACTCACAAACTCCAATTTCGCTTTACATCATGCACATTTCTTGGTTACTCACCTTCCCATAAAGGATATCGTTGTCAAAGTGCTAATGGCAAAGTATATATCTCTCGACATGTTACATTCCTTAAGACCTCTTTTCCCTTCAAAACTGTTTCCACTAACTCTAACCACACTACAACCTCTACTCAGTCCAGTTCTAAATTACTTATCATGAACCCTACATATGTACCTACACCCACCCTAGTTCACAGTATGCTACCTAGACCAGTAGCACCTTCTGACCATACTACACCCTTGGCTCACTCACCTAATACCACTACACCTGTGTTTAATCCTATTTCACTTCCCACTTCAATCATACCATTATCTTCACCCATTGCCCCTTCGTCTCCTATCCACCAACCTCCTACTCTCCCAATAGTTTCTCAACCCAACTCTCATGCAATGATTACCCGCAACAAATCAGGTATATTTAAACTAAAGGCATATCTGACCAGTGCAGAATCAAATGACACTCCTGTTGACATTCATGACGCTATGAAGAGTGAATGTTGGTAAACAGCAGTCCACAGTGAACTACAAGCTCTTCTTAAAAATAACACATGGAGTCTCTGCCCTTTTCCTACTAACCGAAGGGCTGTTGGGTGCAAGTGGCTATTCAAGGTCAAAAAGAAAGCCAATGGCACTGTAGACAGATACAAAGCTCGCCTAGTGGCCAAGGGTTTTTCTCAACATGTTAGACTTGATTTTCGCGACACATTCAGTCCAGTGGTTCGAGCAGCAACCATTCGAGTTGTTCTTTCTGTTGCTGTTATAAAGGGATGGTCCTTGCGACAGATTGATGTCAATAACGCCTTTCTCAATAACGATCTGACAGGAGATATCTACATGGAACAACCACCTGGTTTTGAGGTTCCAAGTGCCAATGGTCAGCAACTAGTTTGCAAGCTCAACAAAGCGTTGTATAGTTTGCGTCAAGCACCTCGAGCATGGTTCCACACGCTCAAGCAGTACCTGATCACTCGGCTAAATTCTCATGCGTCCAAGGCAGGTCCCTCGCTGTTTATTCGCACAACGTCTGAGAATGTCGTGCTACTCATGGTCTATGTCGATGATATTGTAATAACGGGCGGTTCAAATGCTGAGATAAATAGCATAGTTCAACAGCTTCACAGTAAATTTGCTCTCAAAGACATGGGGCAACTGAACTTCTTCTTAGGCATTGAGGTGCAACACACATCTCTCGGGCTGTTCCTAAGTCAGAAAAAATATGTTTTAAAAATTCTTGCTAAAACTGGAATGGAAGGAGCTACAACTACTCCAACACCTATGGTTAACACACCAAAGCTGATTGCTTCTGATGGCAGCCCTCCATTCACTGATGTCCATTTATATCGCAGTATTGTAAGAATGCTACAATATCTGTGCATCGCACGTCCAGAGTTATCTTTTTGTGTAAATAAGTTCAGTCAGTATATGAATCTCCTAAGTGAAATGCATTGGCGAGCAGTAAAACGAGTGCTAAGGTATCTTGTTGGGACTCAGGATCATGGGTTATGCTTTACCAAAGGACGAGTTGAACTGGTTTGCTACTCAGATGCTGATTGGGCCTCATCTGTTGAAGATCGACGTTCCACAACAAGGTATATTGTATACCTAGGGCCAAACCATGTTGCCTGGTGTTCCAAGAAACAAAGTGTTATGTCCAGATCCTCCTCTGAAGCAGAATATCGAAGTCTCGCCAATTGTGTATCCGAGCTTCTCTGGGTTAAGCAGCTGATGGGTGAAATTGATGTGTCGAGTTGCTCAACACCTGTGATATGGTGTGATAACGCGTCTACAGTCTCTATAGCAACAAATCCCACACACCATGCTCGAATGAAGCATGTAGAGATTGACCATCACTTTATTCGCGAGAAGGTTCTAGCTGGAACTTTACAAGTGAACTTTGTTCCTTCATCAGATCAAATTGCTGACGTACTCACCAAATCAATTACGCCCAAGCAGTTTGACTCATTTCGACAAGCTCTTAGAGTTCTCTCAAAAATTCAAACATTAAAAAAGCAGGGAAAATGTTAGAATAATAACTGACTCAGTGATTGTCGTTGGTTAGGGTTGTTATTAGGGTTGTTATTAGTTGACAGTTGGTGTCTGTTAGTTGTTATCAGCAGTTATAGTTTGCATGCATGTCTATATAAGCATGCACAAGGTCCTCAAGATTGGATTAACTTTTCTCATGAAATATTATCAGTTTCTTCATTAGTTTCTTCTTTGTTATTCTTGTATCTTTACAAACATTCCATTCAATGTGATTTACATGTAATAAAAATATATATATTCTCTAAAGATTATTATCATGTTCATTGCTAGCAAATCTAAGATAATACCTTGTGTTTTTAAAGTATAATAAAATAATGAAAGAAAACACTTGATACAACTCTAAACTCTATACTCTATTAGCGAATCTATGATGATACCATGTATTTTTAAATAATGATAACAAATAACAAAAAATAGAACTCTAAACTGGTTTGCATATACTCTACCTTAAATAACCATGATTTTACTATTTTTAATATTAAAAAAAAATTTAATAATCCATCAAATCATAACCTACCTTAAACAAGCATGATTTTACTATTGGAATATAACGTTGTGACTTGATCCATAACTTTACTCGTGATTCATGAAATGAACCATTTGAAATCAGGTAGCAAAGCTTGACACCGTTTAGCAGAAGTCAACAACCACCAGCTATTTTTGTCCATAACTTAAAACCTTTGAAATTTTAATATCTAATTTCGGCGACATCCAAATTAAAGAGAGAAGCATGCCTTGAACCTGGGCTGACTAATGGTGTATTAAAGATGGAACAAAGTCAACAATCTTACCAACACCTTTTTTTTTTTTCTTTGCCGGAAAAGAATCCAACCCACCCAATATTAATGATTTTGTTTTAAAGTCGATACACTAATTTGATCTAAAGTCGGTCCATTCTGAACCCCCAAAAAAAAAATTGAAACCAAAAAGTAAAGCTGTTTAATTTAATATTTTTGTTTGCCTAGAATAGGCATCTTTGTAACCCTAAAACATTGAACAGCCGTTGTCAATTCGTGTGGAAAGCTATTCACAGCATTTATATGCAGGAGGGTGTTAAGAAAACCAATTTAGCATGACTTGAACCCATATACAAGAGCTTGGGTGGGCTGAGTGAACCGTTTTAGGGTTTCCTGGCAGTTCATTCCAGCAATGCATCACACAAATTGAGATATACTACAAAGTAAGTAATTGTTATTAAATTTTAATTTAAGCCCAATGGAAATGCTTAATGGTGCTCTTCCACATACATAATGATGCACAGCAATCCAGGCAATGACTGACCAAGTAGACTCCTTTAACCCTACTCTCAATAATAGGGTAATAAAACTAAAAAGTTAGCCATGAAGAGACTTTTATTTATCTTGAGCGGAGTGCGCCATTTTCATTTATAAATGAAAAACCTAAATGGCAGCCAACAAGCCACGTTCACGTACCCACACAAACAAATCCCATCCCTCCCCACTTTTATTCTCGTCTATGAGAATAATATGAAAACTCCAAGAGCCTTGGAAATCGAGTTAGTGGAGTTATTTGCATTCCCCACAAACATGCCCTTACCCCAGCTCCGACTGAGACTTTCAACATTCACTTTAACCCATATTAAAAATTTTTACTTAATGCATTTTTATTTTTATTTTTTTAAATAAAGCAAAAAGCTATGATGTGGCCTTTATATACGACCCATCATGTCCCCTCATGCCTATATCCAATTTTTTCTTTACTAAACTATTTCCCCTCTTTGCTTTTGAGCAGCTACATATATAGCTTCACTTAGTTCACACATTGATTAAAGCAATGATGATTCCCGGAAACCTGCGAGGATGTGTTGATATCGGCCGGGAACACAAAGGAAGTGGTGGTGGTTGGCGGTGCTGGTGGCATGACGACCAACGGTTCTTTTGTAAATACGGGTGAAAGAGATATTTGGCAAAAGAACAAACAAGGCTTTGCAATTGCGCTCTCCTGAGTTTCTAGCCTAGCCCCTACCAAAGAGGCAGAATCGGGAGAGCAGCATCGTTGCATTGCGGGGAATTGAGGGTAGCGGTCCGACTTTACTTAACTCTAGTCCTTTAGAATTCTTACTTTCTTTTTCCTTGTTTAAACTTCTGTCCTCTATGTCTTCTTCTTCTTTTTTGCCAGTACTTTCACTTTATTTGACTTTTTCCCCCTTTATTTAGGACTAAGTAGTCTTAATTATGAGATGAATATGGGATGTAAGAGACGCATACGAGGTAGCTAGCTAGCATGTTTAAGGTTGGTTGGTTGGTATTGGAATGTAGGATTTGGGGTTTCAATAGTTTTTAACATAAATGCTGCCGGGAATGCATCGCTTACACCTATCATGTACTTGCTGCAGTGTGTTGAATAAAGAAAAAGAACATGTAACTCTGGTTCTTGTTTTCTCTCTTGCCTTGGTTATATTTCTTTGTGTATTACTGCTTGATTTCTTATATGAAAAACCGGTTGTGGGTGCAAACATCAGATTTCCATTTGTGAAATAGCTAACAGTAATCCACTTTCCAGTTTCCATCTTAATCATTGGCTCATAAAAGGACAAAAGAAAAAGAAAAAAAATGTTTTGGCCGTGATTGATTACCAAGAAAAAGAATGCAGGGCACTGAGACGTGTCCTTTTCAGCGACGGAATCACTATGCAAAATGTTTGACTGCTGCTCCTGCTATCATTTTATTTTATTTTTCTCAAGCCTTTTGCAGAAGGATTCAGTTCCTGCCCCCTGTGGATAGTAGCACAGGTGCGTTCCACTAGTGACTGGGGGATTCTCTGTGGCCCTGCTTTGGAACTTTGGATTTTAATTGGCTAACCCCATTTTATTAGGGCATATAATGAGACCTAAATCCACATTAGCAGTATTATCTCAAACTATGCATCTACCAGTAAGAAGTTAAAACCCAAAAACAGGTGGGTTAGGCCTAGAGACATGGCTTTTAATCAAAACGAAGATACATCAACAAAACTAAATTGCAACAAAGTGAGGCTTTTGATTAAAACATGTTTGGCCCTGTCTCTCCGGTTTTAAAGTAGTGATCTCCATGTAACCCTTTTCGACGCTTTTGATTAAAACATTAAACATGGTTGGCCCTATCTCTCGGATTTTTAAGTAGTAATCTCCCCATGTAACCCTTTTTGACTCCAGACAACCTAAAACAAGAAATAGAGTTATACCTCCAGGGCTTCCTTAGGAATTTTAAGCTAAATTTCCTTCTCCATTGAAACGCAGCTTTAAGTACCCACTGCATTACTCTCACTTGTGCTAGAGGTAAAGGCTCTAATAATTATTGTTTTGCACATTATACTTTTTCTTATATTATTTATTTTATTTTTTTATATAAATTTAATTTAAGTATTATTTAATCTATAATAATTTTGTTATATATTATTTTTTAGACGATTTTTTTGTTATATATTATTATTTAGTATAGTATAAATACTAATATTTTTAATTATTTAATTATTCATAATTTTAATTATAATGTAGCACAAATAGAACATAATTATTAATTTTTTTATTTACTTAAATACAATTTTTGATAGTTTATTATATATATTTATATATATTTCATTTAATGTCCTTAATAGTCATTTAATGTTTTTACCTCACCATCACAAATGCATTTAAATCCAAACACATATCCTACTACTCAGAATTTTGGGTATTTTTTATCTGATTTGGGCATAAATGGAGGATTGGGTTGTCAAACCCTCTAATTGTAATGTTTAGTGAATGAAGGTTTGTAAGAGCTTGTTAAGCTAAAACCTTAAAAAAAAAAAAACACAATGATGGACAACTTTTTTCACAGCTAATTAGGAATGAAATATGTGAAATGACATATTTGACCATGCTTACTAAAAATTTATTTCCTTTGCCACATGCTCTCAAACCTAATAGAGATGCCAAGATATCAATAGCCTTCATGCTCTCAAACCTAATATTTATGAATATCCACAAGGTTAATATTTACAAATAAAGAACTTAAGAAAATTGTTTATTTAAATTTTTAAAAATATTCACTAATTAATTTTCATGATGAACATTTTAATTCCTTGCTAATAGTGTTTTATTTCAATAATTTTATCCAATAAAACTAATATATTTTAAACAAATAAATATTTAACAATAAAATGTGATATGCATTTATTTATCATTTTATACGTATCAACTTTTAGCTTTCAGCTAAGTTTTACCAAACATTTTTAAATAAATAGTTAATAAAATCAGTTGATCAAACTAACTACTGCAATCAGCAATCAACTATCAGCCAATTATCAAATAGGACCTTAATTTCATTGGAGCTAACATCCCCATCCAAGGAAAGTGAATCCATGGAGAAGCTGCAGCCTTTACATATTAAGTCTCTCTTTGTTTAAATAGTTTTATAATTCAATTTAATCTTTTTAATACAGAATTTATCCATTTACTCCTTAAAAAAATTATTTTATTTTAGCCATAAAAAATTCCGATCAGCAGTCCAAGTGGGCTGTTTCAAAAACTGGATTCAGGCCATATTTAAAGGGTTCTGGTTTCTTGATTTTCTTTTGAAAGGAATATCTAACGATTTAGGGTTTCAAGAAAACTTAAAGGCTTCTACTAAACAAAGAAAATCTTATTGGATTTGTTATTAATCAAGAAACAAGGGGAAAAGGTGTCTAGTTGTCAAACAATCATAAGGTTTGGTGATTTAATTAGATTAAGCTTATTAAATGTATCAACTTTTTTCGTCATTTTCTAATTTGGATTCAACTTATAACATTTTATGATTAACTCCAATTTAAATTTATCAGATCAGATTTTCATATTTGGATAATAATTTACATGTCTAATTTAGAATTTATAGAGTTTAGCTTAAAGTTGAGATTAGATTAGGATTAGATTTAAATTAATTAGAGTTAGTATTCATGTTTAGTAGAAGCCACAACCCTTTAAATTTGAATTAATTTGTTCTTTCTTCTAAATTTAACTTATCCTAAAGATTTAATATAGCATTGTCATTAGTAAGTATTCATCTTTTAGTCACTGTTCCATTAAAACCCAAATAGAAAGCTGACTAAGATGTCACCTATTGTTAATTGTTCAGCAGATTGTGTATATAATTAAATATTTCAAAAAAAATTATAAACCACGTTATCATCCCAAAACCCTAATATCATTAAATCCTAAATCCCCATTCTCATCTCTAAACTCGAACTCAACCCCTAAAACACAAAATCATTATACTCTAAACCCCATTACAATCTCTACCCCAAAATCAAACCTTAAATTCCAAAATCATTAAACCCCAAACCTCATTTATCATTGCATTTATTTGATTTTCATTAACAACCCAATTATTTGCTTGAATATTGATGAAATGTGATGATAAAAGGGGTTTAGGGTTTAATGATTTTGGGGTTTAAGATTTTGATTTCAAGTTTAGGAATGGTAATTGGGTTTAATATTTAATTATTTTAGGGTTTAGGGGTTGATTTTGAGGTCAGGGACGATAATGTGGGTTTATAATTAATTTTTTAAATATTTAAATATATACACAATTGGTGGTAGAAGAATCCGCAATACCTGGCATGCTAGACAGCTTTCCATTTTGGCTTTAACAAATCAGTGACTAAAACAGGAATACTTACTACTGAAATTCTACATTTGACAAAAAAGAATTTGGAGTACCCAAAAACAGGATGAAGTAATTTTAGAGTAATTATCTAGGCGGTTTAACTTGGATAAATATAAGTATTTGTTTATAAAAATTGAAATCAAATCAATAAAATTGCATAAAATTAAAGTTTGAAATGCGTGGCTAAAGTTTTTCTCTCATCACACATTTTAGCAGGGCTAACGAGAGCCCGAAGAAAATTTGTCAAAAACTTTCATTTTCGTAGTTTGATTTTACAAATTTTCTCATTGAATCTCTTGTTTATTCTTGGATTTCATGGATTTCTTAATTGTCTTTTCCCTTATTATTTTTTTCTTGATTATGATGGCTGATTCAATTCTCTTGGGAGAGAAATGCTCATCGTCTTTATGAAAAATATCATATTTATGAAATAGAGTTTCCTTCGTTATGTATGCAATGTTCCAATTCTTTAGATTCTGTTATGAAGGCCATATCAAAGGGGGAAAAGGTTGGAGTTGAAACTGTGAAAGGCGAGACCGTGGCTGCATCTTCTTCAGGTTTTCGAACAGGTAACCTTAGAAATTAGAAGTCTCTTTTTATTGTTAATCAATCCCTTCAACTTTTTCCATCTAAAGGAGATTGTGAAATGCATTGTCAAGCCCCCTAAGGATGTTCTTGATTAGGGCTTGCTCAATGGAAGAATGTTATAGTTGGGCAATTTCTGGGAAAGGCTTCAAAGCCAATTCCAGAAATTAGCAAATATTTTTATAGGGAAGAAAAGGCAATGTTGAGATCAAACTTGTTGGCCCAAGTATCTATTTGATTGCTCCTAATAGAAAAAAGAAAACTCGAGATTGGATTCTTGAATCAAAACAATGGCATATTCAACATAAAGCTATAATACTTTGTAAATGAAAGCCAGAAATGTACTCTTTACAATTTGATTTGGAAGACGACTGTTATTTAGACTAAACTTGGAAACTTATCTTTTGAGCATAGGAGTATGGTGGAAAATAGGCCTTATATTATCGTCGGGGATTTCAAAGCAATGTGCAGTCCCCAAAGATAGTTTAGATTTTAATGGCTTTAAAACTTTTACATCAGACATGAATGATTTCGTTGATTGTATGGAAAATTTGAAGGTTATTGATCACCCTTTTATAGGGACTCTACTTGCTGTAACATGAGACTGGAATCACCTCTCTTTAGGAAGTTGGATAGAGTATTGGTTAATTTAGCTTGGCACTCAAGTTTTCCAGTCTCAGTAGTAGAGTTTCTTCCTCTTGATGTAACTAATCATTCACTGAGCTTGGTCAAGCTTAAATTTGTTATTTCATTTCCTTTAAAGCCTTTTAAATATTTCTCTTTTTGGGATGGTCACCCTGATTGTGGCAAGATTGTCTAGCAATCTTGGTGTGAGCCTATTCATAGGGACCCAATGCAACGATTTTCCTGCAAGCTAAAAAGACTCAAAAGTTGTCATAAACGAGTTTAATATCACTCATTTTAGTAAAGTATCAAGGAGAGTTGGAAAATTTGCAAATGAAAATGTTAAGTAAACCTACTAAAACACTGCTTATGACAGAGAAAAAGGTTGCGAGTGAACTTGCATTCTTTTAGTAACAAGGGAAAAATTTTTGTAGGCAAAAATCAAGAGTGCAATGGGTGAAGGAGGGGGATCAAAATACTTCATTCTTTTCATAAGCAAGTTCAAATTAGGATACTATTCAAACTCTCTTTGACTCTACTGGTAAGAAATTGGATTCCGTTTATGCCATTTCTAAGGAGGTGATTTGTTTTTTCAAGGATACATTAGGCACTAAGGATCCAAGAGCTACTGAATTTCAGATGAGTTAATGGTTGTTTATTACAAGTTTAAGTGGTCAAAGAATTGAAGAATGCTCTTATTTCTCCTATCACTATTAAGGAAATTAAAATTACAATTTTCTCTATGCACCCTAAAAACCTCCTATCCCTGATGGTTAATTAGCTGGATTTTTTCGAAAAACTTGGAGGATTGTGGGTTCAACCTTTGTGGAAGTTGTTAGGTTTTTTTTTCACTACTGGAAAAATGCTAACTTTCTTTAATTCCACAATCATTATTTTAGTTCCCAAGGTTCCAAATCCTATTTACATGACAAACTTTAGGCCAATTTCCTACTGCTCCACTTTTTACAAATGTGTAAGAAAGATTCTAGCTAATCAGCTTAAGAAATGTTTTCCTAGCATCATCACTTAACTAATAAGCTTTCATGAAGGGGAGATATTTGAATGATAATGTTTTAAGAATTGGTTTACAGTTACAGTAGAAAGACTATTTCACCAAGATGTACACTAAAAGTGGACTTAAAGAAGGCTTTTGATTCCTGAAGTTGGGATTTCCTGTTACAAGTGCCAATGGTTCTTGGATTTTCGAATAAGTTTAGGAAGGGGATTGAAGCTTATATGACTAAACCAAAGTAATCAGTGCTTTTAATGGTGGTTTAATGGTGTATATTTCTAGTAAAAAAAAAAAAACGTTAAACAAGGTGATCCCCTGTTCCCTTATTTGTTCATTTTGGGCATGAATGTTTTGTCTTGCCTTCTTAATGCAACTGGGAAGCACAAAATTTTGGAGTCTCCTAAGTGCAAAAATTTTTGTCGCTCCCATCTTTGTTTTGCGAATGACGTATTGGTTTTCACCAAAGGGAATTTGGCATCTATACAAGCAATTAAAAATGTTCTTGGCTTATTTTATCAAGTCTCTATACTACAAATAAACTCATCTAAGAGTGAATTATTTAACACTAGTCTAAATAATTTTGAGGTGTAAGAAATTATAGAACCTACTGGCCTGAAATTTGGACCTCTCCTAGTTAGGTACCTTGTTGTACCCTTAGTAACTAGGAATTGGAGATAGAGTGACTTCCACCCTCTTGTTGAAAAGATTACAAGTTGGATTAAAAGTTGGGTTGCTAGAAATTTGACTTTTGCATGAAGGCTTCGGTTGATTCAATCAGTTGTGTTTGGCATACAATTTTTTTTTGTGTAGAAACTTGTTGCCTTCAAAGGTTATAAAGAAGATCACTTAGATCTCTAGTCAATTTAAAAACCTTTGGAGGATTTTTACAACTGCTGGATCTCTATGGTGGCTTGGATTCAGACTTGTGTCTTCAAATTCAATTGCAAGCCAACTGTACTTGAACTATAATGAAATTCCTTAAGCTAAGAAATTTAACTCCATTGCTTAGTGAGGTGCAATGAGAAATTCTAAAATGGAAATGGACTGGGGAGGGATATAAAGCTGTCAAGGCATGGGATCTTATCAGACAGAAAAGATAGGGTACCATGGCATAGACTGATCGGAGGTCAACTTTCTATTCTTAACATTTTTTATATCATTGTTAGCCATGTTGGATCGACTTCCTATTAGGAGTAGGCTTTGCTCTTAGGGTTTTCAAAATTTTAATGATTGCATGTGTGGAGAAGCTTTGGAAACTAGAGATCATCTTTTCATTACATGCTTTTTTTTTTTTTTTTCTAAGCTGTTATGGGATGATATATTGAATGCATGTGGTTTCAATGAACAGGGATGATATATTGAATGCATGTGGTTTCATTGATGTTCATTGTACTTGGCATAATAGAATTCAATGGTTAATGGTAAATGCAAAGGCAAAGTTTTAAAGCCACCATCCTTAGGTGGTTTGGAAAGAAAGAAATGGAAGAATTCATAGTAGAAAGTAAATGTAATCTCAAGCTCTTCTTTTGCTAGTGAAAGGTTTTGTTAGAGGTACAATTGAAAGGTTTTGTTAGGGATACGATAATTGGAAGTAAGATGGCCGAAAGATCTCTTAGCCAACAAACTTTATGCACAAAATGGGGATGGAGTGTAAATAGAACATAGATGTTTTTTTTTCCATCTTTTGGTTACAGTACCCTACTTTTTGTAATGTTGTAATTAGTCTTGAGTTATTATTTATCTTAAAAAAAATATGTGCAACATTGCACATTAAACCAATGTTCATGTTTAATTTTGGTATTTATCCTTTAAATTAAAAATAAAATTTATCTTGAAAAAAAATCAAGGTTTTTTTTTTATGTTTCTACTATTACAAATACGTGTATATATATATATAAAAGCAATTATAACATGGAATTAAATTAGTATAAGACAACATGACAAGCAAAGAATAAAAAAGAACTGAAAAAAAAAATCATCTAAGGCATGCACACATGTTAGGATTGAAAAATCATACATCATAATACATCATAACTGCAGATGGTGAATCTCGAATCTATATGCTCAAGGGTCCAAAATTTTCGCTTAACTAAGCCTCAAGGTTTAATTGTGTTTAGGTTAAAATAATTTAGTTGTTTAATTAACTTAGGTTTACATTAAATTAGAATTAATTTAGATAATTTAGGTTTAAGATCCTTAAACACCTAGATTCAAATCGCACCATATATAATTACCATGTGTGGGTTATCCTCCCAACATACTTTGGTTTCAATGTAATTATGATTTGTGTTGGTTTCATTTTACTTATAGTTGCTGGAGCTTATACTATGTAATTATATTATAATTGTACTTATAATTAGATTATTTTTTTTAAATAAAAGGAAAGGAAAAGGGAAAGTTTTGAGATAATGACAGTGGAAATTTTTAACTTCACAAGTGGAGGTCACGTATTTTATTTATTTATTTATTAATTTAAAAAATACAATTTATTGATGCATGAAAAAATTTCAACTAACTTGTTTACTACTTGTATATCAAAGAATTTTATTTATTAAATTAATGGGTTTGGATTATAAAATAGGTTTCGGCTGTCAAAATTAAATTGCCTTGGGCTGTTTAGCTGTCAAAATTAAGTTGACTTTTGTTTTGTTGTTTAGCTAAATGGGCTTAGATTGTCTAGCTAAATGGGTTAGGTCTGTCAAAACTAAATTGATTTAGGTTAATTATAAGGAAAAATATCAAATTTGTTTGTTCCTCTTGGAATAAATTTAAGATTTATTAAAAGGTTGAAGTGATATTAGCAATTTCTTTATACAATTCAAATTATCTGATGCTTTTAGTTTCAGTTTAATTTTTCAAGAAAAACTTTTAAAATTACAACTACAAACAAACTATTCCTTTTTAAAGATAAATTTGTATTTTCTATAGATTAACGATAAAATTCTTATACATATTATAATTTTTTTATACAATATTGAAGGTAGGGATCAGGGGTGAAGCTGGGGGTTGGCATGGGCCCTTCCCCCTAAAATTTAAAATTACTATTTAGGCCTTTAGAATTTTTTAAAAAATTTAAATTAGTAAAAGTAAAATTACACTTTAGCCCTCCTAAAATTATAAAAATTCAATTTAGTTCTTTACAAATTATAAAGATATAAACTATAAAAAATTAAAATTTTATCCGGCCCCCCTAAAAAATCGTTCTGGCTTCGCCCCTGGTAGGAATGGGGTAACACGGTTCGAACTTGTGTTCAATGAGTGTCTGATACAAATTTTAATCACTACTCCATTCAAGTCAAGATTTATATATATATTATAAATCTTAACTTATAATTAATTTTTTTAAAATATTAGAATAAAATTAATAACTATTTTTAATAAAAAGTCTTTTAATTCTATCTTTCTTTTAAATATTACAAATGATTATGGATGAGTGCTGGATTTGAATACTTTCAAACATATTCAAACCATATATATAAAGTTAGAATTAAAATGTACATTTTTATTTTATTTAATTAAATGTAAACGTTTAAATATTGAATTATTTCCATTACATCCCTGCAAGTGAAAATTGTATAATCATGTTGTTTTCTAAAAAATAGCTTAATTGTAAAAGAAATATGCAGCATAATGTCTATGAGTAGCAGTAGCAGAGCTGAATTAAAGAAAAGTCATGGTTTATGAAAAAGAAAACAAAAAGAAGTGGTGAATCATATATACATACATTGGAGGCGAGGCGAGGCGAGGCGAGGCGAGGCGAGGAGCAGACAAATTTGCAAAATTAGTTGATAAAAAAACAATGGGAAAATGAAATTTATTTGGAGGAGTAACCCCCCAGCTTTGTTCCATGCCTAAGGAGGAAGAGAAAGAAGACAAAGAGTCATGAATTCCAACCCGTGACCCAAGTTGACTCGTAGCAGCAGCATGTCATGTGATTGCCATAATTAAAATAATTAAGTGAAGATTTTATGTTGTTGGGAGTTAAAAGCGCTGACGAATGGGTCTTCGCCTCTTGGGTCATATTAAAATACACATTCATTCAATTTCCAGATTTCTTCGTCTTATAAGTATTAACCTTAAATATTTGTTTCCCACCAAATTCTGTCATTTTTTCCAGTGGATCTACTTCAATATTTAATGAATAAAAGCGTCCTCGAAATGCGACATTGATATTGCTGTCGGGGTGTCGTGTAAGGCTATTAGGTAAATGAGTAATGATTTTGAAAGGAGAGGAATCTGGGCACCTTGCTTGCATGTCCATTCCTTTGGAACCAAAAATTTGGGGCTTTCATTAATTTATGCATTTTTGCTTTGCTGGGTATTAGATAGGAAATTGGAGTCAGATCAGAAAGTGAGGGGTTGCTATTGTGTTTCTGTCTGGAAATTAATTTTATAATGAAGCCTCCTCGTCGTTACACTGTACGAGTGCCGGAGTGTCGGGGTATGAAGCCAATCTAGATTGTGAAATACGAATTGATTTGACCCAATTAATTATAAAGTTAAAAGAAAATCCTGGTGCTATGCTATCTCGAGTCTCAACTTGGAAATGGAACTGACATGAGTTGGTTTGAGGACCCCTTGGTTGTTTCCCTTTTGTGTGGATTGTTTTTGCAAAGGCATGCCCATGCCCATGGACAAGTAACATAGGAGCAAAAGCTAAAGTTGATGGATGGAGATCAACATGTCCGGAGAACTCATGCTGCATCTTTCATCTGTCAACTTTGATGGACATAATTGCTTGCTCACTGTGTTCCCTTCACCAATATGGACATGGTTCTTGTTTCCACACATCCCACCCCATAAGGGTCCATCTGCTCTACACTTTAACAAACTTCAACTTCAATTTGAATTTGAATCACACCTATGTTCCCCTCCCTATTTCATTTTGTCGCCATCCGGCTTGCCTTCGACTTCCACACCCAACTTAATACTCGGGCTAAGTACTTTTTTTAAAAAAAAAAAAAAAAATCGAAAATTATTATTAAAATAACTTATTACAATCATATAAACGTTCATTAATTAATCAAATTCAAACTAGCAAACAATAAAACGTTTACATGAATAATTCTCGAGCAAACTCACAAAGGCTGTGATGCATACAGATTAGGGGTGTGCAAATTTCGGATAAAATTGAATTAATTCAGTCGGGATCGGTTAATAATTTTTTAGAAGTTTGGTTAATGATTAATTCAATTTGAAATCAGTCGGTTAATCGAATTAACCGAAATTAATAAATAATATTATAATATATAAGTATTCAGTTGGTTTGGTTAATTTTTTGAAAATATAAATTAATCTGTCGGTTAAATTTGATATGTTTTATACTTATTTTAACAAAAATAAAAAATATATAAATTTCGGTTAATTCGGTTAACCGACCGAATTAATAGAAAAAGTTCGGTTCAGTTATTCTTTTGTGAAAAAATTCGGTTCGGTTAACGGTTAAGGGTTTAAAAGGGTCGGTTAATTCGATTAATGGTAGTTCAGGTCAATTAACCGATTGAACACTCCTATACAAAATCCCTCAAAATTAAAAAGGTGTATATTGAATTTAAATTCAATGCCACAAAAATTGAAGTATCAATTTTATAAATTCTCACGATCAAAATATATTGTAGAGAATTTCGTGCTCAAAATTTGTAAATATAGAGAAGGGTTTAAAGTATAACAAAGTTAAACAAATAAACGCAAAACAAAATAAAAAAAGACTGAAGCAGAAGGATAAAAACTCCATAACTTTGCTTTAAGTTTCTGAACTGATTATAGATTATGGATGCCTCCCCTTTCGATGATAAGCTAATTAAAGTATTCAAGAAACAGTCTTAAACCACCAATTCTCTCTAGCGGTAAACTAATTGTTTCAATAGTTTGAAAATGTGAAACAAACAACCTTAATATTAGCTCTCAAAACTTAATTATTCGATAGCCTTGCAAATAAGAAGAACTCGACTTTAATTAGTGATCTCAATTGCTCAAATCATTTAAATTAAATTGCTAGTTCTCATGACGTCATCCAACTATACACACTCAATCGAATCACATCAATTTATTTTCTGATAAAATAAAACAACAATTACAAATCGAGTTTTTTTTACCAACTGAGTATTGTTCAAAGTACTGATCTCACCCTTTTTTTTTTTTTTTGATAAAATGAGATAAAAAAACGATACTAAAAGACAATCTATATCTTTCTTATAATTAAAAAAAAAAAGGAATATCAAGATAATCTCATAACTCCAGCACCAAACATTTATCACCCTTAAACTAAAAATTTTAAATCTAATTTAATCTCATTCTTTGTGTGCCATATTCAAGCTTTTCTAATTCTATTTAAATTTCTAAAGATAAAATCTACTATTTCTATTTATATTTTCAACAATTTAATTTTTTTTAAATATATTTAATAACTCACAATAAATTAACTATATAAAATCTTTTCCACAAAAAAATATAGAAAATGATAAATAGATAAGGACTTACTTATCACTTAATAGAGAATAAAGTTAATTGTTATATTTTCTTTATTCTATTTTATTTAAGATTATATTATCGTTTATCAAACAATCTAATTATAATCAGTATTTAATTTTTAGTAATACACCGAATAAATTTTATAACTTAAATTCGACACTTCATTTTTCAAATCTTATTTTTTTAACACTTAATTTTTTACTTTATCCTTAGTTAAAAATAAATAAATTTACAGGAAAGCAAGTAAACTAAGTTAAGAGTATAAGTTTTAGTGTCTAAATTTTGACCATTAGAGTTGACAAATACTTTTAGCTAGAAAAGAGAAGTAAAAATGTTTTTGAATAAGTTTGAGGTAGTGTTGTTGAAAATATAAAATATTTATTTTTAAGAAAATGTGTATTTAAATTTGTTAATATTATGATATATTGTATATAAATTTAATTATAATAAAAATATCTAAAGATAATTTATTAAGTAATTAATATTATGATATATGAAAAATATCAACCTAAATTCGTTAATATTATAATATATAAAATTTATAAACTTAAATTATAATAAAAATTAGAATTGAGTCAAAGGTAAAGTATGTTTATTTTTATGTGTTTTCTTATTGTTGTTGTTGCTATCATGATGTCATGTTATTGTTATTTTGGTATTAATAAATATTTAATTTAGATTATAATATAAATATAATAAAACAATTTATGTTCATTATTATGATTTATGAAATATATATTTAAAATACTTTTTCAATAATCAATATAAATTGTTTGTAAAATTTAATTTGAATATATAAATAATATATAACTTTTAATTTTTTATTTGATTTAAAAAATCTATTTTTAACATAAAAAGTAATGTAAAACTGATAAAATATTTTGACTTTTGCTATTGAAATTATGGATAAAAAACTTTATTCATTATATTTTTGGTAGATATAAATCTTGGAATATTTTAAATATATAAGCACTTTATATTTTTTTTCAACAAAAGGAGGCGAAACTACCCTTAATAAGTAGGAATTAAGAATTGAGGCTTTTTATAGCATGCATCTCCCGTACTAATTATGAAAACCACTTGTTTTGTTTAGTGGTCAATTAATGTAATGATTTAAAGAAGAATGTGAAATCCCTCCAAATTGGAAGATCAACTTTAAAGCTTTAGGAGTCAAAGGAATTTAGTGGAAACCATCTTATAATTGATATCATCATTAACATTATGGGTAAATCTAAAATAGAGTTGGTCATATTTTTATCATTTCTTATTTTACTCACTCTAAATAAGATAATTGTGTGGATTAGTCACTGCTGTTAAAATTTTTATTTTCTTTTAACGGATTGCTAATGTGCTCATTAAGTGACTGATATGTAGCACTTTTTTGTTGGTTTTTGACTAAAGTTTAGGGGCCTCTCTATAAAGTTTAGGGGAAAAGCTTTGGACTAATTATAGGGAGGTATCTAAGCTTTAATCAAAAGTCAACAAAAAATGTCATGTGTTAATTACTTAATGTGCTAATATGCCACATCAGTACTCTATTAAAAGTATACGGAAATTTTAATGATAGTCACTAATTCGCACAATTATTTTATTTAAAGTGACTAAATTAAGAAAAAATTTAAAGTAATGAAAATAAAATATATCCTATTTTAAAGTCATCATGATGTATTATAATGCATGGAAACAAGAAAGAAGTAGAAGGATGGTTTGGAATTCGAATAAATTCTTTAGTTAGAGATGAGCTAAGCTTAGTTGTATACACAAAACCAAGCAACAGCACTAGCAAAGCATTAAATTTATTTTATATAATTAAATTTCATTATTGGTATAATAGCATTATAATGGAAAAGGATTAATATCATAGCCAAAGATAAAACGTTTGGGTTGTCCCAGTAATTGCCCTAATTATATTAAAGAAAAGAGTGATAGATAGAAAGGCATTAGCATATGCATTGTGAATGATTAGGATTCCTGCTCCTAGTGTTAGTAGGCAAAAGGAGATTAGAGGTAGTGGGGGGTGGAGCCCTCCTCCATCCATAATTATTGAAGGGTTTTGGCATAAATAAATAACTAATACAAATTCATTCCCTTGGCTAGCATAGCACAGCATAGGTAAGTAGGTAGGTGCTAGCTGGATTATTCTATCTACCAACCAACGTCACTTATGTTTTCCTCATTTAGTTGCATCAACTTATATACTTCAGGTGCCGAAGCTCAACATCACCACTACTGTTCTATCCCTAGCTTGAAAAAAGAAAAAAAGAGCTTTTCAATTTGCACCCAACATCTTATCTGCGGGGACACTTGTAAACTTGCTCATTATATATATATGTGTGTATTCATTGAGAGGATGAATATTGTCTCTTCGTCTTTGTCTTTGCTTCTATCTCTCTCTCTCATGTTGCTCCATGCATAATTAGGTTGCCCCATTTTAATAATGTCATAAAAAACTTAATTTTTATTTTATCCTCACAAAATAATATATTCTTTAATATTTGATATACATTCAATTGAAGTTTGGCATATGAATTATTCAGTATGTGTCATTTTAGTTCAAATTAGTTGACTTTGAATGAAGTATAAAGTTAAATAAAAATAATGTTTTAAATTAAACATTGTATAATCTAATTTAAAAACAAATATTTGTCGTATCTGATTTTTTTTTATATTCAGGCATATTTGTGTAGTTCTTTAATTCTAATATATGTAGTTAACTGAGTATTATATGTTGGAACATTAACTATTACAAGCTTATGTTGCATTCAAAGTTACTAAAAATGCAAAAATCAATCTGTCTTATGTGAGTCGCAATTTGAGTTGTATATTTTGTATTATTTGATTTTGTAGTTCTGATATAAGCACAAATGTGCGAAATATTTGCAAATAAAGAATTAGATAAAATATATATAGTTTTTGATGAATTGGTAAAATCACTATTTTTTTTATGAAATGGTAAAAATATAATATTTGAGTTTGTAGTTTTGAATTAGTTTGAAAAAAATTTCATACTTGAATTTGGTAATAACTCTTATATTAGGGCTTGAATTTTTTTTTGTTCCAAGTTAGTCCCTGAATTTGGAAATTGTTTACATTCTGGGGCCTAAACTAGGCAATTGTTCCCATATTGGGGCTTGAGCCTTTTTAATCAAGTTAGTCCCTGAATTTGACAACAGTTCACTTATTGGGGGCCTAAACTTGATAATTATTCCCACATTGGGGGCCTAAACTTCAGGGTTTTAAAGGAAATATCAAGGACTAACTTGGACCCGAAAAACGTTTTGGCCCCAATGTAGGAACAATTACCAAGTTCAAGGACTAACTTGGACAAGAAAAAGTTTAGGCTCCAAAGAATGAGACATCGAACTAGGCCCAAGATTAATTAATTCTGAATCCATTTGTGAATTAATTCACTTGTGACATTCATGGTGTGATTTACCTAAGTCATGAGTTAGTCACTGACCATGTGTATGTAACCCATGTGCTTTGATATAAGTGGAGGCTTATACTCTAAAGATGATCGTGTCGATAGTTGATATGTTGGGTACATGACTTATGTATGGCATGGCTTTACTAGCAACAGTGAAATTCATATCTTAATGAAAGAGTTAACAATATCCTCTCATTGGCATTGTGTGGATTGATAAATATAGAACGTGGCCATGAGTTGCTCATTCTCAAACGAGCAATTTATCATAGTCATTTGTTGTTAGTAATCATATTAATCATTAAAAAGACACAATGATGACAATGAGATAAACTAGGATCGTATTGAGTGAACATGTTTAACTCAAAGGAATCAAGGATATCATATGAGGGTAACACACACGTGACGAAGTCATTGGACAAAGCAGTTGGATGAATTTTTTTGTAAAGAGTATACAATAAGGAGTTTTCAATCATGGTACTTCTTGTGGACTGACTCCATGATTAAATGATTGTGAATTATTGGAACAGTGCTTCTAGACATAATTGCATTGCTAGAGCTAATTGTATATGTCTGATTGGTCCCTCCGCTAGCTCAACAAAAGCTCAATCGAACTGCATTTGAATTAGAAGAAAATTCTACGACTTAGGAAATAATTTAATTGAGTTGATTTATTCAATATAGAATTAAATTGGGCGGTCGTAAGAATTGTTCAACTAGAGAATTTGATTAAAGAAGTTTCTTGAAAAATTAATTTGGCAAATTTAAGTGATTTTTGGAAAATTTAATTTTGATAGAGTAAAATCAAATTACTTAAAATTAATATAATACTTTTGTAAATTAATTTTCGGGTCAAACAATTGGCCCAATTGGTAATTGAACTTGAAAGTTGGACCTGAGATCGTAAATTGCGCCCGGGAGCCCAAAATCGAGACCAAGACCCAAAAAACTAGTCGAATCGGGCCTGGTATGTGAAACTAGACCGATGGTCCAACCAGTGGCTGGGCTGTGTCTGTCAGGCCGTCACTAGCCCGAACCGAACTGGCAAAAATTGAACTAGCTTGGGGTGCCAGTGGCTACAACAACTATATTTTGGTGGCCGAAAAATGGTCAGTGTGTAACAGCCCGGTTTAGACCTTATTTGGAACAGTGCTTTTGGGACCACAAATCTGAGTCAGAAAATATTTTAATATTTCTTTTTGTGTTTACAGCATGATATGTGATATGTGTGAAAATTTCGTCTGAAAATTTCGTCTGAAAATTTTATCGATTGGTTAGTTAATTTGATAAAAAAGACTAAATCGCATAAAATGTAAAAGTGGCTTTCTAATTGTTAAAGGTGTTTAATGGCTATTAAATGGAAATGTGCAGCACTTGCATGTCAACTATACCATTTATAATAGTGGTGGACAATATTAGACAAGGTTAGGTGAATTTTCATATTATTTCATTAAGGTTAAATTGGTAAAAAGTAAAATAACATGAAATAAAATAAAACAAAAACTAAAATGGCCATGCATTCATCTTTCTTGGCCGAAACATAAGAAAAAAAGTAAATCTTTGAAATCTTGGAATATTCGGCACATTTGGAAGCTTGATTCGGGTATGTGTTTTGCTCGGTTTTTGATAATTTTTACGTTTTTGAGATCGTTGCTTTGTATTTTAGCTAGCCCATGCTTGAATTTTTGAATTGGTTGTATATTTTGTGATTTTCCATTGAAGATAGCTTGTTGTTTTTGTTATTTGATGATGAAAAATAAATATATGTTGTTAGATTATCATGTTTAATTAAGTGATTTTTAGTAAAAATGCCTATTTGGGATTAAATTGTGAATTTTGTAAATTGAGGGGTCAAAATATGAAATAAATGGAAGAAATGGACTACTAGGGACCTTAGTGAAATTTGTCCAAGCATGGGTGTGGTGAAATTTTGAATATTTTGTGTTTTGTGAAATAGGGACTAAATTGTGAAAAATGTGAAATGTTATGGGAAAAAGTGTAATTTTCCCATTTATGTGTTTTTGGATAAATTTGAATGAATATATGATTAAATAATTCAAATTTGTATTAATTTAGATCAAGAAAAAGGGAAATCAGATTTGGACCGGGGGAAATCTAAAGTTGATGAATAGTCGCTCCGGTCCATTCGTCTTTGTCCGAGGTAAGTTTATAAGTAAATAAATATCGTTAATTTTGAATGTATATAAATTATAAGTGCTGAATTGAATTATTAAATATAATTGTGTGTATGCCGAATTTGATATAAGCATGGAAGAATTAATTATGAGCTTGAATCGATCGAAGTATGACGTCCGAAAGCCCCGTACAAACCTTAGGAATAGTTAGGATACATATTTCATGACATAGGATTCCGACATGTGATTTTGTGTAAGACCACGTCTGGGACGTTGGCATCAACTTGAGATTTACGTGTAAGACCCTGTCTGGGACAGTGACATCGATATTTGATTACATGTAAGACCACGTCTGGGGCGTTGGCATTGTACGAGCTTTTCGAGTTATCCGAGTATCCTATTTGATTCCGAACGGTTCAACGGGTAATGATACTGCAAAACCGAATGTGAGTTCGAATTAAACGATTCAGGTATGTTTGAGCTTATACGAAGTTTGGAAATGAAGGTAAGTGTTGTTGTATAATATGATAATGTGAACTAATTGTTTAAATGTGATTATAAATACATGTGTTTGAGATTGGGAGTATTCGGCCTACTTGAAATAATCATATTAATGTTCATTTGATAATTTATTTGCTTATGACTTACTAAGCTATTCAAGCTTACTCTGTGTGTGTTCGTTCGTTGTTTTATAGATTTTGTAAGCTAGTTACGAGCTCGGGGATCGTCAAGGAAATCCGTTACACTATCAATTGCTATTTCGGTATTTTGAAAAGCTTGATCTTTGAACATATGGCATGTATAGGCTACCGATTTTTGTTGTCGATTTTGAAGTTGTATTTATATAAAGCCATGCGAAAATGGCTAGTAATGATGCTTATGTTTATACATTTTTGGTCATTGTATAAGTTCATGTGAGAATTATGTTTCATGAAATATGTTTGTGGTGTGCTTGATATATGATTTGGAATGAAGTAATGATATGTATGGTTTATAATTAGCTCATCTTGGTAAGGTTGTTAATTGGTATGATATGTATTTGTGGTTATTATAATTTGGATCAAGTGAATTAAGTATGGTTGTTGGATGTATTTTGGGTATGGTTTATTATTGATTTACATTTTGACACTAATTTGTTTATGTATTAGTTTGGGAAATGACAGTGGTGAACTATTATATTTGGTTGATGTAAGTTGAGTACATGAAAGTGAAACATGATTAATGATTATTTTAAGAGTTCAAATGACATGTTATTTAGTTAATATGTTCGATTAATAGAAATATAAAGTATATGTGATATGATATGTTTCATGTTAATGAGTTCAGTAAAATGATTAAATAAATATTATTGATATGTTTAATTTCTAAAGCATGATTAGTATATGTTTTGTAAGTGGCAACAATCATATTGGTTTTTGTTTGGTTAAGTAATGCAAATGTGTGAATATTATAAGTTGAGAACTTTATGGTTTAAATTAATATGGTCTTATGCGCATAGTCTTGTGATGAGTTAAAATAGCTAGACATATTTGGTCTGGATTGGTTTTTGAGCATGCGGGTTAGGTATGCTTTGAAATGTCTTTGATGTTCGAAAACGATTAAAGATATTATAGTGGATTGCACATGAAATAGTAATGCACATGACTATATTTGATTAATTGGTAATGATTAAAAATGTCTCATGTATGAATGTTTTATAAGACATATGTGGTAAGTTTTGATACATATTAGTTTAATTGAAATTTTGATTTGACAAAAGATAATGATATTGATATGGTTAAATTTTTTAGCATGGATTTTTTTTTTTTTGTAATATGATTAATAATGTATGTTCGATTTATATTGGTCATGTGCTTTGTATATGCAGACTTGACTTATATGGATGAGTGATTGGTTACTAATTGAGTACAAAATTATTATAAAGAAGTCGATTTAATTTTGTGCATGATTTGTAATAAGTGATTGTGATAAACTGTGCTTATGTTTGGTAATGCCTCGTAACCCTAATCTAGCGACGAATACGGGTTAGGTGTGTTACACAGTGACGATGGGTCTTTGACGGTTGAGTGGTGGAAGAATTACACTCTTACTAGTGGTGGAAGAATTACACTCCTATTGGGACTTTACCAAAGAATTTGATTTCAGATTAAATATTCAAAAATAATATTATTTTAATATATTTAATATTAAATTTAATTTAATACTTATTGTAATCAGCCCATTTTGTCGGGCCCATTCAGAAAAAGAAAAACAAAATAAATAAAACCAATGTTTATTTTTTACAATCCTTTTACAAAACCGAAATTTAATTTACAAACAGCCCAATTTTAATAACCCAAAAACTGACCCACTACCCAAACATTACACCCGAGCCCAAATCCTACCCAGACCAAAACAGACTAAACCCAACACCTAAACTGCCTACCCAATACCCCAAAACAGACCCTGACCCAAATCCTACCCAGACCCAAAACTCACATTACGGCCCAAGTAGCCCAAAAGCTTGCGGACGCAGGAAACCCTAGCTTTCCATTGCGCTGCAAGCGCTCCAGCAGGAACCCAGCCTTCGCGCCGCAATGCCCCAGTAGCCTTTCGGTCTCGACACCCATCATGCCGCGGTCTGTGCGAGCCACTCTGACATCAACGCACGGACAACCTCCGTCGCGAGATCCTCGCTTCCTGCCTGCACAAGAAAGGAAAGAAAACAGAAAAAATAGCAAGAATATGGCAAAATATCTGTATTTTTTTTTAACCTATTTTTCAGGTTAAAAAACCCATAAATCTGTAAACGATAGACAGACAAAAATAGAGGCAAAAAAAAAATTGAAACAGAATACAGAGTTTTTTTTTACAAAGGTGATTTCTTTTATTTTATATTCGCATTTTATATTCGATTCATGCATGTGTTTTGTATATAAAAAGTACTAAAATAAAAAGCGCGTGTTTACCTTTCGATGGCGTTGAAAAATTGAGATTTCGGCCTCCAGCCACAGTTCGCGGTGGCTCGTGAGGCGCGTGGAGTGGTGGCCCGAATGTCTGGCGATAGAGCCCAAACGAGAGCATTGAGAGGGTTTTCAAATTTTTTTAAAAAAAACAGTGCGCAAATGTTTTTTTTTTTGGTCTGAAACTGACTTATATAGGAGCTTAAAAACGAGGCCGTTTTTGCTTAAGCTGATAAGCACAAAACGACGTCGTTCAGGATTGGAGGATCCGCGCGTTGACCCGAGAACCCGGGAAGGATCCACGCATTTTTATTTAATGGTCTAATTGCCATTTTAGTCCCCCCGTATTTTTAATATTTTTAATTCCATTTAATTTATTTTTTTATTTTTAATTTGGCCCTAAAAGTTTATTTACATTCCAATTTAGTCCCTCGTGCTGCATTAAGGGCTAAATTCATTACCACGCCGTTTTGAAAAAAGGCATAATTGCCCAATAAATCCCTGTGGTTTAAGGCGCGTTTTGATTTAATCCATTTAATCCATTTTAATTGTTGTTTAACCCCTGCTTTCTTTGTTTTATTTTATTTTTATCCTTTTATTTTATTTTATTATTTTACATTGTATTAAACTATTTTATTATATTAAATAGTCTATATTATTTTCCTTATTATCTATATATTAATTTATTTATGTATATATATTTATTTATGTATTATCCTTATATATATATTAAATTATTATTTATTATTCGGTTTAATATTATTTTTTATTACATGTTTTTATAATTTATTTATGATATTATACACTTTTTCTATATTACATAGTATTATATTATATCATATATTATTTTTAAAAATTTTATTTTTGTATAAAATCTATTTATATTATATAACTTATTTTATTTACATATGTAATTTTATGATTAGTATCTATATTTTCATATAAAATTATTATAGACTATTTATTAATTGTTTTTATTATATATAATCATTTATATGTATTAAATTATTAAATTATATTTATTATAATATATTTTTAAGTTTTTTCATATATTGTTATACATATTAATTGCTTTACAAAATTATTTTTTTTACTCTTTTTATTTTTATTTTGTTACAATATTTATTTAATGTTTAGATATATTGTTAATTTATTTGTTTCTCATAATTGATCTTATTTATAGAACTTTATATCCATTTCTTGAATTCTTATGCTTACTATCGATTTTAAAATTGTTATTGCATATTTTATAACTTGTATTTATTTATGTTATCTTATTGCTTAATATTGTTTTAGCTAGTTCAATTATTATTATTCGCTATGTCATATTGTTCTTTTGTTAATTGTCTATATCATTTGTTAGTTCGACTTGTATTTATAGTGAATTGATATTTGATTTATATTTTGTGATACATACCAATGTAAAATCGAATTTATAACATTTTTATAAAAACACGTTTTCACGAAATTGTTGTATTTTATTCAAAGCTTTTTTAAAAAATGGTGATATGTGATACTTGGGAACTTCAAGAAGAATCATGCCCTAACTTACTAGGTTTCGATTTTTCTCGTAGAACTTAAGGTATTAAATATCCTTTCTCTTTTAAAATTGAAACTTACAAATTTCAAATTAAAAACCTATTCTTGAGAATTCAAAACATTGTATCCTAACTTACTGGATATGATGTTCTGTGTCTCGATATAGGAATTTTCTAAATTAAAGGCGAGCCGAACTTCGAAGTCGTGAAATGTTATATCCTAACTTACTGGATATAATATTTTATTTCTTTGAAATAGGTAAGTTTTGGTTTTCTAATAAAAGGATCATATTTTAAATTTTTTTTATTTTCAACATTTGGACATGATTTTATCGATTAGGTACCAATTTTTGGGCGTTATGAGGGTGTTAACCCTTCTTCATACGTAACCGACTCCCGAACCCGCTTTTTTTTTTTTTGTATTTCGTGGACCAGATAATTGTTTTAAAATAAAATATTTTACAAGGTGATCCAATCACACCTAAGTAAAAAGGGATTGGTAGCAACTCCATTTTCATTTTTCAAAGTCGATCCCTGTTTTTACCCACTTCTTGAAAATGGTTTTGACAGCTTGGCAACTCCACTGGGGATACCATAAGAGAGTCAAGCCGTAAAATCGATAATTTCATGTCCTTTTGTTCGAGTTTAAAATTCTATTTTTTTTAAATGATCCTTTATTGCATGTGGTTTTAATATATTTCTGCATTGCACTACATGATCGTTGTGGTCACGCCTTTAAGTGGGAGCGAGAAGCTATTCCTTCGTGAGGTTTTCACCTCTGCATGGGCTAGTGGATTGCTTTCGGGATATATCTGTACCTATGTCTTCATGAAGTTTTCACTTCCACATGGCCATAGGAAAATGTATTCCTCTGAACTGAACCGGTCCGTATGAGGCTATAATGGGTGAGGATCGAAGAATCTGCTAGTTCAGGTATCTCAAATTTTAGAGCTAAACCACACGTAGAACATATAAGAACTTACCCTAAGTAGAACTATGTCGAACCTTAGTAGTTACCAAGATAGATGATTGTTTACTTTGCTTGCTTTATATTTTGCGGTACTAACTTGTTGTGTTTTATCCTTTTGTGCAGGTCATTTCAAATTTAAAGAGGTATCGATTCACGGCCAGTTTCTAAAGTTAGAAAGCTGGTTATGGAGAACGAATTCCTTGATAAAGTGGAAGACAATGCAGTCGTCCGTATATGGTCAGAGCAAAGGCAATTAGAGAAAGGGGATAGCTTAGCTGAGGGGTATGTGTCAAAATTACGGGATTTCACTCGTGTCAGCGTCACGCAAAAAGAGCTTCAGGAGTTGAAGGGAATATGGACCCAGTGGAACAATGAGGCAAAGCAGCTATTTTATCGTAATTATGGTGATCTACCCTACTTGCTCGACGTCAAAGTAGATAAGTATCTATTCCACGCTATGATTCAGTTTTGGAATTCTGCTTATAGTTGTTTCACTTTCGGGAAAGTAGATTTAGTGCCCACGATAGAGGAATATACGACCCTGCTTCATTGTTCGAGGATCCAAGTCGACAGAGTTTATTCTAGGGCTACTAATGTTCCAACCTTTGTGAAGAAGTTAATGAATATCACGGGGATGAGTGAACAGTGGGTTACAGCCAGAATTCAAGAGAAAGGTGAAGGTAAATACATTCCTTGGGAGAGTTTGAGGGATTTGGTCCTAACACATCCAGATGTAAAGAAGAGGATTGACGTCTTGGCCTTGTGTATTTACGGTTTGGTAATCTTCCATAAAGCTCTAAGACATGTAGACGAAGCAGTTACTGATTTATTCGATCGACTTGGTAGAGGAGTCACGCCTATACCTGCAATCTTAGCTGAGGCGTTCAGAGCTTTGAATGCATGTAGGAGAGCAGTGAAGGCAGGTTCATTGGATGCGCACAGTTGTTGTTGGCTTGGTGCCATAGTCACTTCTGGAAAGTGGATAAAATGTCTTATCGGGTTTTCTCTGAGAATTACCCTTCGTTGAAAGAGATAGTAGCTCCACCGACGAGAGAAGACATGTCCGAGGAAAGCTGGATGGCACTCCTTCAAAACCTTCAAGAAGAAGATATCGAGTGGAGGGCTCCTTGGATGATTTCTGATGAAATCCTTTATCGGTGTGGGAGTTTTGACTGGGTTCCTTTACTAGGAATTTGGGGAGCCGTTGGATGTGCTCCTTTGCTTGTACTAAGGCAATATGGGTCAAAACAGTTCGTACCAGCGACATATGGGCTGGCTTAGTGTGAATTCTTATACAAAGGGGAAAACTATAAGAAAAGGGTTAAGGAAATTTCTGGTACTTGGAATCAGATTCGTAAGATGAAGAGATTATCCACAGGCCCAATGATGACCCCAGAATACAGTGGATGGAGACTTAGAAGGATTAATGATAACATCCCCCGTAATAACCAATTTTGGCCCGGTCCCGTCAGAAACAACCAAGGCCCAAAACCCATTAAACCAACTCAAAATTAAACAAGCATTAAAACACAAGCCAAAATATATGGCCAGGTTAATAGCCCATATACACACCAAAAAAAACATGTTAAACGAACAAATTTGCAAAGACCCGAGCCCAATTACAAGGGCCTAAAACCAAACCCAGAAACTGAACACCATCAGACTCAAAACCCAATGAACCCAAAATACCAAACCCAAATTAAAGCCCAATCCCAAAACAGCTTGCTTAAGCACAAAAAAATAATAACCAAACAAAACAGAAATCCCAAAATAAACTTCTTTAACAATCCAATAAGGTCCATTTACAAAAGGCCCGGCCTAAACCACATAATAAACTCATCCCAATTGACCCAATTACAAGCCCAAAATTAAGCCCAATGAAAAAAAGATCCGATCTCTTTTACAAACCAATTTTAAAACCAAAAAGCAGATATTACAAAAGCCAAACCCACTAAACAAAAGCAGCCCAAAGCTTAAGCGGCCCAATATGGCCAATTGCCCAGGCGGCCCAACAAACTTAGCATCAGGAAACCCTAGCCAGCGCCGCATGCCCCCAACGGTTCCTCTCCCCTCTCGCGCCGCTAGACCAATCCTAGGCGCCGCAGACCACTGCTCGTCGCCCCATGCCCACGCGCGTCTCTCTGTTACCACGCGCTTCGTTTCCTGAGCCCGCACACTGCACCACGAGCACGCTCCCCGCACCTCGGCTTTCGCCAGCGTCGTTCGCCCATACCCTGCAAAACGGAGAAAGAGAAAGCGACAGACAATGAAGCAAAGAGAGAAACCTGTAAATCGGTTATAAAAGAGAGGGGGAGACGTTTCGGTTCCCTCTCTTCCCCCCCCGAATGCATTACCAAAAAGAAATACAAAAAAAGCAGAAATCTCTGTAAATTCGATTCTAATCAAATCGGAGCAAATCTTGTAACAGGGGTTCCCCCCTTCGGTTTTACGAACACGAATACGGAATAAGACAAACAAGCAAAGATTAAGAAAGTTTTTCCCTTTTTCATCAGCGCTTTACGAACTTTCAGCAATCAAGAGCACCAAAACTGTAAAGGTCGATTTATTTTCCTACCATCATTTACTTTTTTCGTTACTTTATTTGTGTTACCTTAAATCCTTGACACACAAAAAATAAAAGCAAAAGTAAAAGTCTCATACTTTCTTTTCCATTCTAGCACTATTCGAAACACTTTATTTACAACAATATTTTACTTTTTTTAAAAAAACCATATATATATTGTAATATTAATAAAAAAGAAAAAAAAGGGACTTCACCTTTTTCGGCCACCGCGTGCGAACTAACTCGTGTTGGTTTGTTTGATTTGCATGACATTCCATGTAGTAGAGGCATCAATTTCTGTTTGGTTGCTGAAATAGGAAGTTTGCTATGGAAAACGACTTTCTTGATAAAGTAGAGGACAATGTGGCTGTGCGCGCATGGTCAGAAAAGTTACAGTTGGAAAAAAGAGATAGCTTAGTCGAAGGTCATACGTCAGAGCTTAGGGACTTCACCCGTGTTAGCGTGATACAAAATAAGCTTTAGGAGTTGCGAGATATCTGGACCCATTGGGAAAAAGAAGCTAAACAGATGTTCTACCACCGTTATGGTGATATCTCTCACTTATTGGATGTCAAGATAGATAACACCTATTTCGGGCTATGGTCCAGTTTTGGAACTCCGCATACAGTTGCTTCACTTTTGGGAAAGTGGACTTGGTGCCAATAATAGAAGAGTATACCACTCTACTTCGTATTCCCAGGATACAAGCTGACAAGGTTTATATTAGGCCTGCCTATGTTCCTCCTCTTGCGAAGAAATTGGTGAAAATTACGGGAATGAGTGAACAGTGGATCTCGACCAAGATTCAACAGAAAGGTGAAGGGAGGTGTATTCCTTGGGTAAATCTAAGGGATCTGATTTTGACACATCCTGATGTGAAAAGGAAAGTTGATATCTTCGCCTTAAGCCTCTACGGATTAGTCATCTTCCCAAAAGCCCTAAAACACATAGATGAGGCAGTAGTGGATATATTTGACCGTTTGGATAAACAAGTCACACCTGTCCCAGCAATTCTAGCCGAGACTTTCAGATTATTAAATGCATGCAGAAGAGCGGGAGAGGAAAGGTTTATCGGATGCGCACAGCTATTGATGGTATGGTTTTATGGGCATATTTGGAGGATGGATAAAGTCTCTTGTCGTCCCTTTTATAAGGATTATTCACCGATAAAGGAAGAAGTAGCTGTGTCAAGGAGAGAAGATATAACAGAAGAGGGATGGATGGCAATTTTTCAGAATCTTCAAGAAAAAGACATTGGGTGGAGAGCTCCCTAGATGGTGCCTGGAGAGATCCTTTATAGATGCGGAGACTTTAATTGGGTACCTCTACCCGGAATTTGGGGAGTCATCGGGTATGCCCCATTACTAGCAGCAAGACAATACCAGTCTAGACAGTTCGTGCCAGCAACATATGGGTTGGATCGAAGTGAATTCTCTTATACAGGAGAGGGTTATAAGAAGAAGATTAAGGAAATCGCGAATGCTTGGAAGCAAACCTACCGGGTGAAGAGGTTGACTGTGGGTGAAACGGCGACTTCTGAGTATAAAGTGTGGCTAAACAAGAGAATCAACGACAATATCCCGAGACCAAATTCAGATAATGCTCAATCCATAGAGGAACATTTGCAATTGATACCAACGGAATTAGAAATTATAAAGCAAGATTTTGTGAAGCAAAGTTCAGAGCTTGAGAAGAAAATTGAGCAGTTGGAGGAAGAGAAGATGCTTTTGAAGTTGGATGTAGAGATACGTAAATCGAAGCGAGTAAAAGATAAAAAGGGGAAGAGCAAAGTCAAGAAGAAGAGTTGGATAGCCTAAAGGGGGACTATAAGAAGATGCGTCTCTCAATGAGAACTGCCGGACTAGGAAAGACTTCGAGTCAATGACGACAAGAGTTACAAGAGGAAAGAGCTAAGACCGAGCAATGGGAAAGGAAATTTCAAGAAATGAAGGCCCAGAATGAGATCCTAGAAAAGCAAGAGTCAGAAGGCCAGAATAGAAGAAATGAATTGAAGACGAGGGTGGCAGAGTTGGAAAAGACCCTCGACTATTATCGAAACCGTAACTCAGTAAGAGAATTAAAGGCAAGTTTGAGTAGAATCGAAGAAATGAAGAAGAAGACCGAAGAGTTAGAAATGGAGTTGCAGAATTGTCAGAATCATATTGGATATTTAAAAGAGAACAAAAAACGAAGAGAAGTGGAGCTGTATCATTCCCAGAATCAAGTCAAAGATAGAGATTACCTCATGGGGGAGGCTATAACCCAGATACGAGAAATAGCCGAGTATTTATAGACTCTAGCTATACAAGCTGACATATTGAGCGACAGTTCGAGACACAGTCGGATCGTGGACGAGAATTAGCTTCCCTACTGACGAAGATTAAAGCCTTAGGTGTTAGAGCAAGGCTGTTCTTGTAATCTGTTTTATGTAAAGAGCTTTGTTTTCTAAGGAAGTTTTCTACGGGGAATTGAATCAGGGTTGACACCTTGTTGCATTCATACCATGCATTTGCATTGCATTACATGCATTAGTATCATATCACCTTAATTATTCACTAAGGCTAAAATCGCATAATCTGCAGTTACGACACCACGAATCTGGAATCACGTCATCCCTATAGGACACGTCTGAAAACTAGCGCTATGGATGCCGAACTCAATGAGAGGATCGAAAGGATGGAAAGAATCCAGAAAAAGCTGCAAGAAAAGTTAGCCAAGTCGCAGCAAGAAGCAAGTGATCTGATGGTAAGATCCCGAGAGGAATCACTAGAGCAAAAGGACCAAATGACCAAGCTAATGGAGATGATGACAACCCTGGTCAAAGGAAAAGGACTCGCATGAGCCACGAAATTACGTAACCCCATTCGAGAGTTAATCAGAGTCTATTCCACCCCCCAGGATTCACTCCACCTCATGGAGGTTGGCCTCAAAGGGAGTTTATGGGCCCAGAACAACCACCTGTACCACCACCTGCCCATCTAGGGCAAGGAGTATTCGTATCGAACCCAGGAGCTAACCCTGCTAACCCAATTATCCCGGATTTGGATGACCCGGTAGAAATAGCCAAGTTAAGAATGAAGGATCATGATGCCCAGGACAAGTATAAGAGTCTGAAAGAAAGACTCAGGACGATAGAGGGTACTAGAGTCCCTTCTGCAATGAGTGCCAAAGAGCTCAGTTTGGTTCCCGATCTGGTCCTGCCCCCAAAATTTAAAGCGCCAGACTTTGAAAAATATGATGGAACAAGGTGTCCAAAGGCACATCTCATCATGTTTTGTCAAAAAATGGCTGGTTATGTGGATGAAGACAAATTGTTAATACACTGCTTTCAAGATAGCTTGACCGGGTCAGCCCTCCGTTGGTATAATCAGCTCGGCAGAGAGAGGATCCAATCATGGAATGACTTAGCTTCAGTGTTCTGTGAGCAATACAAGCATGTCTTTGATATGGCTCCCGATCGACTGACGCTACAAATGATGGAAAAGAAGCCAGCAGAGACTTTTAGATAATACGCTCAAAGGTGGAGGGACATCTCGGTTCAAGTAGAACCCCCACTGACTAAAACTGAGATAACAGTTCTCTTTATCAACACTTTAAAAGTGCCATTTTATGACAAGCTGGTAGGAAATGCCACAAAGGACTTCACCAATGTCGTAATATCCGGGGAACTCATTGAAAATGGCATTAAGAACGGAAGGATGGAAGGTTCCGAGAGCTCGAAAAGGCCAGTACCTACAAAAAAGAAAGATCCTGAAACCCATATGGTGGGGACTGAGAACCACTACGCTTCCAATACGTACCCAATCCAACTACGACCTCAATTCCGCCCACCTCCAAATTTCTATTTTCCTCCTCAAAACCTCTACTATCAAACACCCCCTCCTTACCCCGTTTATGCCGCTGATAACCAAAGACCATTCACCATACCCCCGCCAAGTACTACGCCTGCTCAAGGTCAGCCTAAAATTGAACAAAGACCAATAAGACCCAATCCTGAGAGACCCCAATTTACCCCTATTCCCGTGTCATACGGAGAACTATGCCCGAAATTATTGGAAAAACAATTAATCTCCCCACATTACATGGCACCATTGAAGCCCCCATTCCCAAAGTGGTACGATCCTAATGCCAATTGCATATATCATGCTAGAAACCAGGGGCATTCTACAGACAATTGTATAGCTTTTAAAAAGAGAGTTCAATGCCTTATCGACCTAGGGATTTTACGGTTTGACGGTACCACTAATATGGCTGGAAATCCACTCCCTAACCATACTGTAGGGAACGTGAATATGGTAACACAGGAGGATAGGTGGTGAGCCAAAAGTTGTGTCTCCGAGATAAGGACACCTTTGAGGAAGCTCTGGGAAATAATGACTGAGAAGGGTATACTCGACAAAAATTTCAGGGAGGAAAGCATGAAGAGTCCAAGTTTTTGCGTCTTTCACGGCATAAAAGGACATCACAACCAATTTTGCGAGAAGTTCAAGGAGCTACTTCAAGGTATGATGAACAATAAGGAGGTTAAGATCTGTAATAAGATGGAAGAGACCGATGAAAAGGATATATGTGCCTCTGAGGGTCGGTTATCAAGCCCCTCTTATAGCGCCGATCAACCTTTGGTGATCTATTACGAGGCCAAGAAGAAGGAGGTCGAACCAAAAATGATAATCAAAGTACCAGCTCATTTCCCTTACAAAGACGACAAGGCAGTGCCATGGAAATATAATGTTAGCATTATCATACCTGAAACCACAACTGGAAGCGTTAGCGATGTGGGGCATTTTACCCGCAGCGGGAGGTGTTATTCTCCCGAGGTGGCTGAACCAAGTAAGAAAGCCACTAGCTCGAATCAAAAAGGGAAGACACCAATGCATGAGGCAGAGGTCGAGACGGAAACTCCATCCAAACGGGAAATTAAAAGACCCGTGAATGAGGATAAAGCACATGAATTTTTAAAGTTTATCAAGCACAGTGAATATAACATCGTGGAACAGTTGAACAAGCAACCAGCCAGAATCTCGGTGTTATCTCTACTGTTGAGCTCGGAACCACATCGAAACGCCTTACTGAAAGTGTTAAACCAAGCGTATGTGCCGAACAACGTACCCGTCGAAAAATTTGATAGGTGGGTGAACAACTTGAACGCGGATAATTTCATCTCTTTCAGCGATGACGAAATACCACCAAACGATAGGGGTTCCATAAAAGCATTGCACATCACGACCGGTTGCAAAGGCTATATAATACCGAACGTGCTCATTGATAACGGGTCTGCGCTCAATGTCATGCCGTTAGCTACACTGTCTAGGATGCCAATCGATATGTCATATCTGAGGCCCTGTCATTCCGCAGTAAGGGCATTTGATGGAACACGACGAGAGGTCATGGAAAAGATCGAGATTCCTCTGGAGGTGGGCCCGTGTACATATAATGTTGAGCAGGTCATGGACATCACACCTTCATATAACTGCCTCTTAGGGAGGCCTTGGATCCACTCCGCCGGGGCAGTTCCTTCGTCTCTCCATCAAAAGGTCAAGTTTGTCATGGATAGCCATTTGATTACGGTCGCGGGGGAAGAAGACATTGTTGCGTCTGTCTCTACTAACGCGCCCTACATTGAAGCAAATAAAGATGTAACAGAATGCTCCTTCCGCTCATTCGAATTTATCAATGCCACGTTTGTTGTCGAAAGAAATAGGATTCCCGCACCCAAACTATCGAAGAATACCAAGATGGGGATCAAGCTGACTGTGGGAAAAGGAGCCCGAGCAAAGAAAGGATTAGGAAGGTACCAGCAAGGGATAGCTAGAGCGCTAAAACCGGTACACCACAAGGCTCGATATGGTTTGGGGTTCAAGCCAGACGTACGACAAAGAAGGAGACAGTTACAGAAAGAGCAAGAAAGGAGGATCGCAAGAGCCTTAGGTCGGGAAGTGGAATGAGAGCCTATCATGTATCTGCCTTTGTCGAAAATATTTACATCGGCTGAAATGACATACCCAGGAAGAGATGATCCACAAAGCATGTTGTTATGGGTTGAAAGGGGGCTACAGGACTTCGGTATAAACGTTATTAACAAAGGGAACAATGCAGTGGAAGATATTTCAGTAATACGCCCTTGTCCCTCTGGATTCATTTTGAATAATTGGACTGCCGTGGACCTCCTTGTAGTTGCTAAGTCTTCCCCGAAGTAATGCTCAATGCTCACTTCTTGTATGCCCCTAAGTTGTGGGGGAATTTATTATAAGAGTTTATGTTGGCTATTTAGCTTTTAAATGAACATTAATGAAAATGCATTTTGTCATGGTCTCTCATTCTCATTTGCTTCACATTTATTCCCTCCTCTTATAACCTGTCTTTATACATACCTCATATTATACCATAGTATCGCATTTGTAGGTTCCAGTACCTCGAGGGTCCTCTATAGTTTCTTTTCCATTTACCTTTCAAGTGCTCAGATATCGACGACGTGAACAATCCCGTTACAGATCCTAAAATCGACTTTGAACAAGCTGTTTGTTTAGGAGAATCCGAAGCCGCCGAAAATGCTGAAGATTATGTCTCAACCCCTGACTTACTAAGGATGATAGAACAAGAAGACAAACAGATACTACTCTATCAGGAATCTGTTGAGACGGTGAACTTGGGAAGCGAAGAAAAGAGGCAAGAAGTGAAGATCGGGACCACCATTTCAGAGAACACCAAACACGACTTGGTTACCTTGCTTCATGAGTACAACGACGTATTTGCATGGTCATATCAAGACATGCCAGGATTAAGCGAGGATGTAGTGGTCCATAGGCTCCCACTGAAGCCAGAAGGCAAACTTATCCAGCAGAAGCTAAAATGAATGAGACCCGAAATGCTCTTAAAGATAAAAGAAAAGGTCAAAAAACAATTCGATGCCGGCTTCTTACAAGTCTCTAAATATCCGGAATGGGTAACTTATATAGTCCCGGTGCCAAAGAAAGATGGCAAGGTGCGAATATGCGTGGACTATCACGATCTGAATCGTGCAAGCCCTAAGGATAATTTCCCCTTGCCGCACATCGATACATTGGTGGATAACACGGCTAAACATTCATTATTCTCTTTCATGGATGGATTTTCGGGTTATAACCAGATAAAGATGGCCCCCAAGGATATGGAGAAGACTACATTCATGATGATGTGGGGAACACTCTGCTACAAGGTGATGCCGTTCGGATTAAAGAATGCCGGGGCAACATATCAGAGGGCAATGGTAATGATGTTTCGTGACATGATGCACAAAGAAATAGAAGTTTATGTTGACGATATGATTGCCAAATCTCGGGGGGAAAGAGAGCATGTTGGAAACCTCAGGAAATTGTTCGAAAGACTGAGAAAGTTCCAGCTGAAGCTTAATCCAGCCAAGTGCACTTTTGGAGCAACCTCAGGGAAATTGCTCGGCTTCGTCGTCAGCGAGAGAGGTATTGAAGTTGATCCGGACAAGATAAAAGTCATACAAGAATTACCACCTCCACGGACACAAAAAGAAGTCAGAGAATTTCTAGGAAGGTTGAACTACATCGCTCGGTTCATTGCTCAGCTTACCAACCAATGCGACCCGATTTTTTGACTCCTTCGAAAACACAATCCTGGGGAATGGAACGAAGAGTGCCAAGCTGCTTTCAACAAAATAAAACAATATTTGTCTAGCTCCCCGGTGTTAGTACCGCCAACTCCCGACAGACCATTAATATTGTATCTGACTGTGTTCGAAAATTCAATGGGTTGTGTACTGGGGCAACACAATGAGTCGGGGAGAAGAGAAAAGGCGATCTATTACCTCAGCAAGAAGTTCACAGAATATGAAGCAAAATATTTGTCAATTGAAAATTTACATTTGTAATTTGTCAGGCGGCTCGAAGGCTCAGACAATATATGCTGTATCATACGACATGGTTGATCTCAAAGCTGGACCCAATAAAGTAAATGATGGAATCATTTGCACTCTCAGGAAGAATGGCACGATAGCAGATCCTATTGTCAGAGTACGACATCATCTATGTGAACCAAAAGTCGATAAAAGGGAGTGCAATAGCTGACTTCCTAGCAACTCAAACGACAGAGGAATACAAGCCATTAAGATTTGATTTCCAGATGAAGACTTGATGTGCATTACAGAAAAAGAATGTGAATCGTCAAAAGAGAAATCATGGAAGATGAGCTTTGATGGCGCATCAAATGCATTGGGGCATGGGATTGGAGCAGTCTTAGTGTCACCAGAAGGGAATCATTATCCATTCACTGCTAGATTAAATTTCTTCTGCACCAATAATATAGCGGAATACAAGGCTTGCATCATGGGACTTCGCGCAGCTATTGAACGGGACATCAAAATCTTAAAGGTATCTGGGGATTCGGCATTGGTGATTTACCAAATCCGTAGAGATTAGGAAGTGAAAGACTCGAAGTTGGTCAAATATCACGATCTTGTTGCGGAATTGGTTACAGAGTTTGAGGAAGTGACTTTTAATTACTTCCCACGAGAAGAAAACCAATTGGCTGATGCCCCGGCCACCTTGGCTTCAATGTTCAAAGCGAACCGAGAAACGAAAATGATGCCTCTCTAGATGAGCATCTATGAGGCCCCGGCGCATTGTTTTAGCATTGAAAAAGAGGCGGATGGACAGCCATGGTTCCATGATATCTTAGAATATGTCAAGAATCAAAGATATCCTGAGCAAGCAAATGAGAACGACAAAAGAACAATCAGAAGAATGGCAAGTGTCGTTCGCCCATACCCTGCAAAACGGAGAAAGAAGAAGCGACAGACAACGAAGCAAAGAGAGAAACCTGTAAATCGGTTATAAAAGAGAGGGGGAGACGTTTCGGTTCCCTCTCTTCCCTCCCCGAATGCATTACCAAAAAGAAATACAAAAAAAGCAGAAATCTCTGTAAATTCGATTCTAATCAAATCGGAGCAAATCTTGTAACAAGGGTTCCCCCCTTCGGTTTTACGAACACGGATACGGAATAAGACAAACAATCAAAGATTAAGAAAGTTTTTCCCCTTTTCATCAGCGCTTTATGAACTTTCCGCAATCAAGAGTGTCGTAACCATTTTTTGACGAAAACGGGTATCAACCTTGGGTTTTGAAAACGAAAAAAACAGGAGTCGCCACCGACCTTTTATTAGGTGTGATCGGATCACCTTTGTTTTAATAAAACATTTCGGTTTACTAAAACGAAGTTTTTGGTCTACGAACATTCGAGAAAATAGATTCGGGAGTCGGTTACGTGCGAGGAAGGATTAGCACCCTCACAACGCCCAAGATCGGTACCAGATTGATTAATCAATGTCCTAATGTCGAAAAGTTAGAAATATTTAGGAAAAATAATTAAACGAATAGACTAATTTAATCGGGATTGAATCTTAAGATAACCTCGTTACGAAGGAATAAAAGTATCACACCCAACACGTTAGGATACAACACCCTTATATTTCGATACCAAGATCATCTTCCAAAAAAAGGTTATTTGAATATTTAGTCGAACGAAAGGATCGACACCCAACACGTTAGGGTGTAATTTTTCGGCCTTCTAAATGCACAAATATTACCTCTTAAAAAGTCGAGTTGCAATTTAAAACTGTCTTTAGATGATCTCACTTCAAAGGAATAAAAGCATCATACCCAACACGTTAGGATATAACACCCTTATATTTCGACATCGAGGTCATCTTTGACGAGAAAAGGATATTTGATCATTTAGTCGAACGAAAAGATCGGCACCCAACACGTTAGGGTGTAATTTTTTGGCCTTCTAAACACACAAATATTACCTCTTTCGTATAAAATAAAAATATCGGATTGTGATTTAGAACCGTTAATCCACGTGAAGTGGCGAAGACGAAACAATTAACAACATATGATGATAAAAGATGTAATAATAGAAACAAGAAGAGATAATATTAAAAACCGTAACAATAAATAAAATAAAATAAAATAAAGTATTAGTGACTATAGAGAAAATATTAAGTATAAAGGTAGTAATAATAATAGTACGAAAATATGTACAAAGATAACATATAGTAATGATAATAATGATGATAATGCTAGTATTAATAATAAATATAATAACAATAATAATAATACACGATGCATACGATAATGATAATAATAATACAGTGATAACGAATATAATAATATAGTAAGTATGTATATACAAATAATAGTATAATAATAATAATAATGGAAGTAGTAATATGCAAGGATAAAGTAAACAAATAATAAGAATAATAATAATAATAAAGGTAGTAATAATAATAGTAAATACATATATACAGCTAACAATATTACTAATAGTAACTAATAATAATAATAATAATAATAATACGAGATATGTATAATATAATAATATAGATATAGTAACGATAATAATAATAAAGTTAGCACATACAAATAATAATGCAATAACAATAATGATAGTAATTAGTAGTAATACAAAATATGTAATATAATAAAAATAAAATAACAATAATAATAATAATAATAATAGTACAAAATATAGATAAGATTCCAAAATAACTTAAAAAAGGATCAAATTGCACTTAAAAATGGGATTTGGGGTTAATTCGAAAATGAAATAAAGGAAAAGGACCAGGTTGAAAGGCGCGAAGAAGGGGAGGGCCCGCGCAATAAAACCTTCTGGTCAAAACGCATAACAGCAAGGGGGATCAAATTGCAAACCAAACTGAACTTTCGGGATAAATTTTAAAACAATAAAAATCTAATTAAAAAACTATAAAAATGCGGAAGGGCCAAACGTGCAATTAGCCCTTCCGGTCAAAAACACGCGGACCTTGGGCAGATTCGGTCGGGTCATGGTCGCGCATAAACGCGCCGTTTTGGCGTTTACAGGCAGTGCTAAACGCACCGTTTTGTTTGTCTATTTAAAACAAAAATTTTTTGTTTTAAATTCATTTCTCCCTTATTTTCTAAAAAAAAACTCTGACTCTCTTTCTCTTTTCTGCAGGTGCGCGAAGGGAGGGGCCCTCCGTCCGACGACGCGGTTCTCCATCGCTCCGGCCTCTGTTTTATCTTATATAAATATATATTCGTGGATAAAAGGATTCGAAATAAAAAAAAGGAAAAAAAGAAAAGAAAAAAAATAAACCTCCGAATCTTCAGATCTGCTTGCGTTTTGATGATTTCCTTTTTTTTGTATTATTGCTTTGGTAATCCTGTTTGTGAGAATATTGCGATCGTATTTTTGAATCTGTTCTTTTTGATTGATTTCGAATGAAAAACCAAAAAAAAAAAGAAAAAGCCCCCCATTCTCTCCCTCTCTTTTCTCATTTCCCCCTTTCTTTTCTCTCACGCACGACGGTAGGGCTTCCCTCCGTCTGTTCATTCGCCACAGATGGTGGCTGAAGTCGCGCAGGGAGGAGACCTCCGGCCCCGAAACGGAGAAGGAAGACCTCGGGTAACCCTTTTTCCTCTTTTCTTTGCCTTTTTGTTTTTGATTCAAAATAATAATAAAAAAACAGAAAAATCAAATAATAAAGCCGTAGAAAAAAGAAAAGGGTGAAATCACCTTTAAATGCTCTTGATCATCAAATATTTTTGCTTGGATTAAAAGTTGTTTTTTTTTGTATTCCGTTCATCCAAAAAAATCCCCTCTTTACAGTGTTTTCATTCGGTTTTTATAGCCGAGATTGAAAACAGAAAGCTAAAATACAATAGATGACTCTATTTTTTGTTTGTTTCTTTTGCTTTCTAGTATTGTTGCGCTTTTTGTCATTCTTACGATCGTGGCCGACAGGAAGAAGTGGGCGTGGCTAGTGTGGTAGTGGCGGCGGGGCTTGCGGCGCTGAGAGAGAGAGAGGAACTCTAGGGTTCCCTGATTAGTTTTGGGCCATTGGGCCTTCGTTATTTGGGTCAGGGTTTGTAATGGGCCCGGAATTAATGACCCGGGCCAAAATTGGTGATTACAAAGAGCACCAAAACTGCAAAGGTCGATTTATTTTCCTACCATCATTTACTTTTTTTGTTACTTTATTTGTGTTGCCTTAAATCCTTGACAAACAAAAAATAAAAGCAAAAGTAAAAGTCTCATACTTTCTTTTCCATTCTAGCACTATTCGAAACACTTCATTTACAACAATATTTTACTTTTTTTTTAAAAAACCATATATATATTGTAATATCAATAAAAAAGAAAAAAAAATGGGACTTTACCTTTTCCGGCCACTGCGTGCGGTGGCCGGCGCGACGGAGCCCGCAATGGAGTCACGCTGGAGTTCACCATCAGCGCTTGGACCTGCAGAGGAAGAGAGAGAGCAAAAATTAGATTTTTTTTTTTGTAGGAGGAAACAAATGAACATTTTTCAGAAATTTTGGCTTAAATAGCCCCAACAAAACGGCGCCGTTTAAGGGGGATAGGATCCGCGCGTGACCCGACTCGTAACCCGGAGGATCCGCGCGTTTGGCTTAAAGGGATTATTTACCTCATTAGTCCTTTTCCGTTTTGCGATGATTCGGTTGAGTCCTTTTGGCTGTTTCTTTTGATTATTACTATTTTACCCCGAATTTTAAGCACTAATTCAGTTCAGTCCACATTTAAGTGTTGCGTTTTGGGAACCCTGGAATATTTTCGTTTTTAATCCTTCTTGCTTCGCGCGCATTTCATTATTATTATTATTATTATTATTATTATTATTATTATTATTATATTTGCCATCTTTTACTTTTTTATAGGTTTTTATATTATTGTATCTTTTTTATTATCAGTATTGTTAATTCCTCATTTTCGTCATTTCATGTGGATCAACAGTTTTAAATCGCAACTCGACATTTTTGATTCATACAAAAAGAGGTAATATTTGTATGTTTAGAAGGCCAGAAAATTACATCCTAACGTGTTGGGTGTCGATCTTTTCGTTCGACTAAATACTCAAATATCCTTTTCTTTTACATGCCTTGAAGATCAAAGGTGATCTCGGTGTCAAAATGCAAGGGTGTTATATCCTAACGTGTTGGGTATGATACTTTTATTCCTTTGAAGCGAGTTAATCTTGAGATTCAATCCTAATTCATTAGCCCTTTTTTTGAAAATTTTACCCTAAATATTTTCAAGTTTTCAACATTAGGACAACATTAATCAATTTGGAACCAACTTTGGGCGTTGCAAGGGTGTTAACCCTTCTTTGCACGTAACCGACTTCTGAACCCGTTTTCTCGAATTGCGCAAACCAAAAAATTGTTGTTTTAATAAACCAAAATGTTTTATTAAAAAAAATGTGACCCGATCACACCTAATAAAGATCGGTGGCGACTCCATATTTTTAAAGTTGATTCCCGTTTTTTTTAAAAATGGTTTCGACATCCCCGAGCTAAATCGAGGTAAAATCAAGTCTAAACAAGATCGAGGAAATGAAGGGTAAGATTGAAGAGTTAGAAGCAGCATGGCACAATTGTGAATGTCGGATCGAGCTTCTTGAAACAAGATAAGGGCGTTGAAAGGAAGAGCTTCACCATTCCCATGACAAAGTTAGAAGTCGGGTTACCTCATGGGTGAAGCAATAGTTCAGATTCGAGAGGTAGCTGATCATCTACAGACTTTGGCATCACAGGCTGATACATTGAGCATGAAGTATGAGCTACAGTCCGATCGTAGTCAAGAGCTAGCTTCACTGCTTGGGAAAATCAAAACCTTAGGACTTAGGGCGAAAGCATATTTGTAGTTAGTTTTATGTAAAGGATTTTGTTTTCTAATAAAGTTTTCTAAAAGGAAGTTGAATCAGAATCGATGCCTCTTTGCATTCATGCATTTGCATTACATCATATCATATGCATTTAAGTCCATAAAGAGAGTCTAATTGGTTAAAATTATAATAGAAAGAGAGAAAGAGAAAGAAAATCTGGAAGCTGAACACCATTACGGTACACGTGCCAAATCAAAGAAAATGGATCAAAGATTGGAACAATTCCAAAGAGACATGCAAGACCAAATGGCAAAACTCCAACAAGAGATGAGAGACCAGATGTTGGAGGCTCAAAAGAATATGATGACTCAAATGACCCAGATGCTGAGTGGGGCAATGGACAAGGGAAAGGGTCCCATAGTTAACGCTGAAAACAATGAGGATTTTCCTAGGGGATTCACTCCACCATACGTGCAAACAAAACCTGAGTAATATCCCAGAAGGTCACCTGTCACAATTAGGCCTCAGCAAGGGCAAGCTGACACTGGAGTGCGCATGAATTTTCAAGTTGGCATAGGATCCAACCTAGGGGATAACCCTGTTAATCCTGTTATTCCTGATCTAGACATAACAGAGAGAGAGGGGATCAGAACTGAATCATTAAGACAGTTGGAAGATCATTGTAGATGGTTGGAAGAAAAATTTAAGGCTTTGGAAAATGTCGACCATCACCATGGTATTGACGTAAAGAGGATCTGAGTTTAGTTCCAGATCTGGTGTTTCCTCATAAATTCAAGATGCCAGAATTTGAGAAGTACAATAGGACTAGTTGCCCTAAAGCCATATCACTATGTTCTGTAGACGCATGATTGGTTACGTGAACAATAATCAATTTTTGATTCATTATTTCTAAGACAGTTTAGTGGGGGCAGCATTCAGGTGGTACAATCAACTCAGCCGTGCTAACATTAGCTCTTGGAGAGACCTAGCTCAAGCCTTCATGAAATAATACAATCACGTCACTAACATGACGCCTAATAGAATCATGTTGCAAAACATGGAAAAGATATCGAACGAAAACTTCAGAAAATATGCACAAAGATGGAGGGAAGTTGCCATGCAAGTTCAACCGCCTCTCTTAGAGAAGGAAACCACCATGCTTTTTGTCAATACCCCAAAAGCTCCATTCATCACCCACATGATAGGAAGTACCACCAAGAGCTTTGCGGATATAGTGATGGCAGGAGAGATTATTGAAAATGCTATAAGATGTGGCAAGATGAAGCAGGAGAAACCACTAAAAGGTCTATTTCTAGGAAAAAGGATGACGAGGTGAATAATACGAGTGCATACAACAAAGGGTACTCAAAAGCAATTACTGTTAACTAGCCAAAGGTAATCACTGTTGGGCAACAAGGGTCGGTGAGATAAGAGTCGGGCACAAGGTAAAACTCTGAAAAGCTCTAATTTATGCCAATCTCAATGACGTATAAGGAGCTATATTAAAGTTTGTTTGACGCACACGTGGTGTCCCTATTTTATTTGAAACCGTTGCAACCTCCGTTCCCAAAATGGTATAACGAGAATGCCCAATACGAGTATCACGCAGGAATAAAGGGTCACTCAATTGAAAACTGTACTACGTTTAAAAAGTTGGTTGAAAGGTTCTTTAAAATGGGAATTGTGGAGTTCAACATTCATCAAAACCTGATCACTTTGACGAGGTTGTAAATGCGATAATTGAAGGAGGAGACAAGAAAGTTGCGACCCCTTGGAGAAATCAAAAGTGAAGAGGGAATCGGGGAACGAAGTTTCCAGGCTCCTGTATATTTGGGAGTGTTTTGAATAAGGGGACTGTGGAAGAGATCTTTGTATTTTTAGAGCTAATCTAGAGTAATATTCAAAACACGCTTGTTGCCTTAAACCTAGAGGCAATAAGATCTCTTTTGTGAAATAGGCTTGTGTTCGAAATTTTATTTCAATAAAATGCATTTTCTTGAACAAATATTCTTTTATTCTTTCCATGTATAGATTCTTTTATTCTTAGACTTTCTTTTAAATATTCTTTTATTCATTCATGATCATATCATACAAATAACCATTCTTTGAATCATTTATTCTTTGGAATCTTCCTTTGAACCTACACTAGGTCTCTAGATATCAACGATGTGAGTAACGCTGCCACTGACTCAGAGTCTCCTTATGAGTAAGATATGTGTTTAGAAGGATCTCAGGACTTTAAAGATGACAAAGATTGTAACTTATCTTCTGATTTGTTAAGAACAGTAGAACAAGAGGAAAAACAGATCCTACATTACATAGGGTCAATGGACATTGCAAGCCTAGAAAAGGGGAGAAGATCGAAGCCCAGCTCACCATAGAAATAATGCGAGACATCATTGAGTTATTTTCAAGAATTAAAAGATGTTTTTGCACGGTTATATCAGGACATGCCTGGGCTACTAAAACGCGGGCTAAACATGAGGATCTGGCACTATTGATCTACATAGAAAGGGATGGTATCAGTTATGCCGTATTAAAGGAGACAAGATTCATGTGCCTTCTCCAATTCTTCACAAATTTTCCATATGTGGGGGTATGGATGTGATGGGGCCAATCTCGTCAAAAGCTTTTAGCCAATATTGATTCATCGTCGTGGTCGTCGTTTACTAAGAGGGTGGAAGTAGTTTCATATGCCAATGTTGCAAAGTCGAAGTCATAAAAAATAAAAAATAAAAAAATAAAAAGGAAAGGATCAGATGCTAGCAAAGAGTGCCATAAAGGATCACGTTTAATAATGCATAACTGTACAAAGTCAAAAGTTTATATTTTGTCCAAAGATCAGACAACATATCACAGTGCAACAAAAGTTGCCAAAAAAATATGAAAGGTGACTAAGACTTGTAAAGATTGGCATAAGAAGCTATCGTTTACTCCCTATGATTATCGAACGTTGGCCAGGACATTTTCCGGGGCAACATCTTACCCATTGGTTTATAGATTGGAAGCGTTTTTATCAATTAAACCTAATCGAAGGAAAGGTTAAAAGCTAGCCAGCACAATTAGATGATGCAAGCTTACGACAAAGAGGTTCATCCTAGAGAATTCCATGAGGGGAGCCTGATGTTGAGGGAGATCCTTCTTATACAAAAAGATTTTAGAAGAAAATAGATGCCAAATTGGGAAAGACCTTATGTAGCAAAAAGGGCTTGTTTTAGAGGAGCATTGATGTTGACCAAGACGGATGGTGAACACTTGCCCAATTCGGCGAATTCAGGTTTAGACAATAAGTATTTTACCTAAAAGAGGAAAGACCAAGGTGAAAACCCGCAAAGGGTGCCTTGAGATCTAATTCAAAAAAAAAAAGAAAGAAAGAAAAAAAAAAGGAGAGGCCATGGTGAAAGCCCGCAAATGGCGCTTTAAGACCAAAGGGGATTTGAGTCGAAAACCCGAAAAGGGCGGCTCAAATTTTGATCAAAGATAGGGTATGTGGTAGTCTGCTATGCCTGAATTAACAATGAGGAAGTATGTTACGTCTTGGGGCATTGATAAAGTACTCCGGATCCTCTAAACACATATTGAGCTCAAAATGGTCCTTAAGAAGTTTGTATAGAGAAGCTCAGGCTGCGATATCTGGGGCAGTTAACTTCTATCTTACCCATTTTTTTGAATTTGCTTTATTCTTTTCAAAGATACACCCCAATCAATTTTCTTTTATTATTTTGGCTATCTTTGATTAACCTATTTATTTTGAGCTATGCTCTTGATTAATTTCTTTCTCGTCCATTGTTGTGATCTTTTTTAAGCATTTTATATTGAAATAAAGATTAATGGACTAATAATACTTTCATAAAAGGAGTTTCGCATATTACTCTGGAAGCTTCTAGATAATACAAGAAACTGAAACATGACAATTATTTAAAAATTTCCATGTGTAAGGAGTGGAAATACTTGAGAAAAAGTCTAGATTGAGACTACTTCTTTGAATTTTCTGTCCAAACGGTGATTGGACAAAATAATGAGTTGAGCGATATCAATCCTATAAGATGATCATTTTGCAAAGCATTTTCATTGGGTCATAACATTCGATGGTATGACGGACCAAATTGATGGGAGAAGATTCAAAACCCTTGAATTACATTGGAATGGATTAAGGTTGAATAAATCTTATACCTTTAAATTGCCATAAGAATGGATTAAAAAGTTTCAAAATTCTATAAATCATGGTGGGATGGTTTGAAAGTGGTACAAGCCTTGTGTCCCAAGGTTCAAGTGAAGTGGGCCCTGAAATTACCATGGGGCAAATTATTTGAGCAGAATATGATCGATACTCCAAGAGGAACAAAAATGAAACCCTGAGGAGTGATGTCACTTTAAATAGGAATCATTCTCATGACATTTTGCATAACACATTCAGTTAAGAGCATTTGATTCATTCCAATCATAACATTATAATCATTTTGCATAAGCATATACCTATTCTACAGGTTATGCCCCTTAGAAGACAATGTAGTAGGGTAGATTGAAGATAGCAGATCTGACATTCTTGAAGTTGCAGGAAGTAGATCGAAGACATTAGTCTGGCATCCCTGAGTTTGCAGTGGAGCAGACTGAAGATTGAAGTCTTCTTGATATAGTGAGGAAGCAAATTGAAAAGTTCAGATTTTGTTCCCTCGAGATGGTAGTGGAGCAAGCTGAAGATTGAAGTCTTCCTGAGATAGAAAGGAAGCAAATTGGAAAGTTCAGATTCTGTTCTCTCGAGTTTGCAGTGGAGCAAACTGAAGATTGAAGTCTTCCTGAGATAGTAAGACAGCAAATTGAAAAGTTTAGATTTTGTTCCCTCGAGATGGTAGTGGAGCAAGTTGAAGATTAAAGTCTTCCTGAGATAGTAAGGAAGTAAATTGGAAAGTTCAGATTCTGTTCCCTCGAGATGGTAGTGGAGCAGACTAAAGATTGAAATCCTCTTGAGATAATAAGGAAGCAAATTGAAAAGTTCAGATTTTGTTCCCTCGAGATGGTAGTGGAGCAAGCTGAAGATGGAAGTCTTCCTGAGATAGTAAGGAAGCAAATTAAAAAGTTCAGATTCTGTTCCCTCGAGATGGTAGTGGAGCAGACTGAAGATTGAAGTCTTCCTGAGATAGTAAGGAAGCAAATTGGAAAGTTCAGATTTTGTTCCCTCGAGATGGTAGTGGAGCAGACTGAAGATTGAAGTCTTTCTGAGATAGTAAGGAAGCAAATTGAAAAGTTCAGATTTTGTTCCCTCGAGATGGTAGTGAAGCAAACTGAAGATTGAAGTCTTCCTAAGATAGTAAGGAAGCAGACTGAAAAGTTCAGATTTTGTCCTCTCGAGATAGTAGTGGGGCAGACTGAAGATTGTAGATCTGACATTCCTGATATTGCAGTGAAGCAAATTGAAGATACCAATCTGGCATCCCTGAGTTTGCAGGGAGCAGATTAAAATAGTAGATCTGGCATTCCTAAAGTTGCAGGAAGTAGATCGAAGACATCAGATCTAAGACATCAGATCTTGTCTCTCTGACTTTGCAGTGGAGTAGGTCGAAGATAGCATATTTGGCATTTCTGAAGTTGCAGAAGGCAGATCGAAGACAGTTTCAGCCTTATCTCCCTGAAGTTGCAGCGGAGTAGACTAAAGATAGCAGATTTGGCATTCCTGAAGTTGCAGGAAGCATATTGAAGACATCAGACTAATTGAAATCAAGATGAATTTCCAATACTGTTGAAATTTGCAGTGGAAAAGGCAAGGACCAAGAAGTTGAGGCTCGACAAAGACCGGGCAAAATTGGACCTTCTGTTGTCTTTGCTCTATTCTCATTTCACGACAATGAGCAAAGAGGGGCAGCTGTAATCAGCCCATTTTGCTCGGGCCCATTCAGAAAAAGAAAAAGAAAATAAATAAAACCAATGTTTATTTTTACAGTTCTTTTACAAACCCCAAATTTAATTTACAAACAGCCCAATTTTAATAACCCAAAAACTGATCCACTACCCAAACATTACACCTGAGCCCAAATCCTACCCAGACCAAAACAGACTAAACTCAACAAGTTAAAACTGCCTACCCAATACCCCAAAATAGACCCTGACCCAAATTCTACCCAGACCCAAAACTCACACACGGCCCAAGTAGCCCAAAAGCTTGCGGACGTAGGAAACCCTATGTTTCCATTACGCTGCAAGCGCTCCAGCAGGAACCCAGCCTTCACGCCGCAATGCCCCAGTAGCCTTTTGGTCTCGACACCCATCACGCCACGGTCTGCGCGAGCCACTCCAACATCAACGCACGGACAACCTTCGTCGCGAGATCCTCGCTTCCCACCTGCACAAGAAAGGAAAGAAAACAGAAAAAACAGCAAGAATATGGCAAAATATCTGTATTTCGTTTTTTTAAATCTATTTTTCGGGTTATGAAACCCATAAACCTATAAACGATAGACACACAGAAACAGAGGCAAAAAAAATTGAAACAGAATACAGAGTTTTTTTTACAAAGGTGATTTCTTTTATTTTATATTTGCATTTTATATTCGATTCATGCATGTGTTTTGTATATAAAAAGTACTAAAATAAAAAGCGCGCGTTTACCTTTTGATGGCGTTGAAAAACCGAGATTTCGGCCTCCGGCTACTGTTCGCGATGGCTCGTGAGGCGCGTGGAGCGGTGGCCCAAATGTCCGGCGATAGAGCCCAGACGAGAGCATTGAGAGGGTTTTCAAATTTAAAAAAAAAAGTGCTCAAATGTTTTTTTTGGTCTGAAACTGACTTATATAGGGCCTTAAAAATGACGCCGTTTTTGCTTAAGCTGATAAGCACAAAACGATGTCGTTCAGGATTGGGGGATTCGCGCGTTGACCCGAGAACCCGGGAAGGATCCACGCATTTTTATTTAATGGTCTAATTGCCATTTTAGTCCCCCGCATTTTTAATATTTTTAATTCCATTTAATTTAATTTTTTTATTTTTAATTTGGCCCTAAAAGTTTATTTACATTCCAATTTAGTCCCTCGGGCTGCATTAACGGCTAAATTCATTACGACGCCGTATTGAAAAAAGGCATAATTGCCCAATAAATCCCTGTGGTTTAAGGCGCGTTTTGATTTAATCCATTTAATCCGTTTTAATTGTTGTTTAACCCCTGTTTTCTTTGTTTTATTTTATTTTATTATTTTACATTGTATTAAACTATTTTATTATATTAAATAGTCTATATTATTTTCCTTATTATCTATATATTAATTTATTTATGTATATATATTTATTTATGTATTATCCTTATATATATTAAATTATTATTTATTATTCGGTTTAATATTATTTTTTATTACATGTTTTTATAATTTATTTATGATATTATACACTTTTTCTATATTATATAGTATTATTATATCATATATTATTTTTAAAAATTTTATTTTTGTATAAAATCTATTTATATTATATAACTTATTTTATTTACATATGTAATTTTATGATTAGTATATATATTTTCATATAAAATTATTATAGACTATTTATTAATTGTTTTTTATTATATATAATCATTTATATGTATTAAATTATTAAATTATATTTATTATAATATATTTTTTAAGTTTCTTTTTATATATTGTTATACATATTAATTGCTTTACAAAATTATTATTTTTGTACTCTTTTTATTTTTGTTTTGTTACAATATTTATTTAATGTTTAGATATATTGTTAATTTATTTATTTCTCATAATTGATCTTATTTATAGAACTTTATATCCATTTCTTGAATTCTTATGCTTACTATCGATTTTAAAATTGTTATTGCATATTTTATAACTTGTATTTATTTATGTTATCTTATTGCTTAATATTGTTTTAGCATAGTTCAATTATTATCATTCGCTATGTCATATTGTTCTTTTGTTAATTGTCTATATCATTTGTTAGTTCGACTTGTATTTATAGTGAATTGATATTTGATTTATATTTTGTAATACATACCAATACAAAATCGAGTTCATAACATTTTTATAAAAACACGTTTTCGCGAAATTGTCGTATTTTATTCAATTTTTTTTTAAAAAACGGTGATGTACGTGATACTTGGGAACTTCAAGAAGAATCGTGCCCTAACTTACTGGGTTTCGATTTTTCTCGTAGAACTTAAGGTATTTTCTTTTTTAAAATTGAAACTTACAAATTTCAAATTAAAAACCTATTCTTGAGAATTCAAAACATTGTATCCTAACTTACTGGATATGATGTTCTGTGTCTCGATATAGGAATTTTCTAAATTAAAGGCGAGCCGAACTTCGAAGTCGTGAAATGTTATATCCTAACTTACTGGATATAATATTTTATTTCTTTGAAATAGGTAAGTTTTGGTTTTCTAATAAAAGGATCATATTTTAAATTTTTTTATTTTCAACATTCGGACATGATTTTATTGATTAGGTACCAATTTTTGGGCGTTATGAGGGTGTTAACCCTTCCTCATACGTAACTGACACCCGAACCCCTTTTTTTTTATATTTCGTGGACCAAGATAAATGTTTTAAAATAAAATGTTTTACAAGGTGATCCAATCACATCTAAGTAAAAAGGGATTGGTGGCGACTCCATTTTCGTTTTTCAATGTCGATCCCTGTTTTTACCCACTTCTTGAAAATGATTTCGACACTTATCTTAATAGTATAAACATTATATTAATTTAATATTAAAGTGATTAAGTTTAATCATAGTTGAACTCTCTAAACTCTTCCTATATAAATAGAGCAGTGGGTCATTATTTACACACAGACTTGAATTCAAGAGAAAGTTGTAAAGTGAAAATTTTCTAAAATTTTAGAAACTATTTTATAAAATTTCTAGAGATATTTTTGTTATTTATAACTTGGCCCAAAAGTTTAGAGAAATTATGAAATTACCCAACTAGTAATTTTTATGGCTGTTTCTTACTTTAAATATCACAACCAAGTTCTTGTTTTGATTTTTTTTTAAAACTATAGTTTTTCCCTAAATCTATTTTCAGCTGCATTTTTCAAACCCAATTTTCCAACAATCGAAATGTCTCGGATCACCAATGAAGTTAGGTCTTGTTTGCACCCTCATTTTGCATCAAATTAGTGTAAGTTCGCTAGTCATTTTGAATCTGAAAATTTGTTAACGTGACATTGCTTTGGTAGGAACCCTTAGGAGTGCTTCAAGGCTAGTAATTAACAGTATTTTAGTGTATTAAGTGTTGTTTTTGCATTTAGACTCATCTAAGACTTAAGTGTGAAAGTGCAGATTTTACGAATCAGTGCTGTGGACTTGCGAAAATTAAGGTGTGGGTCTTTCCCTTTTCTAAATTAGTAAAAAGAATCTTAAAATATGTTTTAAAATGGTAGTTATGCTTGCTGGTTTTGGCATGGCCGAATTGCCTAAGTGCTAATGAGTGGAATGCCAAGCAAGGTACGTATTTAAGTAGAAAGCTCGATTGTAAAAGGCCTAGTTGGGACCGGTTGAATTGTGTATGAGCTATATGTAATGTATGACTTTGTGTTATAATTTGGTTGGCTGCAAGTTTGGTATGTCATATCTTTGCTTGCTAAATTCGTGGTGAAAATTGTATATTGAATTCATGTATAACATGTTGAATTTTGAAACACTGATTGATATGCATGTAATATGCCATGATTGACATTGAGCTTGCATGTATTTAAGTTACATACCATATGTGATATTAATTGTATGGAAAGTATGTACGCATACCACTGTTACCGTTAAATGAAAAGTATGCAAGGCATACATCGATACTGTATATTGATATGCATGTTAAGCATGTCATTGTACTAAAACTGTTATTGAAAGCATGATGAGCTTACTGATTGTATGACATATAGCGTCTGCATGGGGTAGGTATTTATGGTTGATGGAGGAGTTCCATGGAGTACCAACGACATTTAAAGTCCACAATATTATTGTCAGTGCACTGCACCGGAGTAACAAGATGATTGGGTAGTTTAATTACATTATTTGTAGCTTGTTTGCAACATTGGTGGTTACTAGTCCACATTACTGACAACTTATTTGCATTTTTACTAGCAGTTTATCTACATTACTGTTACTGATGGTTTATCCACATCGAGCTTCGGCTCGCATTGTTAGAGTTCGGTAGATAAGTTCTGAGAACTCGTGGTGTGTAGCAAATGGTTGAGTAGGATCCTTTTGCATTGCATCATACAACATAACATGCTCATACACTGATTGGTAATTGCTACATAATGATGTGATTTGGTAATGTTGACTGTTATGTTCAATATGAAAGTATGTGGTCTTGTATTGTGTTTAGACTCACACTAAGCTTTCATAAGCTCACTCCCCCACAGTGTTAAACTTTTCAGGTAACCCTTGAGACTAAGACCAAACCTGGCATACGGAGCACCACCTCGGTCATCAGACTATTTTCAAATAAAGTACTCTCAATAAGTTTTCTATTGATTTGGTTATGTAATTTTTTATGTATTTGGTCCTTGGCTTGATTATTTTTTATTTGGGGATTTTGTGTATGCATTATTCATTCGAGTAGTTTGAATTTAATAACCGGTAATTGCATGTTATCTGGCTTAAGTAAAACTGGCATTGTTCATCAATTTCTGCTGCGTTACAAAAGTTCGATTTTTGTAAAATAAAACGTTAAATCAATTAGGTTTTTTTTTAAAAAAAATCACAAATAATGATTAAAGGGCGACAATACAAATGTTTTTCTAAAATATCACTATCAACAATAAATGAATCCTAAGTATAGATAGCTTAAAAAGCATATGTTTTAATCCAACTCGAAGCAACAACATCAATGATTTTTCCTAAAATTAGTCGAATTAGGGTTTTTAAGAGATTAGTTGATTTACTTAGTCATTTCAGTGGCTAATGTAGTCTTCATAATTTGATTATAACGTCGAGGCCGAATTAGGAAGGTTACATAAATCATTGATTGTGCTACGAGAAATATAGTGGATCATTGCTCTAGGCAAGGCCCCATAGACATAGACTATGGTCGAACTGTACAAACAATCTCGGTGTTCATCTTTACGATTTTAATTTTTAATTTCATAGTTGAAGCTGTGACCACAGTTTCAAACACTATTTTAACCATAATTTTTGTTTGCAAAGCAAGTATCCCCTCGCTTCTACATATTACAACATGTTTACATTTCATTAGCAAAAAAATGTCACATTATACTTCCTTTAGCTATTGGGGCATGTTTGATTGTTTAAAATTTTAAATACCAAATTGAAATTATTTTTCATTATGCATGATATTACAATATGAAGTATAAAATATAGCTAAATCCGATATGAATCATGTTTTACATGTATCACTATGTTATTTTACATACCAAATAAAACATGGAATGAATTTACACATACTAAATGATAAATTGTATATATTATCAAATTTCAAAATGATAATTATAAGTAAAATAAAAAATAAAAAATTTAAGCACTATAATGGGATGTAACTTTTTTTTATCATTATGCAAATCTTAACCTTCCCTCGTCAAAGTTTCAATATCAAATCCTGATCCAATGATTTTGAAAATTTTTTTTATTTAAGATTAATCATGACAGTAACCTTTTATTTGTATGTATAAATTGGATATGAAGGATGATTAGTTGTCAATGGTTTTTGTTGGTTGAACACTTTTTTCTATTACATCCATCTTATTTGATTATTGATTAGAAAGTGAAAAAGAAATGCATGTCAATCTACTTTTTATCATCCAAATCTTGAAAATCATTAAAGGTTCATTATTCTATGAAAACAGCAATTTAGCACTATATATTAGATCTCATAATATCTCACATGCTTCTATCAATACAAAAAGCTTTTTATTTTTATTTTTGGCTCTCTTGTTACAATATATCAGATAAAATTTTATTAAACCATTTCAATTATTTGCTTCGATTCTTATTAAACCATTTCAATTATTTGCTTCGATTCTTAGGGTTAATTTTTTTTTTTATAATTACAAGAAAATTTACTTATTATCCTAATAAGTATACTCTTTTATAATTATTATTTGGTGTTAAAATTCACTTTTAATTGTTAGGTGAGATGGTAAGAGTCTCCCCTATCTTAATCAGTAGTTGAGAAGTTCGATCTTTGCCTTAGGTATAGTATAGTTTTAAAACTCGTGGTCAACATCCACCTTCTTAATAGGCTTACAGAATATAAAAAATTAATTACTTAACTCGCTTCGATAGATATATTGACGAATAAAAAAAATTACTTTTTAATTATTAAAATAAGTAAAAACGTATATCGAAATGTCTCACTTTCTCTTTAAGGTGGAAAGCACCATTAATATATAGATGATGGTTTTAGGCAAGGCTTTTCAAACTAAAAACATTGATGACTGTGAGAGACATTTTACCTTCTACTTTTCTGGAGTTTAATAGTCACTTATGGGTTACAATTTCATTATGCGGGGTTTTTAGGTTCACTTGTATGTAATTTTACGTATCTAATTTTTAGTTAATATTTTAAATGTATTTTTAATAAATATAATTAGTGTAAGTAATTTATTTAAATTATTTAAATATATTAATATATTTAAATATTTAAATAATAAAAAATTTCTAATCACTATTAAAGCATTTATACAAACTATAAAAAAAATTGATATATTGTAAACTAAACTCTTTTTTAATTGATTTTTAGTTTTTCTTAGTAGTAAATAATTTGATTATAATATTTCATAGATAATATATAATAAAAATAAAACTTGTTATTTAGAACTAAAGTAATACAAAATTTTCTTTTGTTTCCTTATTGGTTAAAGGAAACATAATAATTTAAATATAAATTAATTCAATATAAAATTTATTTATTTTATTTATTATTATATAAACTCATTTATTAGAAGTCTTTTAATAGGATTAAAATTCTTATTTATAAATATAATAATTTTTTATTAACTAAATATTTTAATAAAATTAAATTTTATTTATAAATAATTAAAAAAAAGAACTAAAATGATAATTTCAACAACAAGAGATGTGTCTCCCAAAATACCTTTAATGATTACAAAATAAATCAAAACCTATATATATATTGTTTAAGGTGGAAAGCACCATAAAGAGACTATGGTTTTGGGCAACCCTTTTAAAACTAAAATCATGCTTGAGAGCGGGAGACATTTTACCATCAGTTTTGAGGAGTTAGATGGTCACTTCAGAATGTGTGGTTAATATTGAGTTGCAGAGCAAATTTAGTTAATATTGTATTTTAAACATTACATTTCGAGTCTTTTACATTATTTTAAAACATGATAAATCAATATTTTTGTCTCTTAAGCTTACCAATATTTAAATCTTTACCTTTTAAACTAAATTGTCCATTTTTTATAATTTATTTCGAAGACCAATTATGTAGTTTTAGAGTTTTCCAACCATTCATTTCAACTATAATTTAAATGTATTATTCAATATTCAACGTGTTTCTATGCATTACTATTTATAATTTTTTTATACCATTTACACATAATATTAAATTATTTTTATATAAAAATTAGTTTTGGTATAATTGATTTAAAAGCATAAAATATAATCAATGATATTTTAGCTCAATGGCAAAATTGAGGCAGTAAGAATTTTGAGATATCATGTTCTGAGTTTCAACTTACAAAAATTTATGAACTCTTATCTAGATTTATTTTGATTAACTAATTGTGTTTGAAATGATCTACAAACATTATCTTATCTTTTTTTGTTAGAGAATATAAAATAAGATTTAATGTGTTATTCATAGGAAAAATTCTTTAAAATATAATATTTTCTAATATTAAATTGATATTATAAACTATTAAAATTTTAAAATAATTACTAGAAATTATAAAAGTATTATAAAAAGTTTAGAAAATTACAAAAATATTATAAAAATTTAAAACTTATAAAAATGGAGAAAATTATAAAAATTATTAAAAAAAATTACCACTCTTATTTGTTTTCCCTCACAAACTACCCTCAATCCATCTTTATCAATTTCTCTTTCATCATCTCTCCTCAACCCAAACTATTATGTACCCATCACTTACCTTAAACTTCAACATCATTAAAACCATTCACTTGGCCCCACACAAGTTTGATCACCATCGCACTTCAAGTTAGGGATGGCAAAATCCAAATCGTCAGATGAATTCTAAACTGGTTCATTTTAAATAGAGCAAATTTTTCTTTTGAAATATGGATGCGAGGTGGAAATTTTCTTTTTGATAGTGGGTATGGAGTAGTTATGGTAATTGATTGCCCCAACCCGATCGCTCCACTATACAAAATTACCATTTTATCCTTATACATATAAACTATGTCACATCCCAAAAATCAGGTTAAAAGAAATTGGGTTAGTGAAACCAAGAGTGGTTACTTCCCGATTTTGAGTTAAGATTGTGAATATGTTGTCAAGTAAATTGATCTATTTCAGTGGATAAGTGCTCTAGATGTATGTTTGAGGTCTTGTGATCAAATCTATTTCTTTGAAATTTTCACTATTTTTGTCCCTATCTCTATCTCAGCATATTTGGCTTTAATTTAATTTTTGCGTAACTATAGATAAAAATGAGCTTGTTGGTTTAATGGCAAGGTGTCTTACCCTTTGGTTTTTGAAAATTTCCCTAAAAATATTCCTAGAATTTCTCCACTTTTCAACCGTCCCACTCTCTCCATTTTCTTCTTTTTGTTCTTTGTTGGCTGTTAGAAGAACTCTCTTTGTTATTGTTTCTTTTATTTTCTTTTTTCCAGATATTTTGATTCTTGAGCTTTCAAATTGACGTTAGCCTGTTACCGTTACTATTTTCTTGTGCTTTTGTGTTGCTCTCTTGCGGTCGTTCTTCCCTTAGTTTTGTGAGGACTATGTGTAATAGGATTATGGAGTTGAAGTGTTTCGATCGTCGGTAAGTATGATATGTATGTACCTTTTCTCTATAGTAGTTTTGTGTATCTCTTCGTGTGCAAAGAAGGTGATCTTAGTGGTTCAAGGGTTTGCATTTTAACTGGTTCTGTGAAACTGTTAGGATAAGTGTGAAGTTATTATTGTATTGGAATCAAGTTATTTTGGATTAATTGATTGTGCATTATGATCCTGTTTAGGTGAAGATTTGGTATCGATTAATCCGTTGGTGATTTAAGGAATCTCTGGTAAGGAATTGAATTTCTTAAGTTGATTTTCGTTCTGTTGAGGATTATCGTTAGCGGTTGTGGCCATATTAGTGATTAATCTCAATGTTTTGTTGCTAAAATTGTCGGTTTTAATTTTCATTTTAGGTTCTGAAATCCTCATTGTTGTGTGGTCAATCAGAAATAGCATCAAGTGTTTGATTCTAACCCGAAACGTCGTTTAGAACTCGAAAAATATGCTAAAACAAAGGTTGTTTTCAAGATTGTTGTTAGTCACACAGTCGTGTGGTTGGCTGTGTGAAGCACATGGGTGTGTGCAGTTACACGTGCAAACCATGTAGGCCGTGTGGGCCCATTTTTCAAAAATTTTCACCTAGGCCTGTTTGACTCTGAAATTCGTAATTAGACCTTTCATAGGGTCCGTTTGGCTTAAATAAGACTTGAAATGTGGCATCTGTTGATATGTGTCTGTATGTGATACAGGTAAACTGTGTGAAAAATATATGTACGATTTTGTGTTCTGATAACTCTGAAAGCATGATTACGTATGAAAAGTACGCATGACATCTGTTTATAGAATATATGTATTAGTTTATTTATGCATCTGTATTGGTATGAGTTTGATTTGTGATGAAGGAAGTGTATTTTGGCAGTATTACTGCAATTTTGGCGGTTAAATCGCATTATCTGTCTGGCAGCTCAACTGTACCTTTATGAGTGACATACCACCACGACCCGGTGTGATTGGTTGGATGGAGTTGGTGTGTAGTGGATAGGGGTAGGATCTATGACTGCATCTATATATGAATCTATGTTTGCATTTGTATCTGAATCTAAATATGCATCTGTATCTGAACCTGAAAAATACATCTGATTCTATATATGATAATATGTCTGAGTCTAGATCTGAAAACATATCTGTTATTTATGTGTATCTGATTTGTTGCTTGGGTTGTGTTACACACTGAGCTTGTAAAGCTCACTCTTTGTTTGTTATCTTCTCAGGTAACCGGCAAGTTTAGAATCGAACGGCATGTGGGAGCTCGGATTGGTTTTCCATATAAGATGGTTCAAATTATTTTAATTAAGATTTCTGGACTTTTGAAATTTTGTACCAAGTTTTCGGATTTGGTTTTGTTTTTGGGTTTTTGGTCTGTTTGTCAGTTTTTGGGTGATCTTAAACGTAAAATTGCAAAATCATATGAATTTGACAAATTGGAATTTGGTTTTCAAAACTAAAAAAACTCTGAAAATATCCGCTGCAAAATTAAGTATCAAACTAAATGCTTTTCCGTAAAATGAGTAAGTTCTGCGCATGAGTTTTTTTTAAATAGCAATGTACGAGTTTTTCCAAAAATAAATATTTTTAAATCATGTGATTACTAAAGTTAGAATGCAATTTCTAAAAATTTCCGTTGTTTTTATAAGTAAATTTTTATGAGATCATGCCGTAAAACAGGTGTTTTCAAGCTTGAGAATTTCCTGAAACTCGTATGAGCTTAGCTAAATTAAGTTTTCAGATCACACAATTTCTAAGCTAAATTTTAGTTTTTCAAACGAGTTGATGTAACTTTTCCAAATCTGGTCATAACGGCTAGGTCGGGTTTGAGGTGTTACAAACTATTAAAAGGGTAAAAATGTAATACATAATATAGAAAAATCCATATATTTTATATTTAAATATTTTTTTCGAAGAATTATGTTTAAATATTTATTTGACTTTAAAAAGATTGAAAATATTTAAGATAAGTAGCAAAAATTAAATTGGAGCGAAGCAGGGTGCGACGGTATGGACGTATCCAACATCTATGGAGGTGGTAGTGGTTTTTAAAATTATACATCTGTAGTGGAGTGGGGCAGATGGTAGAGTAGAGCATGCCAACTGTGAAGCGGTGGTGAATTTAGTAACATTCACCTACACCCCATTCCTTTACCATCCTTACTTCAAGCTCCCATTTACTGACTACCAAAACCAAATACTCTAGACTTGCATAATAGTATTTTTTTAATGGATTTTAATAAATTTGTCAAAAGTTAGCAATGTAAAAGTATTCTCAAAATTGATAAAATAAGTAAATATTAAGAGCTAAAATTATTATTATACCAATCAAATCATGTATATTTGACTGAAAATATTAATACTATGATTAATTGTCTTTAGCTACTCATTTTTAAAATTAAAAAGATTAAATTATTTTGATATTTTTGAGAGACCAATTTATTCAATACTTTTTTTGAATAAAATTGAATAGTAATTTATTTATAATAAAGGGTGAAAACACAACTGGATTCAACAACTGGGTTTAGGCCTGTTAAATTTTCAGCATTTTCTCGGCCTTTCCATTAAATAGAACAAAATTCAAAAGGAAACAAAACCTAGGAAAAGACAATTCATTTATTGCTACAAAAAAGGAAACCTAAAATAATTATTCTAGTTGATTTCAAGAACAGTTGGGCACCTCCTTCCATCGTCTTTTCACACCCTTTGTCTTATCTGTTCAGTCGATAGCTCTTCCAATATCTTGCTTAATCTACTATCCGATTCTTTTCTTCCTTCACAATACAAGTCCCAGTCTGGGTTCCGTCTCCAACGTCCCTTCGGATACGAATAGTGAAGATCTGTTGTCGCTCTAACCAGGTGCATTTTCTCTCCCTTCCTTAAAGTTTCTTCTGCAATTTTGTGAGCATAGGCGTTCTATGTTCTGTTGATAAACTGGAAACTGATTTCTTGAAAACAAATCTTCTTACTTTGAATATCACTGATGATTGCCCTATAACTGATTTATCTTGCTTCATTGTTTGGCATTCTTGATGACTGTGCGTGAATCCCCCATTAACATTACTGAAAGAAAGCTCATCGAGGTTTCGAGTTTTATAGCTTGTAGTCATGCATAACCTTCTGCTGCAAATAGAGATGGAACATTTATGTTCAAAATAGCCTTCATTGCTAGGAGTTCCCCTGTCTGGTCCCAAACCACCAAGCCTGATGTCGATTTGAAATTTCCTTTGTCAAAGGATGCGTCGAATTGAATCATCACCCTGGTATTAGCAACTTGTTGACTATGGCTTCTGTCCGTGTCCAAGGTACTCTTTCTTCCTATCAAACCTTCAAGTTCAGCCATATAACTTTGAACTTTTTGTGATAATTCTCTTCCTGTCTTTGATTTTCTTTTATGAATGAGTTTTTTCCTCGAGCCCCATATGAACCACAATCCGCAGCAGAAAGTTCGACAGTGTTTAGAAGTGCTTCTTTTAAAGATCCAGGTAATCCAATTCCAGAAACTTTGAATCCTAGTGTTAATAACCCAAGAAAGATCTAACATTTGCCATACCTCTAATGTTGTAGGACAATGCCGAAATACATGCATGTTGTCTTCTTCCTTGAGTTCGCAACGAGGACATAATGCATTATCAGCCACTCGTTTATACTTTAGATTAACTAGAGTGGGGATATAATTCCAGGATATTCTCCATACTGTAATTGTAATTTTTGAGGGTAGCTGTAGATTCCAGAGCTTTTTGTAGAAATCCTTTAAATCGACCTGTATTAAAAAATTATTAGAATCCAAACTAGCATCTTGTAATAGTTTGTAGGCACTTCTGACTAAAAATTCGCCAGATGGTTCTCTCTTCCACACTTTAAAGTCATCGGGAGGAGTTTCCACAAGAGGGATCTGCAAAATCTTTTGAGCGGTATTTGTTTGGAAGGTACTTTGAACTAAATCTGTCTTCCAAGTTTTATTTGTGGCATAAATTAAATCAGAAACTAACTTTACTCCTTCATTGTCGTTTTTGTTGCTCCAATCTTCTATATCCTTTCCTGGGATCCATCGGTCATCCCAAACAGATATTCCAGTTCCCCTTCTAACTCTCCAACACAGTCCGTTCTTTAGCAAGCCCTTTGCTTCCCATACACTCTTCCAGGTAAGTGAAGGTAGGTTTCCTAATTGGGCATTAAGAAAATCCAAATGCGAAACATATTTAGCTTTAAGAACTCTTGCTAATAAGGAATTCAAATGATTAATGAGTCACCAACCTTGCTTGGCTAATAATGTGATATTAAACTGGCTAATATTTTAAAAATCGAGACCCCCGTTTTTCTTTAAAGTACAAAGGTTTCTCCATGCACACCAGTGTATTCCCCTTTTTCCTTGTCCCTTCTGCCACCAAAATTTAGCAATAATGCGCTCTAATTCAGCACATAATAGTTTAGGTAAAAGGAAACATGCCATTCTATTTGTTGGTATGGCTTGTAGAATATCTTTGATGAATACTTCCTTCCCGCCTTGAGATAGATGTCTAGTGCTCCAATTATCAATACGCTTCTTAATCTGATCTTTTAAATTCTGAAACAACTTCCTTTTCTTTCTTCCAACCATGTTAGGTAATCCAAGATAACGCTCCGGGTCATTTGAACTTCGCACTCCCAAGATATTGACTACCACTCGTCTATCATCCTCTGATGTATTTTTGCTAAAAAAGACAGTTGATTTATCGAAATTGACGCATTGCCCTGAGCAAGTTCTATATTCTCTAATAATTCCTTTCAATTGAGTAGCTCCTCTATTAGTAGCCTTACTAAATAAGATACAGTCATCTGCAAACAGTAAGTGCGGTACATGTGGACTACTTCTACTGGCTTTTACTCCTTTCAATAGCCCTTCTCTAGTTGCAAGTCACATTAAGCCAGATAAACCTTCCCTGCATATAAGAAATAAAAACGGACTCAATAGATCTCCTTGACGTAGTCCCCTTGTTGGTTGAAAGTTTCCTCCTGTGAATCATTAACTACTACCTAATAGGAGACAGAGTTTATGCATTTCATAATAATTTCAATCCAGTTTATAGCGAAGCCCATTCAAACCATTATTTCTTTTATAAAACTCCATTCAACTCTATCATATGCTTTACTCATATCTAGCTTCACTGTCATGAACCTTTTTTTCCCCAGCTTCTTCTGATTCAGTGTATGAAGGATTTCATAAGCTAGTAGTACATTATCCGAAATCAATCTACCTGGTATAAAAGCGCTCTGAGCCAAATCAATACATTTCTCGATAACTCCTCTCAGCCGATTTGCAATAGCTTTTGCTAAAATTTTATAAATCACGTTGCATAAGCTGATGGGTCTCAACTGCTTTATATTAAAGGGATTGATAGTTTTTGGAATAAGTACTATATGGGGAGATTTGATCTGTTTAAGCTCCTTACCTTCATTAAGGATTTGTAAGCAAAATTTGATGACATCGTCCCCAATAATATGCAAGCACTTTTGATAAAATAAAGCCGAAAATCTATTTTCCCCTAGGGCTTTTGTGGGACCCATCTCAAACACTACTTATCTAATCTCTTCCTTTGTGTATAACGCCATAAATCTTTGATTATCCTCCTCAGAAATGCATCTATCAATTTCCGACAACAAATGATCATAGCTTCCTTTTGTTTCTGATGTAAATAAATTTTGAAAATAGGATCTCGCGATGTCTTTCCCTTTCTCATCTTGCAATTTATGAATAAAGTTTCTTCTTTAACGCTGCGTCGCTTGGCTATGAAAGAATGTAGTGTTCCTATCTCCAAATTTCAACCAATTTATTCGTGCTCTTTGTTCCCAATAGTGTTCATCCTTATCAATTTCAAAATTCAGTTGAATCTTCGTATCAATCAATTCAGCCAAATTGGAGTCATCTTTTTGGCTTCTGTAAGTTCTGATAACCTGGCTGTAAGAAATTTCTTTTGCCTTCGTCTGTCAGTTCGGATCCGACTAGCCCAACTTCTCAAACCATTCTTCAAATTATCTAATTTCTGCAACAAATTTCCTGATGATGTCCCTCAAATGTTTTTAACTTCTTCAGCAAACGACTCCTCCAATATCCACCAGGCTTTAAACTTAAAGGCTTTCTCAGTCGGCCATTTTTCAACCTTTTTCATTTAATTAAGAGGGGATAATGATCAGAGAAGGAATGTATTAAATGTAGAATAGTTACCTCAGGAAACATGACCATCTATTCTTCATTTGCAACTCTTCTATCAAGCCTCTCGCGAATATTTGTCTCAGATAAATTTCTTCTCTCCCATGTAAACCAATTTCCAGAAAAACCCACATACATAATTGACAATCCGCCAGAATATTGCAGAATAATTCCATTCTCCTTTTGTCTCGAGGTAACTCTCCATTTTTCTCAAACCCATACATAATTTCGTTAAAGTCCCTACAAACAAACCAAGGAATCCCCTCACCAATGTTTAAATTCCTCAACGCAGCCTAGGAATTATTTCTATCTTGTACATAAGGAGATCCATAAAAACCAGTGAATCTCCATTTACCTCTTACTTCATTATCATCAACCACCACATCAATATGTCTTTTTGAATAGTTTTGAAGTGTGACGCAGATCTCATTCCTCCACGCCAGACATAATCCTTCTCTAGTACCTTCCGGATCAACTTCAATCCCGTTAACAAAACCACAACTATTACGAACTTTTTTCATTTGACTTTTGCATAATTTTGTCTCCATAAAAAAGACCATATGGGGATTTTGCATCTTCAGCATATGCTGAAGTCTTCGAACTGTCCGTGGGCTCCCCAATCCACAGACATTATAGCTTAAAATTTTCATTGCGCCCGGTCGATTTGCCTCTTGGCAGCCGCCGATGAAAGGTGATTAGTCTCCAACAATCTCCTGTTCCTTACCGCTGAGATGTTAATCTCTCCCAGTGTTATTGAATCCTCCATCTCCCCTCTAGCCCTCTTCTTCCTTTTGTCTTCGATTAAAACTCCATCTTCCATATCATACTCCATATCAGTTAAAGCTTGATCTGTTAATAGTCTTCCCCCCGAGTGATTCAAAAAAGCCTGCTGGCCTTCCAGCTTGAATCCCAAGACTGGATCAAAACGCTGTCCATATCCTGTATTTTTGTCTTCAACAACCCACAAATTATTTCCTTTCACAAAATTATCCTCTCGATTACCATTCAATCTCCCATCACCTTCTTCTCTCAACCACACACTGCTCATTGCTAAAGCCCTTTGAGATTGAGCTCGCAGTGATAGATCCCAGCCCATTTCAGTAATTTCCACACCTAGTGCCATCTTTGCTTCACAAAAAGAATCATAATGGCCCAAGCGACCGCAATAAAAACAGAATAGTGATATTCTTTCATACCTAAACCTCACATAAGTGCAATTTCCGCAAAACATAATCTACTTCTTCCTTTTTAACGAACGCCGTACATCAATCTGAACTCTTATTCTCATATAATTCCTGTTCTCTTTCCCCACATTCGATCCATCATATTCTATAAATTTCCTTATAAAGTTGCCCAATTGCACTGCCAAGTTTTCAGAAGAAAAGGCTAATAGGGAAATCATTGATCTGTACCTAAAAAGGTGTCAGGATTAAGGGAACTTTTAATGGGTCTTCCCCCATTGTAATTTGTGTAACACTAGCAGATGATTATTAAATGTCCATGGTGACCCTTTCAAAACCCTATCCATATCCATAACATGATAAAATTGGAACAAAAATTGTTTTTCTCCTAGATCTCTAATTTGAACACCCCGAACAGGGTGCCAAAGGTTTGCCATAGTACTTTTCATTGCTGGAAAGTAAATAATACTAGTTGTTAAGAAACAACCCACTAACCTGAAAACCTCCTCATCTCTTTCTATATTCGGCTGTATTTGAATTTGTAGGACTGCTTCTTCTTCTTCATTAAGTGTTAATCCCGCTAATTCGATTTCCATTGATTTCAGTCGAAAGTTCTGATCTTGAATGCCACTTTGCTGTGCAAGAGATACGAGAATGTTTAGAGAGCGCCACTGCCACACAGACAATCAGCAAATAACAAAAGAAAGAAAAACCTAATAAACGTGCCAGAGACGGAGACTATTTCGTGCTAGGGTAGCAAACTTGTTGATATTACATAATTTTCTAATTAGTAAATTTTACCCTTATAAATTTCCTTTACTCGCTTTGAGTACAAAGGCAAAATTTATGCTAAGATGGCTTGGACATAATTTATTTAATACTTAAAATTGAAAGAGACTGAAGAGATACTGTTATCAAAAAAATAATTAAGTAATTATTACATAATTACTTTTCATACAAAACTTCACATCAATTTCATATTATCTTTGTTGAAAATTTATAATTTAGATAATTGAGTATATTTCATAACTCAAAGGTTGAATTGATGTTGTTTTTGTTTAGCAAGTTAATTCATTTTTTAATTACTTTAAAAAGGATTTTTGACATTTAAGTGCTTTTTATAGAAATAAAATATATCTGGAAGTATATATGAGATAGAGAGAATTGCCATATATATATATTTGATAAAGAGGGGAGTGTGTTAGAGATTAAATTAAAAATTAATATAAATTGATTTTTATTATATTTATTGTAATTAGTTTTTTTTAATAATATCATTATTAAGTTATGATTATATCTGGTTTTTTATACAAGAAATAAAACTATTCATAAATAGGAGGATAATGCACTTCAACAAATTTAAATCTATATTTTCTTACATTAATAACAATGCTCATATTAATCGAGTTAAGACTCTGTATTATTAAAAAAGAGTAAAAAGAAAAAAAACAAGGAAAAAGAGCAAAAAGGAGGAAAAGATTCCACCCATTGAGGAGGGTGTGAAAGTGAAGGGTAAAAGAGGGAAAGGGGTAGTTTAGGGAAGATGTAAATTAAACATTAAAAAGAATAAGTAAAGATGGATCTTTCTTTCTCCCAGATGAGTTTCCGTATCCTAGCAATAAAACATCTTAAAATCTAACTTTGACCACCCTCTCTCTCTTATTTAATACATATTTCCTTACTGAAAAACCTGGAATAAAAAAAAAAAAAAAAAAAAAAACTTTCCTTCCCTCTTATATGGTAAAATAGTAATAGTATATATAACATCATATTGTGTTTGTATCAAATTTCAATGAATAACAAACACATACTGTTCCATTTCTTTCTTTCTTTCTTTTATCAATTCCATATATATATAGATTGAGTGGTTGGATCCTCGCTTCGTTTTTCACTCTTTTCCGTCTTCCTCTTTGCCTTTGCCTTGACACCCGCAAACTCCAAGGGATCGGACCGCTGCCGATCTTCCATCCTACGGTTAGACCCTTTTCCTTCTTACGTCACTCTCTCTTTCTAACCCAACCTCCTGCTCTGCGCATTCCATTCTATTTCTTAATCTCAATCAATGCCGCTCTTTCTCTATTCGCTTGTTCCTGTTTTTTCCTATTTCCTTATTATCTCTCTTTCTCCCATTTCACTAATTTTCTCTTAATAATTGTTTCCACTAAGTGCTTTCTATTGTTTCCTTTTTATTTATTTATTCCCTTTTGAAGATAATATTTTATCTTTTTAATGCTGTTTTGATTACATGCAATAGAACTTTTTGAGATTTGTTTTTTTTAAACCAATTCAGTTACGGGTTAATTTTATTTATGTACAGTTTATTTGCTTGCTTAGCTTAATAATAAAGGATCCGTTACTTTTTATTCTTCAACTATACTAATTTTGTTTTTTTTCCCTTTTAGAACTTCCAGTCTTACATCATGAGTTTGAAACTGTTATTTATTTGTGTTAAACCCTACAGTAGCTCTATTTAATTTATTAGAACAATAAAAAAAGGTCAAGCAACTATTGTTGATCAATGGCTTATTTATTTATTTTTGAATTGGTTTATAAGTTTAATTATGAGTTGCATGTGACTCAAGTTTTACTCTTGTTCCCAAGCATTTCTGTATATTGAAAGTGATTAATTATTATTCTTTTCCCATTATCAGAATGGAATTGGCTTTTCTTCTTTTTTTTCTGCAGTGCATATCGAATCCTTACTGGGTGCTATTCCATTTAGTCAATATATTAATGCTTTAGTAGACTTCCTATGAATGGTATCTACTTTTGCTTTCTAAAGTGTAAGAATTGTGATGTGAAGCTGTTTGCTTAGTTATGGGTTCATCATTGTTTGCATTCTAAGTTTTCTGAGACATAAATGCCTAGTTACAAACTGTTCTTTTTTAAAGAGATTTTGTTAAGGTTGAAATCTCTCTTGTGGGTTATGAACGTATGGTTTAATGATACAGAAATGTTTCAATTTTAGTTCCATGTTAGGAGTATTTAATGCTCCTTGGTAAATTCTCTTCTCAAACCACGTTTTTTAGAGGCACCTTAAAGTTTGGATCCTTTTTTATCTTGTCCTGCTATATATATATATATATATTTTTTTTTTTTTGCTTTTTGATGATTAAAATGACCATCAGCTTTGAATACTGTAAGGCTAATAAAGCAACTATTTTGATAATTATTATGTGGTAGATAGATTGCAATGTAGAATAGCACCTTTTTTTGTAGGAAAGTGGATTGTCACATCATATGAACTGGTGTTGCATATGAGTTTCAATCCTTGGCCAAGCTGTAGGGACCATAGCTTTAGAGATGGTTTACTGGTTTGCTTTCATCTTTAATAAGATTGTTTTTGACATCTTTCTTTACACCAGTGTACAATTTGTTTTGCTTAATTGGTTTTGCATTTTACGCATTCCTGCCCAAACATGTGGGTTGTCTTTGGTCATTCTGGAAATTCAATGTCTCCATTAGAATGCTTGTAGCTTTTGTAGTTACCAAATCTTCCCCTGCAGTTATGACAAAAAAGCTGGTTGCGCTACCTCAAAAATGTTACCAAAATTTTCATTTGTATGAAGAGGGATCTATATGTGTCTTCACCTATGAAATTAATGTAAATGTTTTAGTTAACATGGAACTTACGTTGTAGCTGTATAGTCTCCCCTTGAAACTGCATGAGTTAATCGGAGGCAACTACCTTTTTGTATTTTTGAGAAACATTGCTCATTAAGAAATAGCTTGATATCTACTTTTGGGAAACACCCACTACAAGTTTCTAGAGAGAGAGCGAGACATATGTCCTTGATGATACTTGCTGAATGTTGAATTATATCTTGGTACCAGACCTAATGAAAATACTTCCCAAAGTTTTTTTTTTTTTTCTTTTTCTTTTCTCTTAACCATACGAAAATAGAAATAAAAGTGTCTTTTGGTGGTATATATATCTCTGATGATAAGAGTTCACCATCTCCTTTTTTAAAGGTTATTTTTTTGAAGATATTTTTTTGCATATTCTAGTTTGCACTCTTCTTTCTCATAAAGTTGGTTAATGATAGATATGGCGAATGAATTTATTATATTCATATTCATATATGCTGTCAACACTCTTTCTTTAGTATTGTCTGCGGTACTGCTCTTTTTGCATGTGTAGCTTTTTGGATTAGATTTTCTCTTACTGTTATTTGTAATATTGTCATTTTTTAAATTTCTCAAGCTCAATTCCCTGAATCTTACTTCTATTGGTGCACTGCAGTGTCTTTTTGAAACACTCAGAGCGTATGGAATCTAATGGTCATAGGAGGGTGAGGCGAAGGGAACATCTTGTCCGAGAAAATGGGGATACTGGTTTATCATATTCCATCGATGAACTGGATCCATGGACTGCGTGGGCTTATAAACCTCGCACTATTTCATTATTATTCGTTGGTGCATGCTTTCTTATGTGAGTACACTGTTTAATATTTACTTCCTCTTAGCTTCAATTCAACCATAAAATTGTGCAATTCCCCCCTTGTTAGGTTAGCATACATATTTATGTTGTTAGTCATTTATCTTTCCTTGCATCTTCTTTCTGTCCGAGAACTTCTATATTTCTGTTTGCAATTATGCTCATGTTTTTGTTGCAAACGACTGTCAATCTTTTTTGGTTATCTTCAACTGTATGGTTGTCTGTGGGTCCTAATTGTGGAACTTGTTTCTGTTGCATGTACGTATGATCTGTAAAAGGTTTGCTAAGTAAAGGTTATTTCTTAGTTCCAATTAGTTTTTCTCCTAGTCTCCATCCCTACATATTCCTGAAGCTTTTATAGTGTCACCAACATGTCCAGTGAATCAAGGTTTTGAGTGAGGGATGGGGTCTGTTTTCTCAAAAGGACACTGTTGGTCACAATGATGCTATAGTGTTGGAAGTTATTTTAATAATTTAAATCTCATGGCAACCTACTTATTTGTTTTGCATCTATATTATTGAACAAATATTATGCAAATATAGTGGTTTCTGTTTTCTATTTCCATTTTGTCTAGTAAAGTATCTGAACTGTAAGGCAAACATTCTTTGTATTATCTATTTGGCTAAATGTAGCACCCTGAAATTATACATTTTACTTTCATTTAATATGAATGTAATTTCTTATGATAGTATTCTATAAATGTTTTTTCTAGGTGGAACTTGTACCATGTCCTTAAGTTGCACCCTATTTTTTAGTTCTTTTACTTATGATACATGGCAGAAAACCATAAAGAATATGAAAAATTTTCTTTGTTTTATTTAAAAGAATGAACCTCATTTTTTTTCTTTAGTTCAAAATTCTCTCAATTCTTATATTACTATTTATTTATTGTCTGCATATATCTTCCAGTTGGGCAAGTGGAGCCCTTGATCCTGAGAGCAGTGAGTCTGGCGATCTTGTAACATCTGTAAAAAGGTTCCACCTTATTTCTGATGGCATTTTACTGTCATCTTTTTACTTGCTAACACATTTTGAGTTTTTGTTCACGTGATTGTTTCTGTAGGGGTGTATGGGCAATGATTGCAGTTTTTCTAGCTTATTGCTTGTTGCAGGCTCCTTCTACGTAAGTTAATATTTTCATTTCTTCTGTAAAACTTGTTATGTTTAACTGTTTTTCGATGGATTCTCTATTTTTTTTTTTTGTCTCTCTAAAGATTTGCTTGTGCATTCTTGTTATCTAGTGGTATGAATAGATTATTTTTCTCCAGTAAGTCACCTTGGTCTCTGTAGAAATCACTTTTAAAAATTTGGGGGTCCAAATGCCTGTGAAATTGGATAGGCTCATCGCTTTATATGAAGTAACATGGAGATGGAGTTAAGTATCAAAGGAGTCATCTCATTATCTTGGCTTTCAGTCCAATATTATATTTTCCTGTCTAGTTGGACCGTAAAAGCCTCAGTTATGTTTATCAACATTTTATGATTATGCTGGCTGGAGAAGATGGTGAAAGACATCTATGAATTTTGCTTATGGATACTTATAAATTTTAATCTGTGTTCCTTCTATTTTAGTTTTATTTATTTATTTTTGTTTTGTGTGTGAATCTCTGTTTTAATCTCCAGAGTTTCTTTTTAGTATCGTTAGAGGACTGCCGGTTTTATTTCTCTAGAAGACTAAAGATCATGATTTTAACCTCTTTGTAGGGTCCTTATTCGGCCACATCCTGCAATTTGGCGTTTAGTTCATGGGATGGCTGTTGTTTACCTTGTTGCACTCACATTTTTGCTTTTTCAGGTTAGTTTCCTTACGTTCAGATTTCCAACTTTATCTATACTGTTTGTCCATTGCAATGCTTATTCATTTATATTGTATGTGCATCTTTTTTGAGGAAATTGGTGCATATTTATATTCATCTATAGTAGCTTTTTAATGTGTTCTTGGCTGTACTGCACCTGGACTCTTTTAAATCTTATGACTCATGATTGTTAGAGTAACTGCCACCCTAACACCCACGTCACAGTTTAAAGCTTTTGTCTTTTGATATTGTTAAGTGCTAACATGTCATCAGTTAAATAAACACTCACATACAACACACAAACTGTCATACATAGTTGAATATATTATTGGTGATAGTTACTCTCGACTCTGTTTTCCAGAAGCGTGATGATGCTAGGCAGTTTATGAAGTTTCTCCATCCTGACCTTGGTGTTGGTACTGCTTTTGACTCAGAGTCTTCTAGTTTCATGCTTGTTCTGCTATTATTAGTATATATTGAAGTTTCTTGATTATTGTTTGCATCTTCATGCAGAGCTACCAGAAAGATCCTATGGTGCTGATTGTCGCATATATATTCCTGAAAACCCCACAAGCAGGTTTAAGAATGTTTATGTATGGATCTTCTTGCTTCACTTGGCTTTTGTATTTTATTCTACTTCTTTTACCTCTTTTTCTTTAGTTTTTTATTTTAGTTGTATGATTGAGCCTACTATATGTTTCTTGGTGTAAATTATGTGAATATATATTATTTCGTATTTATAACTTTTGTTATGCATAAAAAATTATTTCTAGGAAACACTATTTGATGAATTTGTAGTCGCCCACATCTTTGGTTGGTGGGGCAAGGCCATTTTAATCCGCAATCAGCCACTTCTCTGGGTCCTCTCAATTGGATTTGAGTTGATGGAGGTTAGTTTTTTGAATGGACACACATTGTTTTTCCTTTTGTTCTCTCATTTCTCCTAGCACGTCCTTGCTGTCTGTTTTGCATCGATAAACTAACTACTATGATGGCATATACAGTTTACCTTCCGACACATGCTACCCAACTTTAATGAGTGCTGGTGGGACAGCATTATTCTTGATATTTTGACATGTAATTGGTTTGGTAAGATCCTGCATTGCTATATCTGTTCCCCTTTGTATTCTTTTGTTCTTTTGTTAATCTTTGTGCTGTAGGCTGTAGCTTACAGGACTGTGCTTTTAAATCATAGACGTGCGCTCAAGCAACTGAATAATATATATAAGCTGATTGACCTGGTTTGGGAATTCTCTATTTTTAGTTCCATTTTATATCTATTCGAATGTTTGTTAGAAAGTTTGTACGTGATTTGATAAAATAAAATAATTTCTAGTTAGGAATCATATTTTCTGCTTTGATATTTTAAAGTAGGAAATTTCCTCCATTTCAGACCAGTTCTGGGGTTCCCAGCTCCCATTATTTTGGTCATTATTTGGTTTTGGTTGTATGATGAAAATTTTGCTACCATACTATTTGGTTTTTCTGGTTCTGCTGATTTTTCATGGATTTCTTGATGCTTCTATGACAAATTCATAAACTGGTTCACAAGGTTGCGATGTATTAACACTTTATCCATTACTAGAATAGTAGAACTGATGCACACCGACCACATCGGTTAAACAGGAAAGGCAGTATTCTTTTTCATGGTAAAAAGGTAGTTTTAACTGAACAAGAGGACACGTGATTAAAAAAGAACTTAAATCGGATCCCATTCATAGTACCTTAGGAAGGCAAAATGATTGAAAAACTAGTATTATTATTTTTGGTGAGCCGTATAACTCTTATTTTAATTATGTTACTTTTTTCTTAGTTAGGTTTTTATGTAATTTTAATATCCAAGTTTGTGTTACATAACTCTGTGACACAAAGCTGTTACTCCTTGAATATAATAGTAGTATAAATGTGGGGTTGGGAACTCTTTTGTAGACCTTAATATGATAGTAGTTGTTTACTTCACTGTATTATTGTGATCTCACGGGCTAAGTCGGCTCTGCTTTTTGTTTTATTAGTTGCTGGTGTGGAATTAATGAGTTAATGATTTTTCAGCCTATCATGTCAACATATTTGATTTGCTTGTAGGTATATGGGCTGGAATGCATACTGTTAGGTACTTTGATGGGAAAGCTTATGAGTGGGTTGGTATAAGTCGCCAGCCTAACATTATTGGCAAAGTATGTTCCTTGCCGTCTAATTACTTTTTTTATAAATGTTAAAATTGCAACAATAACTGTGGAAATTATTTTATATATATTTTCAACCTCCTGTTTCTCATATTTTTCACTTGGCTTGGTTTAACCTTTTAAATGCCGCCTTGTTAGAATTTTTGAATCTTTCGTAGGGCAAATATAGTTCAAAATTTTCCAAGTCATGCAATGGTCATTGCTGTTTGCTGTTGTCAGGTTAAACGAACTTTAGGACAATTTACACCAGCACAGTGGGACAAAGATGAATGGCATCCGCTGCTTGGTCCAATGCGTTTCGTTCAAGTTCTGAGCCTTTGCATTGTGTTTTTGACAGTAGAACTTAATACATTCTTTCTGAAGTTCTGTCTGTGGATTCCTCCTAGAAACCCTGTGATTGTGTATAGGTTGATCTTGTGGTGGCTAATAGCAATACCAACAATTCGTGAGTACAACTCGTACCTCCAAGACCGGTACTTTCCCTTTCTCTCCATTTGTTTTGGATGCACATATATATTGTGCCAGAAAAATGTTTGATAACCCCAATGCAGAAATTTCTTGTCTCACTTGAACACTTGGTCCTTTTTTTCTTTTTCCTTCCTTCCAGGAAACCTGTGAAAAAAGTTGGAGCATTTTGTTGGCTTTCCCTTGCAATTTGCATTGTTGAGCTTCTCATTGGCATCAAGTTTGGACATGGTATGTCCGAAATCCCATACATACATAGTCTTTGGATTATGTTAATTGTTCCTAAGTTTTTATTGTATGCCCGAAATCTCATCAGGTTTATATCCAAAGGCGATGCCACAATGGTTGGTAATATTCTGGTTGTCCGTTGGAGTGACACTGGTTTCATTCATTCTGATTTGGTCATGGAAACTGCAGCGCAATTTTGGCAAAAAGAGAAGATAGTTTTGGGAAATGCAGTAATACTATTACACTATTCTTTGGTTGTTATTTACTACTATCGGTATTGTATTGAGGTTTGTAAATACCGTGTATCAATCACCTGATAAATTGTATTGTAAATGCTTATTCTTAGTCTTAGTCAATAGGCAGTAAATCAAAGATTCAAGTGCTAGTTCCATGCTATTTTATTCTTTCATGTAACCCTGGATGGTCAACAGTTTCACCGATGTCAAAGTGCCAAAATTTTCCCAACTTCTCCCACTTCATAAAATGTTTCAGACTAAATAATACCCTCTTCATTATTTTTCCAAATTTGTAAAACCATTTTACCATGTAGCTCCCTGCCACTTTTAAAAATAATTTATAATTTTTATACAATTAATAAAATAAAAGTAAAAATAAGAAAACAGAGTGGGCAGACTTGGAAGGACGGTGTGGCTTTGAGTTCTAATTAAGGAGCTCTTTCTACAGAATCCCACAACTTTGTTCACTCTTGTTTCCACTTAGTTTTCCCTGAACTGAATATCATTGCTTGGCTCCTCAAGATGATCTCACATCTGGGATATTGACCAAATTAAGCTTGATGCCCTTTGCTTGATTAATTATTTCCCTCCTGGTATCTTTAATTAATAAATACTATTTTAATTGTTATTATGATTGTAAGAGGATCCACAAGTGTTAAAGACCCGTACAAATCTTTCTATTCCACCTGGTCCGTCCTCTAACGATCTCTTCATTTTGAGTCTCCCCTGTGGTTTGGAGGAGATGTGTATATCCGCCGTACGTCAATGTGTTGATGTCCAGGGAGCCCAGGCGTCCATTTCCTCCCACCAACACCTTATTTGTAAGTAGATTCTGTTGCACTCCATTTGCGAAGCTTTCATCTTCATCTGGTTGGCAGAGTGATTGAACTACACCTGAACTCCCACATTCCCTTCTATATTCTAGTATAATACTAGATAGCTGATGACACTCCAAAAACTTGTCAGGGATTGTCTGCACCAATATATACAGTGATGAATATCAACTAGTTGATTTAGGGTAACTACAGTTAATATAAGATAGGCTGTCTTTTACCTCCAGCATCCATCTTACATACTTCACATTATTTACATGCTGGTTCATGTCCAAATCACTCCTCTTTGGCTACAACATGATGAATATAGAGTTAGTCTCTCTCTGCTCACCTGTTGAAGCATAATTGTAAATTGTACCTTCAAGTCAGAGTTCACATGTTTTGCTTTATCATCCAACTTGACAATTTTGTCGGGAATAGCTTCGTTGATTGCTTGTTTCTGTATAAACCAAGGAGAAATTTCATCTCTCACTTCATCCGGCATCTTTGAGAGTCGCCGTGTTTGCTCGTTCATCATTACCCAAGTGCTGTTTCATCATGCATGCATGCATGTTTTATTTATAAACACACAGATTAAGAAAGGGATGGTAACTTTGGCTGCAAACATACAAGTATAATACCTAGTGGCACGTGCGTAAGTGCTGCCGGTGGCTTGACTCTTGATTACCCAGTCTCGCCTCATCCCATTCTTCCCTGATGCTCCAACCCACGTGTCGATTTCGATTACCTCTCCCCTGAGCCAAGTATAATTGTAGTGCTTATGTAAGTACTCTAGTCTGTAAAATGTTGGCCAGGGCAGGAAGAGCTAGATGGGGTATAATTTAATTGAGATTAATAATAATTTTATTATCATCAGAAACGCTTTTAGTACGAGTGCATTATTTTATGATGAAAAGGCTGACCATATGGGATAGTGATCGACTTGGACGTGCATTCTTGAGACCACCCAAATGAGATTGTTCCTCATCATTCCATGTGTGGCCCCAAATCCATTGCTTAGAAGTCCAGACATCCACACATGATTTAATGCTGTTTCCTACATAACAGTAGTATGTATTTCTGAATATTAAAAAAATTAATTCCCAAGCCTTATAATGTGATTGAAAAGGACTTTGGCTGAAAGAGCAAAGAAGCATATATATATATATATATGTATATCATACAATTAGTTTAATTAATCACCTGGAAAAGGTTGAGGAGGCTTTCCAATGTAGCAGTTTTATCAGGGCCAACTTCGTAAGAGCGGACGACTACCGTCTGTCTATACCCAACTCCCCTTTCAGTGATGAGGCCTTGATGGTATGGATCAACCAGCTGCTTCTGCCTCGGAATTCTCTGCCGAATATTCTCTTCGCTTATGTGCCCGTTTTCAAGGAATTGGATAGCACTGAGTGAAGTGGAACCTTCTTTTACACCAACTTCATTCAATAATGTATGATGCTTAATGGGCCTCCTTGTACAACTACTCCCACTAACGTTGATATTCACTCTGTAATCTCCATGATTTTGAATATTACCATTCGAACTGGAACAAGTGATGGAAAAGGGAACTGGACAAGAGAAAGTAAACATTGCTTATTTTTGTCTGCCCTAGGTGTGAAAAAAGTTTGGAACAGAGTAGGTGCCATTGAAATATTTTATAGCAATTTCTTGGCGGACCTTTTCAAGACAGATTCCCGGTATATAGAGAACAAAGCGTAAGGAGCTTTGTTATAGGAATTCTCAGTACAAAGAGAAGACACCCATTTGTCTTATTTTGTGTGTCTGATGAGATGAGTTCCAACAAATTTAACACCCGCTGCATCATCCTAGGATCCATCACGAATGCTTGGAATGACATTCTTCTATTATATTTATGGTGCTTTTCGAATAGGCCATATTTGTTGTTCTATAATTTGTCAGGTTCCAATGAAGAATCTCATGTATATGCCATATTGCAAATTAGACGAAGACACAAACAAGAAGTTGCACAAGCTTCTACTCTGATAGAGGTACACAAATTAAGGGGGTGTTCTTCACCATCCTATTGATACAATGTTAAGAGTCTTTCTTGGGAAGCATTAGATCCTGATTCTCAACAATTACTATTGTCTTCCCTGAGTTTGACACAGAAGAAAAAAGTTGGCAATTGTATGTATGGAACTTGTGAGAATATTCGGTGTTGTACTCTTAATGATTTGTAAACCTCATTTAATGTGTAAATAGTAGATTTTCGGATTAAAATTTTTTATGAACCGAAGAGAAATAGAGTAGAGAATAAATAACAAAAAAAAAAATGCGGAGCAAAAGAAAAAAATAATATTTTATTGATTAATAGGGGAGTTTTATTGTAACACCCCTAACCCGTATCCGTCGCCGGATTAGGGTTACGAGGCCTTACTATAACAATTACTAAGTCCATGCACTCCATCCAAACTAACACTTGATAAATTCATATCATTTCATGCTATCACAAATGAATATATATATGTATATATTCTATCAGGTCTTAATACAACAACTTGCATTATAAAATCACATGGTCATTTAAAAACAACGACGGCATAAGTATATAATATTTAGACATTTATTCACCTATAACACGAACACAAACGAAAATCTAATAGTCACTTACATATTTAATCAAATAAAATCTTAAAGCATTCCCTATATATATATACATAATATTTATAAATACCAAATTAGCACATACCATTTTTGAAATCAATCCATGTACAAATATGTTCATGTACCACTTTATTATTAACCATTATACATCGAATCCCTATAGCAAAATATACTAGCAAAATCATTATTATAAATATATATTTACGCATCAAACGGCTGCACATATAGACTGTGAAATATTATACATAACATGAACGTCTATTAAACCAAATATACCTTATCAAATCATTATCTTAGCCCAAAATGCCATAAACCACAAAATCAAACCATACCTATCAAATATATATGTACCATGGCCGAATATAGGTTAAAATAACTTACTACTCATCAACATTAACATGGCATCTTTAATAATCCAAATAGACCAAATTAATTTACAACCCAAAGAACATCATCTCAACTATATCCACCTCATTCGAACCAAATCAAAACGAATGCAAAACATATCAATATATCATGCTTATCCCAAATGCATCATATCTAGATATAATAGGCATTTTATCTGACCATATTTCATACATGATTAAACCATGGCCGAATTTCACATCCCTTAATATCATAATCAATCCCTTATATCAAAAACATAGGAATTAAACTTAATCAAAAGAAATAGCCATTTTCGCAAGGCTATTCATATATATACAAGGCCGAAAGTCATTAATCCAAACCTTAGTCTAACTTATACATGCCTTCGGTTCAAGACTAAGATTAAGTACCAAAAGGGGAGATAGTGTGGTTGACTTTTCCGACGATCCTCAGATGCCCGTAGCTTGATGGAAAATCTATAAAACAGAACAAAGAGCACACACGAAATAAGCTCACTAGCTTAGTAAGTCTTAAGCATTTACGAAACAACAGTCAAATATTCCAACATTTAGCACACATACATATATAAATATACCTATAAATCCAAGTAATTTAACAAATAATAATTTCAATATGGTCGTACAGTCGTCTCCGTAACTTATCATTTATTATTCCCTCATTGAAGGTATACAACCCTTCCAGCACTTTAAGCCTTAAGTATTCGCATATTACCTTATTAACAAGTATAACATATATCACAATTATATACGATTAATCATATATATATACAGATATGCATTTTCGATAACTTTCACTTTTGACATTTTTACCTTTGATCGAATTTCAAAGATATCACCAAGTTTATATTCAATATACATATCACACTTATTAATGAGTAATTCAAATGCACATATCATAAGACTCATTATCAAAAACTTTAACCATTCTATCACTTATGTAATTTGAAAGGAAAGATAATCACTTACCTTGTTCTTTGCATCTATAAACCTTTATTTTTTTTTTTACCCGAGCATTTTGTTTATCAAAGTATTTACATCCCACCTTGTAAAGAATTTATAACACATCACCGGCATTAAGCCTGCTAGACCCGAGGTCTAAACTTGATCACCGGCATTAAGCCTACTAGGCAATAAGCCTGATATACATCACTGGCACAAGGCCTGCTAGGCTCATAGCCCGAATACATCATCAGGCACAAGGCACGCTAGGCATTTAGCCCGATAAATAAATACACCGCACGACGAAGCTCGCTAGGCTTAAATCGATATAGATATGATCATCAATTCAACACTCATTTCATAACATCAACAATGCAAACAACTCATATAGATCATGTTACCTTCACATACCAACCAAAACATATTTATACACTTTTCGTTTTACAAAGTAAATTCAATTCAATACCATACTTCTACATTCGACTATTATCTATAATTATACTTTAAATATTCAAGTTTCATCATTTATCATAGTCAGTAAATAAATCTTTAACGATATTTTTTAAGGACTTACCTCGTTTGTCGATAGGACGTGTAAATCGGCTATTCGAGATCCTTCGTCTTTCCCGATCCAATTCCGCTTTTCTTTGCTCTTGATCTAAAACACATTAAATTCAGCTCATTCAAGTACATTTCAATTCAATTTAGTCCCAAATCACATAATTAGACAAATTACCATATTACCCCAATATTTCACTACCTTGCAATTTAGTCCTATTTTGCTTAACAAGCCAAAATACACCAAATTAGCTAATACTATACAAGGGCCGAATGTTCCTAGGGACTTTACAAGCCCTCACATTTCATTTATTTTGCAAATAGGCCCCTCTAAAATTTTATTTTTGCAATTTAGCCCAAAATACTAAAATTCACTAAAATTTCTAATACAAAACATATCAATCCTTAACATATCTTTAATTTAAAAATCATCAAAATCAAAACCTCAAGAATTCATCAATGGCCGAATCATATAAACACACTAATCTTAGAAATTCTAGCATGGGTCGGAGTAATATACTAAGCAACGATCTCAAAAACGTAAAAATTAACAAAAACGAGAGCTAGATTTCATACCTAAATAAGCTTGAATAAGGCGAATGCTTCAAAGATTTTCTCCTTTTGTTTCTCTTTTAGTTTCGGCAAAATAAGCATGTAAATGGCTTTATTTTATGAATTGTTTAACTATTATTAACATAATTTAATAATTACCATTTTAACCTTATGATATAAAATATTAAACATTATAAATTAAGGCTAGTTATGTACTTGGCCGGCCACTTACTATAGAAATGGGCAATTTGCCCCTTTAAGACTTCAATTTAAAAAGCCACTATCACATTAGGACTTTTCACTATAATTTGCAACTTTTGTACTTTACGCGATTAAGTCCTTTTTATCAAATTAAGCACTTAAACGATAAAATTTTTCTACGAAACTTTCACACACATTAATACACATATAATAAACACAAAATATAATATTTAAAAATTTATCAGACTCGGATTCGTGGTCCCGAAACCACCGTTCCGATTAGGGTCAAATTCGGTCTGTTACATTTATAATGCTTTTCCAAAGACTATATTTGTAGAGATCAGAAAAGTCTATATTTGTAGAGATCTATTAGAGTCTTAAGTATATCAAATTTATCTTGATTTTGATGGACATCCTCTTAATAATAAAATATTCATTACATTCCCTCTTGGATATCCATTGGTAGATAATGTGCCTCATTAAAATTTTACTAAGATAAAAACCTGTGGGGAAAGAATTCCTAGTGGAGGAAAGGAGGAGACGAGTACACATATCTATGATATGCATAACATGCTGCCTTATTGAAAATCTTACCAAGAAAATCCAATGACATAACCTCAATTAAGGGAAAAATAGTACAACACCTATTTAATCCCTCTCATGACAACATCATATGATATCTGTAACACCTCTAACTTGTATCCATCACCGGAATAGGGTTACAGAGTATTACCGGACAAACAGAATATTAAACCATTCAAATCATATATTAATACAAACATAATCAAATTTCACTCAAATACATCCATAATGTCCCTTAATTGAGCCTTTGAGGCCCTAAAAATACTTTGAAAATAGTCTGGGACTAAATAAAAAACATTTGAAAATTTTTGGAAAAAGTTGAAAATTTTGAACTGCAGGGGTCACACAGCTGAGACACACGCCCGTGTCTCAGGCTGTGTGTACATTCAAAATAGGGACACATTGCCGTGTCCCAGCTTGTGTAACTCACTAACTTGGGTCACACGGCCAAGCCACACGCTTGTGTGCCAAGCCGTGTACCCTTCGAAATGACCTCACACGCCCGTATGCCAGGCCGTGTGCTAGGCCGTGTAACAGCCTGACCTGTATGCATTGAACCTACAGGGGACACATAGCCATGTCGCATGGCTGTGTGTCACACACGGCTGAGACACACGTCCGTGTCTCAGGTCGTGTGGCCTCAAAATGAACCTTAAAACACAAGTTTACCATTTCAAGATTTCTTAGACCTTAAGAAACTCAAATACCAATTAAAATACCAATCCAAAATGACAATAATCAAGCCATAAACATGTCAACCCAACCTAAAGAGTGTCTAACCAATGTACCCTCAATGGTACCACAATTATATAACATTTTCACAACAAAATAAATATCAATTCAATTCATCAACTCTTTCAAACAATACCCAATCAATATACCTAATAAAGTTACCACAATCACTACAATTCAAATACATATATATATCACACATACTAGCATCACAGTTATACCTCATTCTCATACCAATATGCAAGTTGGTTATATATACAAAATATCATTCATAATATTTACATAAGCCAAACATTGACCAAAACTGAACAAAAGCCTATACATGCTGTATAATCCGAATTAAATGTTTCAAAAACTATTGAGATCAACTGGATAGTGTAACTTGAGTGCGGATCCGATTGTCCAACCTTCTGAAAATCTACAATGACATTAAACAACACACATAAGCTTAATGAAGCTTAGTAAGTTCGAAGAGTTAAACAAAAATCTTACCGAACTAACTATAATAAATCAAACAATAAAAATCATCCAGGAGAACTCCTTGTCATTCATAACTTCAATCGATAAATACATCCGTATTCAAATCAATACAAAAATAAATAACATGTCTTTCAAATTCATTAAATAAATCACCTTACCGAGATTTTCCATTCGAAGAATGACTTACGGGTAAGAGTACATCGTCAATAGAAGCTCATAAGCGCTGGTCCTCCCGAATACGCCAACGGAAGCTCGAAAGCTGAACAGAAGCTCGTAAGAGCTAATCCACCCGAATCACACCAAACAGAAAGTATAACACGAGAGTTCGCAACAAATGCTGAACCTTGGTTTACTTGGGTAAGATGTCGATATCTCCCACCAATACCATCTCCACTCCAAACCCCCGTCATATACCAAATCACGAATGTACTCAAATCCCACGTTCAATTCAAACTAAATATCCAATTCGATATTATAATTCAATCAATAATTTATTTCCAACAATAGAATTTATACATAATATCAATCACCAATTATTAAAAATGTTAAATTTTAACCGTACGAACTTACCTGGATTGAATTGTAGTAATTGCAAAAGTTCAGGGACTATTCTGCTATTTTTCCTTTTCCACGAGTATCTACAGGATCTTGATCTAAAATATAAAATTACTCATTTATCAGCATATATTTCATTTCCAATCCATTTTACAATTAATACCCTTTTATTTTTTTGAATTTGCACAATTACCCCAAACTTTTACAATTTTTGCAATTTAATCCATTAATTAGTTAATTCATCAAATTAACTAATTTTCTCAAATCAATAATTTATCCAAAAATTCTAGGCGCTCAAACAGCCCCTAATAAACATCAAATTCACTATCCAACCCTAATATTTTGACATTTCCATAATTTAATCCTAAAAATCAAAATTTAACAAAAATCACTTTACAAAATTATCACACAACACAATCAAAGCTCCAAATACATGATATTCATAAAAAAAAAAAATCTAATATTCAACAATGGAAACTTCTAAAATTTTTAACAGAATCAGAAACGAAGGTATGGGCTAGCTAGACCTAGTTGCAACGATCTCAAAAACATAAAAATTACAAGCAAGGGGTAATAATTAAACTCACATGCAAGCTTCTATGCTCAACCGATTCTCCAAAGCTACTTCTATGGTGTTTCGGTTGTAACAGCCTGGTTTAGACCCTAGTCAGAATAGTGGTTTCGAGACCACAAATCTGAGGTCAAAATAATATTTTAATATTATTTTCTGTGTTTACAATATGTGATTAGCCTGTGTGAAGTTTCTGTGTGAAGATTTTATCGATTGTGTGTTTAATTTGCAAAAAGGACTTAATCGCATAAAGTGTAAAATGCTGTGTGCTGATTGTTCAAGTGTTTATTTGTCATGGATTTTTAAATGAGGGGTCCTTAAGTTGTTAATAAACCATTTGGTAGTAAATGGATGATAATGGCGTGGCATTGGTTGTTATTATCAATGTTCATTAAGGGCAAATTGGTAAATGGTGCGTTGATGTATAATAAAATAAAACAAAAACAAAAATTTGTGCTCATCTTTGTTGTTTTCACAGAAAATAAGAACCAAAGAAGAGAGTTTGAAGCTTTGATATTTTCGGCTAGGGCTTAGCTTGATTGAGGTAAGTTTTTGACTCGGTTTTTGATAATTTCTACGTTTTCGTGATCGTTGCTTTATGCTTTAGCCAACCCATGCTTTAATTTTAGAATTTGATGGTGATTTTGAGATATGCCATTGATGAATGTTTGAGCTTTGTGATAGTTGTTGATGAAATATGAAAGCTTGGTGTTGGATTAACATATTTTGTCTTTGAATTTTTGGTGAATTTGAGTAAATTGGTCCAAATTAAGAAAAGTGTAAATTGGAGGACTAAAATATGAAATAAATGAAATATATGAGCCTGTATGAAACACCCCAAACCCGGCCCACGAGCTTTGACCGGATCTGGTATGTTCCTCAAGAAAATCGGTTTCAAATTCTTTTGTTACTTAGAGAAAACTTGTGCGATTAAAAAAAATATTGTTTGGGTTGGGCTTGTGTTGAAACAGACTCGATTTTATTTTTGGAAACCCCTTTTTAATATAAAACAATTAGGATTTAGTTTAAAGAAATTTTTACTTAAACTTTAATAAATAAGGTTCCTAAACATAATAAATAATAATAAATGTAAAATGATTCAACTATGGCCTTATGGCCTTATTACAACAAATAATTTCCAAATAATTCAAGTACTTAAAAAAAAACTAATAGTTCCATAAAAATAAAGACTTCATGTTGAGCATAGCCACCACAAGTTCTGCAGTCCCGGTCCATCATCTTTGCTCAAGACCAAACATGGTCCCACAACGGGGTGAGTCAAAGCAGACTCAATGTGTACACGACACTAAATCATAATAGAATTAGGCATACAAGAGTTACACATTCAGAACAATGAATACAAGTTATGATGCATTCCCAAACCCAAACCTAATTGTCCATCCGCTACACACCCCCGTACCTGCCAGTTACACCGTGAGGACTATTAAGTCGACCCTCCTTCCACTACACACCAAATTGCGGTCTTAGGTCACCGCATTCGTGGTCTTAGGTCCACCCGTTCAGATTACTGTGGTCTTAGGTCACCACTTTTAGATTATTGTGGTCTTAGGTCACCACATTCACTTCCCCTTTCAAACAAACCCATATGCCCCATATAATAATATGTATAAATATGCCAGAGTTCACATTCTTATCATATTCTCATGTTACTAATAACATTTTTCATATTCCTAGTAGGAGTAGGAAACGTACCTGAGTACTTTGTACCACATTATGGTACCTTAGCCATATTCACATTCTTAATATCACATATATTAATTAAACATAGCCATAAAACATATTATGAAATAGTGTGGGGTACACACCTAATTCGCTTAAAATTTCCTTGAGATCCCGAAAAGCTTGATCTAATGCTTAGATCCTTAATCCCTACATTGATTTATCACTTATTACCTTAATAAAAAGCCATTCGGCCAAAATTCCAAATCCTAGTAGGATTAGTATTCTTACCTTATTGCCGATTGGAACACCAACAAATCCCGAAACTGTTCCTTGTTTCCCTAGGAATGTCGAAATCCCTAAAACCTTACATTAGACTTAATCTTAATCATCGAAACATAAATCAAGGCCTTTGACCGAATATTCACATGTCTTACCTTAATCTTAGAAATCTCGAATACTCCTCCTTTTAGGACTACTCTGATAATCCCGAAAGATCCTTCCATATTCGGCAACTATAATATGTATGGGGTTAGATTATCTCTCGGCTAATCTAAAAGAAAAGAATGGAAATCAAACTTGTTCTTACCTTTGAAGAAATCAACAGCACCTATGCTTGAAGCCCTTCCAAGATTCGGCTTTTGAATGGATTGGTAAGAAGAAATAGGAAGAAAAGAAAACTTGAGAATTTTGACAATGGTGGACTATAGATTCGGCTTGACAAAAGAAAAAGAGAAGAGAAGAGAAGATAGCACTCAGAAATTCGACAGAGAGAAGAGGAGGAAGAAAAATTGATGAGTAGCCCTATTTTCTTCCTTTTATAGCCGAAACTACTACTCAGAATCCCTTACTTGGCCACCACTCTTCTTTATTTGATAACTTATTCTCCTTAATAATAATAATAATCCTTCTATTATCTCTTCTTTTATCCATTAAAAATAAAAGGAATTAATCCACAATTATCTCTTGAAAATAATTTAAAATAAATCTACTATTTATCCTCTTATTAGCCAAAATTTAAAGAGAATAAAACTCTTCCTTTCTAGAAAGCTTGTGTCGTCCACCTCTGGCTTCTGGAAGCAAAAATAAAACTTCTTTTATTTGCTTCCCAAGTGACTCGAACTCAGGCCCAACACCTTTGCATGTGGCGCCATTTCCAGAGACCCTAAGTGGCATCTCCAGGCCACTTTTCCAAGCCTATTTGTGTGTCAAATTTCACAAACTTTTTCTTTTAAGGCCACCTTGCCTTTATTCACTGCTTTAAAACTTAAAACTCGACATTTCTAAGTCATTTCTAAGTTTCCAAAAATTTTCGTTCGGCTCTGTAAACTTGACATTTTCTTACATTTCCAAGTTTCCAGAAATGTTCACTTTCCCCCTTTGAATCATTTCCTTACATTTCCAAGTTTCCAGAAATGTTCACTTTCCTCTTTTGAATCATTTCTAGATCATGTCCATACATTTTCAGGTTTCCAAAAATGTTCATTTCCAAATCATTTCCATTCATTTCCGGGTTTCCAAAAATGTTCAAAATTTATTCTTAGTACATAAAACATGTCACTTCGTACAATTAAACCGAAAGTGCATAGGCCCTTTTCAGGAGGTTACACTGTATGAGCATAGTAAAAATTTGGCTAAGCATATGTGAATGGAAATTTTGTGTATTTTGTGGTTTGATGAATTAGGGACTAAAGTGTCAAAATATGAAAATATGAGGGCTATTTTGTAAAATGCCCTAAAATATTTGTATGGAGTAAATTGAATGAAATGGTGATTGAATGAGTTGAATTTGAATGTGTATAGACCAAGAAAGGAGAAGTTCGGATCGAGATCGAGGCAAAGACAAAGTGCTCGATTAATCGACCGTATCGATATTTCGACGTCCGAGGTAAGTTCAAACATAATACGTGTATTTAGCTATGTTTAATGCTTGTAATGCATGGTATGGTATTATTGAATTATGAATGCTACGTGAAAGCTCAATGTTATGTGGCACTTAGTGTGCGTATACAGAGATGTGACCGAGATGATTAGCACTGTGTGTGCGAAATAATATAAGCTTTGGCTTTGTAGTTGACACTTTGTGTGCGATACCGATTTAAAATTAGTTTGATATAGATGCACTAAGTGTGCGATGTTAAGTATGCTTCGGCTAATGATTTGGACACTAAGTGTGTGAATGAATTGAAGAAGTGACGAAAGTTGTTCGAGATGAAACAGTGAGTATTGAGTAGCATAAGTGATCGAAAACTAAGTATTGGCTAAGGTACGTTCAGAACCTATGTGGTTGATGGAATTATGAATGAGTTATGAAAGGTTAATTGAATATATTAGTTTTGGATTGTAAGGTACATGTGATTATGGTTATTCTATGTGATGGTTTGTTTTAGATATAGTGTTTTGGTATTTATGAGTATGTTATGTTATGAACTTACTAAGCTTTTGAAAGCTTACAGTGTGATTGTTTTTTTTTGTTTTACAGTGTCAGCAAAGCTAGCTCAGATTAGGGAATCGTCAGCATCTCAATCACACTATCGGAAATCTATTTTGGTATTTTTGGAAAGATGTACATAGTTAAAATATGGCATGTATAGGCTAGTTGTTGTGAAACATAATTGAGATGTATGAATAGCCATGAGATGTGGCTAGATATATGTTGGCTATAAACATGAAGGGATTTGGTATTTGATGCATATTATGGTATGGCTTGTTGGTAATGAGAATGTCTTATGATTGGTAAACTTAGTGATGGTTTGACGCTAGTATGATCTGGTGAATTTGGAGATGAATCATGTTTGGTATTGAATGTGTTCAAATGGTGCAATTTAGTTTATAAGTTGATGTGATTAGAAATGAGTTTGTATGAAATGTTATGTTGATCACTTGACATGAAATTGGTTGCCAAATTGTGTGTGGGATTACGCTTAAATGTGCTTGTAGGTTTGACCCTTGTGTGGGTGGCAAATTGGCCTTGCAAATGGCCTGTTTTACCTACATGGTCATGGCAACGGGCATGCCTAGTGACTGTGGGGTAAAGCCAGTATATAGCCTAAGAGTACACGGCCTTAGCATATGGGCGTGCCTTGTGGCCATGTGAAGAAGTCAGAATACATGCTCTATTTAGACACGGCCTGGAGACATGGGTGTGTCTGATAGCCGTGTGAGGGACACGGCTTGGCTGCACGGGCGTGTGACCTTAATAGTGTTGATGAATGTTTGAAACTCTGAAACTTTTGTAAGTGTTCGGTTTAGTCCCGACCCCTTTCTAGCATGGGTTAAAGGTCTCATGGGTCTTAATAAGGGACTATTTGATTATGTTTTGATATGCTTTGATGGTGATTGACTTGGTGTCGTAAATTGGATGTGAAATGATTCGATTGTTCGGTAATGCCTCTTAACCCTATTCCGACGACAATTTCGGGTTAGGGGTGTTACATCGGTAATGGCATAAGAAGAAATGAAGAAGAAAAACTTATTTATTCTAATTTGTTTTATTTAATTTCTATTTATTTACAAATATGCCATTAAAATCTATTAATCTATCATTTTAATTTCTCTTGCCGTTCAACACTATCCATTAGGGACTAATTATTATATTTATCCCTCCTCATGTAATTACTAAGCTATTTAATCATTTAATTAAACTAATTAATAACTTTTGCACCTTTTTCAATTTAGTCCTTTTTATTTAATTAACTATCTAAACGTTAATATTTCTAAACCAAATTTTAATACAGATTTAATAAATCTATAAATATTCTAAAAATAATAATTACGAGTCGACACGATGAAAATTTGTAGTCCCAAAACCACTGTTCCTTCACCACTGAAAATCGGGCTATTACGATATCTCAAATTTTACATATTTAATCTTGAATGCTAGCTTTTCAAATGGTCATTTGAATGTAATTTCTAAGCATTTATATCACCGTTCTTTTGAAAGTAATGAGTGAGGAAAATTTTTGGGGAAATACATTTTGATCTCTTGAGGAGTTTCAACAATAATCATAGTAAACTTTGATCATGATCCTTCTATAAAAATACAAATAGGTATTTTGAATTACTTTATAATCTTACTTTAACTACTATTCACTGAGTCAAATTTACCACATATTGAATAATTTTCCAGGAATTTCTATATGCTTCTATCATTTTAAATCCATCAAGGATTTTAATATAAACTTCCACTATATAGTGATTCATATAAAAGGTTGTAACAACCATTAGACGTATGTGAAATCTTTCATGAACTGCTAGACTAAAATATCTAAAGGTTATTGCATTCACCACAAAAGAATATTATACGTTTCATAATCAATGCTAGAACTTAGTGAAAAACTTTATTTTTCTTATTTCGTTTTCACAAAACTACGCCTTCATACCTTTAGACGTTTGGACTACTGGTCCAAAAACTTTACGAATTTAATTCTACTTGAATTGCGTCTTTCCATTTTGGCCATTTTATTTCATGTCTATATTCTTGACAAATTTACTCAAGATCCTTATTTTCTTTCATTATTTCACCAATAATATTGCAAGCAAAATCATTGTCGACAAGTTTTCATTTTGGTTCCATTTTTTCTCTTACTGATATAACTTATCGAGATCTCTTTATTTTCATTATTTCCGTCGTCAATTTCAAGTACCTAAATCCTTTTGGAGTTTTAATAATTGGTTATGTCTTGGATCTCTTCTGGAGTACATGCCTCTATTATATGACCATCTTGATTCATTATTTTCTTTTATAGGAATTTTCATCTTTGGAACTAATCGATCTACCATGTTTTATGCATGCATTACTTTCAATTTCTAATAGATTGTCCTACTGAGACTTTGATTCAAATAGAAACATTAGCTAACATATAACATTTGGTTTGTAACACCCCAAACCCGGCTTAGAAGTTAGGCCCGAATCTGGCGTGCCACATTGATGTATTTTTCGAAAACCAAGTTTTCATTGAAAACCCTTCTTAATTAAAACTTGAGTAAAATCCCAGTTACGTTGGTTTATTATTATTTCCTGATGTTTATAAAAACAAATTATTACCATAAATACCTCGTTTGTTGCGGAAGCTTAATTTAAGAATAATTGAGTTACGAAAAGGTGATGTTTTGAAAACAATTTTGTTTAGGAAAGTCGCGATCTACTTTTAACTGTTATAAAACATCATAGATTAATATCCCAAGTAAAAACCAGAAATTAAAACTGACCTTATTAAAACCCAATAAGAAAGTGGTTTTAGTAAGGTAAAATAAAAACTGAAATTAAAAGCTGCTCGTAGTGTGGCCACCTCAGGAAGTCCTCCAAGTCGTCGAGCTAACTGCGAGGATTACCTGAAAAATTAAAAACAAAAGGGGTAAGTTTACGAAAACTCAGTGTGTACAACCCTCATTGGTAAAAACATGCATCACAAAAATCTGGGCCTAATCCCATTACAATCATCAATGTGGGCCCAAGCCCAACACAGTAGCGGTGGCATTTGGGCCTTAGCCCATAATAGCCTCAGTTGGGCCTTAACCCATGTCAAATGTCACATATCATATTTATCTGGGCCTAAGCCCATCTCAATATTAAAATCCATATATGCAATGCATTAATGCCCATACTAACCCTGCACTCCGTCTCCTGTCCAACCCTGCACTCCTGTCGGGATTTAATCGACCCACCCATCCCTACACTCCTTATGTAGCACCGGTTGCGGCACTAACCAATGTTGCAGCAGAGCTGCCAATCACATAATCGTCATAAAGCCATAGGTGGATCCACAGTCGTCATGCCTACAGGGGTATTTTGATCAATTTACCCTCCAGGGATATTTCGATCAATTTACCCTCTAGGGGTATTTCGGTCATTTTACCCTACAGGGGTATTTCGGTCAATTTACCCTACAGTTGTATTTTAGTCAATTTACCCTACAAGGGTATTTCAATCAATTTACCCTACAGGGGTATTTCGGTTATTTAACAACCTTCCCAAAGGTCTACAGTCGCTTCGAGCGATGCAAATAACATATATCATCAAAACGGTGTATTTAGGCCCAAAGCCCAATACTCGGCCCAGGTGGACCCACACTCTCGTGTGGCCCATCCGGCCCATTTCCAATCACGACTATGTGAATGTTATAGCCCAGTTCAATTTCTGCCACTTTTCGTAAATTAATCCGTGTGGGGCCCACGAGCCCATTAGGCCCACACGGCCCATATCGGTCCAACGAGGCCCATAACGACCTAAGCCCATGAGAACTGTAACACCCCAAACCCAGCCCAAACACTACAACCGGATCTGGTATGTCACTTGAGTGATTTTGCAAAACATGTCGCATTTTGGAAAATGATTTCTAGGTTTAATCATTAATACCGAAAACTTAATAATTTATTAAGTCATATAAGATATAAAGTTATAAATTGCCTTGGCGAATTTTAATTAAAATCCAAAAATCTTGTACATATCTTAGCTTAATTTTAATCATAAAAATTAAAATGTCTAATAATTGAACCCAACTTAAACCCAAAAACATAAATAATAGTCTAGTGGCCCATGGCCTTATTACAACGAGGTTTAAAACTCACTAAACAAAAATATATAATAAAATACTAAAGTCTTTTTGCTGAATCCAAATACTCTCTCGCATGGCCACCTTGTGCTTCTCTCCAGCCCGGTCCGTTGCACTAGGTGCTACCTGAAAATGTTAAATTAAAAGGGTGAGTCGCGAGACTCGGTGTGCAACCCTCGTGCACCATCGGTGGGCCTTAGCCCACAGATCAGAATATAGAACATAATATAAAAGATAACATACATAAAAACCCAACCCAATCCTAGGTTTCCATCCGCTACACGCCACCCTTTACCCGCGACCACACCATTGGGGATTTCTACAACCAACCCACACCGCTACACGCCATTGATGGCGATCATGTCGCTCATCGTCAAAGTTGTGACAGAGTCACCAGGCTGAAATGGCAAAAGCCACCAGAAACAGAGTTGTGACAGAGTCACCAGGCTGAAATGGCATAAGCCACCAGAAATAGAGTTGTGACAGAGTCACTAGGCTGAAATGGCATAAGCCACCAGAACAGATGACTTCCCCTTTTTATCAATCACCCAACCCCGAGCATACATAGAAATCGTCATGCAAAACATATCTTTTTAACAGAAACATTCACTGAAGAATGGCAGAAAACACTAACCTGATATTTAGCCTCTACCCTTCTCGGGTTTTCAAACGTTATGTCGGGATTTTGGCATTTAACAGAGTATAGCAGATTTATACTTATATATATATATATACATAATAGCATTCAATCTAATGGTGTGAGAAGTTACACACCTGATTAATGTCGATACCCTTGCTAGACCGATTTACAACTTTACTCAAAAAGCTGGAAAGATGTGAAAATAGGGCCTCTCCTATATTCGGCCAAGGGTTAGTAAATCCCGAATTTACACGTTGAAACTAGTAGATCTTCTTACCTTGAAATCTCGAAAGTAACACGATTCGAGTGCTACCGATCTATAACTTAGAGATCTATGTGATTGACTCCACTAAAGTTCCCTTCAGATTTCGGCACAAGTAGGCATCACAGAGGCAATTCGGCAATCACAGGAGATGAGATCTAGGGATTTCGGATTTTAGGAAAATCCCGAAAAAAGTATGAACAAGAGAAGGCTGATGTGTCTTTGGCTTTTAAAATACTTGAGTGAAGAGTTTCAGTTTCTGACGGAAAAGAGAAGAAGAAAAGAAAACAAGGAAGAGACTTGAAGATTTCGGCTAGGAAGAAAAAGAATGGAAAGAGTTTCGGCTTTTGAATCAAAGTGAAGATGAGGGATTAGGCTTAGAGATTTTGGCTTTTGCAGAGAATGAAGAAGAAGATGGAACTTTAGGAGTTTTGGGCTTTTACTCAGAGAAGAAGAGAAAAGAATGAGAGAAAAACCCAAATGCCGAAATAGAAGAGATATTCCCCGTATTTATAGAAATTTTGGCACTTACCTAACCTTGCAGATAAATCCTATCTTTTCTCCTTTATCTTAATCTACTAGCTCATCAAAAAGAGACTTAATTATCTTTAACTCCTCCCTCCTTTATCAGCATATTATCCACATATTTTAATCATTAAAATCCCTAAATTTTAGCCTTTATCTGCTTCTTATCCACATAAAATAAAGTCCTAAATAATAGCCTTTATCTACTTATTATCCACATATTTTAAACATTAAAACCCCTAAATTTTAGCCTTGTTGCCATCCACTCCACCTAATCCTAATGCCCAAAATTTAGCTAACTTAAATTAAAAGAATAGGGCTCTATGAAACTTGAATTTTGGGCCCCTGATTCCTTGTGTGTGGCGTCACCCCTTGCTCCCTTTAAAGTGCCGAAAATGGCCCAGAGACATGGGCTCCTTGCGGCCAAAACTTGGGCCCCTTTAATTGTTAATGACACCACCTTCTAATTCCCTTGCAGTGCCACCTTTTGTTGGGCCACAAGCCCACGTTGGTATTTTAAACACAATCACCACCTTTTAACTCTATAATGCCTCATCAGAAAATTTAACCAAGGCCTTTGCCTAATCCTGAGCCCAATTTGGACCCCTATCACTTAAATTAACATATTAAACATATTCACCCATTAAACGCATAGGCCCAAAAATTTAGGATGTTACAAGAATGCTCATGGTGGTCTCAACCATCTTACACCCATATTCGTGGGCTCGGTCCACCATACGTGTGATCGCACGCTCGTGTGGCATCATTCGCCGGTATTTCAGCTTTTTGGCATTTGCTGATCTACTTGGGGTGGTGTGTGTGTGAGTAAACACCTGTTGCAAAGAGCACTATGAATACCTAGCGCCACTCCTCAATCGAACTAGATTTCCTAAGTCCTCCCCAACCGTTAGCGACTATTAAAACTCTTGTCGAATTCTGCGTTAAATGAACCTTATTAAAAGAGATTATAACTATATAGTTAAAACCACACTTGGCAGTTAACAGAGCCATCAGGATATTCGACCTCTAACCAAAACAAGGCAAGAACACTTACTTTGGTCAAAAACCCAAGAGTAGTATGTCGATTGCTTCACGTAACTTGCCCCTCTATCAAACCTCGAGCAACCCTAGGTACCAACCACCATCAGACTAAGAGAAAAAGGGGAAGATTAGGTAGAAAGGAAGGGAATAATACCAGTAACGAAACTAAATAAAAAGAATCACTATCACTTACCGTCGATCTCAGCAAACAGAGAAGAAAAAAATCGCAACTTTATGAAGGGAGAAAGAAATAAGAACAGATTCAGCAAAAGTTGATAGTGAAAGAGTAGATGAAACACCCCATACCCGACCCACGAGCCTGGACCGGATCTGGTATGTTCCTCGAAGTAAACCGGTTAAAAATTCTTTTATTACTTTGGAAATCTGTGTGTTTTGAAGATAATTTGCTGGTGGGTTGGGCTCGAGTTGAAAACAAGTTTATTTCATTATTAATTTCCTTTACTTTAGGTGACAAAACGTTTAGGCTTTGTTTTAAAATAAATCTACTTAAACTTCACTTGATAAAAATTCGTACATAGTAATTAAAAGAAAAATTAAAGTAATTCAACTATGGCCTTATTACATCAAATAAATCCCAAAATTAAAACCAAAGTACTTAAAATAAAAAGTCCACATAATAATTTCCTTCTTTGAGCATGGCCACCCCTAAGCTTCCAGGCAGGTCCATTCATTACCGATCATCACTGAAAAATGTTCCCACAATGGGGTGAGTCAACAGACTCAATGTGTAACACAGCACTAAGTCTTAACAAATTTAGGTATTTCATATCATACATATTCATATATCATTAAATTAAAATGATGCAACCCGAACCCAAACCTAGATGCCATCCGCTACACATCACCCGTACCAACCTGCACACCGTGGGGACTACTAAGTCAACCCTCCATCTGCACACGTGCTCATCGCCCTTATAAATATTCGTGGCATAGCCACCAGATTAAATAATTGTGACCGAAGTCACCACATTCAGATATCGTGGTCTTAGGTTACCACATTCAGATGTCGTGGTCTTAGGTCACCATATTCAGATATCGTGGTCTTAGGTCACCACATTCAGATATCGTGGTCTTAGGTCACCACATTCACTTCCCCTTTTCATATAACCCATATGCCCCATATCATACATATTATGCATTAGCATGCCTAATTTCACATTCTTATCATTGTTCACATATGAGTCATAACATATATTCATATTCCTAGTAGGAGTAGGAAACGTAACTGAGTACTTTTGTACCATTACATGGTACCTTAGCCATATTCACATTCTTATAAACATACACATATTAAATATTGCCATAAATCTTATTAAGAGTTAGTGTGGGGTACACACCTGATATACTTAGCAATTCACTTCAAATCCCGAAAATCCGATCTCACTGCTTTAGATCTTTAATGCCTATATTCGGCCAACACTAGGAATATTTAATAAAAAGCCATTTGGCCATAAATCCAAATCCTATTAGGATTGTTGTAACTCAAAACTTACCTTGGTGCCGATTGATGTCTAATCAAATGCCGGAAATTTGTATCCTTCTTTCTTGAAATCGGCAATCACTAGATTACTTGAATAGATTAGTTTCGGCTTTTGAATGATTAATGAACACATATATTTACCAAACATGGCATTGGCCGAATGCTATAGACACTTACCTTGTGGATTTTAAATCCCGAAACTCACCGAATAACTAGGGAACACGCGGCCTATGGTGTACCTTCGGGAAAAGAACTTCTCCTTCCTTGTAGTCGACACTTAGTAAATCCCAAAAGATCTCTTCAAAGTTTCGCCAACAAGATATTAATGGGGTTAGTCCTAGATTTCGGCAAATCTTAAAAGAAAAAAGGATGAAATCGAATGAGATCTTACCCTTACTTTAGAAATCGGCAATCCTTGCTTGAACCTTTAACAATATTCGGCTATGTAGGCTAGAAGGATCTTGATTTCGGCTTTTTGATTGGTATAAAGAAAGAAAAGAGAAAGAAGAATAAAGATGGAGGATTCGGCTAGAGCACAAGGTATTTCGGCTTGGCAAAAATAAAAGAGAAGAGAGGAGTTATTTGCTAGAGAGAATTCAGCAGAGAGAGTTGAAAGAAAGAATGAATGGCCCTCTTTTCCTTTAGTAGCCGAAATTACTAACTTAGAATCCCTTACTTGGCCATCACTCTTCTATTTTGATAGCTTTATCTCTTTAATTATCACCTAAAATAAAAGATAATTCAGCAACTATCCTTACTTAGCCGAAATTATTAAACTCAAAGTCCCTTACTTGGCCATCACTTCTCCCTTATTTTCCTAATTAAAGAATAATTCCTCATTTATCATCTTTTATCCTTAAATAAAATAAAAGGGATAAAACTCCTAAAATTTAGCCATGTGTCGTCGTCCCTATTCCCTCTTATTGACGCCACTTAGCAAAAAAATAAAGGCTTTAAAATTTTGCTCTCCACGCGACTCGAACACAAGTCCTTCCCCCTAGCATGTGGCGTCATTTCCAGAGCTCTAAGTGGTGCCTCTAAGCCACTTTTCCAAGCTCATTTGTGTGTCATGTTTTGCATACAATTCCTCTTAAGACCACCTTGCTTCCTGTTCCCCTTTTAAACTTTAAACTTATCATTTCTAAAGCATTTCCTTACATTTCCAAGACATTTCCTTACATTTCCAAGACATTTCCTTACATTTCCAAGACAAGACATTTCCTTACATTTCCAAGACATTTCCTTACATTTCCAAGATAAGACATTTCCTTACATTTCCAAGTCATTTCCTTACATTTCCAAGACAAGACATTTCCTTACATTTCCAAGTTATTTCCTTACATTTCCAAGATTCTAAAAATGCACACATCACATCCATAACACATAAGACATACTAATGCATAGGCTATAATCCAGGATGTTACAGTAGAGGTATTTGGCTTCTGCACTCCTTACGACCAAAAGAAACAAGCGTTGGGGAAAAAGGTAGTTCGACTCAGAAGAGGATAGAATAGAAAATTCGGCTATCATTGAAAGAAAAAGGAAAATTGAAAGAGACTCAATAGGGGATAATCGGCCAAGCACAAGATGTAGAAGAGAAGGATTGGTCGAGTCAAAAGAACTGAGAGAGAGGATAGAGAGAATTCGGCTATGAAGAAAATGAAGTGAAATAGAGCAAAAAGAATGCACGAGAGATCACTTTTAGTGCAGTATTGGCAACATCGAGAAAAGAGAAAAGTAGCTAAAAGAAAAGAGAAACAACACTCAAAAAACTCGAAATATGCACCAGATTCCCCCATTTGGCCGAATTTCTTGAGTGCCACAAATCCCATTCGGCACCAACTCTTCTTCAACCACAAATCTCCTTGATTTCCTCCCTTTATCTCTCTATGATCTTCTCCTTAATTCACTCATTTGACCCATTCAAACTCTCCAACACAGAGTTTAAATCTAACACAAACTCTTGCCCACACATGAGTAAAATAAATAATCCCATTTGCGTGCAGTGAGACTTGAACCTCTGTCCTCCTTGCCATATCTGTGACGCCACAACCACTCCACCACAGGCTCTCTTGTGTCTCTTTTTAACCATAATTATTTAAAAGGCTTAATACTAAGAGTCAGGATTCCTCTAATGCTAAAAATAAAAAATTTCCAAATGACATGGCTTGAACCCAGGACTTCATAGAAGCCCCCTAACCTTCCAAAATCACTCACCTAACTGATCCAACATGCATTTGTGCCATTTCCTTGTTCTAAAAACTTTTAAACGCTCCCATGCCTAAGGCCCAATAGGCCCAATTCTACTAGGCCCAAATTTAGGGTGTTACAATTCTACCCCCTTAAAGAAATTTCATCCTCGAAATTTCCAACTATGTAATAGCCGCACAACACAGGTTACACCACTACGCTTTTGCTGCGCACTCTAGTCCTAATTGCAAATTAGGTAAATAGCACACTATGGGTAAAGTACGTACCAGTATTCGCATCTGGAGCGTCTCCATCCTCTCAGCGATGTGCTGCATAAACCAAAGTTGGCTGCCTCACCTCCCCAAGACTAGCACCTCTACCTGGAGCTTCACGTCCTAAACTGTTTCCACCCCTGGCTTGCCCATGGCCTCTAGGTGGCTGTTGACCACCCCTCAGTGATTGTACATTAACCCTACCAAAGGCCTGTCTCTGATCCAGTCTTCTGGGACACTCTCCAGCACTCGCCCACATAACCTTTCCCACAAGTAACACAAGGTGGTAACCCAGTAGTAGCAAAGGGGGCCCAGCTCTGACTGGCCTATCCATTCTGGCCCTTCTCTTAAATCTCTAATCAGAATTGGAATGCTCAGAATCCCTCTTGTTTCTGTCCCTTTCTCTTTCCTGATTTAGGCGCTCAGAGCGCTTCACATCTTCAGCGATCATAGCTTTTTCTACTAATGCAGTAAAGTCTCACTCCCTCTGTGGAGCTATCAACACTCAGAGACTGTCCCTGAGGCCATTTTCAAATCGAACAAAATGTTCGTACCCCGTTGCCACAATTCATTGAGCATACTGGCTAAGTCGCAAAAAATGCTACCTCGTACTCAGCCACAGACTTGTCACCTTGAACCAGATTCAGAAATTCTTTCCTATGAGCTTCGACATAGCTAGCGCCCACACACTTTTCCTGAAATGTGGCCTTGAAGAATTCCCAGGTCAATCGATCAGAGGGGGTACCCTCTTTTACCGTGAGCCACCACTGGTAGGCTTCATCCCTCAGCAAGGACACGGTACCCTTCAACTTTTGTTCCACCGTACAGTCGAGGTCGTCCATAATTCTTTCGGTGGCCTCCAACCAGTACTCCACCACATTTGGGGCCACCCGAGAAACTCCCCTAAAGACCTCTGCTCCATTGGACCGGAGTCGTTTCGTAACCGACCCACGGCCCCCAATAACGGTATGAGGCCTAACAGACCCAGCAACTCTTTCCAAAATACGAAGTATTGCCTAGGACAGTGCGTCATCCCCAGCAGCTCGGTCGAACGACCCTGTCTCGGTTACAGGTGAAGCTGGAGCCTCTCTAGCTTCAGCATTGGGCATATGGCCTGATGCCTAAGATCCAGCCCTAGTACTTTCACGGCCTCTACCGTGACCTCTTGCACCCCTTCTAGCACTCATTATTGCTTCGCGTATTATCTGAATTAGAAATTTTATGAATTTAGCTCATAATTTCAATAATTAAACAAATGTTTTATGGAAGTAGTAGTTAAGATTTATTTTCACAGTCACAAGCTCACTACAGTTTTAGTCTCCTAGGGCTTCAGGTTTACTCTAACTAAGAGTCTCAATATAGTCTATCATCTAAAGTAAGCCCAGTAACTGTTGACAGTATAACAGTTTAAAATAAATTTCAGTATCAGGAAAACTTACTTGGTTCAACGTCGGAGACTCCGTGTGCCACACAAAAATCTTTCAAAACTATTTCAGAATCATTTGTAAAAATCTTTAAAATAAAAACTAAAGCCTATTTCACAGCCTGAGTTTTGCAACCAGGCTCTAATACTACTAAATATAACACCCCAAACCTGGCCTAGAAGTTAGGCCAGAATCTGACGTGCCACGTTGAAGTGTTTTTCGAAAACCAAGTTTTCATTGAAAACCCTTTTTAATTAAAACTTGAGTAAAATCCCAGTTACGTCGGTTTATTATTATTTCCTGATGTTTATAAAAAAATTTATTACCATAAAAATCTCGTTTGTTGCGGAGGCTTAATTTAAGAATAATTGAGTTACGAAAATGTGATATTTTGAAAACAGTTTTGTTTAGGAAAGTCGCGATCTACTTTTAACAGTTATAAGACATCATAGATAAATATCCCAAGTAAAAACCAGAAATTAAAAGTGGCCTTATTACAACCCAATAAGAAAGCAGTTTTAGTAAGGTAAAATTGAAATTGAAATTAAAAGCTGCTCGTAGTGTGGCCACCTCCGACTCCTCCAGTACGTCGAACCGCTTACTAAGGATTACTTGAAAAATTAAAAACAAAGGGGGTGAGTTTACAAAAACTTTAGTGTGTACAACCCTAATTGGTAAAAACATATATCACAACAATCCGGGCCTAAGCCCATTACAGTCATCAATGTGGGCCCAAGCCCAACACAGTGGCGGTGGTATTTGGGCCTTAGCCCATAATAGCCTCAGTTGGGCCTTAACCCATGTCAAATGTCACATATTATATTTATTTGGGCCTAAGTCCATCTCAATAGTAAAATTTATATATGCAATGTATTAATGCCCATACCAACCCTGTACTCCGTCTCCTATCCAACCCTGCATTCCTGTGGGGATTTAATCAACCCACCCATCCCTATACTCCTTATGTAGCACCGGTTGCGGCACTAACTAATGTTGTAGTAGAGCTGCCAATCACATAATTGACTTAAAGCCATCGATGGATCCACAGTCGTCAAGTGACCATGTGACCCTATCAGAACTTCCTCTGTATCAATAATCCCATCCCCCATACAGCGTAATATCACATGAATGCAGACATACCATAAATAGCATACAATAACAATCATATAACATGTAGGGGCATGTTGGTCATTTTTCCCTTCAGGGGCATATCGGTCAATTTACCCTATAAGGGTATTTCGATCAACTTACCCTCTAGGGGTATTTCAGTCATTTTACCCTATAAGGGTATTTCGGTCAATTTACCCTATAGGGGTATTTTAGTTAATTTACCCTACAGGGGTATTTTAGTCAATTTACTCTACAAGGGTATTTTGGTCATTTAACAACCTTCTTGAAGGTCTACAGTCGTTTCGAGCGACGTGGATAACATATATCATCAAAACGGTATATTTGGGCCCAAAGCCCAATATTCGGCCCAGGTGGACTGACACTATTGTGTGGCCCATTCGGCCCATTTCCAATCACGACTATGTGAACGTTATAGCCCATTTCAATTTCTGCCACTTTTCGTAAATTAGTCCATATGGGGCCCACGAGCCCATTGGGCCCACACGGCCCATAACGACCTAAGCCCATAAGAACGCTCATGGTGGCCTTAACCATCTTACGCCTGTATTCGTGGGCTCAGTCCACCATACGTGCGATCGCACGCTCGTGTGGCATCATTCACCGGTATTTCGGCATTTGCCAATCTACTTGGGGTGGTGTGTGTGTGAGTACACGCCTGCTACGAAGCGCACTACGAATCCTTAGTGCTTATTAAATCCCTAGCCGCACCTCAATCGAACTTGCTTTGCTAAGTCCTCCCTAACCGTTAGCGACTATTAAACCTCTTGTCGAATTCTGTGTTAAATGAACCTTATTAAAAGAGATTATAACTATATATTTAAAACCAAACTTGGCAGTTAACAGAGCCGTCAGAAATATTCGACCTCTAACCAAAGCAAGGGAAGAACACTTTGTTCAAGAACCCAAGAGTAGTATGTCGATTGCTTCAAGTCACTTGCCCCTCTATCAAACCTCGAGCAACCCTAGGTACCAACCACCATCAGACTAAGAGAAAAGCGGGAAGATTAGACAGAACGGAAGGGAATAATACTAGTAACAAAATTAAATAAAAAGAATCACTATCACTTACCCTCGATCTCGGTAAATAGAGAAGAAAAAAATCGCAACTTTATGAAGAGAGAAAGAAATGAGAACAAATTCGGCAAAAGTTGATAGCGAGAGAGTAGAGATATTCGGCTTCTGCACTTCTTACGACCAAAAGAAACAAGCGTTGGGGAAAAAAGTAGTTCGACTCTCTGGAAAAAAAATATTAAATGAAATTAAATATTAAATTCACTAAAAAAAATTATCTTTGGAAAAGTTAATTTGAATTCAAGTTACCTGATAGAGTCCTACTAAGAGTCTAATTTTTCCATTGCTCTACTACCGAAGAACCACCGCCGCTGACCATCCGTCGGTCGCCAGGTCTTCGCTTTTGTAGTTGTCATTCCTGACAATACCATTGTCGGTGTCACTTCTCCCTGAAACCCTGAACCATCATCGTTTTGCCTGACAGAGCTTGGTTGGTTCGACTTCTGCCGGTTCAGTTTAGGCCAGTGACGACCCAACCAGTCTGGTCTAGCCACCCGTTGGACTGTCGGTCCAATTTCATACACAGGGCCCAGTTCAACCTGTAACACTCCAAACCTGCCCTGGACATTATGGCCGAATCTAGAAATGTTACGAAGAAAATTTTATAAAATGACTTCCTTGATATTTGCAAATTATCATAAACTGTTGTTAATTAGTGAGTCTGATTTTTTTGGAAAACTTATTGATATACTTGTTTGATTTAAAATCGTTGCTCATTATGTTTTTTTATTAAATTGAAGGTTTTGCAGCTGAGTTTCTTCAAAACGTTATATTTTGGCAAATCATTCTGCTTCTTGAAAATCGTTGGTTCAGTAAAGTTTTCGTTTTCAGGAAAACCGTTTTATCAGTTTTTGTGCTAGAAAAACCAAAATGAAATCCAAATCCAAAAACAGTCCTAAAAAGTCCAGAGAGAGTCCCAAAATTACAAAACTCTCAAAAACCAGAAAAGTTTAAACAAGTTTTAAAAGAATGAAACTTTTACGGAAAATGGTCGCCACTGAGCCTCCGTCGCAGTGACTCGCCTAAATCTGAGGGTTACCTGAATAGAATAGACAAACAGAGAGTGAGTTTTAAAAACTCAATGTGTAACACATATGTAAACAAAAATTTAGACTCAATTTTATGACAAAATAGACACAGGTGTAAATCTTCTACAGAATCAGAGGTATACAGAATCATGTAATTACAAATATACAAAATCCTACCCCCATCCTCTACACACCAACTCCGACCATCCCATTACACCACGTGGGGTATAAAACACCCACCTAACCCTACACACCGCATAGTGTCTATACAACACTTTTCAGAATAATCGCAACAATGCTGCCAATATAATGGCGAGGTATCGCCTCACACAAAACAATTCCTTCTCATAATACAAAACCCGCCCCATAGCTAGATACAGATAGAATATAAAATAAAAAAATTAACAGATATCAGAATTAACAAATCATGCATGCTCGTATAACATATGATCGCTGAAATCAGAGCTTTAAAATTTATAAAAGAATGATTGAACCTGGAAACTAACTCTGAAAACGATTAAAGACAAGTGTACCTATCGAACAGTATTATAGCTTAAGCAAGACCAGATTGTCGAACCCAAAGGAACTAAAAGTATTAATACTAACTTTCTTTTTATTATTTAGCCTTAAAAATAAAGTAAAGTTGTTTTAATCTAAATTAACGACGACTAAGCTAAGGACACAAAGACCAAAAAAAAAAAAAAAACAAATTGGGAAATAACTTGAAGAAAAACTCAATTGATCACGATGATACCCTCAGGAAGAATCCACCTAGGCTTCACTTGTTATCTAACCCTGAATCATATGATTTATTTACTTAGCTTGATCCGTAGGACTCCCTAACCTATGCTAAACCCTCTCTCGAGGCGAATAACGTCTAACCCTAGGTTAATTAGTGGAACTCTCGTTCTCTTATAATAACCCCTTAGAATAGCAGTAAATCGATCTATGGATTCCCATATTAGATTTCACCCTAACCCGGTAAAATCTCGTAACCCTATCTCTACGCGTTCGATCAACTCCGTTTAATTATGCTAGATCTACTGTTAAGCAGGGTCTATTCCTCCTCCACCTAAGCACATCATATTTGGATTAAGCATGCATAATTAAGAAAAAACTATGTAGTTATCATATAATTCAAAAATCAAATTAACAAGATTCATCCAGGTTTCATCCCCTTCAGGTATCTGAGGGGTTTAGTTCATAACTAAAAAAGAAAACATCTCAAGAGAAAAGTTAAAACAAAACATAAGAAATCCCTAAAACTCCCTGAAGGAATTGAAGGAGAATTCCACCGTCTTGAGTATAATTCCGGCTTCTTGAGATAGATCAACTGGCTAACTTCAAGCGATTCCCACAATTCTGACCTTTCCGGCTTGGCTCCTTGGCCCAGCTCGACGCCCCGACAGAGGGCTTCTACCGAACTCCTCTTTCAAGTTGCCCCATTGGGTGTTTATATAGACTTTGTGATGCCTTACTTGGCCCCTAAGTATCCTAATTTAAGTAGAATTGCTGTTAGGGTGTTTGAATAGGCTTTGGAATGTGTTTCTTTTCCTCCAAGTATCCTTTCCCGAATGAAATTGCTCTTTCCAGTGACAGGGACACGGCCATGGCACACGCCCGTATGAATCGTGGTGAAGCCGTGCTCGGACTTCTTTAATGAGGCACGACCGTGCAAAATCGAGGGTCAGGCCGTGTTCTAGATGATCAATGAGGCACGGCCGTGTGGGCTTTAGTTCAGGCCGTGTCAATTTCGTGATATGGCCCATTTACTCCATTTTGGGCCCGTTTTATGTTCTTTTCATCCTCGGGTGCTTTCCTGGGTATAAGACATGAAAAGAAAGGATTAAAAGCACTTTTTTACATAAATCGAGGAATAAATCATCCAAAAGCATACTAAATGTGGAATTAAAATATGTTATAATTACTGTTTATCAACATATATTACACATGCTTATACATAACAAAATAGATCATACATACCGTATTTCATAATACTCATATTACTATTCTTTTCTTCAATTTCAATCTAATAGAGTAGCAGGTTTCATGCTTTAATGCTTATACCATACATATCGACCCTTTGGAAGGCCCACAATCGATCGGGACGACAAGTTCAACCCTAGGGAAAAATTCTGAAATTTGGGCCCACATGCCCGCATGGGCCCACACCTTTGTGGCCCACACGCCCAAAATAGCCTTTGCCCGTGTGGCCAACACGGCATGACATACAACCCACACAGCCTCACACACACCCATCACACGGTTATGTGTCGCACACGACCTACTGTATGGCCATGTGGCATCGACAGACCCAATTTTTGGCTTTCGCCGATTGCCTTTTTTTGAGATTCTCGTTACACACCTGACTCGAATTTAATGCGAATGCTGCCACGACATAACTAGAACATAAAATTTATCAATAAAAAGCCTAAAATCAATCTTAATTCCTCAATTTCAATCGAGTCACCCCTCAAATTCTCTATTAACCAATAATTTGGGACCATTAACATGGACTACAACACAACCATAAACAATTTCTACTAAAAGATTGCACTCATAATCTTTTCAAATGCTTACCCATATCCACGGTAGCTCATAAACTTTACTACGCAATCCGAGAGCCTCGAATTTCTTGAATATCACCTGGAAAAATGATACACAGACTCAACTTATACATTAAACCAAATACTAAGACATTAACAAAGATTTCTTCCAAAACCATAGTGAACCCTTACCTACGAAGCCGCATAAAGAAACCGAAGATTCAAAACGCAACGAAGAACAAGGATTTGTGACCAAAATCGATGAAAACAGAAAAAAGAAAAGGCAGATAAACGAATAGAGAAGAACGTTAATAGGGAAGAGAATTTTGGGGAAACAAATATAAAATAAAATAAAATAATATAATATAATATAATATCCTAACTCCCACTCCCCATTAACTAACAAATCCCCCAAAATCGACCCACTAACACTCATCCATTACCACAGAGTATCAGTTCCATCCAAATTCTACTACACAACCGGCACACACTCACAGAAGTAAAATTAACATCATCGGCTCACACGGGGGTTCGAACACAAGACCCTAAGGCAAGCTAACACCATACCACTTGAACTAGCAGGCTCATTCTAGTATGAGCTGACTGAAAATATAAAATAAGCCAAGGAACAAAAATAAAAAAATATTTCCAACAGTGGGACTTCAACCCAAGACCTCCAACACACAAAAAGATCACTTAACTACTGAAGCAGATACTTAATTATGACAGAATTCATAAAAACAAGATTAAATAAATTAGGGTGTTACACAACCAATTTTTGGGTTTTAATTCTCGAGTTCAATTTTTGATATTGAGTCAAATTTTCAAATCCAATTACCTATCGGGCTAATTGTCTGACTTGAAAATTAATTTTCAAAAACATCATATTTATTTTAATTAATTTGATTAATTTAATTTTGTTTGATCAAAATTAGTTTTCCCAAAAATCACTCAGATCTTCGAATTAATTTTTAAAGAAAATTCTTTAATCAAATTCTCTAGTTGAACAATTCTCACGATTGCCTAATTTAATTCCACATCGAATAAATTGACTCAATTAAATTATTTCCAAAGTCATAGAATTTTCTTTTAATTCAAATGCAGTCCGATCGAGCTTTTCTTGAGCTAGAGGAGGGACCAATCGAACATATACAATTAGGATCGAGTAATTACAATTATGTCTTGAAGCATCATTCTAATAATTCACAATTTACTTAATCATGGAGTCAATTCACAAGAAGTACCATGATTGAAAACTCCTTATTGTATACTCTTCATGAAAGCAATTCATTCAACTGCATTGTCTAATGATCTCATCATGTGTGTGTTACCCTCATATGATATCCTTGATTCCTTTAAGTTAAATCCATTCACTTAATACAATCTTATTTTATCTCCTTGATTATTATGATCACTCTCAACAAATGACTGTGATAAATTGCTCACTCGAGAACAAGCAACCTGTTGCCACGTTTCATATTTTTTAATTCACACAATGCTAATGAGAGGATATCATTAACTCTTTAATCAAGCAATGAATTCCATTGTTGCTAGTAAAGTCATGCCATACACAAGTCATGTACCTAACATATTAGTTATCGACTCAATCATTTTTAGAGTATAAGCCTCCATTTATATCAAAGAACATGAGTTACATACACATGATCAGTGAATAGCTTAGGATTTAGGTAAGTCATATCATGAATATCACAAGTGAATTAATTCACAACTGGTTTCAGAATTAATTCAACTTGGGTCCAGTCTAATGTATCATTCTTCCAATGAGTACATCTTTGTCTCTACTCGTGGAGCCAACTGCTCCAATAACCAAGATCAGTCATCCCCTTAATTAGAATTGTAGATGACAATAATTCTTTTATGCATTTGAATCAAATACTCACTTTAATTCTTTTACGAGATTGCAGCAAGATTACAAACTCGTTTAGATTATCTGCTGAAGTAAGTTATCTTTTTGGCAATGGAAACATTCTTACAGTGCCACTTATCATCAACTTGAACTTAGACAGTCAATGAGCTAATATTTGTTTGTCACGATTTCATTATGTATGCAAAACATGAAAGACAAAAAAAAAAGATATAATAGTTGATCGCTGTAAATCAGAGTTTTAAAATTTATAAAGAATGTGATCGAACCTGGAAACTAACTCTGACAACGATTAAAGGCAAGTGTACCTATCGAACAGCAGTATAGCTTAGGCAAGACCGTATATCGAACCCAAAGGAACTAAGAGTACTAATACTTTCTTTTTATTATTTAGCCTTAAAAATAGAGTGAAGTTGCTTTAAACTATATTGTCGAAGACTAAACTAAGGATACAAAGACAAAAAGGACGAATAGGAAAATAACTTTGAAGGAAAACTCAGTTGATTACGACGATACCCTCAGGAAGAATCCACCTAGACTTCATTTGTTATCTAACCCTAAATTATATGATTTCTTTTACTTAGCTTGATCCGTAAGACTCCCTAACCTATATTAAACCCTCTCTCGAGGCGAGTAACGTTTAACCCTAGGTTAATTAGTGGAACTCTCGTTTGCTTATAATAACCCCCTAGAATAGTAGTAAATCGATCAATGGACTCCCATATTAGGTTTCACCCTAATCCGGCAAAATCTCGTAACCCTATCTCTAGGCGTTCGATCAACTCCGCTTAATTATGTTAGATCTACTCTTAGGCGGGGTCTATTCCTCCTCCACCTAAGCACATTAGATTTGGATTAAGCAACATAATTAAGAACAAACTAAGTAATTATCATATAACTTAGAAATTAAATAACAAAATTCATCTAGGTTTCATCAGCTTCAGGTATCTGAAGGGTTTAGTTCATAATGAATAAAAAGAATATCACAAGAGAAAAGATAAAACAAAACATAAGAAAACCCTAAAACCCCCTGAAGGAATTGAAGGAGAAATTCACTGTCTTGAGTATAATTTCGGCTTCTTGTGATGGATCAACTGGCTATCTTCGCGTTATTCCCTAACTCTGACCTTCTCGGCTTGGCTCCTTGGCCTAGCTTTTTCGCCTTTTCAAAAGTGGTACTTAAGGGATATATATAGGCTCTTGGAATGCAATTCTTTCTCCCTAAGTATCCTTTTCCATCTAAAATTGCTCATTCTGACGACAGAGGCACAACCATGTAGCACGCCCGTGTGAATCGAAACCAGACCGTGTTCGGATTTCTAACTTGAGGTATGGTCGTGTGAGGCAGAGTTGGGGCCGTGCTCTAGGTGTTCACCGAGGCACAGCTGTGTGGACTTTGGGCCAGGCCGTGTCAATTTCATGCTAAGGCCCATTTACTCTGTTTTGGGCTCGTTTTGTGTTCTTTTCATCCTCGGGTGCTTTCCTTGTTATAAAACATGAAAAGAAAGGATTACAAGCACCTATTTATATAAATCAAGGGATAAATCATCCAAAATTAAGCTAAATGCGGGATTAAAATATGTTATAATTACGGTTTATCAAATACCCCCACACTTAACCTTTTGCTTGTCCTCAAGCAAAATTCTCAACCTACAATTAAAACGAACTTTCCATGATTCATAATTCCTATCAACAATGCCTTATCATAATTCATAGATAATTTATACATGGATAATTTAACTCAAAGATTCCTAAAGATTCAAACAAGATAAGTCATGAGTTTGTACCTTGAAAAACATAGGTGTCTCCCTTCATTTAAATAACTATCTTTCCAATCCAAAATCAACAAGGATTGATGTCCTCACAAAAGATTCACTCAAATCACTCAAAAAATGTTTTAAGGGTCAAAATTAAGCACTCATAAGTCAAACCTGAAAAGTTAATCCCATAGGCTTGCCTGAAAATCAAATCTCCACCACTGTAATATGAGATGACAAACAAATCAAAAGGTCTTTGTTTGGGTTGCAACAGGGCTAGGGTTAAAGGTGTGGATAAAAGGCTGAAATTAGAGGGTTAGAATCGAGATTGAATTGATAAGTTACCTACCTAAGAATTTTTAAGATAACAATTACACCAACTGAAGATAATTCTACTAATATGAGCTTTTATTTTGGAAATAGACTTTGATTGTATAGGCTCACTTTTTATACTTACTAATATTGACTACTTCGATTTTTTTTAAGAACAAACTAAATACAAGATAAATTTAACTACCAGAATAGTATACTTAGGTAACTTGCTTAAATCAAATCTCGATTAAAGGGTAGTCAAAAGAAAGGGTGATAACAAATACAAAGGGGCCTTGGGTTAATATTAGTGGGTGAGTCAATAAAAAGGTTTGTTAGGATCAACGGGATTCACTAGGGGTCAATTGTAAAGGTCGGCTATTTAGTGGAGTGAGTGGGTTAAACCTAGGTGCCTTTATCATCTCAGTATATCAAATCATAGTTGTGGTCTTGACATGTATAATCAAGGCAAGTTCTAGAATAACAGTTCATAGTTGATACACTCATAATCAATAAAGTGAGCAAGAAAAAGAATATATGCTCTATATGGCTCAAAATCTCACAAAAATTATAGGTGTTTTGACATCATCCTTGTAAATTTCAAATTTCAAGGTGATATTCAAATTTAGATCAACAACCTAGCAAAATTTTACTTCCGGAAAAGCAGACTTATCATGCTGGATTCTCTAGTAATCTTCAAATTAATTATCACTGTACAATTAACTATGACTAATTCAAAAACATGTCAATAGAAATCACAAATCATCAGAAATTTCATCTTAATTAGTAATATGACAAATTTGCTCAAAAATAAGACTAAATTTAGGGATTTGAGAATCATGCAAAAAGTTAGGCATTTTTTCGGAATAACTATTCACCCTCCCATACTTAAGATGTACATTACCCTCAATGTACAAAGAAAGATAATAACATTTTAATGGATAAATCAAAAGAGAAGGGGAAAGATTTACTCCCTAAGTTTTGGATATTTTCTTGGAGGAGTGTCTTTGGTGGTGGTGATGGTCAGTCTTGATGACGAACCTGCGCTAGATGAAGAAATTGGGTAGCACTCTGAGAAGTAGCCAGGATTTATTCGGATCTAATAAAAATGGACTAAATATAAAATTAAAGAAAAACAAACTAAAGGGAAAGAGACTAAGAAGAAAACTAAAATGGAAAGAAAATATTAATGGACTGTGAAGTCCTTATTGAAGGATGGTTCGCAAGGTGGGAATCAACACTAAGGTTGGGGATATGATAGCGGTGCCGGGAGTGAAGAGGTTATCGTGGTGGTCGGTGTGATTCCCAAGCAGCCTGGCGAACCTGACACTAAGAAACTAAAAGAAAATTAAACGAAAATAGCAGTAGAGAAGCTTAGATAAGGAAAATAAAGGAGAAGGGAAAGAAATTAAAGTAAAAGAGAAGGTAAAAATAAAAACTAATTGGTCTCAAAGACCCTTGGCTTGGTGTTGCGACGAAGCTGCCGGCATGAACTCATGTTGATCGTTCTTTGAGGAACCTATGCTTAGCTTCTTCCACTTCTTCGGCATGTTGTTAGTTTGCTCAAGGATCTAGAGTCTTAGTAAGTAGATAAATCTGAGATGGAGGAGAGTGAAAAGTAAAGAAAATAAAGGTGAAATCAGATGGAGGGAAAGGGAAGAGTTGAGGAGTTTAAATAGAGGTTCAAAGTCGGTGCTTCCCCACGGCCGTGGTCCTAGGGGGTGTCGATTTACACGGCCGCCTCGCACGGCCGCGTGTCTGGGTGTGTTGTTACCCTATTCCCGTGCTTTGGATCTCCACACCCGTGTTTGACAAGTCAGTAGCTTAGCACGGTTTGTAGGCATGGGCGTGTTCTACCCGTAGTGTGGAAGTCAGTAGCTTCACACGGTTGAGGGGCACAGCCGTGTCTCTTTGTCGGTGCCCGTGGGGAGGGTGGTTGGATCCGTGACATTGGGGGGTGGTTGGACTGAGTTGCACGGCCTCTGCCCTGTCAGTGTGGCGGTTCAAGTGGTCCACACGGCCATGGACACGGTCGTGTGTAAGGACGTATGACCTGGAAGGCCTGCAATTTTGGTTAGTTTAAAAAAAAGGAGAAACATGGGAAAGGAAAAGAAAAAATAAAAAGAAATGTAAAAAGAAATAGTGTTAGTACTCGGGTTACCTCCCGAGAAGCGCTCGTTTATAGTCTTAAGCTAGACTTTCCTTGTATTTGAAAATTTTAAGGAGGTTTAAAGGTTTGAATATCTTCCCTCATGCTTATGGTTTTATTCTTTTGACAAAGTTGAAGTCGAGAAGTGTTTACCTTAAAATTGCCGAATATCGGATTGCTTACCTCGACTATTACTTGTGGGAAGATATCGTGTACCTTAAGAAGAAGTTCTCCCTTTGCCTTCAGGTCTGTTATGGTGATGTGAGGATCGGCTTTGTCTAACAGTACTTGGTCTCCTATTTTAAAGTGATTTGAAGTCCCCACGAGCTCTTCTGGTTGTTTTTCGGGTTTTGCTTTGTGTGGATCCTGCTTTTCCTTGACGTGTGTCTATTGCTCTTCTAAGTCATTGGATTGAATCTTTTGCCCCTAGTGAGTTATTTCTTTACTGAACTGAGGATACGGTTCAATTGTTCCTTTTTCTGGTGTTTCCTGAAAAGAAAGTGTAATTGGATGGTTATCAAGAGAATTTTCCTTCTTACCTTAGTTATTTAATGACTGGGTGAATCGAGGGCTTGAAGACTAATTGAGTCGTCTCTACACACAAAGTATGAGCTACTTTGTGGCAACATCAATTTTAGTTTTGGCAGTTGCAAGAAAAGGTCTTCCTAAAATTAAGGGAATTGAATTATCCTCATCCATGTCTAAAATAACAAAGTCTACTGGGAAAACAAATTTATCAATTTTTACGAGAATGTCTTCAATAATGCCCCTAGGAATTCTAACAGTTTTATCAGCTAGTTGAATACTCATCCTAGTTTGTTTGGGCTTCCCTAGACCTAGTCATTTAAATAGTGAATAAGGCATGACATTTTTGCTTGCCCCTAGATTAGCTAACGCATTATCAATATTTAGACTACCAATTAAACATGGAATTGTAAAACTCCCTGGGTCTTTTAGTTTCTGTGGTAGTCTATTTTGTAGAATTGCTGAGCACTTTACGTTGAGTTCAATGTGTGGCTCTTCATCTAATTTGTGTTTGTTTATGAAGAGCTATCTTAAAAATTTCCTCGCGTCTGGCATCTGAAAAAGAGCTTCAAGAAGAGGTAAGTTAATGTGTAATTTCTTTAAAAGTTTAAGAAACTTACCAAACTGTTCTTCTGAATCATCTCTTTTTAACACTTCGGGATAAGGAATGCGAGGTTGGTATTCTTTGACTACTGGTTTTTGCTTTTCTTGTGTCACCTCTACTTTACCTTCGTCTACTTTGTCTTACTATTGCGAGATAGGTTCGTCTATCTCTGTATTTTCCAGAGCTGCTATGGCTTGAATTTGCTCATTTAGATTAATCTCGGTGTTACTTGGTAGACGTCCTTGCTGTCGTTTTGACATGAGCTGTGCGAGTCGTTCGACTACATTAGTAACTTCCTTTACTGACTTAGTGATTTCCCCGATTCGGCTCTTGTTGCTTTTGATTGTTCTCACAATATCTTGTAGGCGTTCTTCTGTGTTTGCCGATTTTGTTAGCTCCTCCTCGTGGGTTGGTTTCTTTTCTTGTGGATAGGGTTGATTTCAGAAGTTTTGAGGAGGTTGTTGCCTTTGATTTCCTTGATTGCCTTGACCTCCCCATGAAAAATTTGGGTGGTTCCTCCAACCTGGATTGTAAGTGTTACTATAAGGATTATTATTGGATCGGAAATTATTACCTCTATAGTTCATCTGATCACTCTCTGCTTCCGGTTGGTAGGATGGGTACTCAGGATTCGCCACTGCTCCACTCGTGTCACACTGCATGACTGGATGTACTTACAAAGAACACAAACTATCAAGCTTTTTATTCATCATCTCAAGCTGCGTTGATAGCATGGTCATGGTGTCGATGTTGAAGACTCCTACCAATTTCGTCGGTTTGGTCCTTGAAGCTTGCCACTGATAATTGTTTAATGACATCTCCTCAATGAACTCGTAGGCTACTTCTGGAGTTTTGTTGTTCAGAGTTCCACCGGCTGCTGAATCAATTAGTTGCCTTGTTGAGGGGTTTACACCATTGTAAAATGTTTGGACTTGTAACCATAAGGGTAAGCCGTGGTGTGGGCACCTCCTCAAGAGAACTTTGAATCTCTCCCATGCATCGTATAGTGTTTTTAAATCCATCTGCACAAAAGAAGAGATATCATTTCGTAATTTGGCCGTTTTGGCCGGTGGAAAATATTTCATTAAAAATTTTTTGATCATCTAATCCCATGTGGTGATTGACCCTCGTTGTAACGAGTTTAACCACTGTTTAGCTTTATTTCTTAATGAAAAATGAAATAACCGAAGACGTATGGCATCATCAGAAACACCATTTATTTTGAAGGTATCACAGAACTCTAAAAAATTAGCTATATGCATGTTTGGATCTTCGTCCTACAAACCATGAAATTGAGCAAACTGTTGAATCATTTGTATTGTGTTAGGCTTTAATTCAAAATTATTAGCAACTATAGCAGGCCTAATAATACTCGATCCTGCTCCTGTTAAATGTGGTTTAGCATAATCAAACATTGTACGTGGAGCATTATTTTCTCCCACATTGGGTGGTGGTAGGTTGTTTTCATCTATCCCTTCAGTAGGATTGGATCTGTCTTCTTCCTCCCTTTCTGTGTAATTTAGGGCTCGCCTGGTTTCCCGACGATTCCTTCGAGCGGTAGCTTTAATATCACTATCATATACCAAAGGTCCTCTCGTGTTCCTTCTAGTCATAAACTAGAGGTATCTAGAAAGAAAAGAGAGAAAGAAAAATTAGCAAAACTAAAAATTAAACTAAAAATAAATTGCTGAAAATAAAAATAAAAATAATGGCTAAAGTAATAAAAATAGAGTTTTCTTAATATTTTAGTTCCCCGGCAACGGCGCCAAAAACTTGATCGCTGTAAATCAGAGTTTTAAAATTTATAAAGAATGTGATCGAACCTGGAAACTAACTTTGACAATGATTAAAGGCAAGTGTACCTATCGAACAGTAGTATAGCTTAGGCAAGACCGGATATCGAACCCAAAGGAACTAAGAGTACTAATACTTTCTTTTTATTATTTAGCCTTAAAAATAGAGTGAAGTTGCTTTAAACTATATTGTCGAAGACTAAACTAAGGATACAAAGACAAAAAGGACGAATAGGAAAATAACTTTGAAGGAAAACTCAGTTGATTACGACGATACCCTCAGGAAAAATCCACCTAGACTTCATTTGTTATCTAACCCTAAATTATATGATTTCTTTTACTTAGCTTGATCCGTAAGACTCCCTAACCTATATTAAACCCTCTCTCGAGGCGAGTAACGTTTAACCCTAGATTAATTAGTGGAATAGTAGTAAATCGATCAATGGACTCCCATATTAGGTTTCACCCTAATCCGGCAAAATCTCGTAACCCTATCTCTAGGCGTTCGATCAACTCCGCTTAATTATGTTAGATCTACTCTTAGGCGGGGTCTATTCCTCCTCCACCTAAGCACATTAGATTTGGATTAACCAACATAATTAAGAACAAACTAAGTAATTATCATATAACTTAGAAATTAAATAACAAAATTCATCTAGGTTTCATCCCCTTCAGGTATCTGAAGGGTTTAGTTCATAATGAATAAAAAGAACATCACAAGAGAAAAGATAAAACAAAACATAAGAAAACCCTAAAACCCCCTGAAGGAATTGAAGGAGAAATCCTCCGTCTTGAGTATAATTCCGGCTTCTTGGGATGGATCAACTGGCTATCTTCGCGTTATTCCTTAACTCTGACCTTCTCGGCTTGGCCCCTTGGCCTAGCTTTTTTTCCTTTTCAAAGGTGATACTTAGGGGATATATATAGGCTCTTGGAATGAGATTCTTTCTCCCTAAGTATCCTTTGAAATTGCTCATTCTGACGACAGAGGCACGACCATGTAGCATGCCCGTGTGAATCGAGACCAGACCGTGTTCGGATTTCTAACTTGAGGCACGGCTGTATGAGGCGGAGTTGAGGCCGTGCTCTAGGTGTTCGTCAAGACACGACCGTGTGGACTTTGGGCTAGGCCGTGTCAATTTCATGCTAAGGCCCATTTACTCTGTTTTGGGCCCGTTTTGTGTTCTTTTCATCTTCGGGTGCTTTTCTTGTTATAAAACATGAAAAGAAAAGATTACAAGCACCTTTTTATATAAATAAAGGGATAAATCATCCAAAATTAAGCTAATTGTGGGATTAAAATATGTTATAATTACGGTTTATCAATAGTGAAATGTGAAATTAACTTTTTTATTTATTTATCCATCGTTCGAATACATGAAAATAGTTACATGGTTAGTACAAAATGAGCACATTTCCTAACACAACTTAAAAATATACCGCAAAGTTGAAAATTCTAAAATGGTTTGCATTTGACTCTAACCAAAAACCAATTGTAATGAGGAATGTTTATCATAACTTATTAGCATGATGCATGTTGATTCATGTAAAATATCATATCTTTATACATGTATATAAAAACTTCTCTTGTAACATCCCAGTTTAGACCCTAATCAGAACAGTGGTTCGAGACCACAAATCTGAGGTCGTAAAAATATTTTAATGATATTTTCTGTGTGAATGATATGTGATATAGTCTGTGTGAAAATTCTGTGTGATAATTTGATCGTTTGTGTGTCGAATTAAGAGAAAGGACTTAATCGCGTAAAGTGTAAAAGCTATGTGCTGATTTTTAATTACCTAAGTGTTGTTGTCTTTATAAAGAGGAGGCCTTATGTTGCAAATAGCCCATTAATAAAGAAAGTGGGTGGTAATGGTCAAGAATGACCTTACATCATATGTTATATATATTTTATACTAAAGGTTAGTTTTGTAATTCAATAATTATGTTTGTTATAACATAGTAAAACATGAAATAGTTATCATCTTCTCCATGTTCCACCGATTTTAGAAAGAAAAAGAAATGGTTTAAGCTTCCATAATATTCGGCACTTGCTTAGCTTAATTAAGGTATGTTTTGAGCTCGATTTTTGATAATTTCTACGTTTTTCTAATCGTTGCTTTGTGCTTTACAAAACCCATGTTGTAATATTATAAATTTGATGATGTTTATAGAATGTACCATTGATGAAATGAGGAGTTTTGTGATGAGTGTTGGTGTTAAATGAAAGATATGTGTTTAATGAACATGTGTTGTTCTTGAAATTTTGATGAATTTAGCTAATTAGGGCTAAATTGTGAAAATAGAATTTTGAAGGGTTAAAATGTGAAATAAATGAAATGTGTGGATTTGTATAGGTATAAGAAGAATTCGGCTAAGCACATGTATATTGAAATTTGGTGTATTTGATGATTTTGTGAATTAGGGACTAAAGTGTCAAAATGTGAAACTATGAGGGCTATTATGCAAAATGCCCTAAATGTGTGTATGTGGAATAAATTGAATGAAATAGTGATTGAATGAATTGAATTTAAATGTGTATAGACCAAGAGAGAAGAGGTTCGGATCGAGATCGAGGTAAAGATAAAGTGCTCGATTAATCGACCGTATCGATAGTCAACGTCCGAGGTAAGTTCGGATATAATACATGTTGTTAACATATGATTCTGTATTATGAGATGAATGTGTATATATGTATGAAATTGAGATGCTATGTGCAAGTTTAAGTTAAGGGCACTAAGTGTGCGATTTTAAAATCGAAACATGAATGAATAGCACTGTGTGTGCGATGTTATAAAAGCTTTGGTTTATTGAATTGCCACTAAGTGTGCGTTACCGAGATAAGTCGGTTGAGAGATTTGAGCACTAAGTGTGTGAAGACTAATATGTATTGACCGTGTATTAAGCATTGACTGTGCGATTAAGTTGAATGAATATCAAATGATGGTCAACATGTATAATTAAGCATTGAATAGCTTGGAGATTGAATAACTATGTGTTTGCCGAGGTATGTATCGAACCTTTGTGGTTGATGAGTTTATAGATGATGTTATGGACGAACGAATGAGTTTTTTAGCTATTGATAGTATGGTATATGTACAAGAAGAATGATCTATGTGATGATTAGTATATGAATTGGTTTGATTCGATGATATGGTTGTATTTTATTTCAAACTTACTAAGCTTTATAAGCTTACTGTGTGATTTGTTTCTCTGCTTTGCAGTGTCAGTAAAGCTAGCTCTAATTAGGGGATCGTCAGTTTCTTAGTCACACTATCGGTAATCTATTTTGGGGTATTTTAGAAAGATGTATATAGTTAAGATATGGCATGTATAGGCTAGTCATTTGAACTATGTTTGAGACTTGTGGTAGCCATGAGATGTGGCTAGATATGTGCTAGTTTTACCATGAATGACTTGGTATATATATGTAATGCACCTTTTGGCATGGTTTGTGGTTTGAGAGGTTGACTTATGAATGGTAACTTGGTGTTGATAAAATGCTAATATGAATTAGTGATATTGAGAAGAAATGATGTTTGGTATTGAATGTAATATGCTTGTGATGATATGAGTTTTAGTCTTTGATATTGACATGGTTGGAATTGGTATTGAATGCATGATTTGAATGGCTATTTGGTATGTTTTTGGTTGCCATATATGCTTGATAAGTGTTGGTAAATGATGCTTATAGGTACGAACCTTTTTGGTTGGCATTTTGGCCTTGTAAATGGTCTATAATGTCACACGGTTGTTGCACATGGGCACGCCTTAGACTATGGGTAAATTGACAGGATGCAGCTTAATATCACACGGCCTCGACACGGGCGTGTCATCTAGCCGTGGTGTGCAAGTCAGTAGCTAACATAAAAATACACGGCCTCGACACGGGCGTGCTTGGTAGCCGTGGAGGGGAAGTCAGTATATGACCTAAAAGTACACGGCCATGGCACACGGGCGTGCCTAATGACCGTGTTGGTATAGTTAGTATATAGACACGGAAGGACACACTGGTGTGTCTAGAAGCCGTGGAGGGAACACGGTCTCCTTCCACGGGCGTGTCTCCCCTGTATTTTAGAAAAGTTTCAAATTTTCATGGAATTTTGTATGTGTCTCAGTTTAATCCTGACCTGGTTTATAAGCATGTTTAGGGTCTTGATGACTCATTTAAGGGACACTATGTTTGTAATTGAATGCAAACAGTAATGATTGGCTGTGTTGAAATTTCTGGATGTTAAAGGTTCCGTTTGATTGGTAATGCCTCTTAACCCTATTCCGGTGACGGTCTCGGGTTAGGAGTGTTACATTTCTTCTCAAAAGATACGATTTAGCTACTAACTGAAGGGATTGAGTCATTAATTTTGCTAAACTATTTTATACACAAACATCAAGCTTTGTGATATTTACTTGCACCAACAATCTAACACATAATGATCATTGAAATTTTGAAAAATAAACTCAACAACATTAGCAAGAATTGTCTCGATTTCATGATCTAAAAGTTTTGTTCTTAAACAAATATTAAAAAGTAATCTTGCAAACTACAAGTTGTGCATTGATAACTCAATTGTGATTATCTTATAGATGCATTTACCAAAATATAAAAATATCTACTTATTGGATAAATGAACCCATATTTCTTTTAGAAATGCAAGAGATTCAATATCAACTTTTGCTAGTGAGGTTTAATAAATCTTTTTTGAGAACAAGCAACACTTGATAAATTAAGAATCTTCAAATTCTTCAATAAATATCCATGTAAATTCTTATTTTATTGCATCATTATTGATTGGGATGGTCTAACCGATTATGCCAACTAATAAGCTTTTGGTTTACGATGCATATGATTCGACGATACTAATGTAAATTTCTGGTTTTGCCATATCATACGATTTAACCATTCTAATATATACATATTACCAATTGTTAGAGTATACCCAAAGACCAATCATGAGGTGATTGTAATAACATACTTATTTTACCTCGTTATTAATATAAGGCATAACCATTATTATTTCAGTTTATTTTCTGTATATATAAATAAACTATTTTATAATAATGTCCTGAGAATAATATGATTATTCTTAAAAGGTCTTTAGTCGAGTATTATTGTAACATCCCGAAATTGGGCCTAGTAGGATTGGGCCCATTTGGCCTTGGGCGTAGATGTGTTTAGAATTTTTGAGAACAAGAGAACGACATTATTTCAAGTTGGACTTATTAGGAAGGTAATTTTGGAAAGTTACGGAGTTCTAAGAAGGCTCGGGGTTGAATTGCGCCTTAGCAAAGGCTCGGGGTTGAATTGGGCCTTAGCAAAATTTTTGTGTTTAAGCATTATAAGGAGAGAAGGTAAATGGCATCAAGGCTTAAGGAAATAAATGCATATTTTGTTAGCATTAATGAGCATATGGCAAGGAGGTTATGGCATCAAGTGGAGAGCATGGAGGGAAGGGGTTCAAATCCCATCTAGTGCAATTTGTGATTAATTTTTTTTATGCTATTGATCCATAGTGTCGACCATGGTGGTATTTTAGGCAAGGAAGACTTTTTAAATTATGGAAAGGTGGCTAAGGATTATGGTAAGGAGGAAGATAAGGGATAATGAAGGAAAGAATCAAAAGAAAAGGAAGGATAAGGGAACATGTTGGCATATAGTGTGGAAGGTGTTTTAGAAAGGTTTTATTTGGTCATTGTTCATCTTTTGGAAAAGATGATACATGGTTTTGCTTAAGGGAAATAGGGGGAGCCGAATTTTTCTAGCTCTCCCTTGCATTTTCACATTTTTTTTGGGGTCATTTCATTTTCCTTTCTAAATATTTTGGTTCTTTTGATTGCATTCCCTCTTGGCCGAAACTTCAATTTGCCTATTGACTTCTACTCTTTTCTTTTCAAACATTCTCTTTTATACACCATAACCGAAACATCAACTTCATCTTATAGCCGAAATTTGGTTCTTATGGTTGCCGAAGCTTCTTTACCTTCTCGGGTTTTCGGTGGTTGCAAGGTAGTGTTCTTCCTCTTCTATTATTTTCTTCCTGTCTCTCTTCTACTCCTTCTTCTAAAACCGATATTCACCCTGTTCTTTTGACCAAGGCCAAATCTATTCTTTGCTACTTCCATCTTCTTGGTTCTCTTGGTGTGGGCCAAATCGGTAGAGTGTTTGCTTATAGTCTCATCATCTTTCTAGCCGTTGGCTTTTAGAAGAAGGTTGGTAAGTAGGTCTCGAAGTACTTTATCGGAGGGCCAATCGAACACCTATCCCTCGTAATAAGAGACTCGGATTTTTGGTAAGTGATATAGATTGTTAATCAATTGCAATACTTGATTGAAGTTGTAAATTGGGCATTGGACTAATTTTTGACCGATTGTACCTTTAGGTGCCGCGAAGAGTATCGTGTTACGGATTTCGAATAAGGTGTGTAATCCCGTACCTTCAGAATACATGTTTGAAATGGTGTGTAATCTCACACTTCTCTGAATGTTTGCATGAAATGTTCTGTTATTCGATTGAAATACCGAAGAAAACCGGAAACCGGCATCCGTGATCACTTGGGTGTGCGTATGTTTGTAGTGGTAACCATATTTTGCGATGAAACAGTTTTGATTAGCAGCAGTGATGTGATTTTGAAAAATCACGAAAAATAAGAGAAAGGGAATTAGAAAGTGAATAAGATATTGAATTAAATCTTATGATGTCTATTTTTATATGGAAGAAACGGAGAAGGAAAAGAAATTTTATATTCTGTTATATCTTAATTTTAGTGAGACTGGTTCTAAATGACTTCGTGGTTCCCTGATCTATCTTGGAAAAATCATATAAAATTGTACAAAGTGAGTTATGAGTTATAATTTATATGTATAGATTCCTTAGTGAGCCTATTTTCAATAGAAACAAGTGGGAGCAACATATGAAAATGGTACAGTGAGATATTTGAATTTCGGGTAAGAGAGGTCAGAACCATTGGTCAGTGAAACAAGGGAAATTTTAATGAATAAACTGTACTAAATGGTTAAGCCAAAAATTCTGGAAAAATTGTAGTAAGAAGATATATGAGTCTAGTTTCATAGAAAATTTACATATTTAAATTTCTAGTTTCCTAACTCGAGTTATAGTCAATTTAGTCAGTATTATGCAGATGGACAGTTTCAACTTTGTATGCCCAAATTAGTAGTTAAGTCTGGATTGCGAAATTACCAAAATACCCTTAGAGGGTAAATTATCAAAATACCCCTGGGTTGCGAGATTACCGAATTACCCTTAGTGGGTAAAATTATTGATTTACCAAAATGCCCCTATGGGCCGATTTATCGAAATGCCCCTATGGACCGATTTACCGAAATGCCCCTATGGGCCAATTTGTTTAAATGCCTTAGTGGGTCAAATTATTATATTGCTTTAATGGGCTGATTCATAAAAGGTATTCAATAGATTAATGGTTGTTATATATATATATATATGATATCTTATGTTGTTATGTATGTTGCATCTTTACATATTGCATGGGATGAGAAACTTGAATGAAGAGAAGTGTAGACCGGTGGCATTGCCACAAATTTTAAATATGGCTTTATGCCATCGTGATTAAGGCTGTGTGCCGATTATATTACCGTATATGAATCTGGTGGCTCAGCCACAAATATTATAAATGGCAGCTTGACTGCAAATTGGAGAGACTGGCGGGGTGGGTTGACTTGATCCCCACAGGAGAGCTTGGCTGGTACGGGGCAGAGATTGGTTGGATGGGATGGGTTGCATACATACATTTATTTCATTTATTCATTGTTATTGTAAATGGACTTAGGCCCAATTTATTTCTTAATGGATTCAGGCCCAGTGGACAACGGTAAGGGGATTATACACTGAGTTCTTGTAACTCACTCCCCCTTTTTCTTAACCCTTGTAGGTAATGCTCAGTGCGTGGACTTGGGCCATGGATGACTCGGTGGAGGCCATACTTCAGAAATGGTGTTCTTGAACTTTAGAATTTCTATTTACTTTACTTTATTACTTTTACTATTTTGGGTTTTTAAGTTGTAATAAGGCCTCTGGACTATTTTTATTTTTGCTTTATGGTTGGGATGTTTTTATTATTTTTCTTAAATTGTTTAAAAAGGGAATTTTCTAAAACTTAAATAATGGTTTCCAAAATTGATTAATAAATAAATTTTATAGTAAACTTTTACAAATGATTTAACTCGGATTTTTTTTCAAAATTATCTACGACATTTTCAAAAGTCACGATTTTAAAGCTCACTACCTCGATTTCCGATTCATCAAACGATCTTTCAAAATAGCTGTATTTTATCAAATATTTACATACAAAACTTGTTTACTTAAACACAACCAAGTAACACCTATTTTTAGTAAGAATCACATGATGTTTTACGTTTTCCTCATGGTTTTAAAGTTCAATAGTTCGGTTTCCGATACATCAATCAACTTCTCGAAATTTGTATTTTATCTAATAGTTATAAATCAAACTTGCTTTCTTAACTATATTATATTAATGTCATTCTTTAATACATTCATAAGTTCTCAAAACATTTTCTTCATGTGACATACCAAATCCGCTCGTAACGCATGGGCCGGGTTTGGGGTGTTACAATTATTATGGGCTTGGACAACAATAATGCATTAAGACTAACGTGTACTTAATTGATGACAAAGTGTTGTCATTGACATGAGATGTCAAAATCAAAACATAAGTATGTGTGTTAGAGAACAACATATTGGACTGACCCGCTATGAGTATGTTTCTTGGATTATTATTTAATAGTCATAACATTACTCGTAGTGATTACTATGTATATGATCCTCAGACTTGACATCATAATTATCCCCACATCATGAGTCGTATATTTTGATACAGTCAAACGTCCACTATAACTGGTTGTTCTATAGAGGTTGATGTTGGATATACCACAATCTATGTAGTGGGATATGGTTGATCAATATAGAATTTGTCCTTCCTAAATAATGGGAGCAATATCCTAGGCCACTTGATTGAGTGAGACTAGAAATGTATGGCCATGCTCGAATAAGTTGATATAAGATATCATACTTATTTGTTTTTCATAGTCTACTCAAGATATCAAGAAACATGAGATGGACTATGCAAGTGTGATTATTCCATGACTTGTGTCCATTCTAGATATAAAGGACAAAATGATTTAATACATGAAGGGTTAATCACATAATGGTTATGTCAAATCATGACTTCTGGAAGTGTATTCACATTAGGATAACGTTCTCCTATGAACACGGGTTGTTGGGATTAACCCGATTAACCAACAAGTAAAAAAAATAGCAGAATAAATTGAGAAATTGAACACACAAATTTAATGTGGAAAAACCCCTCCAAAGAGGATAAAAACCACGGGTAAAGATAATTTTACTATAATGGCAAAAGAACGAAGAGTACAAAAGACGGAGAGAAAAATTAAACCCCGAAAACCCCAAAACAAAGAACCCTCAAAACGTAAACACAAAATTCTCTTAAATGTGTTATGAGTTCTAATCTCTAACGGGTGTATTTTCTAAGGTTGTAAAAGAGCCTATTTATAGGCTAAATTCATAGGTCAAATAATAATAAAATAATCTAGACTAATCAGAGTTTGATTGAAATAAATAAATAGAAATTAATTAAAAGATTATTTCATTTGACTGAAATAAGAGTCATACTCAACAAATCTCCACTTTGACTCATATTTCCACAATGCCATCTTTGCCAAAGCCCGCCATGGGCCTATTTTGAACTATACAGGGATTAATTGAGTCGAATCTATGCTTAGAAACTGGAAGACTTCTAGCTTTCGACTTGTACACTGCCAAATTAAAACTAACCCGAGTCTGATTTTCACGAACACAATGCCCTAATTTTTCAAAACCTGCATCCAAAAAAGAACCTCTCTTCAACGAAATGGTCATACCTTTTTTTCCCTCCTATGACTAAGTTGCCTCCACTCCAAACGAGTTGACTTCAACTTTGTAACGGACAAGGGACGTTCGATTTCACTGGTCATTGTAGAACCTTCCAGAATATAAAGACTGGCGGTTCTTTTACCTTTTAACAAAACGAGAGCTCCACGAGATACTTTAATGTCACTCAACTCGATGTTGATTTTGCATCCTTTCAAGTCTAAAATACTCAAGGAGATGAGATTTTTTTGTAAATCAGGTACATACCTAACATCTGAAAGTGTCCTAATCGTCTCATCATGTATCCTAATTTTAATAGTACCAATACCAATTACCTTACTAGATGAATCATTCTCTTACCTTACCTTAATTTTAATAGTACCAATACCAATTACCAATTACCAATACCAATACCAATTACCTTACCTTCAACCGAATTGTATGTGGAAAACCATTCTCTTTTGAGACACATGTGGAAAGAACATCCCAAATCTAGGATCTACTCCGATGTGAGCTTGGAGTTATTACTCGTTGACACTAACAAGAAATCATCTACATCTTCCTTGTTACTCACAGCAGCTATTTTATTTCGCAGTTTATAACAATTTGCTTTGACATGACCTAACTTTTTACAATAGCGACACCTTGTGTCTCGTTTCTTTGATGCTACCAAAACGGAAGCTCGCCTATCTGCCTTGCTATCCAAACCAAACTCATTGTCGAGTTTGTCTCTACTCAACAAATGACCCTTCACATTTTCAAACGAGAGTTTGTCTCTGCCATAAATCAGGGTCTCCCTGAAAGATTTGTATGAAGGGGATAAAGAGCACAATAAAGAATAGCCTGATCTTCATTGTCAATATGAACCTCAACATTCTTTAAATCATTTAAAAGAGTAATGAATTGACTAATGTGATCTCTAATAAGCTCACCTTTGTTCACGGGAAACGTAAATAGATGTTGTTTCAACACTAAACAGTTAGCTAGAGACTTAGTCGCATAAAGAGTTTCTAACCTTTTCCACAAGGCAGATGAGGTCTTCCCTGAAACACCCTAAACTTAGCTTAGAAGTTTAGACCGAATCCGGGATGCTACATTGATCACCGAAGTAATCGTAGGTGAATTTTACAAAACAAGTTAACATGTCGAAACATATCATTTAATCGATTAGAATTCAAATAAAAAAAATTTTTCGTTAAAAAATACATTTATATAAACAGAATAAACATATAAAAATTAAAACAGAATTTGTACCATAGCTTTATAAAATCTTACATTCCAAAATAGTTTAACCACATACAACTGGCAATATAAACCGATACTTCTTTATTTTCGACCAAGACTGTCCGAGACCTCCGTATACTGAGTCCAGCGTCAGAATCCAGAAAGGGTACTTGAAAAGAAATGCTAAGAGTGGGTGAGCTACTCGAGCTCAGTGTGAGTCTGAAACAAAACTAAAATAGAAGTACAAAATCCAATTCAGAAGCGTAATAGATTTCCAGTACTCACAGTGCAGAACACACACTTGGAACTAACGTCCCAACAGATCTCAACAATCAGAACACACCAAGTTCACACATTAATCTCAGTAAAAGTGCTAATCAAACTAACCGATTACATACAACTAGTCTTACAGTCAGATATTTTCAGACAGATGCGAATGAAATGCAGTCCAATAAAAACCCACCCATCTAGCCAACACACCTCTCCGTCCCCCATCACTCCTCATAAGAGCTGTTTGAGCTCATCCAACCAGTCACACCACATAGGACCTCATAAAGCCCATCAATACTTGTACTTCAATAATTTCCATGGCCCTCGTAAACGCCCATGTTGGATCCCTAATCCCCAAATCAGTCATACGGCCGTGTGACCCCAAAACTCTGAATCCCTAATCTCCCCAACTCACACGCCCCTGTGCCTATAGGACACGACTGTGTGAATTTCGAAAAAAATCCTCAAATCAGCCACACGGCCGTATGGCCGTCGGAATAATCACGAAACTACCCTACAATAGACCCAAAACCACCGTTTTAGCCACCAGAACCGTCCCTAACCTTCGCCCTATCAACATATATCAGAAAGTGGAGTATTTCACTCACTTCCAGCATTCAGAAAATCCAAAACCAAAGGGTTAGAACACACATACAAAATAGGTCAAATCGAGCATTTAGGAAAACTAAAATAGGGTAGAGAAGGTTCGAATCCCACACCTGATTCGTAATTGAAGATGCTCAGACACTAACTTAACGACAGAGGAGCGAAAATCCCAAAATTAGCCAACAAAACCGTTTTCGCAAAAAAGAAAATAGCAAAAGGAATGCAATGAGAGGGAGGGAAAGAGAGGAACGTAACCCAGCAAAAGACAAAGAAAATAAAATAATAAAAATAACATAAAATAAACTAAAATAAGTATTATTATAGTAAAAATATAATAATAACTAAAACTAAATAGAATAAAATAAGTAGCGAAATAAAACTAAAAAGAAAATTCACTCAAAAGAGCATATAAGGACTCGAACTTAGAACCCAGGGGCAAACTAACACACAACCAACCACCAGACCAGCAGGACTATTTTGACACTAAAACGAGCCACTACACTCAAAAGCACACCCTTCTCTGTGACCCTAACCACCAGACCTCAAAACTTCTAAGCCAAAAATTCGGGGTGCTACATTCTCCATCAGTACCTTCTGTAATACCGATTCACGAGGCACAACTGGATTGCAGAAAGATCTTTTCATCAAGCTCTTCCCATCCCATTCTGTTTGATTTAGATTCTCAGGCTTTTTTTGGGTAACAACCTTATTCAAGCCGGTTTGAACTAGAATTGGCATCATTCGAACTTGCCACAGATTGAAATTTGTCTCACCATCAAACTTCTCAGTTTCAAACATTGTTGCTGTCATCTTTGAATGGCTGATCTATGAAAATTGAACTAACTCTGATACCACTTGTTGGGATTGACCCGATTAAGCAACAAGTAAAAATATAGCGGAATAAATTGAGAAATTAAACACACAAATTTAACGTGGAAAAATCCCTCCAAAGAGAATAAAAAACCACGAGAAAAGATAATTTTACTATAATGGAACAAGAACGAAGAGTACAAAAGATGGAGATAAAAACTAAATCCCGAAAACCTAAAAACAAAGAATCCTCAAAACGTAAACACAAAATTCTCTTAAATGTATTATGAGTTCTAATCTCTAATGGGTGTATTTTCTAAGGTTGTAAAATAGCCTATTTATAGGCTAAATTCATAGGTCAAATAATAATAAAATAATCTAAACTAATCAGAGTTTGATTGAAACAAATAAACAAAGTTTAACTGAAAGATTATTTCTCAAATTTGACTGAAATAGGAGTCATACTCAACACGGGTGGTAGGTTCCATTTGAAATGACCCGGATGGTTGTGCTCAGAGGATCAATGTAGAGTCAACAATGGCTTTTGGGCTTGACATGTGTTTTTCTGGTGGAAAGGTATAATAGAGTCCTAAAGTACATCAAACTTTTATTGATCTTGATAGACATCCACTTAATAATAAACTATTCATAACATTTTAGTATATTTAATTAATTTTAATCATCAACAATGACAAATATTTTATATTCTAAAGGAAGAATTTAAGTTAAAATCTTGGAGATTGCGTGTTGCTGAAAGGGACAACACGAATCTTGAAAATTTTAATTTTCATGGGTTATAAAATAAACATAAAAAATGCTTAATTCCAAAGAAATAAATTAAAACATTTCAAAAGTAAGAAAGTAGCTTCGATGCGCAAAAAGTTAATACTCTTTTATGAATTTATAGCAAGATAAATAGGTTTCAAGTATAAAAAAAAAAAAATCAACCTTTAGAAAAAGCAGCAAAATGAAAAGAAAATAAAAGAGAAAACAATTGTGAAATAATTGAAATGAAGATGAATTTTTTTTCTAGCAGCCAAAGTGCTTACAAGACAACTTCATGTAGGGGTGAGCGTTCGATCAAATAGAGTTGAATTGAGTGAAAATAGAATTAAATTGAGTGAAAAAATTTTGAACTAATCGAGTTGATGAGTCCTATTTTATCATCCTAACTCAATTGAATTTTTTTTTTTTGAATCGAGTCAAATAAAATGAAATTCGAGTCAAATTGGATCGAGTGAAATAATTCGAGTTAAATTAAAATTTAAACATTTCAAACTAAAATCTTGTTACAATTATACTAATTACATGTTGGAGCACATAAATTTGAAACTATATATATTTGAAAACTTTTCAAAGTAAAATAATAAAAAAATAAGATGCTTTTTTTATGTCCTCAAAATTATTATTTTAGAAAATTTTTAAAATATTAATTTTTTTATATATTCTTTAGAATTTTTTTAAAAATTATTATACATTTTTAAAAAATATAAAATTTGGAATTTTTGTAAATATATTGAATTTTAAAAATTATTTTAAATTCTTTTTGTAAACTTTGTTGAGAGAAAAATAAATTTGCTCATTTTCAAAATTGATAAGGACCAAAGAGGTATTTACACTAATATGTCATTCGAATTATTCAAGTTATTTAAATTGTAAAATTCAACTCAATTCGAACTGTTGAAACTCGAATTACTTATTCAAGTTGACTCGAATAACTCAAAATTTGAAATGTTTTCAATTTTTTCGAATCAAATCGAATTTTACTCACTCCTAACTTCACGTGTTAAAAACATGTAACTTTATGTACTAAAGCGAATTGGATATGTCAATGGACATATGTCTGTATTCGAAAATTTACATTTTATGCTAGTCGAATGACCTCTAAAAGTTGCTAAAATACTAAATTGATGAAACCCATGAACATAAATATTTTATAAAGGAGTTATAAAAGTAACATCTTCATACATTAAGGTTAGGATTTTAAAAACAATCAGAGTTAAGATATTGTCAAGACAAGGTGCATAGAGACAAGTATATGATAATCTTTTTATTATTATTAGGGGTTTTCAATCGGTTAACCGACTCGAAATAACATTAACCGAAATAACCGACATTTCAAAATTTTTAACCGTTAACTGAACCGAAATTTTTTCAAAAAAATTAACCGAACCGAAATTTTTAGGTTAATTCGGTCGGTTAACCAAATTAACTGAAAATTATATGTTTTTTTTTGGTTAAAAATTAACCGAATTAACCGAATTACTCGAATTACCCAAATTACCTGAATTAACCAAATTACCCGAAATGAATCACTACATAATTAAAAAGATTACATAATTTTAGTTTTAGAATTTTAGAATTTTATTTTTATTTATTAAATTATTTGTAATTTTTATGATTGGGTTGAATTGGGTAATTGGGTTGAGTTGGATATTTGGGTTTGGATTAGGTTTAGGGATTGTTTAGGTGAATAGTGGGCCTATTTATATATTATAATTTTATTTATTAATTTTTTCGGTTAAACCGAAAAAATTCGATTAACCGACCGGTTTCGAACTGAATTAACCGTTAGCCGAAAAATCACAAAATAATTAACCGACCCCCGACCGAAAAAATTCGGTTAACCGACTGATTAATCGAATTCGGTCAGTTAACTAAATTTTTTTGATTTTACCCTAATTATTATTATTTAAGAAAGTAAGCAACCAATCTCATAGGTTGTAGATCAAGATACTTCACACTACAACAAAATTCTCTATTCGAGGCATTTAGTGCCCGCGTTTTAGAAGTAAAACGTTGCTAGATTTTAACATTTCAATTACGTTTTAAACAATTTTAAATTAAAAATAATTAAAATATAGAAATTTATTTAATATACTATTAATGAAATTTTTAGACTCTACGAGTAAGATTACAAGATTGATAAATATCCTATAAATGTATAGTAAAAGAATGAGTATTTGGTATACTGACAATATATTTTTTTTATTCATCAAGTAGTTTTAAAAGTTGACACGTGTCTCTCTTTTTAAATATATATTTTTAATAATTTATTATACTCTTATAGGACACTTACTAATTCAGCGTACCAAATATTTTTTTCATAATAAAATATTAAAAAATAAATATTTTTTTAAAAGACATGACAAATTTTTTTAAAATTATTCTCAAAGGACGTGATATTTGCATGCAGGGATTAGACATCCAAATTGGTTCAAGACAAAATGTTTTTGTTAGTGGCAATGGGATGGCACTCTGCCAACACACAACTAAATCCCTTCCTGGTATACCTATCTTAGAGCTACTGAACACCAACTCTGGGCAATGGAATGACCATCATACGGGAGCAACTTGGGGATGTTTGGTATGAAGAACTCAAAACTTGAAAATTTTCATTTATTGGAGGCCAGGACAGGTACATTTGGAAGCATGAAATAAATAACGAAAATACTTTTTACAATAATAAGTCTAAGTAATAAGAGTTAATTCCTATATTACGATGAATCATAAAATAGATTTAGAGGAATATAAATAAATTATAAAAAGAAAGAAAGAAAGAATGTAATGCCCCGAAATTTGGGCCTAGAAGTATTGGGCCTTGAGCAAGGGAACGGTTAGGAAACTGTGCATAAAAAGTTTATGTGAGCTAGGAAATGACACAATTAAATGTTTGCTCAAGTGGTTAAGGGTCCTGAGAGGAGTTGGAAAAGTCCTGGGTTCAAATCTGGGCTTTAGCAAAAATTTTGGTTTTAAGTGGATAAAAACCCGGATGCTTGGATGTAGGCCTTTTAAATTATTGTGTTAAAAAAATGACACAATGAAGAATGTGGTCTAGTGGTTGTGGCGTCATTAAGGTTGCAAGGGAGCCTAGGTTCAAGTCTTGGATCTTGCAATTTATTTTGGTTTTTCTTTTAAAGGAACCTGGACTTTGGCCTTTAGACCTTTTAATTAATTGAATATAAAATGTGACACAAAAGAGCTTGTGGCAAGGAGGCAAGTGGCGTGTTGAGCTATTGAAGGGGGCTTGGGATCGAATCCCATTGCAAGCAAAAAGGATATTTATTTTGCTAGCATGAGGCGACAGGAGGTTGAGGTGGTTTCGAACTCTATTGGGTGAGAGTTTGAATGGGTCTTGGAGGATATCAATGAGGGATAAGGGGAGAGATTTTAGGAGAAAGTTAAGGAATTCAAATTAGGGAGTGTTGTAGCCGATTGAGAGACTTGTTTGTGCAATTCGGCTAAGGGGGTCTTTAGGTATGCATTTTCGACAATTTGTGAGTGAATAGGTGCCGAATTTCATCTTTTTCATTTGGGGTTTTTGTTTTTTTGGCGATTCTAGCTTCTTTTCTCCCTAGTGCCGAAATCCCGATTCTTAACTTCATTTCTTCTATTTTTTGCCAAATCACACAACTCTTTTTCCTCTTGCTCCTTTGTGACCGATTCTCCCCTCCTTACCTCTTCACTTAGTTTTGGTTTAGTGGTTCTTCTCTGGTAATCACTTTGACAAGTGGCCGACTGCTTCATTATTCTACCGTTCCTATCAGTTGATTTGGTGTGCTTAAATCCTTCTTTCGGTATTCAATCGTTTTGGGGGTAAGTGGTGTTGGCCGAATACTCTATGACTTAATATTGAGACTTTAAGCCATATTCTTGAAAATAGTTTTACCTAATAAGGTTCGTTGCCTGAGCATATAATCATCTAGATCAATCTTAGTTAGCATTAAGAGCAATAAAGCCTTTTTCGCTCATTCAGGGTAAGGGTAAAGGGTTGGTTTGGGATTGTATGTTTAGGAATCCTAATGTTGAAGACTAACAATATGATTTGATGGAAAATAGGCTTTCGAACATGTAGATGATTCGTACGTTTCATAATCAGGTGTGTAACCGTACCCCGATTTCATGATTGTCAAACGCGGGATAAATGTGTGTATTCACACCCCTGTCTATCTGTGAATCGGCAAAAACTGATAAGCTGAAATGCCGGAACCTCAGCATTCGAGGTGTCATGAGCGTGTAAATGCACGTGAGGCAAACCGAGCCCCAAATCATAGGTAGCAGACTGCAAAGGCCACCACGTGTGTTTTCGCAAACTGGGGCCGTTATGGGCCTCGATGGGTCAAAATGGGTCGCGAGGGCCCAATGGGCTTATGGGCCCACACGGTAAGTGATCATTGATAGGTTGGTTTATGAGGCTCGCGATGCCATATGTGAATTTAGACTAAATGGGCCACACGAGTGGGTTATCTGAGTCTGTAGGTTATCTGAGTCGCTCGAAGCGACGATAGACCCTCTAGGAGGTCGTAATAAGTACCGAGACCCTAATATTTGTAAAATTATCAAAATACCCCTATAAGACAAAATGACTGTTTTGCCATTGTGTGTAAATGACTGACTTAGATTATGAATTTGACTGATTTGACTGTGATCATATGATTGTGTTTTAACTGACTTGACTGTGGTTGTGTGACTGATATGCTTTTAATATATGTTTAAATGACTGTTATTGAGCATGGCCATTCTGCATACACCTGTGATGATTGAGCATGACATACACGACATATTACATGGGGTTGGGACATTGTTATGGAGGAAATGTACGGCCCGTTGCCGTTCTGTACAAGGCTTCTGGCCTTTCTGTCATATTTATGGCTTTTAGCCGTTCTGTCTATGGCGCCGAGTCGTTCTGTTGACTTAGTGCCACAACTGGTGCTAAACTTGTTGTGTTGGCTAGGTGGGTCGATTTTATCCCCACATGGTGTGTTTGTTGGTACGGGTTGTAACACCCCTTACCCGCATTTTACGCCGAAATCGGGTACAAGGCGTTACTGTACTTGACTCACATGGTCATACAACTTTGGGTTATCAAATTTCTTTCCAAACTAAAACTTTCTCATTCACATATCTAACATCCCTATACTGGGCCTACGAGGCCTTAAACATACTCCTGGAAGGTTTCAAAAATAAATCGAAACTTTTACGCACTTAGAAAAATTTTACCTAAACAGAGGTCACACGCTCGTGTGAAATGGGACACGCCCGTGTGGTCACACACGCCCATGTCCCTCACCTGTGGTTGACACTGACTTATTTCACACGATCGGACACACGTCCGTGTCTCTCACACGGCCTTGACACGCCCGTGTCTCAGCCCATGTGCCAAAACCTTGGCATTCTTTTTATGACGTCATCACCTCACTATAGTCACACGGCCAGGGCACACGCCCGTGTCCTTAGACCGTGTGTCAAATTAAATGTAATAGGCCAATTTAGCCCGGGCCAATACAGAAAAATAATAAACCTAAAATAATAAAACAAAGTCCAAGTCCAGTCTAAAATATATCATTTAGCCCGATCAGAATAGCCCATTACTTGAAAAGATTGAAGGTCCATCTACAAGCTTGACATATATGGTAACATAATCTACAAGGATATGCAATCTTAGATATGATTTGCAAATCTTAGATATGATATGCAATCCTAGAAGATATGATATGCAATCTTAGAAGATATGATTTTGTAATCTTAGAGATTTAACTTGTAGATACCTTTTAATCTTAGCCATTGATGTAATTGATCTGTACCGTTGAATTTGGGGAGGCTCAACTATAAATAGAGGTCTCTCCCTTCATTGTAAAGCACTTGATTTTTGAGTAATAAAAAATTCTTGAGAGCATTCACACAAATCTCTCTCTTTCTCTTGCGTTCTTATTTTCTGGAGCTTGTTTTTATTTTGTTATTCGTTCATTTTCGTTTCTTTTTGAGTTGGTCTCGTTTGAGTTGAATTTAGGTGGTGGAATTTCGTTGAATCCTCATATTATGAGAATTAGGTTGACTTAGGCGTTTTTTTTAACTTTTTTTATTTATCCATTTAATTGCTTAATCATTAATTATTCTTTTTATTTTTATTCATTTATTTATTCGTCAACTTTCTTATTTACATATTGTTCATTCATTTAACCATTCTTATCATTCTTTTATTTTCTTCCATTAATTATATACTTTATTTGTTTTTAATGTCACACATGTTGTTTATTTAAAAAAAAAACTCGTTTTATAAATCATCCATTTTAAATTGTTTGGTTATTTGCTTTAAATTTTTTCCATATATTTTCAATTGCAAATTTTTATATATTACTATCTATTTTATATACCATTTATTTTTAAGATGTTTTGTGTATAACTTATTTGGTCTTTGATTTATTGATGTTAGTATTTAAATAGTTGTCATTATGTGTTTTATTTATACATTGTTTTAATATTGCAATAATTTTCCCCCAAATGCTCGTATTTGGGAGCTTCGAGAAGATTGTGCCCTAACTTACTGGGTTCCAATTTTCCTCGTTAAATCTAAGTAATCGAGCACCCATTTCAAATAAAAACATATGAGTTTCAAATAAAAGCTTATTCTCGGGAATTCGAGGTGTTGTGTCCTAACTCATTAGATATGAAGTCTTGTTATCTTGAGGTAAGGATTTCTAAAAAAGTATAGACAATATTCTATGTTTGGAATTTTGAGAAATTGTGCCCTAACTTACTGGGTTCCGATTTTTTCACCTGACCTAAATAACCAAATATCCTTCTAAAATTTAAATGCATGAGTTTTGAAAATCAAAAGACAAGCTTAGTTTCGAGGATTTAAAATGTCGTGTCCTAACGTACTGGATGTGATATTTTATTACTTCGGGATAAAAGGGTCTTAACATCCATTTCAATTTATTCAAACATTTTTTTTAAAATAAAAAGGATTGTATTTTAAAATCTTCTCAAAATTTTCGACATTAAGACATTAATTAATCAACTAGGTACCAATTTTGGGCGTTACGAGGGTGCTAATCCTTCCTCGTGCATAACCGACTCCCGAACCCGTTTTCTCGAATTTCGTAGACCAAAATCATGATTTTAATAAATCAAAATATTTTTTATTAAAATGATCAATTTCAAGGTGACCCGATCACACCTCAAAAAAAGATTGGTGGCGACTCCATTTTCGTTTTTAAAGTCAATCCCCGTTTTTTCAAAATAAAAAAAATAATAGTTTCGACAGCTTGGCGACTCCGTTGGGGACCAATAAGAAAGTCAAGCCGTAAAATTGATTATTTTCTATCCTTTGTCAAAAATTTGAAAATTCGATTTGAAAATTTGATTTGAAAATTGTGATCCTTTTGTTGCATTTGTTTGTGTCATTGCATATGATTGTTATTTTCTTGCGCACATTGCATTGCATGACTGTTGTGGTCGCACCTTTAAGTGGGAGTGAGAAACTATGCCTTGTGAGGTTTTCACCTCCGCATGGGCTAGTGGATTGCTTCCGGGATACATCTGTACCTATGTCTTCGTAAGGTTTTCACTTCCGCATGGCCATAGGGAAATGTATTCCCCTGAACTAAACTCGATCTGTATGAGCCTATAATGGGTGAAGATTGAGGAATCTGCTAGTTCAGGTACCTTTTCTTTAGAACTAAACCGCATATAGTGAACCTTAAGAGCCCACCCTAGGTGGAACTATACCAAACCCTAGTAGTCACCCAGATAGGTGCCTTATTTTGTTATTTATTTCTCTTGTGCTAACGTGTTCTCTTTTGTTTTGATTGCATTGCATTCACGTCATAGAAAAGAGGTGTTGATTCAAATTCGATTACTAAATAGAAGAGTTTGCCATGAGAAAATGGATTTCTTGATAAAGTGGATTATAATACGGTCGTCCGAATATGGTCCAAGTAAACACAACGAGAGAAGACTGATAGTCCGTGAAGGAATACAAGACTTTATTTCCCAAGGATTCAAGCTGACAAAGACTATTCGAGAATCACCACGTCTCGGCTTTCTTGAAGAGGCTAACGAGCATTATGGAAATAAGTGAGCAGTGTGTCGCGGCCCAGATCAAGTACAAAGAGCTAGTAGAGACATTTATTAGAAAGTTTGCAAGATTGGACCTTAATATCCAGATAAGAAGAAAGGGATCAATGTCTTCGCTTGGAATATGAGGGAAGGGCGTATAAATATCCGTTTTATGTAAAGGAATTTATTTTCTAGAAAAGTTGTTCAAATGGAATTGAATTCAGAATCAACGCCTCTCTTTCTTTTTGCATTCATTTTCATGCATTTGCATTACATCGCATCATATGTATGAAAATCCATAGAAGGACCCTAATTAGTTGAAGTTATTTCAAAAAGAGAGAGAGAGAGAGAGAAAGTTAACGGTACACACTTCAAGACAAAAAACATAGACCAAAGACTCGAACAGTTCCAAAGAAACATGCAAGACCAGCTGCAAGAGCAGTTGGAAAAGATCCAACAAGATATGAGGGAACAAATGATGGAAGCCCAAAGGAATATGGTAGCTCAAATGACTCAGCTACTGAATGGGGCAATGAACAAAGGAAAAGGCCTCATGACTAATGCTGGAGAAAATAATGAGGATTATCCTCCGGGTTTTACCCCATCGCATGCACAAACACAACCTGAAGCATATCCTCGAAAACCATCTATTACAATTAGGCCTCAACAAGGTCAAGCTGATACTGGGGTGCCCATGAATTTCCAAGTTGGCTCAGGATCTAACCCTGGAGATAACCCTGCTAATCTTGTTATCCCTTATTTAGATATAGCAGAGAGGGAAGGGACGAGAATTGAATTACCAAGGCAGTTGGAGGACCATTGTAGATGGTTAGAAGAAAAGTTCAAGGTCTTGGAAAACGCTGATAATCACCATGGAATTGATGCTAAAGACTTGAGCTTGGTTCCAGATTTGGTGCTTCCTCACAAGTTCAAAATGCCAGAATTTGAGAAGTACAATAGGACTAGCTGTCCTGAAGCCTATGTTACCATGTTCTGTAGACGGATGACTGGTATGTTAATAACGATCAACTGTTGATCCATTGTTTCCAAAAAAGCTTAGTGGGGGCAGCGTCCAGGTGGTAGAACCAATTGAGCCGTGATAGGATTAATTCCTGGAGAGACCTAGCACAAGCATTTATGAAACAATACAATCATGTGACAGACATGACACTTGATAGAATCACCTTGCAAAACATGGAGAAGAAATCAAATGAAAGCTTCAGGTAGTATGCACAAAGATGGAGGGAAGTTGCCATGCAAGTTCAGCCACTGGTCCTAGAAAAGGAAACTATAATGTTTTTTATCAATACTTTAAAGGCCCCATTCATTACTCACATGATAGGAAGTACCACAAAGAGCTTTGCGGATATAGTAATGGCGGGAGAAATGATTGAAAATGCCATAAGGGGTGGCAAGACATAAAAAGGGGAAAAACCAAAAGGTCAGCTCCAAGGAAAAAAGAGAATGAGGTGTATAATACGAGTACATATAACAAAGGGTACTCGAAGTCAATTACTGTCAGTCAACAAAAAGTAACCACTAGCTATCAAGGCTTTTTAAGGCAGGAATCCAATTCGAGGCCAAATACAGAAAAGCTCCAGTTCACACCCATCCCGATAACATATAATGAGCTGTATCAAAATCTTTTTGATGTGCATGTGGTATCTCCGTCCTACTTGGAACCCGTGCAACCTCTATTCCCAAAATGGTATAATGAGAATGCCCAATGCGAGTACCATGCAGGAATAACAGGTCACTCAATTGAAAACTGCACTACGTTTAAAAAGTTGGTCGAAGGTTTCATGGGAATTGTGAAGTTCAACGTTTCATCAGAACCTGATCACTTTGACGAGGCAGTAAATGCGATAATTGAAGGAGGAGACAAGAAAGTTGCGACTCCTTAAAGAAGTCAAAATCAAAGAGGGAACTGGGGAACGGAGTTTCCAAGCCCTTGCATACGTGGGAGTGTTTTGAATAATGGAACTGTGGAAGATATCCCTTTATTTTTACAGCTAATCTAGAGTAATATTCAAAACATGTTTGTTGCCTTAAGCCTAGAGGCAATAACAACCCTTTTGTGAAATAGGCTTCTGTCCGGAATTTTTATTTCAATAAAATGTATCTTTTTGAGCAAATATTCTTTTATTTTTTCCATTTCATACTGTACAAACAATTGTTCTTAGTTTCTTTTTTTCTTTTGTTTGTTCTTTGGACTTTCTTTCAAGTATTCTTTCATTCTTCATTCATGACCATACAAATAATCATTCTTTGAATCATTTATTCTTTGGAATCTTTCTTCAAACCTACAATAGGTCTCCACATATCAACGACGTGAGCAACGCTGCTACTTACTCAGAGTCTCCTTTCGAGTAAGATATGTGTCTAGAGGGATCTCAGGACTTTAAAGATGACAAAGATTGTAACCTATCTTCTGATTTGTTAAGAATGGTAGAGCAAGATGAAAAACAGACCCTACTCTACAAAGGATCAGTGAATATTATGAGCTTAGAAAAGAGGTGAAGTTAGCTCACCACGAAAATAAGGTGAGACATCATTGAGTTATTTTCAAGAATTCAAATATGTTTTTGCACGATCATATCAGGACATGCCCGGGCTACTGAGACGCGGGTACGTTAAAATCTTAAAAGAGGTCCATAAGGATGTCAGAAGGACACATGCTAATGGTTTTACAATAGCCAAGCTAATCATGAGGTTTGGGTACTGCTAATCTACATAGAAGGGGATGGCATCAGTTATGTCATATTTAAGGAGACAAGATTCATATGCCTTATTAATTTCTTCACAGACTTTCTCTATGTGAGGCAGGCCAATCTCGGCAAAATTTCTTGTATACATCAAATTATCTTGGTGGTCGTCGATTACTTCACTAAGAAGGAGAAAGTAGCTTCACATGTCAATTTTACAAGGTCGATAGTAAAAAAAAAAAGATCAGGCACCGACAAAGAATGCCAAAAAGGACAATGTCAAAAGTTTGTAGTCTGTTCAAAGATCGGACGCCATATCATAGAGCAACAAAGATAGCCAAAAAGAAAAAAACAAAAAAACAAAATAAGGATTGTAGGAAAGATGACCGAGACTTGTAAAGATTGGCATAAAGAAGTTACCATTATCCTCTATGATTATCGAACGTTGGCCAGGACCTTTGCCGGGGCAACATCTTACCCATTGGTTTATGGAATGGAAGCATTTTTGCCAATTGAACCTAATCGAAGAAAAGGTTAAAAGTTATCCATCACGGTCAGATGATGCAAGCTTACGACAAAGAGGTTCATCCTAGAGAATTCCACAAGGGGAACCTGATGTTGAAAAAGATCTTTCTTATACAAAAGGATTTCAGAGGAAAGCAGGTGCTGAACTGGGAAGGACCTTATGTAGTAAAAAGGGCTTGTTCTAGACGAGCATTTATATTGACCAAGACGAATGGCGAAGACTTGCCCAATTCGGCGAATTCAGGTTCAGTCAAGAAGTATTTTACCTGAAAGGAGAAAGGCCAAGGTGAAAACCCGCAAAGGGCGGCTTGAGATCAAATTCAAAAAAAAAAAAAAAGAGGAGAGGCCAAGGCGAAAACCCGCAAAGGGCGCTTTGAGACCAAAGGGGTTTTAAGCCGAAAACTCGAAAAAGGCAGCACAAATTTTGATCAAAGATAGGGCATGTGGTATTCTTGCTATGCCTGAATTAATAATGAGGAAGTATGCTACGTCTTGGGGCATTGGCAAAGTACTCCGGATCCTCTAAACACGTATTGAGCTCAAAATAGTCCTTAAGAAGTTTGTACAAAGAAGCTCAGGCTGCGATATTTGGGCACCTAGCTTCTATCTTACCCATTTTGAATTTGCTATCTTTGATTACTTTATTCGTTTCAAGATACACCCTAATCAATTTTCTTTTATGGCCTTGGCTATCTTTGATTACTTTATTCTTTTCAAGATACACCCCCAATTAATTTTCTTTTATTGCCTTGGTTATCTTTGATTAACTTATTTGTTTCGAGCTATGCTCCTGATTAATTTCTTTCTCATCCATTGTTGTGATCTTTTTCAAGAATTTTATATTGAAATAACAATTAATGGACTAATAATACTTTCAAAAAAGGAGTTTCGAATATTACTCTAGAAGCTTCTAAATAATATGAGAATCTGAAACAGAACTATTATTTAGAACTCACCAAGCCTAAGGGTTGAAAATATTGAAAGATTATTATCTTTTTGGATTTTTATTGGTTGAGCAAAAAGACAAGACATTTCGTCAGTGATACCATCTCGACAAATAATGAGCAATGTCAACTCAAGTGTAAAAGTGGATCATTTCTGGGAAAAGAAAAATGATACTTTGCATTCATGCAAATTTCAGGCATATACATCTGGTCATTACACCCAGGGAATGGTGTAACAGATCAAATAGACTGAAGATGATACAAATTCTATACCTCTGAGTGACAGCAGGATGGATGGAAGAAACCAAATGTTATTCCCATGAAATTGCAGTAGGAGGTACAAACTTTATGTCCCAAACGATACAGTGAAAGGGACTCTGAAATTACAGCGGAGCAAGCTTGCTGAGCAGAATGTGGTTGTTTCTTTGAGTTTTCTGTTGGAAAATACCAGTCAAATAAGATAGTAGTATAATACATCAGTGATAAGACTCTTGATGAATAACTAGTGATGACACCCTAAGCATTAAAGGGATCATTCTCATTTTGCACATCTAATTAGGAGCATTTGACTCATTTCGATCATGGCATCCTAATCATTCGGCATAAGCACAAACTCATTCTACAGGTTATGTCCTCTATAGGAAAATGTAGTAGGGTAGATCGAAGATGTCAGCCCTGCCTCGCTAAAGTTGCAGTGGAGCAGACTGAAGACAATAGATCTTATCTTTCTGAAGTTGCAGGAAGCAGATCGAAGATATTAGCTTGCTTCCCTAAAGCAGACTGAAGATAGCAGATCTTATCTTCCTAAAGTTGCAGGAAGCAAATCGAAGATGTCAGCCCTGCCTCCCTAAAGTTGTAGTGGAGCAGACTGAAGACAACAGATCTTATCTTCCTAAACTTGCAAGAAGCAGATCGAAATCTTGTCTTCCTGAATATTGCAGTGAAGCAAGATCAAAGATACTAGTCTCACTTTCCTGAAGTTACAGTAGGATGGATTAAATCTACAAGAGCAGGTCTTATCGCCCTGAAGTTGCAGTAGAATAAGATTAAAGCTACAGATTCAATCTCCTTGAAGTTGCAGTTAGGTTAGAGAGTACTTGAAGAAGATGAGGATCAAGAAGTTAAGGCTCGGTAAGACCGGACAAAATTGGTCCTTTTATAGTCTTTGCTCCATTCTCGTTACACGACAATGAGCAAAGAGGGGCAGCTGTAATAGGCCAATTTAGCCCGTGCCCATACAAAAAAATAATAAACCCAAAATAATAAAACAAAGTCCAAGTCCAGTCTAAAATATATCATTTGGCCCGATCGAAATGGCCCATTACTTGAAAAGATTGAAGGTCCATCTACAAGCTTGACGTATATGGAAACATAATCTTCAAGGATATGCAATCTTAGATATGATATGCAAATCTTAGATATGATATGCAATCCTAGAAGATATGATATGCAATCTTAGAAGATATGATTTTGTAATCTTAGAGATTTAATTTGTAGATACCTTTTAATCTTAGCCGTTGATGTAATTGATCTGTACCACTAGATTTGGGGAGGCTCAACTATAAATAAAGGCCTCTCCCTTCATTGTAAAGCACTTGAGTTTTGAGCAATAAAAAATTCTTAAAAGCATTCACACAAATCTCTCTCTCTCTCTCTCTCTCTCTTGCGTTCTTATTTTATGGGGCTTGTTTTTATTTTGTTATCCGTTCATTTTCGTTTCTTTTTTATTTGCTCTCGTTTGAGTTGGATTTAGGTGGTGGAATTTCGTTGAATCCTCATATTGTGAGAATTAGGTTGACTTAGGCTTTTTTTTAACTTTTTTTTATTTATCCATTGAATTGCTTAATCATCAATTATTCTTTTTATTTTTATTCATTTATTTATTCGTCAACTTTCTTATTTACATATTGTTCATTCATTTAACCATTCTTATTATTCTTTTATTTTCTTCCATTAATTATATATTTTATTTGTTTTTAATGTCACAAAGGCAAGGTAAGCTTCGTACCCCTTTCTTAAAAATTTCTGAGTCAACAAGGATGATATCACTACTGGTGATCTGTCTTGTTTATTTGATCCAACACGAATAAGATCTCCACTTTCAGATTTTAACTCGATAAACTTATTTCCACAATTCACAATCACATCATGAGCAACTAATCAATCCATCCCAAGGATGACATCAAACTCATCAAACAGTAATAACATAAGGTCAACCGGAAAGCAATGACCCCTAATCATCAAAGGGCAACTTTTACATACTCTATCAACCAACACATATTTGCCTAGGGGATTAGACACTCTTATTACGAATTCAGTAGACTCTATAGGCATACTCATGCTAAAGACTAATTTCATGCATATGTATGAGTGGGTAGATCCCGGATCAATTAAAGCTATAACACGAGTATCATAAAGAAAAAATGTACCCGTGATTACGTCAGGGGAAGATGCCTCCTCGCGAGCAAAAATGGCATATGTTCTTGCCGGTGCTCTACCCTCGACTCTTACAGTCTACTCTGGATGTATTCTTGCTACTCATTTCATTTCTCAGGTTCCTTTCTAGTCTTCCTCTAGCAGTACTCCCCGGTCTTGCATTCTAAGATTTCTCTTTCTCACCCACCTTGAGGCAATCTCTGATAAAATGGTCTAGAGACCCAAATTTGAAACAAGCCTTCTCACTTGCTCGGCACTTAATAAAATGACGTTTGCCACACTGCGAGCACTCCAGTCTGCTTAGTCGAGTGTTGCCAACACTGGCAACTGATGTAGTCTGGGCTTTAGACCCCAAAAATTGTTTGCCCTTACTTCTGTTTGAAAATACAGCTGAAGTAGCTGATCGAACAATAAAATTTCTTGACCTTTTGGACAAGAATTGGATTAACTTGCCTAACTGTCTCTTTTTCGAATCACGAGACTCAATTTCAGCTTTCTTTTTCTCTTTGACTAGTTCCTCAGCCTTACAGGCCCTATCTACCAATACCACAAATTCCTTCAGCTCGAGGACACCAACAAACAAACGGACATCTTCATTTAACCCATCCTCGAACCTTTTGCACATGATAGCCTCGGTAGACACGCACTCCCAGGCATACTTACTAAGTCTTACAAATTGAAGTTCATATTCGGTCACTGTCATTCGGCCCTACTTTAACTCCAAAAACTCCTTTCTTTTCTGGTCGATGAATCTCTGACTAATATACTTCTTCCGAAATTCCTCTTGGAAGAATTCCCAGTTAATTCTCTCCCTTGGTACCACTGACACAAGGGTGTTCCACCACTGATAGGTCGAATCTCTCAAGAAAAACACACTACACACTTCATGCACTCTTTAGATGTGCATAACAACTCGTCGAATACCCTGATGGTACTTTCCAACCAGAATTTTGCCCTCTCCAGGTCATCGTCCTTACTAGCCTAAAATTTCTCGGCACATTGTTTTCGAATCTTATCGACCGGAGGCCGTTCTCTTCTTACTACCTCAACCACTTGAGGAGTTACAAGAGCGGGCTGAGAAATAGGTGGGGGAGAGGGGGTTGAGCATTAGGATTTGCTCGTATGTACTCAGTATACCAGTTTCTCATCATTTGGAGAAAGGCTTCTCGAGCCCCTTCTCCCTGACCCATAGTCTCAGGTCTAGTTTCTACTGGCGCGATCCCTTGCGCGGGAGCTGGCGCATTACTCGCAGCATCATAAACTGCAGTCTGATCGGGATCCAAGACTATATAAAAAACATAATTCAAATCGTCAGGAGTCGACACGTTATCATTACACAAATACTCTTATGTATGACATGTATAGCTAGACTCCTACTTATGCTACGTTAGTCCTAGAATCGACTAAACTGTAGCTTTGATATTACTAAATGTAACACCCATTACACGCATTCTACGCCGGAACCGGGTATAAGGCGTTACCGTACTTGACTCACATAGTCATACAACTTTGGGTTATCAAATTTCATTCCAAACTAAAACTTTCTCATTCACATATCTAGCATCCCTATACTGGGCCTACGAGGCCTTAAACATACTCCCAGAAGGTTTCAGAAATAAATCGGAAACTTTTACGCACTTAAGAAAAATTTTACCTAAACAGGGGCCACACGCCCGTGTAAAATGGGACACGTCTGTGTGGGCAGGCTGTGTGGTCACACAGGCCATGTCCCTCACCCGTGGTCGGCACTGACTTATTTCACACGGCTGGACACACGCCCGTGTCTAATGCCGTGCCTTCCACACGGCTGAGACACATGGTCGTGTTTCTGCCCGTGTGTTTACTACTGAGTATCCTGACTTTGTAAATCTAGCATGGAGGGGATGCACAGCCGATCAACATGCCTATAGGGCTGACCATGTGTCTCACACGGCCTAGACACACGCCCGTGTGTCTACCCGTGTGGACATAAAAAGGCTATATTCCAAGCCAAATGCCACCCTACATAGTAAACATACTTACTCCAACTCATATAAACATCATTCATGACCAAAAGGTACATCCAAGAACTCAATTCAAAGCATTCCCACACGCATAAACTTCATAATTGCTTCATCATTGAATATATATAAACTTATCAAGTGTTGGCCCATTTCCAATGAGCATTTACAAAATGACTTTGATAACATACATAGCCAACACTTTGGCTAACAATTACGACCTAACAAAACACCCAAGTCCTATACATGCCATACTCAAAATAAGTCTAAATTGTTATACCAAAGTGATGTTGATAGTGTGATTTCTGAACTCTTGCGTCCCACGATCCCCGAGTTATCTTGGCAATACTATAGGGAAAAGGGAAATGAGAGGGGTAAGCATAAAGCTTAGTAAGTTTGCATGAAAATAAATAGCAACAATAAGTTCATAATGACATCAATCCATGGCATTAGATAACCACACAAGGTTATATACACTTTACCATAACTTACTCGTGCCCGTTATTATCTAGAACATACCATGCCAGATATCGTAACATTCTCGTGAATTTCTCACGGGTACCTGTTGTAACACCCCCTATCCGTATTCATTACCGGAATAGGGTACGAGGCATTACCAGAGTTTACTGAACATTTTCAAATAATTACGAGTCATGTATTATTTGAATTCTGAAAATAATCATAACGTCCCTCTATTGGGCCCTCAAAGCCCAAAACATACATTAGGGACCAACCGGGATTATAGGGAATTTTTCGCAAAATCCTAAAATTTTTCTACATTGGTTAGCATACTTTAATATTGACAAACTTATTTTCTCGACATGTCTCACTTGAATTTATTACCTATCCTAATATACATAATTTTTCTTATATCAGCGTATCAAAGATAGTCTCATATTTACATGTCATGATGTATACCATTCTCTTGTTGTTTCTTCATAAATATAAATTATTCAATTCATTATGATAATATTTCATATACCATCATTTTCATGAGTTTAGTGTATATTTATTCCAATAGCAGTTCATAATCTTAAATATGCATAATTATCAGGCAAGTTTCACATACATGTATTTTTTATGTCACATTTCAATATATCAAATAATTATCATTTCTATGTATTTCAAGTTTAATTTCATGATTTCAAGTACTTGCCATTTTCTATATTTATCCTGTTGAATTTCTCAGAATTTCGATGGATTTCCAGTAATACACTTATAGTGTACAATCCCGGGTCCATCAACTCGTACACATATGGGTATACCCTTTTTCCAGAGAGCACACTCCCGCGAACCTCATCCTTACAGCGGGATTACCAGTCTAGGCTAAATCCCCTGTAAGAGAGCACACTCTCGCGAACCTCATTTCTTACAGCGGGATTACTAGTCCAGGCTAAATCCCCTATAACATATGCTTAAAGAGTATTGTCGGGATTACTAGTCCAGGTTAAATCCTCTACAATGACAATTACTCTAATGAGCTTGGATCTGAATTACCAGTCTAGGCTAAATTCAGACCCTAATTTGGATTACCTGTCCGAGCTAAATCCATTTTCCACATATTCTTCGGGAGGGCTATATCAGAATCACCCATCCGGGCTAGATCCTTTTCACACATATTCTTCGGGAGGGCTTATATCAGGATAGGATCACCCGTCCGGGTTAGATCCTTTTTACCGTCAATTCCTTTTCAGAGATCCATCGAATTTTCCTTTCATTCAACCAGGATTTATTTTCCCTTTTCATCAAATATATCAATGTTTCATCAACTTTCATACAATGAACATTCAAATCTTATTCACATTAATAACATACATTTCAAGCATTTAAGAATATAATTCAAGTTACACGAACTTACCTCGGTGCTTGTTCATGTTTATAGTTTCACTGATCCGATGTCTTTTCTTTTCTACTCAAGTCTCATATTTGAGTCATCCGGATCTTTAAAAATAAATTTGATCATCATTTTCATTCTTTCATATTCTGATACGTTCAATTAATGCTCTAGGCAAAATTATCATTTTGCCCCTAAGCTTTTAATTAATGACGATTTCATCCTTAAGTTCAAAAAAATAAAATTCTTGTAATTTAATCCTTGTTTCAAGCCTAATTATTCTCATATATATTGATAACAACACATGAATTTTATGAGATATCAGAATTTTCCATAATTTCAACACTTTTCAATTTAATCCCTAAACCATGTTTTCACCCGATCTTGATCTAAATTAATAATTTCATTCAATTTTATAATTTAAATAATAAAATAATCCATTTCATGCAACTTGGTCATTTCTGACATTTTTACAAAATTGCCCATAAAGTTTTACTTTTATTCAATTTAGTCCCTGATCCTAGAACAAGCAAATTAGCCATGCTAGCTAAATATTCATATATATTTTCCTCCTCCTCCTCTCCATTCCACATCCTTAATTTATATAACATGCTTATAAGTAACATTATCTATGATTTCACTATTTACACATAAATTTATTCAGAGCTGTCCATTTGCGTCATAGTCACTAAATTATTTATATCTTGAGCTACAGAATTCCAATTTAAGTTCTTATTGATGTTTTACAAACTAAACTCACATATGTTATTACCATAAAGTTTTTAGAATTTTTTGTTGATCGTCGAAATCAGAGCTTTAAAATTTATAAAAGAGAATGATCGAACCTGGAAACTAACTCTGACAACGATTAAAGGCAAGTGTACCTATCGAACAATAGTATAGCTTAGGCAAGACCAGATTGTCGAACCCAAAGGAACTAAAAGTATTAATACTAACTTTCTTTTTGTTATTTAGCCTTAAAAATAAAGTGAAGTTTTTTTAATCTAAATTAATGACGACTAAGCTAAGGACAAAGATGAAAAGAACGAATTGGGAAATAACTTGAAGAAAAACTCAATTGATCACGACGATACCCTCAGGAAGAATCCACCTAGACTTCACTTGTTATCTAACCCTGAATCATATGATTTATTTACTTAGCTTGATCCGTAAGACTCCCTAACTTATATTAAACCCTCTCTCGAGGTGAATAACGTCTAACCCTAGGTTAATTAGTGGAACTCTCGTTCTCTTATAATAACCCCCTAGAATAGCAGTAAATCGATCAATGGATTCCTATATTAGGTTTCACCCTAATCCGACAAAATCTCGTAACCCTATCTCTAGGCGTTCGATCAACTCCGCTTAATTATGCTAGATCTACTCTTAAGCAGGGTCTATTCCTCCTCCACCTAAGCACATCAGATTTGGATTAAGCATGCATAATTAAGAACAAACTAAGTATTTATCATATAATTCAAAAATCAAATAACAAGATTCATCTAGGTTTCATCCCCTTCAGGTATCTGAGGGGTTTAGTTTATAATGAATAAAGAAAACATGTCAAGAGAAAAGATAAAACAAAACATAAGAAATTCCTACAACTCCTTGAAGGAATTGAAGGAGAGTTCCGCCGTCTTGAGTATAATTCCGGCTTTTTGGGATGGATCAACTACTAACTTCGAGCGATTCCCATAATTTTGACCTTTTCGGCTTGGCTCCTTGACCTAGCTCGATGCCCGGTTTCGGCTTCTGCCGAACTCTCCTTTCAAGTTGCCCCCTTGGGTGTTTATATAGACTTTGTGATGCCTTACTTGGCCCATAAGTATCCTAATTTAAGTAGAATTCCTGCTACGGTGTTTGAATAGGCTTTGGAATGTGTTTTTTTGCCTCCAAGTATCCTTTCTCGAATGAAATTGCTCTTTCCAGTGACAGGGACATGGCCATGGCATACGCCCGTATGAATCGTGGTCAAGCCGTTCTCGGACTTTTTTAATGAGGCACGGCCGTGTGAATCGAGATCGGGCCGTGTTCTAGTAGATTGATGTGGCACGGCCGTGTGGGCTTAAGTCCAGGCTGTGTCGATTTCCTTCTTAGCCCAATTTGGTCCGTTTTAGGCCCGTTTCTCGTTCTTTTCATCCTCGGGTGCTTTCCTGAGTATAAGACATGAAAAGAAAGGATTAAGAGCACCTTTTTACATAAATCGAGGGATAAATCATCTAAAAGCATACTAAATGTGGGATTAAAATATGTTACTTTTACGGTTTATCATTGGTTTAGTCAATAAGTACAGTTTATTCTCTAAAGTCACCCCTGTTCCGCTGTCCGACAATTCCGACCCCTCTTCACTAAAAATTGATTATCTCATCGTACAGAATTTGGATAATGTTACCATTAGTGTATTTTGAAAATAGACTCATTAATTAAAATATAAATTATAACCCATAATTATTTTCCTACAATTTTTGATTATTTTCCAAAGTTAGAACAGGGGAACCCAAAATCATTCTGACCTTGTCTTATAAAACCTATTATGTCTCATGATTTAAGATCCCATTGCTTACACCATTTCTTCTATAAGAAACTATATCAATAAGCTTTAATTCCATATTTTATTCATCCTTTAATTCAATTTTTACAATTTTTGGTGATTTTTCAAAATTAGACTACTGCTGCTGTCCAAAACTGTTTTAGTGCAAAATGTTAATTACCAAGTTTGTTACACCTTTATTTCCTTTCTCTACAATATTTCCCATCACTTTCTCTTATTTTCCTTCACTAACATATCAAGAACATAAAACCTGATATAAGAAAACTCTACATTAACATCATTTCCATGCTTTTTCCACAATATCAAACTTAAAAATATATTGAAATCTTGATGTTCTTACATTGTCTTATTGATTTCAATCTTTAACTTGATTTTCTCTCTCCTCCAGCTTCTATTTCTTGAATCAAACTTGATATTCTTGCTCCCCATAGTCTCCTTGTCATCTTTCTCTCTTGATGGCTATGGAAATTCTTTTGAATTCTAAGTGAAAATGGTGGATTTTTTGTGAAAGGACCAATTTGTAAAGAAAGCAAAACTTTCTTTCTCTCTTCTTCTCACATTGGTGCATGGAAAAGAAGATGAAAATTCTTCATCTCCTTCCTTATATACTAAATAAATAATAATAAAATATCTCATTAAAATATTAATAAAATAATATTTATCTAATTAAATAATTATAAAATATCATCAACATCATCATTACTTTCTAGATTTCTCTCTCTTCCAATTGACCATTTTGCCCTTTGTGATCTTTTAAAATTCCATCCTTGAATCATCACGTAATTTGGTAAAATTATGATTTAGCCCCTCATAATTCTTTACCTATTCAATTTTGTCCTAATTCATCCATTTTCCGTAGTTTCTAGATCATTCCACCCTTAAAATATTTTCAGTATTGGTCCTTTAACTTTTTCATATTTACACTTTAACCCTCAAGTTTTGAGTATTTACTCTTAGGCAACAAAACTTTTCTCACTTTTACTATTTAGTCCTTTCTTAAATTAATATATCATAATATACTTCTCAATGCTGTCATAACTCCAAAATTTCCCTTTTTGTCGCTTTATTTCCTTATTTTACCATATCAAAGATAATATCTTACTGTAAATATTTTCGGGGTATTACATCTGTATTCACTCAATCACATGACTTAAGTACTAATCTCATTTCTATTTCCAAGCTTATCTACTTATCTCATTAATCACTAGGGATACTCAAAGACGCATACTCATCGTTATTATTATAAGCGTGAAGCCAATGCCATATCCCAGATGTGGTCTTACATGGGGTCACCTCTGAGTGCTGATGCCATATCCCAGATATGGTCTTATACGGAATTCTCACATCAAGCATCGAGGCCATATCCCGGATATGGTCTTATACGATTCTCATATTCAATACCGAAGCCATATCCCAGATACGGTCTTATACAGGATTTCAATTTGATGCCGAGGCCATGTCCCCGACATGGTCTTATACAGGACTTCATCCATATCATGTCTCAATGATAGTGTTTTCACATTCATAATAGTCTAACTAGGACTTCAATATCTCAACTTACTCATTCAACATCAATTACTCAACTTAATAGAATATCATGTATCATAGAATATTATGTATCATCATAATATTAAGCATTCCCAAGGATGCTGGCATAATTGTTGAATTTATCACATACAAACTTACCCGATTTCAAAATGAGCTAGATCGTCAATCTAGTCCGAGACTTTATTCTTGCCCCGATCAAGGTTGATTCTTGGTTCTTCTTGCTCTATAATAGAAAATTAGCTCGTTTAAACCATCACATCAATAAAAGCATTTTAATAATCATGCTTTGGTAAAATTACTATTTTGACCTTACACTTTGGCAAAATGACCATTTTACCCCTAGGCTCAGAAATCAATTATAATCAAATTTCTACATTTAAATGAGCCTAGGTAAACATTCATTTCTCTTATGGCTATCATCAAAACCCAACATTTCACACATTTACTACCAACTTTATAACATTTACAACAAGGTCCATTTAGGTGTTTTCATGGCAACACCTTTCACAAAAGTTGTTCATCTAACAATCAAGACTCATTTTCTTCCATAAAAATGCAGCAAATAACAATGAAAACTCTCATGGAAAATCTCTAAACTCTTCACCATATTACAAATTAGTCCCCTTATTTGAAAGCTTAGGCTCTAGGGGTTCTAAAAGTACAACTATCTTCAAGAAAAAATATTAAAATCACTTACTTGAATAGAGAAGAGCTTGCAAAAATTTTGAGCTTTCAAAAACCCTATTTTGTTTGAAAATTTCGGTGGAGGAAGATGAAGAAAAAAGATGGATATCATCTTTTCTTTATTTTATTCTATTTGTCAATTTAGTCCACCTACTACATCAACTTTGACCAAGCTTTCCTCCTATTGTCCCCTATGGCCGGCCAACCATTTACAAAGGGGCTAATTACCTTTTAAAGACCCCCAATTAAAAATCTATGGCTATTTGGCACCTTTAGCTTATAAAATAGAACTTTCACACTTTATGCGATTTAGTCCTTTTTCGCTATTAAGCAAGAAATTGTAAAAAATTAAAGCACCAAAATTTTCATACACTTTTACCATCACACTCTAACTCATAAAATATCATGGAAATAATTTTCTATAACCTCGGATTAGTGATCCCGATATCACTGTTCCGACTAGCCCCTAAATCAGGTTGTTACACGGGTGGTGTATTGGTTGGATTGGGCTGGATTTCTGTCTGCATATTTGCATTTGATACTGATTCTATAATGGGCTTAGGTCCAACTGGTTCTATTATGGGCTAAGGCCCACCTGATACTGTGTCTGTGATGGGCTCAAGCCCAGTCTGTTTTTGCATACTATATATCTGTTTGTATTATAAGGGATTACACATTGAGTTTTCGCAAACTCACCCTTCTGTCTAACTGTACAGGTAATCCCCAGCCTTAGGCAATTTGGAGCCGCGAGAGACTCAGAGGTGGCCACACGACTGCTGGTGCTCTACTGTAGACTCTTTATTTGAATTTTATATTTTGGGTTTTAATTCTATTAAAAGGCCTTTAAGGGATTAAATTTTTAAATGGGCTTTAGATTTTCTTATTTAAAACTGCTAAACACGAATTTTCAAAATTAACAACTATTTTTAAAAACACTTAAAAATAGACGTTTTTATATTTCAAACTTTAGAAGCTTCCGCGATTGGAATAACCTAAAGTATCAATGCTAGACATTAAGTAAATGTTTTTTACAAGATGATTTGCTAAACTCGAACAAAAGGATTTAAACATAGAAATGAACTTCTAACGACAAACTCAGTTTTTAAACGACATTTGATGCGACACGCCAGATTCAGCCATAACGTCTGGGCCGGGTTTGAAGTTTTACATTTAGTGGTATCAGAGTCAGGTTGCAAAACTCGCTGTGGAATGGGTTTTCAAAATTTTGTATTACAAGAGGTTGGTTTCAAATATGTGAAGTGTTTTGAGGTATTTTTCTGAAAAATGTTGCACACTGAGTCTCCGACACCAAATCTGTAAGTTCTCTGACTCTGTTTACTATTATAGACTAAAATGTTATAATGAAAAAATACTATAGATAGTAGCACTACACTGACACTCAATAGTGTAGTGAGCTTGCGAATGCGAAAACAAACTCTAAACTACAGTTTCTCATAAGATATCTGCTTAATTACTGAAATTGTAACTAAATTGCATAAAATTTTTAATTCAGATAATATGCAAAGAGAAAATGAGTGCTAGAAGGGGTACAAGAGGTCGCGATAGAGGCTTTGGTAGTGCTAGGGCTGGGTCTTCGACGTCAGGCCACATGCCCAACGTTGAGGCGAGGGAAGCATCGGCTTCATCGGTAGCTGAGACAAGGTCATTTGATGGAGCGACTGGGGACGACGCATTATCCTAAGCAATGTTGAGGATTCTAAAAGGGTTGCGGTATTCTTTGGGTCGAATCACATCAGTGTGTGGCGCGTGGTCGATTCTGAAGCGACTCAGTCAAATATTGCAAAGATCTTTAGGGGAGTTTCTGAGGTGACCCTAAGTGTGGTAGAATACTAGTTGGAGACCACCAAAAGAATTATGAATGACCTCGACTGTACATCGGAACAAAAGTTGAAGGGTACTGTATCCCTGCTGAGAGATGAAGCCTACTAGTGGTGGCTTACGGTAAAAAAAGGTACTCCCTCTGATCGATTGACCTGGGAATTCTTTAAGTCTACGTTTCAGGGAAAGTATGTGGGTGCCAGCTATGTCGATGCTCATAGGAAAGAATTTCTGAATTCGGTTCAAGGTGACAAATCTGTGGTTAAGTACGAGGCAGAATTTTTACGACTTAGTCGGTATTGTCGAGGAATAGTAGCAACGGAATACGAGCATTGTGTTCGGTTTGAGGACAGCCTCTGAGTGTTGATAGCTCCACAAAAGGAGCGGGACTTTGCCGCATTAGTAAAGAAAGCTAAGATTGCTGAAGAGGTAAAGTGCGCCGAGCGTCAGAACTGGGAAAAGGAAAGGAGTAGAGATAAGAGGGATTTAGAACCCTCATATTCAGATCGAAGGCCTAAGAGAAAGGCCAGAATAGAAGGGCCAGTTCGGGTTAGGGCCCCTGTTGCTGTTACTGGATCACAGCCTTGTGCGGGTTATGGGAGCTATCATCAGGGTGACTGTCGAAAAAGGACTAGGACGTGTTTCAGGTGTAGATCAGTGGAGCACTTTGTGAGAAATTATCCACAGAGGCACAGGCGGATCTGATGCATCGGCGGGGGTTTTGCTTAGCCGGCGAGAAGTGGACAGTAGATGCCAGGAGGCCGTGGTCTGGCCAGCGGTAGAAATGGAACGGGCCGTAGAGCACCAGGCAGAGGTGCTGGTCAAGCTGAGGCGAGGCAACTAGATTTGGTTTATGCAGCACGTCGCCGAGAGGTCGGAGATGCTCCAAATGTGGATACTGGTACGTACTTAAACCATAGTGTACTACCTTTAATTTGGAAATAGAGTGTGCAGCGGGAGCGTAGTGGTGTAGATTGAGTTAAGCTGTTGTTCAGATAGTTGGAAATTTCAAGGATGAAATTTCTTTAACGGGGTAGAATTATAATGCACCGGAATTTGGGTCTAGAAGTATTGGGCCTTGAGCAAAGGAACGATTAGGAAATTGTGCATAAAAGTTTATGTGAGCTAGGAAATGACACAATTAAATGTCTGCTCATGTGGTTAAGGGTCCTGAGAGGAGTTGGAAAAGTCCTGGGTTCAAACCTAGGCTTTAGCAAAAATTTTGGTTTTAAGTGGATAAAACCCTGGATGCTTGGATGTAGGCCTTTTAAATTATTGTGTTAAAAAAATGACACAATGAAGCATGTGGTCTAGTGGTTGTGGCATCATTAAGGTTGCAAGGGAGCCTAGGTTCAAGTCTTGGCTCTTGCAATTTGTTTTAGTTTTTCTTTTAAAGAAACCTGGACTTTGGCCTTTAGACCTTTTAATTAATTGAAGATAAAATGTGACACAAAAGAGCTTGTGGAATGGAGGCAAGTGGCATGTTGAGCTGTTGAGGGGGGGCTTGGGTTTGAATCCTATTGCAAGCAAAAAGGATATTTATTTTGCTAGCATGAGGCGGCAGGAGTTTGAGGTGGTTTCGAACTCTGTTGGGTAAGAGTTTGAATGGGTCTTGGAGGGTGTTGTGGAGGATATCAAAGACGGATAAGGGGAGAGATTTTAGGAGAAAGTTAAGGAATTCAAATTAGGGAGTGTTATAGCCGATTGGGAGATTTGTTTGTGTAATTTGGCTAATAGGGTCTTTGGGTATGCATTTTCAGCAATTTGTGAGTGAATAGGTGCTGAATTTCCTCTCTGCCATTTGGGATTTTTATTCTTTTCGGCGATTCTGGCTTCTTTTCTCCCTACTGTCAAAATCCCTATTCTCAACTTCCTTTCTTCTACATTTTGCCAAATCACACTACTCTTTTTCCTCTTGCTCCTTTATGACCGATTCTCCCCTCTTTACCTCTTCACTTAGTTTCGGTTTAGTGGTTCTTCTCTGGTAATCGCTTTGACAAGTGGCTGACTGCTTCATTGTTCTACCGTTCATATTAGTTGATTTGGTGTGCTCAAATCCTTCTTTCGGCATTCAATTGTTTTGGGGGTAAGTGGTCTTGGTTGAATACTCTATGACTTAATATGGGGACTTTAAGCCATATTCTTGAAAATAATTTTGCCTAATAAGGTTCGTTGCCTGAGCATATAATCATCTAGATCGATCCTTAGTCAGCATTAAGAGTAATAAAGCATTTTTCGCTCATTCAGGGTAAGGGTAAAGGGTTGGTTTGGGATTGTATGTTTGGGAGTCCTAATGTTGGAAGACTAACAATATGATTTGATGGAAAATAGGCTTTGGAGCATATGGATGATTCATACATTTCGCAATCAGGTGTGTAACCATACGCCCGATTTCATGACTGTCAAACGTGGGATAAAGGTGTGTATTCACACTCGTCTATCTGTGAATCGGCAAAAGTCGATAAGCTGAAATACCGGAACCTCGGCATTCGAGGCCTCACGAGCGTGCGAACGCACGTGGGGCAAACCGAGCCTCAAATCGTGGGTAACAGACTGTAGAGTCCACCACGTGCGTTTTCGTGGACTGGGGCCGTTATGGGCTTCGATGGGTCAAAATGGGCCACGTGGGCCCAATAGGCTTATGGGCCCACACGGGTAAATCCTCGGTAATTGATCATTGATAGGTTGGTTTATGACGCTTGCGATGCCGTATGTGAATCTGGACTACATGGGCCATACGAGCGTGGGCCCAATAGCGGGTTTTAGGCCCATATACACTCTTCTGGCCGTGTAGGTTATCTGAGTCACTCGAAGCACCGATAGACCCTCTAGGAGGTCGTAATAAGTACCGAGATCCCAATATTTGTAAAATTACCGAAATACCCCTGTAGGACAAAATGATTGTTTTGTCATTGTGGGTAAATGACTGACTTAGATTATGAATTTGACTGTGATCGTATGACTGTGTTTTAACTGACTTGACTGTAGTCTTGTGACTGATATGCTTTTATATATGTTTAAATGAATGTTACTGAGCATGGCCATTCTACATACACCTGTGATTATTAAGCATGACATACACGACATATTGCATGGGGTTGGGACATTGTTACGGAGGAAATGTACGGCCCGTTGCCGTTCTGTACAAGGCTTCCAGCCTTTCTGCGATATTTATGGCTTTTAGCTGTTCTGCCTACGGCGCCGAGCCATTCTGTTGACTTAATGTCGCAACCGGTGCTATGCTTGGTGTGTTGGTTGAGTGGGTCGATTTTATCCCCACATGGTGTGTTGGTTGGTACGGATGGTGTATTGGTTGGATTTGGCTAGATTTTTGTCTGCATATCTGCATCTGATACTGATTCTGTAATGGGCTTAGGTCCACCTGGTTCTATTATGGACTAAGGCCCACCTGATACTGTGTCTATGATGGGCTCAAGCCCAGTCTGTTTCTGTATACCGTATATCTGACTATTTGTATTATAAGGGATTACACACTGAGTTTCCGCACACTCACCCTTCTGTCTAACTGTACAGGTAATCCCCAGCCTTAGGCGATTTGGAGCCGCGAGAGACTTGGACGTGGCCACACGACCGCTGATGCTCTGCTGTAGACTCTTTATTTGAATTTTATATTTTGGGTTTTAATTCTGTTAAAAGGCCTTTGAGGGTTTAAATTTTTAAATGGGCTTTAGATTTCCTTATTTAAAACTGCTAAACATGAATTTTCAAAATTAACAACTATTTTCAAAAACACTTAAAAACAAACCTTTTTTATATTTCAAACTTTAGGAGCTTCCGCGATTGGAATAACCTAAAATATCAATGCCAGACATTAAGTAAACGTTTTTGACGAGATGATTTGCTAAACTCAAGCAAAAGGATTTAAACATAGAAATGAACTTCTAACAACAAACTCAGTTTTTGAACGACGCTTTGATGTGACAAGCCAGATTTGGCCATAATGTCTGGGCCGGGTTTGGGGTGTTACAAAGAAAGAAAGAAAAATAAACAAATGAATTAAACCGATACGCGAATCATGAAGATTAACTCACTTCAGGATTTGCAACTAACTTCGAATTAGGGGTCTAGAGTGGATTAATCATCGATTAAGTAATTATTACATCTTAACTCTAATTAACTTAATAGATTGGTTGATACTTGCTTATCTTTCGACCTCACTTTCTCAACCTGGATAAATTACGATTTACTTGGTTCGACTTATCTCCCTACCTCATCTAGCCTATGATAACTTATTAAGATTGTCAAGCCTGACATTTTAGGAATACATAATTTATACCAACTAATCCATCTCGAGAAGTCCCAAATACTCCATTAATCACATCCTCATCCACTCGTTAATCTCCCCTAACGGATTTAGCCACTCATGTTATTCATAATCTCAACTTCAATTGAATAAACCATGTAAGAAACACGAACGATTCGAAGAAAAGAAGAGGTGTGAATAATTGTGGATTGAGTATTGAATGGGGAACGGAGTAGCAAATCTCTCAATTGGAATAACAAAATAAAACAAATGCAACAGAAAATATAAACTGAATACTTTAATTAAATAAACAAGTTCTTGAACCAAAACTGATTCAAAAAGAAAACAAGAACGTATTTAAAAAGTCGAAAAGAAAATAAAATAAAACTAATTCTAAACTACGAGGGTTTTTGAAGGCGTCATAGATGACTTTTTTACATTCAACCCCTAATGTCTTATTTATAGAGGTGTTGGTAGCCTAAATTAGATATTCGACACGTCCTAAGTCTTCGTATAAGTTTAATGGAGCGGACGAAAATAACCCTAAAATACTTGGGTAGCACGTCAGCCTTGTATCACGCCACACCCATTACATGGCACAACACGACATGTAAATACTGCCTTGTGCAATTTCTTTGGTGTTTTGACGTCCCAAGAAACTTGTGCATCACTCGACCTTTGCTTTCACATCAGTTGGGCCTTTATATCTTCATCCTACACGCTCAATTGAACCAATTAGCACAACCTAAGGCCCGTGTCAGCCTATTACGTCACAACATCGGCAAAATGTGTTAAAAACACCTATTTTTATTAACTTTCTATCCCAAGGCCTAAATACTGAAAATATAAATTAAAATCCTAAATTGCTTAGAAAAAAAGCTCCTTAAGTGCGAAATTGACCCGAATTAATTAATATATTTGACTATAGGTCAAAGGACATCTTCATCCTACAACAATTGCAAATTCGCTTGGAGCGCAAACAACATAGACTCTACCCCTTCGAACGCAGTTTAGCGTCTCAAGCAGCAAACCTCCAATACACTCAAAACTGGTCCATATAACTTTGTTTGCTTCTGTATAATATTTAGTTTCTTGTTCGTTGTCTTCTATATGTACAAAAAAACCAAAAAGAATGCCTATATTCTAGATTCTCTTCTAACCCTCCCAGTGCCTTGATTTGTTTTTTGTTGCCTTAAGATGCATTTCTTCGCATCCTTCCATCAAATATCCATTTGTCTCATACTACATATTTTTCAAAAGGGCAAGACAAAGAAAATATTTCTCTTTTAGGGAAGACTATATCGATTCTTGTTGAAATTCGAGCACCCAAATCAATGAAATTTAGCAAAATTCAAAAGTGAAATATTTTTTTTTGGAAGAACGATACCATTTTGTTGGAAGGAGGAGGAAGAAAAATAATTTTTAAAAAAGATTTTGGTGGAGGAAGAGAAATAAATTTAGGGAGAAATTTTTAAATCTCACTTCTATTATAAATTTTTTGTTTTTTTTTTTTTTTGTTTTTTGCTTAGCATTTAACTACAACATCCTCCACTTATTTACAGTGCTCAAGCCTTATCTAGAAATCTTATCTAAATCTAAACGATTGGCTAGATTCTAGTCCAAGTCATCTCTCAAGTCTACAACTATATCTTTATCTATATCTATAAGATAAGATCACACCAACCAATAATATGTGAATACATGTAATCTGCAATCTCCCTATCCATATCTATGACCAACTAATAGTAAACCCACACATGTAAGTAAATAAGCAAACATAATTTAGAATACTTCAAATTAAAATATCCAACACTAAATACATTAGTAGTTAAAACCAGCTTAAAGTTTTCACGAAGAACCGAGAGAAAAGAAAGAAAAGAAGGAAGAAATTAAGTTGTCAACTTCTCTTCTCTTTTTGCCATTGAACTTTTTTGGGGATTGTCCCTTATAAATAATGAAATAGAAAAGGTAGAGAAGATCGAACACAAATTTTACGTGGAAAACTCCTTCGAAGAGGATAAAAATCATGGGCAAATGAGGCTTTGACTTTTCACTAAATGAGTAAACAAATGAGAGCACAATATGGAGAAAATAAACCTAAATGTACTAAACGTACAAACCCAAACCCCGAAAATAAAGCCCTAATTCTCATAGAGTTTTCTCAAAAGGGGCACAAAATTCTCTCCATAGTTACCACGAAAACTCTCACCAAAACTCATCTGTAACTAAATCTTGTTGCCCCCAAAAGAAAAGTCTTATAGTACTACATCTTTAATTGCCTCTTAATTGGATTCTCAAAATAGGGATACAAGGTCCCTTTAAATAGGTTAATATTAGAGGTCTAATCATACTAAAATACCCCTAGAGTAATCAGAGTTTAACTGGGAACAGATGGCAGAATTTAATTGCAAGAAGAAACTCAATTTATGTGGGCAACACGTCGCCAATCGCAATGTCCCCATTCGCATCATCACGATGTCGTCTCTGCTTTGCCATTTCAAATGTTGTCGCGCCATCCCAACGCTCCTTGTTGTGACGTCGGGCCTAGTTTGGGCCTTCTTCTGTTGCTCGTCGATCATCTTTCTAAGTGCCTGCAAAGAGTCTGATAAATGCAAGGTTAGGTGGAGACTTGTGGGGTGTGTCTCATATTTTTGGCCAAACAGATGACAACATCACGACGAAAAGCTTCCCAACGTCACAACTACGAACAACGTCGTGAGGACACGAATGGGGACATTACGATGTGTCGACGTGTTCTCCACATAAATCAAGTTTATTCTCTCAATTAAACTCTGATTACTCCAAGGATATTTTAGTATGATTAGATCTCTAATCTTAATTAGCCTATTTAAAGGGGCCTTATATCCCTGTTTTGAGGGGCAAATTAAGAGGCAATTAAAGATATAATATCATAGGACTTTTCTTTTGGGGGGCGACAAGATGTAGTCGCAGATGAGTTTTGGTAAGAATTTCCGTGGTAACTATGAAGAGAATTTTGTACCCATTTTGTGATAACTCTATGAGAATTAGGGGTTTATTTTCGGGGTTTGAGTTTGTACATTTAGTACCTTTAGGTTTATTTTCTCCATATTGTACTATCATTTGTTTACTCATTTAGTGAAAAGCCGAAGTCTCCTTTGCCCGTGGCTTTTATCCTTTTCGGATGAGTTTTTCACGTAAAATTTGTATATTTGATCTTTTCTATTTTTCTTATTTTTTTTTTATACAAATCGATTCCCAACAAATTTTCAAAGATAAATATACAAAATATGTATCAATTGTCACCAACTACAGAATCTTATCTTATTAAATATGGGCTTGTAGAAAAAGTAGCAAGGCAAGTACAAATTAAGGCCAACATTGCTGACATTCTTGCAACTTGAGTTTAACCAAAACAACAAAAAATAATGATTTCATATGATACCAGCAGCATATGAAGTCATTCTCTCAACGGGATCCTAAGGATTCCAAAGAGAAATTTTGGGTATTATAGGAAGCATAAGAAAATGATTGAGTGGTGTAGAGAGAATTCATAACTCTAAATGAAATGAGGGGACGTATCCAAGTTGCTTTTTTAAGTAGTGGTGAACTCATTAAGCACGTCTTTTTTAAACTCTTAACAAGAGGTGGATATAAGGGGTTGGCAAGGGCCTTGACCTCCTAAAATAGAAAGTTTCTATTTAGGCTCTTAATTTTTTTTAAAATTTTAAATTAGTAAAAGTAAAATTATATTTTGCCCCCCTAAAATTATAAAAATTTGATTAAATCCTTTAAAAATTTTAAAGATATAGACTATAAAAAATTAAAATTTCATTCAGCCCCCTAAAAATTTTTTCTTGCTTCGCCATTGCTACTAGGAACACTAGAGATATATCTTATTTTAATTCTTAATCACAAATCAATCTTGTAATCAAGTTGAACTTAGGTTATAAAACTAGCGATCTACCTAATCTCCCTTAGTCAAGATGCAGTTTGGAACTCAAACCCATCAAGTAGCTAGCTTTCACTTAATTGAATTGCATTAAACACAATCAAATAAACAGTTTGAAGAGAAATCAACAAGATTTAGCAAACCATTTCAGCAAAAGGGTGAACTTGGCTTCTCTTCTTTCGGGACAAAAGTAACTACCTCTTAACTAATTAGAAACTAATAATTAACAAAACAACATTCTTCAAATATGTACTTTAACAATCGCAAAGCTCTGGAAATAGATCAGATTTTTAGTTTAATTCTTTTTAATTCAACTTTATGGCATGCTTCCAGGTACAGGTTCAAGAGGATTTTGACCTTCCTCAATACCAATAGAAGCAAAATGATTAATAAGGTTGGGGCATGTAGATATATCCTCCACTCGAATAACGACAAGTAATTGTATTATTGAAATTAAAGCTGTGGGCTCTCACTGAAAACAAAAAAAAGCTGTGGGCGACGTTTGAAACTAATAACTTAATTACCCTTTTAGCATGTTAAAAGGCTATTGCCAAAACATGAAAGGCGATCGGTGAGTCGTCAACGCTGTACGTTACTGTACTAATATTTTTGTTCAACTCGGCCAAGCCTGCATAATTTACAACAACATAGAAAATTCAATATGCCGATCCAGGCTTTCTTTTCATTCTCGTGCCTGCATGAAACTAACTGTTGGAGAAGAAGATTAGTGCTCATCCACCGCATCCAGCGCCACAACCAGCGCCGCATCCAGCTGCACAGGTGGAACCATAGGTGTCCGCATGGGTAGCGGAGGCTTTCTCTTTGGATGCGCCGCCGGCACATGAGAATATGATTGCTGTAACGAGAGAAAGGGCTGCTAAAACAACCCAGAACATTAAAACAGCACTGCTCAAGTCTTCAGTGCTTGCCCCTCTGTCAGCTCGAACCATCTCTTTTAGAAATAAGAGGCAGTTGCCTTGCAAACGTCAATGGTGAAGAAGCTCTGGCGTTAGATGGTCGTTTATTTAAAAGACTTGACTTTTAAGGTTAGACTTAAGGGCAGAGTTGGCGTCAATAGTGGTGGCCTCTTGACTCTCAGCGTTCACAAATGCTATTTTGGCGCTTCATAGAATGGAGGGGCTCTTTGGTAAAAGTGTAGGTAATTTTCAGTGCAATATCAAAGTGTATTTACACTAATAAACTAGTATTTGACAGGTGCTAAAATGACATGGAAAGTTGGGCATGGCATGATTATCGGGACAAAGCCTAAAACCTTATCCTTTTCGAACCCATCTTTGTCGACAAAACAAAGAATTATTTGAAAACAAAAAAACTACTCTTGAGAATATCATAAATGAAATACTAAGATCTAACCCCCTCAAAGTTTTTATTTAATATTTTTTATTTAAGTCATGTTTTTTAAAGTTTAATTAGTGAATTTTAAATGACAATTCAATGATTGGTATCATAGATTAATATTTATTAGCAAGAAAAAGAATACAACTTAGATCTAAATTGATTTGACGGTCAATGTTGAAGATCAGAGAAAAATATTATTTGAATTTTAATTTGCAGATTCATGATTTTCAAAATTGTTTCATTAAAAAAATTGAACTGTAAAAAAAAAGGGAAAGGGAAGGTTTCGATTGGTGCAAGCGATGCCATACAATAGTGATTTTAACAACTCAATGATTTAAATAATTTATTAACCATTTTGTAACATTTTGAAATTAAGTAACTAAAGCATATTTAGAGTGTGATCTACCTATATGACAGATAGTGTTTTTGATAATTGTTTTATTATATATAAATAAATTATATTATTTTTATATAGAGACATTATACTCATATTTGTATGCCGTATTTAATATTATTTAGTGTTTAAATTAACTTTTTATTAGATTGGTATAACATATACTCACATGTGCAAAAGTTGCCGGCTGTAAACGAAATAGATGCGTCCATTATCAAGAATACCAAAATTATTGGAATTGGTGTGTGCTTACATTATTTTACACTTAACACAGTTGACTAAAGGGCTGTTTCTGATACTGTGGTTTATAATTATATAATTTTAAAATTAGCCATAATCCTCACAATTTTTAAAGTGAATACATTTATATTCACGCCTTTAAATTCTTACAATAACAATCATATTAATTGTATGATTTATATTATGTTAAACTAGCATTATCTCTCGTTAATTTCAAGTTTTTCAAACTTTTTGAAATTTTCTCTAAAAAATCTTTTCGATTTTTATTTTTAAGTAAAAATAAAAACTAATTTTAAATAATATTTTATTAAAAAATTATATATCAATGTTAGTTTTGATATCCCAAAATTTTGGTATAACATTTAAGATAAATTTTGTATATTATATTTTTAAGTCATTTAGTGAAAATATGGTTGACAATTTTATCAAACATTTTCAAACAATTTTAAGGCTTGAAAAATATTTTTTTAAGATTTTTTTCAAGTGTTTTCAAGCTAGGTACAACACCTTGACCAGAGGTACAACACTTTGTAACCTCTCCAACCTAGTTTATACGTTAGGCCCGAAGTTGGGAGATTACATCGGCCACTAGAATGACCCAATAGTGATTAGGATTTATTAAACAGTCATTTTTAAACAGTTTTTTTATTTTATTTTGGTAAAAAAATTTAGTCTATTTTCTAAAGTTTACGAGTTTATTAAAAACCGATTTAGCTTAACTTTCCTATATAATGGTGACTACTTTTGAAAACTTATTTAATTTTCGGCTTATTTAATACTTAAAAATTTATGATCTAGCAACCGATAAATTGATATCTAACTTAGTTTTAATAGAAGTTGTATTCCATGCATCAATAATTATATTCCCTAATTTTCAAAACCTAATCAAAATTAAAGGTGATGCATGGTTAATAATCCCTAAAAAACTTAAGTCTCATACCACAGTTTAAAAACCAAAAAACATTACAAATTGTGAATAATGGAAAATTTCAAATAATAATTCTAAGATAATATAATAGACAAAACCGAGCCGAGTCCCTCCGAATGTAATGTCTATGTCCTAACTTGGTGGGTTATTTGTAATGATGGAGAATAAAGGGTAATGAGCTATGAAGCTTAGTGTAAGTTCAATAACAAGAAGATCAGTGCAAATAGTCGATAAATCATATTAAATAATAATGCACAGTATGATCGCAATCAAATAGCAAATTAGAGAATCGATTTTTCAAAATAATCATCAATAGTATCACAGAATTCACAATAGTAATTTCAGAATATCGATTTTTCAGTTCATCTCATCATCACAATATCTCAATGTTCACCACTATGCATATGCTTATCAGTGCAATGCAATTTCAAATATAAGAAAAGGGTCCTACCCTACTACTACATACCACAGTAGGAGTTCCAGAATTCCTCTACCTTTACACCATATTGTGGATAAACCACTCATCGTTATGGATGAACCACTCGTTGTGGATAAACCACTAGTAAAAAAAGGGTGGATGAACCACTGGGGTTTTTGATAAAAAGTTTTTGCAGACAAGCTGTCAGTAAGTTGTGAATACACAACATGTTTGCAGGTTTAAAGTTGTTAGTACAGTGTAGTTAAACCACTCAAATGGTGCAGATAAAAGTTGCTCAAATAGTATGGATAAACCATTCAACGGTGCAGATAAAATGCTTAACTTTTTCCATTCATATTATCCCACCTCATGCAATATAATATGACTCGCTCGAAACATATTAATACAGCAGTATTTAATATGATTTTAACAGAACATAACTGTAGCAATCATTGTGCTTATAATAGTTTGATTCAGCGGCAAATATTATGAATATAATAGATTGATTTAGTAGCAAAAAGCATGCTTATCATGAGTTTGGTTAATGAAAACATAAGGTAGGTTATACATACAATCACAAATATACATACAATAGACATATATATCATTCTCAATCCATGCAATTAAATATATAACTTAATTCAACTAATCAGGTCATGGGTTTTAACATTATTCATATTATCAGGGAATTATTTGGATAAATTAAAACATTAAAATAATTCAGGGATCATCTAGGGACTAAACTCATCAAAACATAAAATTTTGAGAAAAACTATAAAATTTGAAAAATAGGGGCACATGGTCGTATGGCTAGGCTGTGTGCAATGCCTTAAGTAGTGTAGAGGGGTTACATAAACATGTGGCTAGGTCGTGTAACTGACTGAAGTCGTGTGGAAATTGCAAATTCAACTTACAGGAGAGACACGACCGTGTGGAAGGTTTTCGGCCGTGTGAGATTTGAAATTCCTAAGGTTGAAGGGGGAACATGGCCATGTGAGGGGTCATGTGGTCCACATGGGTGCCCCATACGTCAGGGTTGCAGACCGTGTGGTCCTATCCTAGGCACAGTTTTCCCCAATTCGCTTGTAAAAGAACACACACACCACCAAGATCTTGAACGACGTTCTTTGCGCTCAAATCTGGTCTGATGTACTTAAAACCAGTCCTTCAAACAATAATTTCAAACGTTTGTTTTCTAAGATTTATCATGATTCAATGATATTAACGGAAGATTTGTCAAGAATCTTGATAGATTGACTAGTTGATATGAAAAATTAATATCGAATATAAATTTTATGCAATTTGGGTCTAAATTTTAGAATAAGATATACTTACTGAACTTGATAGAATTATGGAGGCTATTGATAATAAATTCAACAATCTGTAGAGAATCAATTTATCAGGGATTAATTTGATACGGAGAGCAAAATAATTTCAGTAATGGAGAGAAAATTTAATGCAAATAAGATGATGGAAAAAATGAGAAGAAATAGGAAGAGAAAAGAGAAATTTGAATTTGAATGTAAAAAGAAATATAATCCTAGTGTAATTAGGGAAAAAGGGACTAAATAGCTAGGATTTTCAAATCTGAAAGGGTTGCATAGTAATTTCCCCTATTCTACTGAAATAAAATGACAGGGACTTGGGAATAAAGAGAAGGAACAAGTGCTTAACCATTAGGCTACTACCCATTTCTTAATAGGTTTCAATTGTAAATATTATTTATTTTAGAGTGGTTTTCAATTTTATTTGCTGAAAATTAAAAGAAAAGAATGGGAGAAGTGTGGTTTGAACCTAGGATCTCTAAGGACTGTGCAAGCTACTTAACCATCAAGCCTAAGGCTTAATTCTTTCTTATTCATTACAAATAACCCCCTATATTTTGGGGTGTTACAATACCCTTCCACCTAGGTATCACATTCTCCTTAAGAGGTATCGTACCCTTCCAGCTAGGGTGCAATACATGTGGCTCAACAGTCAAATTTTGAAGAAAGGTACCACATCCCAAAGCTTTGCAAGTGTTTTTAAGTTCGAAATTAGTGCTTCTAATGGCTAGAATTCATCCCCAACAACCATAAACATCTTCATACTCATTCTTTGATATAAATACAAGTAAAAAAACACTTCAAGGCATAAGAGATGAACATCCAGGCATAGAAATCAAGAGAAAAGCCTCCAATTTTTTATTTCATCATTTTCTTTTGTACATATCTCTTAGGTGCTTATTGTTAGATCCTTTTATCATTATCATTTTTATTCTTTAATAGAGCTTAATACTTGTAAACATGCACTTTTGAGAGATCTTTATTGTTTACATCTTCTTTTTTTATATTGTAAAAGTTACTTGTGGCTTTTGAGGTATAAAACCTTAAGGAATTTATAAAGGGTTTTATTTTAGCCTTGTAAAATTAAAAGGTTCTAGTTAAGCCATAAAAACTAGGGGAAAGTTTCTTTCTTAGCCTTGTGAAAAAAATAGGGATTGTAAGGTTATACTTTTTTCTTGAAAGGTAACAATTCAAGTATAGTGATCTGGGAAATCCTTTGTTGAGGTATACCAAGGTAGTGGAGGTAGGTGATGGGCTCAAACCACTATAAATCGAATTATCCAAGCTTTTCTTCCCTTTTATCATTATTTACAAAAACTTTGCAAAGAATTTCAAAATACCAATTCACCCCTCTCAGTATTTTTAGGCCTAACAATTGTATTAAAGCTAGTTCTCCATCAAAGGTTTCACCACCAGAATAAGCGATCCAAAGACCAATTTTGAAGATGGCACAAGATTTTGACTCACCTAGCTTAGGTGAAGTCCAATCCATTGTGAAACCTCCCTACTTCAATGAAGAGAGATATTCTTATTGAAAGACAAGGATGAAACTAAACCTGATCATTGGTCAGGCCAACCAACCAGGCCCAAAGGCTCCTCTGAAAAATAGGCTTGGACAAAAAAAAATGAGGCTAATTTTCAAAACGGGTCAGGCCTAGGGTAAGCTTTTCTTTCCTCCAACAGATATCATGCTACCCTTTCTTTTCCTTTCCTCCCACAGTCGACTATCACCCTTTTCTCATGACAGTTAATTTATTTTCTTTTCTTTTCCAGATCTTTAGCCACTATCATGATGACTCCAACAGTTGACTCCAACACCCATCGACCACTAGCCATAGCCAACTTTTACCCCTTTTCTTTTCTTTTCCTCTCACAGCCGATTGCCACCCCTTTTCCATCGACCACTAGCCACAATCATCTGCAACAGCCAACTTTTAACCTTTTTTAACCACTTTCTTTTATTTTCCTCCCACAGTCGACCGCTACTTTTTCTCATTTTCTCCCTTTCACACTGACCATCAGGTGTGCATCCCATTTTTCATTTGATTATTTTGTTCTTAACTCTGTTTCAAGCAAACTCTTGTTTCTGCAACTATTTATTATATTTATTATGAATCATATTGTTTCTGCAACTATTTATTATGTTCTTAACTTTTGCTTCTGCAAAATTTTATTATTAACTTTATTTAATAAGGACATATATTTGAAGAACATCAAGTTTATTCAGATATAAAATTTAAAACATCAATAATACATCCTATTATTCATAGCTTGAGCTTCATCTTTCATATTCTTGTGGTTTTTGCTAAGTCATTCTCCAGTTTCACGACCTTTCCTTTCATAATTAGCATCTACATCATTGTTTCTTCCGTGATTTTTAACTAAGGTGAAGGTATCTGAGCTATTCAAGTTGTTTTGGTGATTAGGGCTGATGCCAAATTTGACCCCTCTTGGCTTGTCAAAACAGACTTTTATTCGATACTTTTAGCATCTTTGTTATCCTCATTGTTGGTTTTCGTTTAGGCTAAAAGGAAAGAGATTTCTCAAATTATTGAAACTTCCCATGTTTGCTAAAAGGGCCTATTTGGCTATTTCCTTTTTTAAGTGTTTTTATGATAAAAACATATTTATATTACTATTCTTTTTATTTTGTTTTTTAGGTCAATCTTTTTTATGATTTCAAGACTTGAGTTTTTATGAAAATGGCTAGTTCAAACACTCCAATACCTGTGGATGATGGGTTTAATGAATATGAAAGTGCTCTCAAACATCAAAGATGAATTGAAGGCACAATGTAATCACTATTAGAGGATCTTCTCTGCTAAATCTTCTAGTGGAACCTCTCATTTAAGACGTCATCTAAATATTTATTTGAAAATTTTTAATAAGAATATCACTCTATACACTATAGCCGCTCAACTATCCTTAGGAGGTGGTCCATCTATAAAAAAATACAAGTTTAATGCTGATGAGTTTCATTGAACTATGTTTACTTTTCTTGTATGTGGCAAGTATTCATTTAAGACAATTGGAGAATTAGGATTTAGATACATGATAAGTATTGTTAGTCCTAGTTTTAAGAATATAAGTAGACTTGCAACTACTAGGGGTGTCCTAATATATTATGCAAAAGAGATAGACCATGTTAAAGAAGAGTTGGCTAAAGCATCTGGTTTAATTTTCCTAACTTCTGATGATTGGAACTCCGAGCATACTAATGATGAATGCATTTGTGTTACTACTCATTGTAAGCTACAAAAGAAAATCATAAGGTTTAGAGCTTTATCTCTTCTGTATGATGGTTTGAATATAGCAAATGAAATTATTTTATGTTTATCTTAGTGAGGTATAGATAAGAAAAATTTTAGCATCACTTTGGATAATGCTTCTTGTAATGATGTTATAGTTTCTTGTCTTAAAAACTACTTTCGTGCGAATCGAGCTCTTTTGTGTGATGGTGTTCTTTTCCAAGCTAGATGTTGTGCACATATATTAAATCTTATAGTTAAAGTTGGTTTGGAACTTGCTAATAATGTTATGATAAGATTCAAAATGAAATTAAGTACATAAAAATGTTAGGAATTCCTAAAAAAAGATTTTATGATGTGACTGACAAAAGCAAAGTTGCATCAAGATGTTGTGTGTGTGTGATGGAATTCTACTTATTTATTGATTGAATTTTCTCTTTACTATAAAGATGTATTAGATTATCGGGGCCAACAAGATAAAGAATAGAAAATATTTGCACTTTCTGATAAGGGGTGAAAAAATCTTGCTATTCTTTGTAAATTTTTTAAAGTCGTTTATGATGTGACTTGTTTTTTTTTTTTTGGTTCTAATTTTCCAAATATTAATCTTTATTTTAGAAGGGTTTGGAAGGTTCACATTATCTTGTTTGATACGGTTAAAGGTTCTCATTCTTTTCTAATGTAAATGGTTAAGAAAATGTAAGAGAAATTTAATTAGTATTGGGCTGAGTATTCTTTGATATTGTCATTTGTTGCAATTTTATATCCTCATTACAAGCAAAATTATGTGCAATATTGCTTTACTACAATTTATGGTACTCATGCTTTGGACTTTGTGCAAACCATTCTTAGCAACCTTAAACTCTTGTTTGATAAGTATGTTAAGAACTCTAAATCCATATCTTCTTCTTTGGCCAAGTGTTCTAATGTTTTGGATAATGGTCCTGTTAATTCTAGATTGCATCAACTCAATGTTAATAAGACTGATTTAGGAGAAGATTATGATGAGAGTGATGATTCTAAATGATACCTAAGCGTATTCAATACTAAGAGTGAAAAATCATAGTTAAACCTTTATTTGGAAGAACCAGAGCTTAAGTTAAATAGTCAAATAGATGTATTTCATTATTGGAGCAGTTCAATTCGATATCATGAGCTTTCATTATTGGCTTGTTATCTTTTGACAATTCCATTATCGACTGTAGCTTTCGAGTCAACTTTTAGCATGTGGAAGAAAGTTATCACACCTTTCAGGAGTTCACTTAATCCAAAAACAGTTCAAGCCGTTGTTTGCTTTAATGATTGGATGCGAGCTAAGGGATTTTCAACGGGTAATTATTTCTTATTTTATTGTTATAATATTATAACATTTCATCAATTTGATTATCTAACCATTTATTCTTATTTCATATTCGAAATTGATTGCAAGAATGATGACGACGATGAGGACAATGATTCTTCGATTGCTTTCTAGGTTACTTTCCTAATTGTTGACAATTTAATTTAGCTTACAATTTATAGCTTGTTATAAAATTACATATGTTGATTAGTTGATATGTAGATATTTAGTTGGTTGATTTCATTTTGTAGGTTGTTTTGGGTGTTATTTCACTATTGTTTCGCAACCATTTTTAATGTTGTTTTTCCTGCCATTTTTAATATTATTTGGATATTGTAGGACTTTTTTTTTGTTAATTTTACTACTATTTTAGTTGCAACTATCTTAGTATAAAGACTTTTTAATGTATTTTCAATTTGTTGGAAAACATTTTGATAAACCGTAAAAGTAACATATTTTAATCTCGCATTTAGCTTACTTTAGGATGATTTATCCCTTGATTCATGTAAAAAGGTGCTCTTAATCCTTTCTTTTCATGTCTTATACTCAGGAAAGCACCCGAGGATAAAAAGAACGAGAAACGGGCCTAAAACGAGGTAAATGGGCATATCACGAGATCGACACGGCCTAAACTTAAGCCCACACGGCCGTGCCTCATTGATCATCTAGAACACAGTCTTACCCCGATTCACACAGCCGTGCCTCATTAAAGAAATCTGAACACAGCTTAAAGACTAGTCACACAGGCGTGTGACATGGCCGTGTCCCTGTCGTGGCAAAAGACAATTTCACTCAGAAAAAGATACTTAGGGAGAAAGAAATGCATTCTAAAAGCCTATATATACCCCCTAAGTACCACCTTGAAGGGGGCGGTCAAGCTAGGCCAAGGAGCCAAGCCGAAAGGGTCAGATTTGTGGGAAATCACTCGAAGATAGCCAATTGATCCATCTCAAGAAGCCAGAATTCTACTCAAGACGGCAGATCTCTCCTTCAATTCCTTCAGGAAGTTTTAGGGATTTCTTATGTTTTGTTTTATCTTTTCTCTTGAGATGTTTTCTTTATTTGTTATGAACTAAACCCTTCAGATACCTGAAGAGGATGAAACCTAGATGAATCTTGTTATTGTTTTCTGAACTATAAGATAAATACTTAATTTGTTCTTAATTATGTGTGCTTAATTCTTGTGTTAATATTTCCAGGATATTGATTCAAGTCAGCTGTTCTTAGGTGGAGGAGCAAAAGTCCCTGCTTAAGAATAGATCTAGCGTAATTAAAGCGGAGTCGTTCGCGCGCCTAGAGATAAGGTGATGAGATTTTGCTGGAATAGGGTGAAACCTAATATGAGAGTCCATAGATCGATTTACTGCTATTCTAGGGGGTTATTAAGTGAGAAAGAGATTTCCATTAATCAACCTAGGGTTAGTTATTATTCGCTTCGAGAGAGGGTTTAATATACGTTAGAGAGTCTTACGGATCAAGTCAAGTGAATAAATCGTATGGTTCAGAGTTAGATAACAGGTGAAGTCTAGGTGGATTCTTCCTAAGGGTATCATTTAAATCAACTGAGTTTTTCTAAAAGTTATCTCCCCAATTTAGTCTTTTTGTCTTTGTGTCTTTAGCTTAGTGGTTAAATAGATTTAGATTAAAACAACTTCACCTATTTTAGGCTAGATAATAAGAAGAAAGTTAGTATTAGTACTTTTAGTTCCTTTGGGTTCGACAATCCGGTCTTGCCTAAGCTATACTACTGTTCGATAGGTACACTTGCCTTTAATCGTTGTCAGAGTTAGTTTCCAGGTTCAATCATATTCACATTATAAATTTAAGACTCTGATTTACACAATCAAGTTTTTGGCGCCGTTGCCGGGGAACTAAAATATTAAGAAAACTCTATTTTTTATTACTCTAGCCATTATTTTTTATTTTTTATTTTCTGCAATTTATTTTTATTTTTTTTTTGTTTTTGTTTTTGTTGAAATTTTTCTTCCTTCTTTTCCTAGCAGGTACCTCTAGTTTATGACTAGAAGGAACCCGAGAGGACCTTTAGTATACGACAGTGATATTGGAGCTACCGCTCGAAGGAATCGCAGAGAAATCAAGCGAGCCCTAAATTACACAGAAGAAGACAGATCCAATCCTACTAAAGGGATGGACGAGAATAATCCACAACCACATGATGTGGGAGAAAACAATGCTCAACGTACTATGTTTGATTATGCTAAACCACATTTAACAGGAGCGGAATCGAGTATTGTTAGGCTTGCTATAGCTGCTAATAATTTTGAATTAAAGCCCAACACAATACAAATGATTCAACAATTTGTTCAATTTGATGGTTTGTAGGACGAAGACCCAAACACTCAGATAGCTAATTTCTTAGAGTTTTGTGACACCTTCAAAATAAATGGCGTTTCTGATGATGCCATACGTCTTCGGTTATTTCCCTTTTCATTAAGGAATAAAGCCAAACAGTGGTTAAACTCGTTACTACGAGGGTCAATCAGTACATGGGGACAAATGACCTAAAAATTTCTATTAAAATATTTCCCACTGGCCAAAACGGCCAAATTACACAATGATATATCTTCTTTTGTGTAGATGGATTTAGAGACATTATACGACACATGGGAGAGATACAAGGATCTTTTGAGAAGGTGTCCACACCATTGTTTACCCTTGTGGCTTCAAGTCCAAACTTTTTATAACGGCGTAAACCCCTCAACGAGGCAACTAATTGATTCAGCCGACGGTGGAACCCTGAAAAATGAAACTCCTGAAGCAGCATACGAGTTCATTGAAGAAATGTCACTAAATAACTATCAGTGGCAAGTTACCAGGACAAAACCAACAAAATTAGCCGGAGTCTATAACCTCGACGCAGTAACCATGCTATCAACACAGATGGAGATGATGAATAAAAAGATTAATAGTTTATGTTCTTCGCAAGCACACCCAAGAATGCTGATGCGGCGGCGCAGTGGAACTATGGCGAATCCACGAGTACCTACTCTACCAAGAGGCATGAAAGTGACAGGGCGAACTATATAGGTAATAATTTTAGATCCAATAATAATCTTTATAACAATACTTACAATCCAGGTTGGAGGAACCACCCAAATTTTTCATGGGGAGGTCAAGGAAATCAAGGAAATCAAAGACAACAACCTCCTCAAAATTTCCAAAATCAACCATATCCATAAGAGAAGAAACCAAACCTTGAAGAGATGCTGACAAAATTCATGGCAGCCACAGAAAATCATCTCCAAGATACGGAGAAAACACTTAAAGATCAACAAACATCAGTTAAAGAAACCAAGAACCAAGTTGGGGAACTCACTGAGTCAGTTGGGGAACTCACTAAGTCAGTTGGACTACTTACTGAAATGATTTATGAAATACGGGCAAAGATTTTTTCCAAAGAAACAAAATAGGTAAAAGTAGTTACACTGAGAAGTGGAAAAGAGTTAGTCAAACCAAAGAAAAAAAAATACCACACGAAGATAACAACACAAAGGATGTGGGAGTTGAGGACGTAAATCCAGTACGCAAAGAAAGTAAACCACCAATCCCATATCCAGCAAAGTTGAAGAAAGAACAATTAGATGCCTAATACGATAAGTTTCTTGAACTTTTTAAACAAATACACATTAACTTACCTTTTGTTGAAGCCATTTCACAGATGCCGACGTACGCAAAATTCTTAAAGGAAATCCTGACGAATAAAAGGAAGCTTGAAGAAGTATCAATGGTGGAACTTAATGAAGAATGCTCAACCATCCTCCAAAACAAGTTACCAACCAAATTAAAAGACCTAGGAAGTTTTACTATTCCTTGTTTAATTGGTAGCTTAAATATTAAGAACGCATTAGCTGATCTAAGTGCCAGTATTAATTTAATACTTTACAAAATGTTTAAACAACTAGATCTTGAGGAATCAAAACCCACTAGGATGAGTATTCAGTTAGCTGATAGATCTATTAAATATCCTAGAGGAGTTATCGAAGATATCTTGGTGAAAATTGATAAATTTATTTTCCCTTGTTGATTTTGTTGTGTTAGACATAGATGAAGACATTGATATTCCCTTAATTTTAGGGCGTCCTTTTTTAGCTACTGCTAGGGCTGTTATCGACGTAGGTAACGGTAAACTTGCATTAAGGATAGGCGATGAGGAAATTATTTTTCAAATTTATGATGTCATGCGATATTCTAGAGAACAAGATGATGCCTGTTATTTTGTTGATACTACTGATCATATCATTCAAAAATCATTACAGGAAATCATACATGATGACACGATGGAACTGTTCCTGACTCAAGAAAAGGGGGAAGAAGATGAAGACGACAAGTTGAATTTGAATACATCTTCATCTAGACAAATGGAAGAAGAAAGCATTAAAGTCAATGACGAACTGAAACAAAAACCCTCCATTAATGAACCGCCCAAACTGGAATTGAAATAGTTGCCGAAACACTTAGAATACGCATTCCTTGGGGACAATTCTACGCTACCGGTAATTATCTCTTCAGAACTAGAACCCAAGGAAAAAGAGGAGTTGATATAGGTACTAAAAGAACATAAAAGGGTCATAGCCTGGAAAATCTCTGACATCAAGGGTATAAGCCCATCATTTTGCACCCATAAAATTTTAATAGAAGAGGAATACAAGCAGCGTGTGCAGCCTCAGAGACGGTTAAACCCCAACATGAAAGAAGTGGTCAAAGCTGAGACAATTAAACTTCTAGACGTAGGAATAATTTATCCTATTTCTGACAGTACTTGGGTAAATACTGCGCAGGTAGTTCCAAAGAAAGGAGGTATAACTATGGTGCCCAATGAAAGGAATGAGTTAATCCCTACAAGAACAGTTATAGGTTGGAGAGTTTGTATAGACTACAGAAAGCTGAACGATGCCACCAGAAAAGATCACTTCCCTCTACCCTTCATAGATCAAATGTTAGAAAGGTTATCCGGGCATATGTACTACTGTTTCTTGGACGGACTCTCCGGCTACTTCCAAATCCCAATAGCTCCTGAAGATCAAGAGAAGACAACATTTACATGCCCATACGTTACGTTTGCTTATAGTAGAATGCCTTTTGGATTATTTAATGCTCCTGCTACATTTCAGCGTTGCATGTTGGCAATCTTTGACGAACTTGTGGAAGACATTATGGAGGTATTTATGGATGATTTCTCGGTATTCAGTAATTCTTTTCATCTTTTCCTTAGAAATTTAAAACGAGTTCTAATGAGATGTGAGGAAACAAACCTTATTTTGAATTGGGAAAAATGTCACTTTATTGTTAGAGGAATTGTGTTAGGACACAAGATTTCTAGTAAAGGGGTTGAGGTAGATAAAGCAAAGATTGAAACCATAGAAAAATTACCTCCCCCTAGTTCAGTTAAGGCTATTAGAAGTTTTTTAGGACATGCAGGATTCTATAGAATATTCATTAAAGATTTTTCTAAAATAGCTAAGCCTTTAACAAAATTACTAGAAAAATATGTTCTTTTCAATTTCAATTAGGAATGTTTAGATGCATTCAATGTCCTTAAGGATAAATTAATAAATGCTCCAATTATAATTGCACCTGACTGGAATTTACCCTTTGAACTAATGTGTGATGCAAGTGATATTGCAGTAGGTGCAGTTTTGGGACAACGAAGAGACAAGCATTTTTAGCCAATTTATTATGCTAGCAGAACATTAACACCCACACAAGAGAACTACACCTAGCTGTAGTTTTTGCTTTTGACAAATTTAGGCAATATCTAATATTGTCTAAAGTTGTCGTTTACACTGACCATTCACCTCTTCGTTATCTTCTAACTAAATCTGATGCAAAACCTCGACTCATACGATGGATTTTACTCTTGCAGGAATTTGATTTAGAAATACAAGATAAGAAGGGAGCTGAGAATCTTGCAGCAGATCACCTTTCTAGGCTTGAGAATCCACATATCGAAGAACTCGATGAAAGTGAGACAAACGACTCGTTTCTCGAAGAACAACTTTTTTCTATAACACATTCTGAGGGACCATAGTTTGCAAACATTGCGAATTATCTAGCCGCTAACATCTTGCCAAAAAGACTAACACATCACCAAAAGAAGCGATTCTTTACTGATGCGAAAAAACTATTTTTGGGAAGATCTCTTTCTTTTCCGCATATGTGCAGATCAGGTAATTCGAAGATGTGTTACAAAGGCAGAAGCAAGCAAAATCCTGGAACATTGCCATTCAGGACCTTCAGGAGGACACTATAGTGGCATTAAGACAGCACATGAAATACTCGAATTAGGTTTTTATTGGCCCACTCTATTCAAAGATGCCAACAAGTATGTTGCTTCGTGTGATAAATGCCAAAGAACAGGTAATATTTCTAAACGTGATGAAATGCCTCAAACATATATGCTAGCATGTGAAATATTTGATGTATGGGGTATTGATTTTATGGGACCATTCCCTCGTTCTCTTGGAAATAAATACATCCTAGTGGCAGTGGATTACATGTCAAAATGGGTGGAAGCCGAAGCTTTACCTACCAATGATGCTAGCGTAGTAGTTAAGTTTCTCAAGAAACTATTCTCTCGATTTGGAACACCTAGAGCTATCATTAGTGATAGAAGCACTCATTTCTGTAATTCTCAATTTGACAAAGTCTTAAAAAAATATGGAATACACCACAGGATAGCTACCCCATATCACCCTCAAACCAGTGGGCAAGTTGAAGTAACAAACAGGGAACATAAATGCATCCTAGAAAAAACGGTTGAATCAAACAGGAAAGATTGGGCATTAAAAGTAGATGATGCCTATGGGCCTATAGAACAGCATTTCAAACCCCTCTAGGGACATCCCCATACAAACTTGTATACGGGAAAAGCTGTCATCTACTATTTGAGTTAGAACACAAAGCTTTTTGGGCCACAAAGTTTTTAAATTTCGATCTTAAAACTGCAGGAAAGAAAAGAATAATGCAGATGAATGAACTAGACGAATGGAGAGCTGAGGCCTATGAAAACTCAAAACTATACAAGGAGGCAACAAAGTGACGCCATGATGCTCGTCTAAAGAAGTCGAAACAATTCGAAGTAGGGGACTTGGTCCTACTATACAACTCAAGGCTTAAATTATTTCTTGGGAAGCTGAAATCAAGATGGTCAGGCCCATTCATGACCAAAATAATTTTTCCATACGGCACAATCGAGGTAACTCAACCCACTAAGGGCACATTTAAGGTAAATGGTCACCGACTCAAAATTTATAATGGTGCAGATTTTAGGGATATGAGAGAGGAGCTTCAGCTCCGTGAACCTTCTTTTAGAAATGAAAACATGGTAAGTCTAGCTTAAGACTTTAAACGAGCGCTTCTCGAGAGGCAACCTGAGCACTAATTCACTAACATTTTACTTTTAAGCGTCTAACTCCATACCAATGAAGTACAGGTTTAGGCCACACAGCCTTGCGCGCAAGCATGCTCGTGGCCCTATGGAAGCCAGAGAATGAAACACGGGCGTACTTATAGCCGTGCACGACAAGAGGTAAATTTTTCCTAAACACGGGCGGAATACAGCCATGCCTTACGATCGTGTGAAGATACTGACTTGCCAACCACGGGCATAACACGCCCGTGCCTTCTAACCATGTCTACATTCTGACTTATCAAACACAGGATAAGCACGCCCATTCTAAATGACCGTGTGAAGAAAGACACGGGCGTGCCACTATACCCACGGCCGTGGCCGAATACCTGAACGTGCCCAAAATTTAAAATCACGAAAAACAGAGGCGCATTAAAATTAAGCAGGGGCTTGGTCCCTGCCCGTGCTCCCACCCCTATTTAAGAAACTTAACTGCTCTTCTTCCCTAAATCAACCCTAAAACCGATTTCTCAGCATCTTTTCCCCCAAATCTAGCCACACCCACGCTCTACACCATCCCAAAAAACCCCTCAACCTTCCCTTCTCTCCAAAAATCACACTAAAACATCGCCCACGCCCTCGCCACCATCGTGCTACAGAACGTACATGCCCTCGACACCTCCGTGCACCCTGCGAAAACTGCACCACCGCCATGTTCAGCCCGTGTTCCGTCGACTCTCACCACCACAACTCCTGGTTCCCTTCATTACTCCATCTGCTTTCACTAATTATTTGATAAATTTCATAGTATTTTGTTTTGTTTATAATAATCTATTGTTAATTTTTTAGTACTAATTATTTTATTTTAGAATCATCCATTGAGACTTTAGAATTTGTTTTAATCTTTCATGGTATCTAGTTTACTTTACGCCTATGAATGTTATTTACTTTCTTGCAAACCAATCTTAATTGTTATGGAGAAAGTTTTCCTTTAGATAGTTAGAGAATTGTTTGATCATAGTTAGAGAAATCATATTTAGCCTCTAAATGTCTCGGGCCTAGATGACAAATTGGTACAAACATTACTTGAATATTCTTTATTTCCAGGTACAATGTCATCATCACGAGGGAAACGAACCACGGCCACCCCCACTAAGAAAAGAAAGGGACCCGGCTCGTCTTCAACCAGTTCCTCTTGCGAAATACGACACCGCTTCCTCTAATTTCCTCAGGAAACCCATGAAGAATGATACAAAGCATTCCAGGAAAGACCTCTTGGCACCGGTAGGTGCATTAACTGAGACGCTGTGGAACAAGTTGGGCTAGCAGCCGATATTTGAGCACTCATCTCGACCGACCCGTGGGAACCATTTTTCTCAATCATCGAGCCAACATATTTGGAACTCACCCTCGAATTTTACACCATATTTACCCTACAAATAGTGATGGTGCAATACGACGACCCGGGCACAATTCAGTTTCGTTTATGAGGCACGGTACATCCCCAGAGCGTACCGTAATTTTGGACGGCACTCAGACTCTATACAAATGATTTTATAGCAAAGAATCCACTCTCTGAGCTCAATCGTCAGCTCCACTGCACCCCCATCAGCTGCTGGCACAACCTATACCCCAACACTGGCATCTACGACCCCAATCGCTCTAAGGCGATAGCCCTTGCCCCATACCTGCGGTACATCTACGCCATCCTAGCTCACACCATTACGGGTCGACGTAAGAGCACTGGCGTGGTGAATGTGCACGATGTTTACTACTTATTGTGCATGTCAAAAGGGCACATTTTCGACCTTACATACTTCATTGCCTGCGATTTAACACCAGACAGAGCCGCACAGACGGGGGATTTTATCGATGGGGCCGTACATCACTAGGTTAGCTCGACACTTCGGCCTCCTCAACACCGAGGCTCAAATTTCCTCGCTCACACTGATCGGCCAGATGATACCTCAAGGCATTCAGACGATGTTGCACATGAGGATGATTAAATATCGTCATGGGACCGACTCACCTCAGTACCGATTAGCCACAGACGAGGCGGAGCCAGAGGACATTACTGACGATGTCCCACAAGAGGCACCAATCCCGAGCCAGCGATCCTCTCACACAGTAGATTCCTTGTCAGATATCTCTACACGCCTCTCCCAATTCAAGTAGTACTGTACTATACGTTTTGATGGGATTGAGGCCACCCTCCAGCAGATATGCCATCACTTCCATATCTCATCACTGACACCACCACAGGACCCGGCCGATGATGAGGACCTCTGAGTCCTTTTATCTAGTTTTTCTTTTCCTTATTTTAAGTTTTTACTTTTATTTTCCATTTATTTTAATTTCTATTTGTCTTAGTTTGAACTTTTTCTTCATACATTGCAAACTTTTATCATGATTATCATTCACATCTAACCTTCGAGTATTCCTAACATATATTTATTTAATTACAACTCCAAGATTTCTAACTGATGACTTAGCAGTTTCAATTGCACACTCCATATATATGAACACATCACTAGGAGCAATTCACTACTACACAAGTCATCCGACACCACAACCTCTACCATCCTCCAAGGAAATCATCCATAATTCAGGAAGTGTCACTTTTTCCCTCTATTTTTGGTTATCTATTAACTATTATTATCTATCTTTGTACATTGCGGGCAATGTACATCTTAAGTGTGGGGGGTAAAAGTGTCTAACTTTTTGCATTATTCTCAAATCCCTGAGAGTAAAAGTGCCTAACTTTTTTCATTATTCTCAAATCCCTAAATTATATCTAGTTCTTAAGTAATTTCCTCATATTACTAATTAGGATGAAATTTCTGATGATTTATGATTTTTATTGACATGTTTTTGAATAAGTCATAGTTAATTGTGCATTGATGATTAAATTTGAAGAATACTAGAGAATCAAGCATGATAAGTCTATCTTTCAAAAATTTAAATTTTTAGGTTGTTAACCTGAATTTGAATATTACTTTGAGATTTAAAATTTATAAGGATGATGTCAAAAACACCCATAAATTTTGTGAGAATTTGAGCCGTATAAAGCATATATTCTTTTTCTTGCTCACTTTATTGATTATGAGTGTGTCAACTATGAACTGTTATTCTAGAACTGGCCTCGATTATACATGTTAAGACCACAATTATGATTTGATATACCGAGATGATAAAGGCACCTAGGATTTAACCCACTCACTCCACTAAAAAGCCTACCTTCATAATTAACCCCTAGTGAACCCTGTTGATCCTAACAACCCTTTTTATTGACTTACCCACTAATTTTAACCCAAAACCCTTTGTATTTGTTATCACCATTCCTTTTGACTATCCTTTTATCGAGATATGATTTGATTAGTTACCTAATTATATTTCAGCAGTTGAATTTATCCTTTATTACTTGATTTGTTCTTAAAAAAAATCGAAGTATACTCATTAGTAGTATTATGAAAAGTGAGCTTATACAGTTAAAGTCGATTTATCAAAAGAAAAAGCTCGTATTATTAGGATTATTAATTTTCAGTTAATGTAAATAATATCTCAGTATTTTTAGATAGGTACTTGTCAATTCTTTCTCGATTCAAACCTTCTAATTCAACCTTTATCCACACCTTTAAGCCTAGCCCCATTACAACCCTGACAAATACCTTTTGATCTGTTTATCATCTCATTTTACAGTGGTGGAGATTTGATTCTCAGGCAAGCCTATGGGATTAACTTTTCAGGTTCGACTTATGAGTGCTCTCTTTTCCTAAACCTTAAACAATTAGAGTGATTTGAGTGAATCTTCTATGAGAATATCAATCCTTGTCGGTTTTGAATTAAAAGTAATTATTTAGATAAAGGGAGACACCTACATTTTCGAAATACAAATGCATAACTTATCTTGTTTGAATCTTTAGGACTCTTTGAGTTGAATTATCCATGTATACATTATCTATGAATTATGATAAGACATTGTTGATAGGAATTATGAATTATGGAAAGTTCGTTTTAATTGTAAGTTGAGAATTTTGCTTGACGATAAGCAAAAGCTTAAGTGTGGTGGTATTTGATAAACCGTAAAAGTAACATATTTTAATCTCACATTTAGCTTACTTTCGGATGATTTATCCCTTGATTCATGTAAAAAGGTGCTCATAATCCTTTCTTTTCATGTCTTATACTCAGAAAAGCATCCGAGGATAAAAAGAACGAGAAATGGGCCTAAAACAAAGTAAATGGGCCATATCACGAGATCAACACGGCCTGAACTTAAGTCCACATGGCCATGCCTTATTGTCGTCTAGAATACGGTCTTACCCCAATTCACACGGCCCTCCCTCATTAAAGAAATCCGAACACGGCTTAAAGTCATACTAGCGTATGACATGGTCGTGTCCCTGTTGTGGCAAAAGACAATTTCACTCGAAAAAGGATACTTAGAGAGAAAGAACGCATTCCAAGAGCCTATATATACCCCCTAAGTACCACCTTGAAGGGGGCGGTCAAGCTAGGCCAAGGAGCTAAGCCGAAAGGGTCAGATTTGTGGGAAATCACTCGAAGATAGCCAGTTGATCCATCTCAAGAAGCCGGAATTCTACTCAAGACGAAAGATCTTTCCTTCAATTCCTTCAGGGAGTTTTAGGGATTTCTTATGTTTTGTTTTATCTTTTCTCTTGAGATGTTTTCTTTATTTGTTATGAACTAAACCCTTCAGATACCTGAAGGGGATGAAACCTAGATGAACCTTGTTATTGTTTTCTGAACTATAAGATAAATACTTGATTTGTTCTTAATTATGTATGCTTAATTCTTGTGTTAATATTTTCGGGATATTGATTCAAGTCAGATATTCTTAGGTGGAGGAGCAAAAGCCCCTGCTTAAGAATAGATCTAGCATAATTAAAGCGGAGCCGTTCGCGCGCTAGAGATAGGGTGACGAGATTTTGATGGATTAGGGTGAAACCTAATATGGGAGTCCATAGATCGATTTACTGCTATTCTAGGGGGTTATTAAGTGAGAAAGAGATTTCCGTTAATCAACCTAAGGTTAGTTATTATTCGCTTCGAGAGAGGGTTTAATATACGTTAGGGAGTCTTACGGATCAAGTCAAGTGAATAAATCGTATGGTTCAGTGTTAGATAACAAGTGAAGTCTAGGTGGATTCTTCCTAAGGGTATCATTTAAATCAACTGTGTTTTTCTAAAAGTTATCTCCCCAATTTAGTCTTTTTGTCTTTGTGTCTTAGCTTAGTGGTTAGATAGATTTAGATTAAAACAACTTCACCTATTTTAGGCTAGATAATAAGAAGAAAGTTAGTATTAGTACTTTTAGTTCCTTTGGGTTCGACAATCTGGTCTTGCCTAAGCTATACTACTATTCGATAGGTACACTTGTCTTTAATCGTTGTCAGAGTTAGTTTCCAGGTTCGATCATATTCTCATTATAAATTTAAGACTCTGATTTACACGATCACATTTGTTTTAATGTTTTTAAGTGTATTTGATATATTATATTTTTAAATTTGTTTTATATAATAAAATAATCTAAAATAATTAATACGAGTCAAGCTCGAGTTTAGTATCTATAATCTGGGCCGAGTTTGGGCAAATTTTTAACTTATTTTTTAGGCCACTACGAGCCTGAGCTTAAAATTCTGCTAAGGCTCAGTCCGACTCGGCCTATGATCAGCCTTAGATGAAACTCTTCATTCAAGCCAATAATTTTCATGTGTGGGGGATTATCTCAAATGGTGATTTAAAGGAGCCCAATAATGAAGATGAGTGAGAAGATGATAACAAAAAGAAGGCTCAATAAAATGCCAAGAGTATGCACACTCTCTTTTGTGCATTAGAGCCTAATGAGTGCAATAGAGTGTTTCAATGTCAAAGTGCTAAAGAGATTTAAATTCTTTTATCCAAGAAGAAATCAATGATCATGATGTAATCATACTTGCCAAGAAATACAAAAGGTCCATGAAAATGGACAAAGGCAAAAGACTTAAGAAAAGAAAATAATTTGCTACAAGAAGCCGAGGCATAACAACTATGATGGCCCTTTGAGGAAGAAGCAAAAGGGAAAAAAGAAAGCCATGGTAGCCACTTGGAGTGATAATGACACTTCCCATGATGATGATTGGCTTTGACAACCTTTGTTTCATGGCTCTTGAAGAGCAAGAGGTATCTTCTAACTCATGTATTGTTAATTCTTATAATTTTAATAATTTAGAAGATATTTTTGATGAGTTAGTTTTGGAATTTGAGACAATGAATTCCAAATAAAAGAAAATGATTTTCAAGCATAAAGTGGAAAATGATTTTCATTTAAAGACAAAAGATAATTTTAAAAGTGAAAATAAAATTTTGAAAAATGATTTAGAAGCTTTCAAAATTAAATATGCTACATTTGAATAAGAAAATCTTGATTTGAAAACAAAATTTGAAAGATTGGGTAAAGAAAAAGAATTTTTATTAGAAAACTCAACAAAAATAGCAAAAGCGAACATTGTCATTTAGATCGTGTGTCAGAGTCTTAAAAATTTATATAAAGAATGATCCAGCCTAGAAACTAACTGTGACAACGATTGAGGCAAGCGCACCTATCGAGCAGTAGTATAGCTTAGTGGCAAGACCGGATTGTCGAACCCAAAGGAACCAAAAGTACTAATACTAACTTTCTTTTTATTATTTAGCCTAAGAATTAAGAGAATTATTAATTAATCTAAAATTAACTAACTACTAAGCTAAAGATGCAAAGACAAAGAGAATGAGTTGGGGAAAATACTTGTGGGAAAAACCAATTGATTGAGACAATACCCGAGGAAGAATCCACCTAGACTTCACTTGTTATTTAACTCTGAACCAGACGATTTATTCACTTGACTTGATCCGTAGGATTCCCTAATTTATATTAATACCTCTTTCAAGGCTACTAACGTCTAACCCTAGGTTGATTAATTGAAATCTCTTTCTAATTAAAACCCCTAGAATTGCATTAACTCGATCTATGGACTCCCATATTAGGTTTGACCTTAAACCGGTAGATTTTCGTCATCCTATTTCTAGGATTGCGATCAACTCCGCTTAATTATGCTAGATCTACTCTTAAACAGGGACTTTTGCTCCACTACCTAAGCACATCAATACTTGAATCAATATCGTGAAATATCAAAGGAAGAATTAAGAACACATAATTAAGAACAAATCAAGTATTTATCATATAGTTCAGAAAACAATAACAAGATCCGTCTTAAATTTCATCCCCCTCAGGTATTTGAGAGTTTAGTTCATAATTATAAAAGAATACATCTCAGAAGTAAATATAAAACAAAACATAAGAAAAACCCTAAAACCCCCTAAAGGAAATTAAAGGAAAGATCCTCCGTCTTGAGTATGATTCCGGCTTCTTGAGATGAATCAACTAGCTTTCTTCGAGTAAATTCCACAGTTCTGGCTTCTCTGGCTTGGCTCTTCGGCCTAACTGGACGCCCTAACTCGACTCCCTTAAAGGATGGCCTCTAGGGTGTTTATATAGGCTTTTGGAATGGCTTTCTTTGCTTCAAGTACCCTAATCCGAATGAAACTCTTCTTTGTCATGACAGGGACACCCCCATGGAACACGCCCGTGTGAATCGTGGTCAGGCCGTGTTCGGGTCTATTAAGGTGGCACGGTCGTGTGGCTTGGGCCCAGGCTATGTTGATTTCGTGATATGGCCCATTTACTCCATTTTAAGCCCGTTTCTCCTTCTTTTCATCCTCCGGTGCTTTCCTATGTATAAAACATGAAAACAAAGGATTAAGAGCACCAAATTCCATAATTCAAGGCTTAAATCATCCAAAAGTATGCTAAATTTGGGATTAAAATATGTTTATATTACGGTTTATCAAATACCCCCACACTTAAGCATTTGTTTGTCCTCAAGCAAAATTCTCAACTCACAATTAAAATGAACTTCATTGATTCATAATATTCATTAATAATGTTTCACCATAATTCAAAGATAATTCATACATTGATAATTCAAGGATCCTAAAGATTCAAACAATCAAATTCATAGTTTTTGTAGCACGAAACATAGGTGTTTTCCCTTACCTAAATAATCACCTTTAATTCAAATTCGACAAGAGTTGACATCCTCACTAAAGATTCACTCAAATCACTCAAAGTGTTTAAGGTTCAAAATTAAACACTTAAAAGTCAAACATGAAAAGTTAATCTCATAGGCCTGCATGAAAATCAAATCTCCACCACTGTAAAATGAGATGATACACAAATCAAAGGTCTTTAAAAAGGGTTGTAATGGGGCTTGGGTTAAAGGTGTGGATAAAGGTTGAATTATATGGTTAGAATCGAGATTGAATTGACAATTTACCTAACTAGAAAAAATAAACTAATACTTGAATAACAATAATTACATTTATTGAAACTTTTGAAACTAGTAATACGAGCTTCTTCTTCAAGATGTATAAGCTCATTTAATCATAAAACTAATAATGAATATACTTCGTTTTTTTTTTTAAGAACAAATCATAAGAAAGGATGAATTTAACTAATGATTTAAAGATTATAGTTAGGCAACTGATCAAATCAAATCTCAATATAAGGGTGGTCAAGAGGAATGGTGATAACAAATACAGATCGAGTTTTGGGTTAATATTAGTGGGTGAGTCACTAGGGGTTAATTGTGAGGGTAAGCTTTTTAGTGGAGTGAGTGAGTTAAATCCTGAGTGCCTTTATCATTTCTGTATATCAAATCAATAATGTGGTCTTGACATATATAATCAAAGCAAGTTCTAGAATAACAGCTCAATGTTGACACACTCATAATCAAAAGGTGAGCACGAAAGAATGTATGCTCTAAAAGGCTCAAGATCTCACAAAAATTATGGGCTTTTTATATCAACTCTGTAAATTTCAAATTTCAAGGTAATAATTAGATTCAGGTAGACAACCTAACAATATTTTAATTTTTTTAAAAAAGGACTTATCATGCTTGATTCTCTAGTCTCCTAAATTTAAATTATCACTGCAAAATTATCAATGACTTAATCCAAAACATATCAATACACATCATGAATCACAGGAATTTCATTCTAATTAGTAATATGAGAGAATTACTTAAAGACAAGATATCATTCAGGGATTTGAGAATAATGCAGAAAGTTAGGCACTTTCTCAAAATAAATATTCACCCCCTACACTTAAGATGTACATTGCCCTCAATCTACAAAGATATATATGAAATTTAAGAGATAGGGAGAGGTGAAACTTCCTGAATTTGGGTGGCTTCCTTGAGTTAGGAGTGCCATAGTGTGGTGCCCGCCGACAATCTCTGCGCTAGAAGAAGAAATTGGGAAGCTCGTGAAGAATTAGCCAGGAAATAATAATAATAATTCAAAATATATTAAATGTATATTTAACGACAAGAAAGATAAAGAGAAAGAAAATAAAAAGTAAAATAAAATTAAAAGAAAAGACTAATGGACCGAAGAGTCCTTATTGTTAGATGGTTCGCGAGGTGGGTGTGATTTTTAAGGCTGCGGTGAGGTGGCTATGGTCATGGTCGTGGTGATTCCCTAGCAGACTTTAGAACCTAAATCAAAGAAAACAAAAAAGTATAGATTAAACTAAGTAAAAGAAAAATACAGAAAAAGAAAATAAAAGAGAAGTGAAAATGAAAAGAGAAATTAAACGGAATCAAAGGTCCTTTTCCTGTCGAGTTAATGAAGCGACCGCCATGAACTTATGTAGATCGGTCTCACAAAGGGAGACTGTGCTAGGATCCTTCCGTTTTTTTGACATGGATGATTGTTAGAACAAGAGTTAGGAGAGTGAAGAAGAATGAGAATGAAGAAGAAGGGAGGTATAAAAGAAGAAGGGTGGGGAGTAGGTAAGAAGGGGAGAGGGGTAGTTTAAATAGAAATTTCAAGTCCGGTACGCCTCCACGCCTGTGTACCGTGGGCATGTCGAGTTACACGGCCGTGTCGTACGGTCATTTTATGCTTCGTTCGTTTCTCCCACGCCCATGTGCAGGTCACCACGCCCGTGTTGCTAAAACAGTGTCGGCCACGGCCGCATCGCACGGCCGTGATTTTCAGTTGGGGCCCGTGCCTTGAAGATATTTTTTGTCCTGTGTCGTCCTATCTCTGCCATGTCAGTACGTATATCTGTAGGCTCCACACAGCCATGGCCACGGCCGTGTGGTATGAAAATCTACACTTGGTTAGTTTATAGTTAGGTGCTAAAAAGGAAAAATTAAAGAAATAATAAAGAATGTGAAGATTAATGGGGTTAGTGCTCGAGTTGCCTCCCGAGAAGCACTCGTTTATAGTCTTATGATAGACTTAACTCTCATTCGCACATTCAGGGTGGTTTCAAGAGTTGAAAGTTCTTCCTCATGCTATCTGTCCTATTATCAGTATGTAATTCGAGTCGAGTAGCGTTTACTTTAAAAGTACTGAATGTAGGATTACTTACCTCAACTGTTCCGTATGCGAAAACCTTGAGTACCCTAAAAGAGATTTTTTTGTTTGTATTAGGGTTAGAAGGAGGTATTCGAGGGTCTACCTTATCTAACAATACTTGATCTCCGATCTTAAATTCGTTTGTCCCATGGAATGGTGTTGGTTCTGCTTTGTGTATTCCTAACTTCTCCTTGAAGTGTGTCTTCCACTCGTCTAGTTCATCGATCTGAAGCCTTCATTCCTCATGAGTTATTTCCTTGTTGGCATGAGGTCTAGGGTCTGGTTCAGTTGTGTTGTTCCATGGTGTTTCCTAAAAAGAAGGTTTAACCGAATGGTCATTAATAAAATTAATTTTCTCACCTTGATTACTCGATGTCCTAGTCGAGTCAAGAGCCTGGAGACTGATTGATTCGTCACCTACACAAAGTATGAGTTCACCTGCGCTGACATCAATTTTAGTCCTGACAGTTGCTAAAAAGGGTATTCCTAAAATTAAGGGGATACTATTGTCCTCATCCATGTCTAAAACGACAAATTCTACTGGGAATACGAATTTATCAATTTTCACAAGAACATCTTCAATTATACCCTAGGAATTCTAACAGTTTTATCAGCTAATTGAATGTTCATCCTAGTTTGTTTGGGCTTCCCTAGACCTAGTTGTTTAAACATTTTATAAGGCATAACGTTTATGCTTGCCCCTAAATCAGCTAAAGCATTATCAACAAATAAACTACCAATTAAGCATGGAATTGTAAAACTCCCTAGATCTTTTAATTTTCGTGGTAGTCTATTTTGCATCATTGCTAAACACATTGCGCTCAGTTCTACATGCGATTCCTCGTCTATCTTCTGCTTCTTTGTTAATAGCTCTTTTAAGAATTTCCTTGAGTCTGGCATCTACGAAAGAGCTTCAAGAAACGGTAAGTTAATATGTAATTTCTTTAACAGTTTAAGAAATTTACCGAATTGTTCGTCTGTGTTGTCCTTCATCATCGCATCAGGATAAGGTATACGAGGTTGGTACTCTTTAATTACCGGTTTTGGCTTCTCGTGACTTACCTCGACCTTACCATTCTCTATCAAATTCTCTTGGCTTAATTTAGGCTCATCTAACCCTACATTATACCGAGCTGTGACAACTCTCCCCCCCTTAGGGATTTTCGTCCCCAAAAATCTTACCAGTGAATAATTGTGGATATTACTCTCTCATAACTTTCTCAGGCTCCCACGTAGCCTCTTCAATTCCGTGTTTGTGCCGTAATACTTTCACTAAAGAAATTTTCTTATTTCTCAACTCTTTAGTCTCTCGTGCCAAAATTCGGATCGGTTATTCATTATACGACAAATCTGACTGAATTTCAACTTCTGTAGGAGCAACCACATGAGACGGGTCTGATATGTACTGTTGAAGCATTGACACATGAAACACGTTATGAATCTTTTCTAACTCAGATGGCAATCTCAATCTATAAGCAACCGGCTCAACTAGTTCAATAATCTCATACGGTCCGATGAATCTCGGAATCAACTTGCCCTTTCGGCCAAATCGAAATATTTTCTTCCATGGAGACACTTTCAGAAATACTTTATCACCAATTTCGAATTCAATATCCTTTCGTTTTAAATCTGCATAAGACTTCTAACGATCTGAGGCTGCTTTCAAACTGTCACGAATTACTTCCATTTTCTGTTCAGTCTCTTTTATCAGATGAACCCGCGAATCTTATTCTTACTCAGCTCAGTCCAATACTATGGAGTGTGACACTTTCGTCCATAAAGAGCTTCATATGGTGCCATTTTAATGCTAGATTAAAAATTGTTGTTATACGCAAACTCAATTAATGATAAATGCTTTTCCCACGTACTTTCAAATTCAAGTATGCAACATCTCAGCATGTCTTCTAGAATCTGAATGATTCGCTCAGATTAACCATCCGTTTGCGGATGAAAAGCGGTACTGAAATGCAATTTCATGCCTAAAGCATCTTGCAATTTCTTTCAAAATCGCGAGGTAAATCTCGAATCTCTGTCAGACACTATAGATAATGGTACTCCGTGCAATCTTACAATCTTATCGATATATAGTTTAGCTAACTTATCTAAAGAATAATCGGTTCTCACCGGAACGAAATGAGCTAATTTCGTTAATCTATCAACTATCACCTAGATCGCATCTTTCTTACTCGGAGATAAGGGCAAACTCGACACAAAGTCCATCGTAATTCTCTCCCATTTCCACTCAGAATCATAATCGGTTGTAACAAACTAGATGGAACTTGATGTTTAGCTTTGACTTGCTGACAAACAAAACATTTCGACACAAAGTCAGAAATGTCTCTTTTCATGCCATGCCACCAATAGAACTGTTTCAGATCATTATACATTTTTGTACTCCCCGGATGAACAGTCAAATGACTATTGTGAGCTTCATTCAAAATCATTGAGATTAACTCTGAACTTTTCAGAACACAAATTCGGTCTCTATATCTCAAACAATCATCACTACCAACTCGATATTCTGATTCAGCATTCATTCACCTTGAGTTCGTTTAACAATCATTTCAACATCATTTTTCTGAGTATCACAAATCTACTGTATAAACATCGGCTTTACTTTCAATTCATCTACAACCGCACTATCGTCACACAATTCTATCTGATTACTCATAGCTCGCAAAGCATATAACGATTTCCGACTCAAGGCATCAGTTACAACATTAGCTTTACCCAGGTGGTAATCTATCACAAGTTCGTAGTCTTTCAATAATTCTAACCATCTTCTCTGTCGCAAATTCAAGTCTTTTTGAGTCATCAAGTACTTTAAACTCTTATGATTAGTATAGATGTGACATTTTCCCCAAATAGATAGTGACGCTTAATCTTCAATGCGAACAAAATCGCAGCCAATTCAAGGTCATGCGTTGGGTAGTTCCTTTCATGAGGTTTTAATTGTCTCGAAGCATAAGCAATGATTTTCCCCTCTTGCATCAGCACACAGCCCAAGCCATTCAATGATGCATCACTGTAAACTATGAACTCTTTGCCTGATTCGGGTTGAATCAACACTGGTGCTTCCGTTAACAACACTTTCAACTGTTCAAAACTTTGCTAGCACTTTTCTGACCACTCGAATCTAACATCTTTTTGTAACAACTTTGTCAATGGAGTTGCAATCATCAAGAAGCCTTTCACAAATCGTCTATAATATCCGCTAGCCCTAGAAAACTACGAACTTTAGACACATTTCTCGGCGGCTTCCATTCCAAAATAGCAGAGATTTTATTCGGATCAACTCGTATTCCTGCAGCTGATACAATATGTCCCAGAAACCCAACCTCATGCAACCAAAATTCACATTTGCTAAACTTTGCATATAATTGTTTCTCACGCAGGGTTTGTAGCACGATTTTCAAATGCTCGGTATGCTGCGTCTCATCACACGAATATATCAAAATATCATCAATGAACACCACAACAAAACGATCCAAATACAGTCTGAATATCCGATTCATCAAATCCATAAACACTGCAGGAGCATTTGTTAGTCCGAAAGGCATCACTAAAAATTCGTAATGTCCGTACCTTGTTCCGAAAGCAATTTTTGGCACATCAGATTCTTTAACTCTCAACTGATAGTAGCCTGATCTCAAACCTATCTTAGAAAACACTATAGCTCCCCTCAGCTGATCAAACAAATCATTAATACGAGGCAACATATATTTGTTCTTTATCGTCACTTTGTTCAACTGTCGATAATCAATACACATTCTTATAGTTCCACTTTCTTTTTCACAAATAACACAGGAGCTCCCCAGGGTGAAAAACTCGGTCGTGCAAATCCTCTATCAGTTAATTCTTACAACTGTGACTTTAACTCTTTCAATTCTGTTGGTGTCATTCTATACGGAGCTATCGGAATAGGAATGGTCCCCGGTACTAATTCAATTCCAAATTCGACTTCTCGAATCGGAGGTAATCTTGGCTGCTCTTCTGGAAACTCATCTGGAAACTCATATACCACAGGCACAGATTCAACTTTCTTTTCCGACACTTTTGTATCAATCACATACGCCAAATAAGCTTCACAACTTTTTCTCACATAGTTCATAGCTTTCATCGCAGATACAACAGCTGGTAATCCTTTCATATCACTAGATTCAATTTGAACTATCTCGCCATTCTGACTCTTCAACTCAATACTCTTTCTTTTATAATTCACAATGGCATTATGCAGAGTAAGCCAATCCATCCCTAGAATTATATCAAATTCATCAAAGGTAAGCAATATCAAATTGACCGTAAAACATAAATAACGAAACATCAATGGACAATTCTTATAGACCTTATCCACCAAAACACACTTGCCTAAAGGATTCGATACTCTAACCACAAATTCAGTAGACTCAACAGGTAGAGTCTTATTCAATACTAAATTCATACACACATAGAAATGGGTAGATCCTAGATCTATCAGTGCAATGACATCAGTATCAAATAAAGTGAAAGTACCAGTGATGACGTCTGGAGATGATGCTTCCTCTCGTGCTCGAATAGTATAGGCCCTAGCAGGAGCTCTCGCCTCCGATCTCACAGCTGTACCAGTCGTCCCTCTCTGGTTTTCACTCACAATTCGGGTGTTTCTGGGTGGTCTACCTCTAGCCATCACATTACTCGGTCTTTCATTCTGAACATTTTCTTCTTCGACCATTTTTGGGCAATCTTGAATAAAATGATCTCGGGATCCACATTTATAACAAACTCTATTATTGTTCTTACCCCAGCATTCTCCCACATGACGTCTTCCATACTATCTGCACTCAGGTTTGTTACTCTTAATGCTGCCAACACTTGATTCAATCGGAGCTTGAGTACGTGGACCAACACTTTGTCTCGAACGATCTCTACTTGGATGTCCAAACGAAGCATTTGAACGACTGCTTGCATCTCTATATCTCTTCGTTGAAGGTTGAGAAAATTTATTCATCAATCTCTTCCTTTCATCTCGGGCCTCAAAATCGGCTTTCTTCTTTTCTTTACTGACCTCCTCAGCTTTACATGCTCTTTCAACTAACACAACAAATTCATTTATATCAAGTATCCTAACCAACAACTTAACGTCTTCATTCAATCCCTCTATGAAACGTTTGCACATAGTAGCTTCGGTCGAAACACATTCTCTAGCGTATTGACTCAATATTACAAATTCCCGTTCATACTCAGTAACGAACAAACGACCCTGTTTTAACTCTAAAAACACTTTACGTTTCTGATCAATGAAGCGTTGACTGATATACTTCTTTCTAAACTCAACTTGAAAGAAATCCCAGGTGATTCTCTCCCTCGGAACTACAGATATTAACGTCTTCCACCAATTATAAGTCGTATCCCTCAACAATGAAACAGCACATGTTATACATTCATCAGGTGTCAATGACATCTCATCGAATAATCGGATTGTATTCTCGAGCCAAAACTCGGCTCGTTCAGCATCATCACCAGCTGTGGCTTTAAAATCTTCAGCTCCATACTTCCGGATCTTACCCACAGGAGGTTTATTCAATCGAATCCAATCTATCACTTGTGGCACTACAGGTACTTGTGGAGCTAGAGGTTGTGGAGCAACCGGATTCATTCGAACGAACTCTGTAAACCAATCGCTCATTATTCGAAAGAAGGCTTGCTTAGCCTCTCCTCCCTCACCACTATCATTCGGCCTAGATGTGGATGGCGCTATCTGTTGAGCGGGAGCAGGCGCATTACTTTTTACATCGTCAGCAACTGCTCGATCGAGATCCATTACTATATGAAAACACATTTTCAACTGTCAGAATTCATCAAACAAACGCAATTTCATATATGGCATCTATAGCTAGACTCACACGCGCTACGTTAGACCGAGAATCGACTAAACCGTAGCTCCGATACCAATAAAATGTAACACCCCTAACCCAAAACCGTCGCCGGAATAAGGTTAAGAGGCATTACCGGACAATAGGATCATTTTACAACCCAATTACGACACAAAGTCAATCATCATCATAATACATCAAACATAAACAATCAGTCCCTTATTAAGGCGTATAAGACCTTAAACACATACTAGAGAAGGGTCAAGACTAAACCAAAACACATACAGAAACTTCTCAGAAATTTAAAACTTTTCTAGGCTTCAGGGGATACATGACCGTGTGGGTAGGCCGTGTGCCTCCCACGGCTGCTAGACACACCCGTGTCCTCCCGTGGACTATCCTGACTTGGCTCCACGGCCACCAAGCACGCTCGTATACTTTAGCCATGGTCGATCCTATTGAAACAACACGACTACCAGGCACATCCGTGTGCCATGGCCGTGTGCTCATAGGCTACATATTGCCATTCCCCCACGGTCATTAGGCACACCCGTGTGCCACCATCGTGTGACCAAAATAGGCCATTTGCAAGGCCAATTTGCCACCCACACAAGGTCAATCCTACAAGCACATTTGAACATCTTTAAACACACAATTTTGGCAACCAATTCCATGAAAACAATTGATACATCATCTCATGAAATTTTCATTTCCAAACATGCCAACTTATAAGCTAACATATACAACTTGAGCACATTCATATTCTAAACATCATTCATTCTCAAATTCACTAGATCATACTATCATTTTTACCATCACAAAGATTACCATTTGAAATTCATTTTCTTTACCCATATGCCATACCAAAATATGCATCATATATATATAGATCAAGCCATTCATGCTTAAAACCATCTTATATCTAGCCATATCACATGGCTAATTACACATCTCTAATATGATTCAAATAACTAGCCTATACATGCCATATTTTAACTATGTACGTCAATCCAAAAGTACCCAAAATAGATTGTTGATAGTGTGATTGAGAAGCTGACGATTCCCAGATCCGAGCTAGCTATACTGACACTGCAAAGCAGAGAAACAAATCACACAGTAAACTTTCCAAAGCTTAGTAAGTTTGACATAAAATACACTTATCTCATCAAATCAAATTAATGTATATAATAACCATCACATAGATCAATTCTCTCTTATTCATACCATATCATCCATAGCTAAAATTACTCATTCATCCATTCCTAGCTTTATCTATAAACTCATCAACCACAAAGGTTCAAAATACATACCTTAGCTAACACATAGTTATTCAATTTCCAAGCTACTCAATGCTCGATATTACAAGTCGATCATCCTCTGATATTCTTTCAATTTAATTGCACACTAAGTGCCATATACATGATCGAAACATATTAGTCATCGCACACTTAGTGCCTAACCTTTCAACCGACTTATCTCAGTATCGCACACACAGTGCCACATTAATAAGCCAAAGCTTTCATAACATCGCACACACAGTGCTATTCATTTCTTTTTCAATTTCAATTTCGCACACTTAGTGCCATCAACTAAATCTTGCACATAGCATTTCGATTTCATACACATATACACATTCATTTCATAATGCTAAACCATATCTTAATAACATGCATTATATCCGAACTTACCTCGGACGTCGAACTATCGATACGGTCGATTAATCAAGCATTTTATCTTTGCCTCGATCTCAATCCGAACTTCTTCTTTCTTGGTCTATACACATTCAAATTAAATCCATTCAATCACCAAATCATTCATTTTAGTCCAAACACACATTTTTAGGGCATTTTACAAAATAGCCGTCACATTTTTACATTTCAACACTTTAGTCCTTATTTCACAAAATCATCAATTACACAAAATTTCAAAACACATATGCTAGTCGAACTCTTCCCATACTAATTCAAACTCATACATTTCATTTATTTCACAATTTAACCCTTCAATTTCTCATTTTCTCAATTAAGTCGAAAATACTCAATTTCAAAAATCTCAATATAAACTATGTTAATCCAACACCAAGTTTTCATATTTTACTATCAACTAACACATAGCTCAAATGTTCATCAAAGACTTATCACAAAAACTTCATTAATTCACAAAATTTCAACATGGGTTAGCTAAAGCACGAAGTAACGATCACAAAAACGTAGAAATTATCAAAAACTGATCAAAAACATACCTTGAATTTGTATCAAAAGCTAGCCGAAACCTAGTTTTGTTTTCTTTCCTTTCTTTCCTTCAAAATTCGGCAATGTGGATGAACAAACGCCACTACCTATTTCTTTTGTTTTATTATAAATGTATTAATATACATTTTACCATATTATCCTTTTTATTAACATAAAAGACAAATTAACAATAAGGTTATTATGTCATTTAACTAGCCCCTAACTTATAAATGGTTTATTAACAAGATCTCCACCTTAAAAAGCCATCAACAAATTGACACTTATGAATCAGCACACAGCTTTTACACCTTATGCAATTAAGTCCTTTTTCATAAATCAGCACACAGTCGATAAAATTATCACACATAATTTTCACATAGGCTATATCACATACTATTCACACAGAAAATATCATTAAAATATTTTTATGACCTCGGATTTGTGGTCCCGAAACCAATATTCTGACCAGGGTCTAAATCGGGCTGTTACAAGGGGAAACACGACCGTGTAACATAAACGTGTGTCACACACGGCTGAGACACACGCCCATGTCTCTGCCCGTGTGGAAAAAATAGGCTACTTACCAAGCCACTTTGCCACCCAATTTGCACAAACCTATACAAGCTCAATTGGTACTAATTTACGACACAAATATGTAGCCAAAAGTCATCAACCAATACACAATGATACTATATCCAATTCAACCATTTCAATACTCAATTGAATGCCATTTACCTATTCAAATACCTATCAACTCATCTTCCTTTGCTAGACATAATCCACATATATGATTCATTCAATAAAACCATTCCGAATATGCATTATCAATTCAATCTCAAATACCTATCAACTCATCTTCCTTTGCTAGACATAATTCACATATATGATTCATTCAATAAAACCATTCCAAATATGCATTATCAATTCAATCTCATTCATTCATTATAGGTCAAGTACCTAATTCAAAACAAATCCATTCACACATCTTTATACATTAAAAAAATTATCAATACAAGCCAACTTAAATAGCCCAAAATTCATGTTCATCAAACATACCAAAATGACCAAAGCCTATACATGCCATATACCATATATACACAACTACAAAAGTACCAAAATAAATGTCCGATAGTGCGGTGAAGTTCCTAACGACCCCTGATTCTGAGCTAGCTTCGATTTACTATAAAACGTAGAAGAAAATAACAAAGTAAGCTATAAAGGTTAGTAAGTTCGTATGTATATATGAATAATCAACATCATTCATTAACAATTCCAAATAGATACACCATTTGCAATTAAAACCTCAATCAATGAGATAACATAAGGTTTAACTACAAAGCAACTTATAAGTTCTCATCTTCCTTTCATTCATCATTCGAATATTTTTCTGTACATACCTGTACTGATACATATCTATTCTCACTAATTTACTTATCGAATCACTTTGAGTTTATAAATGCTTACATTATAAGTACGTCGATTTTCCGATGCCATAGTCCAACTATGGTCTTACACATACGTTGCCAAGGCCCTACCGTGGTCTTATATTCTCATGCCATAACCCAGTTATAGTCTTATTATCCGATTGCCATAGCCCAGCTATAGTCTTATTCAGTATCTCATCAACTTAAACTGTACACCATAGACCCATAGACCCATGCTAGCTGAATTACCATAATGAAATCACAAATTAATGAAATTCACCATAGACCCATGCTAGCTGAATTACCATAATGCCCCTAGCAGTCCATATTTTTCATTTATTTCACATTTTAACTCCTAAATTTACACATTTCTCAATTCAATCCCTAATTTGCATTTTCACTAAAAATCACTTAACGAAACTTGTATATCTATTAACAAACATTCATAATCTATCAAGAAACTTCAAAACACATGATTATTCATCAATGGAATCATTCAAATTCTTTAACAATTTTGTAAATTAGTCCCTGGGCTAGCTAGTACTAGCTGCAACAATCACAAAGACATAGAAATCATTAAAAACGGGACAAAAATCGTACCTTAATTAGCCTTACAAGCTTGGCCGAATGAAGAACTCAACAATAGTGTTTACTAGCCCTAATATTCAGTTGAAGCATGAATAAAGCAAAGATGATATCTTTGTTTCTTTAATTTATTTTATCATTAGTACACAATTTACTAAATTAACCTTGCTTTAAAACATTAAAGTTTACTTGTTTTATGTCCATAAATGTCAATTTCCTATAATAATGGTTTTATAACAACATAAGGACTTTCACTCATATAATCCACAGCTAATAGGTACTTTAATCTATTAGAATAGCACCTTTACACCTTACGTGATTTAGTCCTTTTTATCAAATTAACTAACCAATCGATAAAATTGGTTCACGAAATTTTCACACATATCAAATAATATGTTGTAAATACTGAAAATATTATTAAAATAATTTTCTGACATCGAATTTGTGGTTCCGAAACCACTGTTCTGATTTAGCTAAAATTGGGTTGTTACACCAAGAACTAAATTTGTGCTACTCACTCTATCCTCCTATCTACGAAGCTTCTCTTCCTTTCTTTCCAATAAGGATCTTGTAAAGAGTTCGCTCCATTTTACTCTGCTAAATCCACTATTTCTCAAGTAATTTGCTACTGTACCTCCCTTTTGTCTTGCTAAGTGAAATAGCCTTGGAAATTCCAATTTTAATGGATAATTACTGCACCATATGTCTACCCAAAACATTGTCGTCCTTCCATTTCCAATCTGCCAACAAAAAGCTTCATTCCCTACCCTTTTAGACACATGAGCATCTTTAGAATTCTCTATAATACTTCTCCAAACAATCGACATGTCTTTTGAACAAGTTATCCTAAATCGCCACTGTTGCGAGCTCAAACCATATTTCGCTAGGATAACTTTTTACCACAACGCATTTTTTTTATCGCAAATCTCCAGCACCATTTAGCAAATAATGCTCTATTTTTTATTCCAATATTCACCACTCCCGCTCATCCCTTATCCTTGGGCTTGCATACCTGATTCTAATTAATCTTACCCATATTCTTTTTACCATCCATACTCCCCCAAAAATTCCTCCTTATCTTGTCGATCTTTTTAATTATTGTCGTCGGAGCTTGAAATAATGACATGAAATAAATCAGTAAAGATGACAACACAACATTAATTAACACTATCTTTGCAGCCCATGAGAGCGTACGACATTTCCACCCTGATAATTTCTTTTCGAATCTCTCTATAACAGGGTCCTAAGTGGCTACTCTCTTCGGATCTGCTCCCAATGGAATCCCTAATTAATTGAAAGGCAAAGACCCTATCTTGCACTTATATATTGCTACCATCCGATATAATATTTCTTCATTTACATCGAACCCCACTAGACAAGATTTTTTGAAATTGATACTAAGACCCGAAAAGATCTCAAAACACCATAGAATATATTTCGCGCTGCTCACCTCCTTTTCATCTGCTCTTAAGAATAGTATAGTGTCGTCTGCGAATTGTAAATGAGTAAAAAGCTGTCCAAGAATAACATTTTAAAAGCCTTCAATTAGTCCCAACTCCACAACTTTATCCATTGCCAAAATGAAGCACTTCCGTCACTAAAATAAATAAGAATAGGGATAACGAATCTCCTTGACGAAGACCTTTGTGGAATCTGAATTCGTTTGTGGTTGATCCGTCAATAGTTATTGTTTCTCTTACCGTAAATACACACTCCATAATCTATCCTATCTATTTTTCACCAAATCCCATCTTGAATAAAATCAACTCCAAAAAATCCCACCAAACACAGTCATATGGTTTAGAAAAATCCAATTTGAAGATCAGATTGCCCCCTTCCATCTTTCTTCTTAATCGAGTGGATTATTTCGTTTGCTATTAAAATTTAGTCAAATATTTGTTTTCCTCTGATAAATGACATTGAGTATCGCTCACCATCTCTCCGAAGACCTCCCTTATTCTTCAAGACAATACCTTTGCCACTATCTTGTACAAAGAGCTTACTAAACAAATTGGCCTAAAACCAGATATTTCGATTGGATTTTCAGTCTTTGGTATGAGTGTGATAAATGATGAATTAATACTCCTCTCAAGCTTTTTGGATATAAAAAAGTTTGCCATCAATCTAAAAAGATCCTCCTTTACAATCTCCTAGCTTTAAAAAAAAACAAGTTAAAGTCGTCCAATCCAGGTGCCTTCGATTCATCGCAACTCCATACTGCCTAATCTCATCCATTGAAAATGGTGCCTCCAGTTTCAAAGCCTTCTCATTTAGCTTTCTAAAATTTAGTTCCAAGTCCATTCTCCACTTCATCACTGGGCAATTAAAATAATTTTTGAAAAATTGTACAGTCTCTCTTTCATCTTCTTAGGTTCACTGCACCAATGATTCCCTATTTTTCAATCCATATACCATCTTCCTTTTAACTTTGATCTTCATTGCTCTATAGAAAAAAGCTGAATTAGCATCCCCTTCTTTTAACCATGTCATCCTTTATTTTTGACATCAAATTGATTCTTTAAATTTAATTTCTTCCCAAAGTTTAGTATTCAACTTTTTTAATTCCTCCGTCTCTAACTTGGTCAGTTATTTGTGTTTGCTAGCTTCATCGATCTCCTTAATCCTATCTTCACTTTCTATAATTCTTTTTTTCCAATACATTGCTGGCATTCTCGTTCCACTTCTTGAGAGTTCCTTGAGTTTTTGCAATTTTATTGCCATATGCCCTTTTAGACTACCCATTTCCGACCATTCCTTCTCAATTAGTCTCTTACAATATTCCTTTTTGAACCATGCATTAATGAACTTAAATGGTCTTGGTCCCCAATCGATTGATTCGTTTGCCAACAAAATTATTATGTGATCCGATATCCATCTCTTTAATCTTTGCTGTTATAAGTCTTTCAATTTAACCAACCAAGATTCCTCCGATAAAAATCTATCTAGTCTATTACGTTTATTGTTTGATCCAAACCAAGTGAAATTTTTCCACGATAAAGGCAAATAAACGAGTTTGCATATATCAATGAAGTTTTCGAACTCCCTAGAACCCTTCTCTAAGCCCGAACAATTGATTCTTTCACTTCTATTTCTCACACGTTAAAATCACCTCCTACAATCCATATACTACTAAATTGGCTTCTCAAACCATATAGCTCTTCCCAAAGATTTTTTTGTTCTGGCAAATTGTTGGGTACGTATACATTAATAAATACCACCCCCATCCCTTCATACAACAACTTTCCTTCGATAACAATGAATCTGTTTTCACAAGACCCAATGTTGGCCTTAAAAAAACCCTTATCCCATACTGTAATCAGTCCCCCAGACCTTCTTATTGCTATAGCAAATCTAAATTCAAAGTTGTCATCGCCCTAAAATTTTCTAACTAAGTCCATTAACACAATTTCTAACTTAGTTTCCTGAAGAAAATAGACGTTCGCCCTTTTCATTCACAATAATCTTTTGACAGACTCTGTTAGATTCCGACCCCAACCCTCTAATATTCTAAGAGACAATTCTCGTATTGTTCCTATCAAGAAAATTAAACAGACAAAAACCAACAAATCGACCACTCACCTGTTTTCCAGATTCCTTTTTCAATCTGCCTTTGATAGTTTCCTATTGTTGCCCTTCAAACCTCAATATCTCTTCGATACAATCTCCTCATCGCCTTGCACACTAAAACCCAATTTTTTCCCCCACTTCGCAAGTCTTCTTTGCTTCCTTTAGTATGACTTTTCTTCTATTGTTGATATCTGAGTCTGGTAATGATAGATTTGCTATATTTTGTCGAACCTAGAATCCTCCTTTCCTTTTTCTTTTCTCGTCCCCTTATCCCTATTCAGTTTTTCCTTTGTTGTGAGAACTCTATCCTATATTTCGCTCATAGATCGAAACCTCTTATTCAAGACTTTCTTTTTTCTTTTCTTTTGTATTGTTTGGAAAAGTTCTTCAATTTCGGAACTTGTAACCCGATTCCTTGATCCCTTTGTTTCTGAAAAATTTGTTGATTTTTGTTTTGAATTTGGGCTCTCTTCCTTGTCTGAATTCTGCCTTTCTTTATATGTTAAGTCCACTTCCCTGCCCACTTCAATTTGTGTTTCTAGCCCTCTATACTGATTCATTTCCATCGACAGGCCCATATTAGAGATATCTTCATGCACTCAATCCACTAAGGCATTTGTTGCATCCCTTTCATCGGGTATACCCCCTCTTTGACTTAAAAAATTATTCTCCACATTAATTGCATTTGCCGACATTCTCTAATACCCTATCCCATTTCTTTCATTCTCAATGCAAGGTGCATTAATTGTAGCTCTTTTTTTTATAAACCAACGGAATTTTTGCTTATGTGAAAAAGAAAAAACAAATGATTGAAGGGGTATTTTATAGGTACGATAAAAAAAATGATAATACAGCACTAAACACATATGTGCATTGAGCTCCGTTACACACATTTATTAAAGTTCAGTTTTTCAAATGATTAAAATTTTCTTGATACCATATAAGGAACAGGAATACAGAAATACGATTTGAACTTCATGCTAAATGAGAATTTGATACCTTGTGTTCTTCTAGTATGTATTAAAGTTAAACTTCCCAACATTCAAAATGAAATACACGACACCGAAAAATGTTAAGGTCTTATGTTAATTACAATTAAAAAGCTCAATAGTTATCATTGAATGTAGATGCATTTGTTTTATATGTGTGTTTTTTGTACTTATCAAGATCTTGAGTTAAAAAATTAATAATTGAATTACTTATAAAGATAACTCGAGATTTATAACTTTCAAGGTACTAAAACCCATATTTTAAAAAATAATTGGTTGGATACTTATTTTAATAAATAATTATATTTTTCACTATATTAAAATTAAAAAAAAAACAAAAAAAAAAAACTCAAAATTTCTTTTGTTTACTTATTAGTAAAATTTAGTCTAGCAACCTTTCTCAAAAAAGAAAAAGAAAAGAAAATCTACAAAACCTTTATGGATTTTGTTTTGGTTACAAAGAGAAAGCATTTGTTCTTCCTCGTATAATAGTTTAAAATACTACATACATACATCCATGTATTACATATTAGAGGCTCGTCTCCATCATTTTTTGACGTCTCTTCAAAGAAAGCTGCTTCTGCAGTCTCATTTGTCGATGGAACCTTTTTATGAACAAGTCAGCTACTCGGTCTATCTCGTCTTCCAACCTAAACTCCTCCCCTTTATCTGTTTTTGAGTTCTTCACTATATCTATCACCGAACTTCCTGGATCCCCCAACTCCATTTCCCCCGACTCGGACAGCGAGCGAGTAAGGTCCGGGTATTTTTCTTCCGCCTCCGCCTCCCTCTCATCACCATCACCATCACCATAATCTTCTTCTTCTTCTTCTTCTTCTTCTTCTTCTTGATCATCATACCTGGTCTCTGCTGTACTTGGAAGCCACATGGCATTGTTACTATTGTAAAGAACGATTGCTTGGCTTTGCTGATCTCCACAATCATCATCTTCTAGTTCTTTGGAGATTTTATCATTGTGCCCCATCAAAGCATTCAGCTTCTCGGAGAATGAGCTCATCAAAAACTTCCTGTTCTGAAGCAAGGAGAAAATGACGAGGCGAGTCTTGATGGCTTTTGTTTTGCTCTTTAAAGCCATGGTTTTGGCCTTAGCCATTGTGGTTAAACCTGCTATTATCTGCTTCAACAACCCAGTTGCTTTGTTCTTCATCTTCAGAAATAAAATAAGGATTAAACCAAATCAGTAAGGTGTTGAAATGGAGAGATATGTAAAGCAAAGCTGAAGAAAAGAAGGAATGGTGTGGAATGAAGGGTGTGAAGGATTTATATAACGGCTAAATGCCTTAATGGATGATGAAATGATTGGTTTGGTGGGGGAAACAGAGGGAGGAAGAGTGGGGGCTAAGAAAAAGAAAAAGGCATTCTAGTGAAAGCTAAAGTTAAAAAGTAGAAATTAGGACATAATATGTCCAAAAAATAAGAAATTAGGACATAAAGGTAGGGACAAGTGGCATCATAGCACAGCTTTGATTGTGGTTAGGTGGTTTCCTAACCTAAGCATATAAGTTTGGCTTCTAGGTTCCCTGCAGTTCGGTATCGTATTATTTATATTAGATTAGTGTGTCAGTGGGGACACTAGTTTTGATACGTATGCACTCCAACATCATGCGAGAATAAGAAACGTTGAGAAAATTATTTAAGTATCGGAATTTTCTTCATTTATCAGGCGTAAGAATTGGGGTCAATACATCATTGATCTTTCTTACTTGTTATTAATTATTTTTGAATTTTCATGTAGTTGTTAATAGGTTAGATTTAGAGTTAATTATAAATTTATTTAATTTTATAATTAATTTTTTGATGGTAATATTATTTTAAGTTTTAAGCTTTATTTGATGAAAGTTAATTATTAATTTTTATTAAATTAAATTAAACATTAAAAAATTAATATAATTATTTTTAGATACTAAAATATATAAATTTTTACTAAATACATGTATCACATTAAAAAAAACACAATACCATGTATTAAGGCCCGAAAATTATACCATCCAGAAATTTTTGAGAATAAAAATGCTTATGATTTTAATTTTATAAGGAAAATTAATTTTAATAGTTGAATCAATTTATTTTTTTAACAATGAGGTCTAGTAGTAACATAAAAATTAAAATGCAAAGTATTAAGGATCATGATATATTTTGGAATAATAAAAAAATGGAAGAAAAATTTCTTAAAATCTATTGGAATTCAAAATGTGATATATTTGGGAAATTTTTCAAATTGAATATTTTTGAGAATTTGACAAGCTTTGAATTTGTAAATCTTTTTCGGCCTTCTTTTCGAAATTGTGAAACTATGCTGTTTACCATGAACGAGTATCCTATTTGTAGAGAAAGTCCTAGAAGAATACAAAAGTTTTTTCAAATATACTTTTTTTTTTTTTAAATGTTAAACCTTCTTATTTAATTAGAAAATAAAAATAAAAAACAGCTCAAAGATAAATTTGAAATGGATGATTCATGAATTATTATAATTTAACTTGCTAATTTTTTTAATTTACCTTTAAATTATATTTTATTTAACAACACTCCAAGTTTTTAAGCTTGGATATGCAAAATGGGTCATTTTCAACATTTCAAGGCCTGATATTGGTTGGCTAAAAATAAATATGGATGGTGCAAGACAACTGCAAACGAGATTTGTTGCAGCAGGAGGCATTATACACGATCATAATGGAGAATGGATAGCTGGTTTACCCACTATATCTGTGTCTTTTCTATCGTTGAAGCGGAATTATGGGAAATTTATAATGAGCCGGTGCAAGTTTGAAATGTGGGTGCGCGGAGGATTATTTTGAAATAGACAGTTTAATGGCTCTCCGACTAATTAATGGGCCGATGGTAGTAATATGATATTGCGGAATATTCTACATCAAGACAGGGTGTTAAAGAGTGTTTCAAGTTCACCGTGAAGGCAACAGGGTAGAAGATAAAATGGTTTCATTGACGTTTCCAAAAAGAATGGACATTCATATTTATAATCAATCATCGGGTTCAAATTCTGTCCCAAGACTTAGAATGTCATACATCATCAATCTTTCCTTTTTATTAAAAAAAAAATTTGGTATATTTTGGTTGAAATCACCAATAATTTAGTTTTTCTATTGAGTGATAATATTGGCAAAAGGCAATTTGGTCAGCGCCAATCATGGAGCAGAGCTGCTCCCTTCAATTATAATCAATAAGTCGCACTTTTTTAGGACAATACTTTTTTGTTTTTCAGGGAATAATGTTATTATATTTACTGTTTAAATTTATACTTAAAATTTATGATCACCTTATTTAGTTATCTGTTCAATAATTTTGGAACAGTGCAATTTTTTATAAAACCAAATTGAATTAAATCAAAATTAACAAGTGTAAATACAAATATGATCTTGGAAAAATCATCTAGTTATGGTTGCTACTTGCTACTATTAGACGGAGCATGTTTACATGATAAAAAAAAAACAATGTAAAAGATGCAATACAAACATAGTTTTAAATATACAAATATTTTAAATCATTTATAATATAAATATAAATATATTAAACTTCACATAGTTTTTATTTTTCAATGCAATGGCTAGAATAGTTCATAATCTCTCTTCAACCTTTAAATAAAAGGATAATACACTTTAACACACTCGAACTCACGTATTCTTGCATTGACAATAATATCAATACTAACTGAACTAAAACTCAATCAACCCAAATTTTAAAATTTTAAATTAAAAAAATGTATTCGAATGTATTCAATAATTGCAAGTTTATTGTATAATATATAAATATTGTAGGAAGACAAATAGAGATGTCCACCCAATAGAGTAATAATAGGGCTTCTCCTTGTGTTGCCGTGATTTGAAATTTCCACTTACACATAACAAAAGCGAAAGCGATATGTTGGTAAGCGGAGGTTGTGTCTTCCTAATGATTAGGGTATAGAGGAGAAGTGTATTTAGAAATAACTTGGACTTTGAATTAATAATCTCCTTAGCTCTAAGGAGATTATTAATTCAAAGTTATAAATAAAAATTTGAAAACAAACAAGTAATATAATAGTTTTATTTTCGAATTTTATAAAATTTGCAAGTGTTATTATATGAAATAAATATAAAGAGTATTTATGTTTGGGTGAGAGTGATGGGATATGGGTTTTGTTTTGTATTGATATTGGAATTTTGTGTGGTGGTGGATTAAAACAGTAGTATTTATTTAAATTATGGAGGGATGGGTTTGCTTAATGCGGTTGGTTTGGGTAAGTGGGAAAGTAAGAATGTGTGTTGGGGAAACCAATTTCTGACACCATCACTTTGTGGGGCTAAAGTAGGGTTCTTTATGTTTGGTTGTAGTTTGAATTTCAGCTTCAACTGCCTCGAATGGAACGATCTGAACTACAATCTTTCAAAACTTAGCCCTTAAGTCTCTAATCTTCTTGTTCAAGCTCACCCTCAGCTTCCCTATTTTTCTTACACGTCGCATCTGTCTACTTTTATCTTCACAATGTGTACTCGTGTAAAGAATTTTTTTTTTTTATCATCTATTCTCAAACCAATTATAAGTGCTCTATCAACTGTAACCTCATTTTACTGTTTAAACACTGACTTTGTTTAACTTAAAAACTAGTATAACCCATTATTCTATAATTTGAATACAAACTAGTTAATATATACAACTTCCTAGCTAATTGTGTCAATTGATATTAATATTATTATCAGTATAAAAAGACATAGTTTAAACGCACTAAAACGTATTTATCATTATAAAAAATATTTCTAAAAGAGTTCTCCTATTCGATAATTCCTAAGTATTTTTTGATCACTTGATAGACGATTTTTCTTTCATACTTGTTTTTTTCCAAACAACGTTTCACCTTTATTGCTTTATCTTTTCTGTATTATTATTATCAAATTTACACTCTTATCCTTTGTGATTTCTTAAGCAACTTCCCACCTTTAACACCCCCTTTAGCCATCACCTCGTTTCCCCTTTATACCGATTCATTTGTCTTCCCCTTTTTACCTTTTGTCATTGCCATTAACCCCCTTTCTCCCTTACCAAAGAGTGATAAGTGGCATTTTCAAGTTGCAATTGGGCACCATATTATCTATCTATCACCTTTTGGATTGGTCGTGTCTTCTTATCTTTTTTTGCCTAACCTTTACATTAACCATGCATTACCATAATTATAAGCATCAAATAGTTTTTAACCATGGTTTCTCTCCTAATTCTCCATCCCTTTAACACTGTATACAACCTTCCTCCTCTACGCCTCTCTCCTCCTTTTTCATCCAACATCATTCTTTACAAACACCCATTCCTCTCACAAACAAAAAAATGGACAAATCTCCCATCCATGATTGTAGTTGGTTTGAGGGTTCAAAGTTTGACACTTCCTTAGATAAAAAAAAAAAAAAAAAAAAAAAAAAAAACCTATGGAACACTCAATTGAAGCTGATCTCCACCCTTTCAATAATGTGGTGGTGCATTGAAGCCCTATTATTCACTTCGATCAAGATGAACTTGAACTTAACAAGGCTCATTAGAGCCATTGTCTTATTGCTCACATTCATGACTATAGGTAATTCTCGATCTAGATCCTACAACAATTAGTCAATAGGATTTGGAATCTCCCTAGGCACATTATTGTTTCATCAAGAGATAACGTTTTCTTCATCCTACATTTTGATTATGTTTTGAATCTTCTGTTCATCTAAGGAAAAGTACCTCGGGCAATTGATGGGACCCTTCTCATAACGTCTGCATTTTTACTGGCAGAATTTTCTGTATATTATTATTAGTGGTTTTAACTACAACGGGTTTAAGCCCATATGATTTGGAGTTCGGATGACGGGTTCTGGGGAACTCGTGGTGTGTAACGAATGGTATGGGTGGGAACCTTTTTTGCATTGCAACATGTGCACGACATATTCGAATGCTATTGATTTATGCTACGTATTGTATTTTGTTGTATTGAATGGTATCAAAATTAATGATTGTCATTCAAATGAATGATGTCCCATGCTCATACACCGTTTGACATCAATTTGATAATGGTTGTGTAATGATATGAAATTCCAATTATGGTTTTGTGTTCTTTTGTTAATATTAATACGTTTCACTGTATTCAGTATTTATGTTTTTGTTCGTTTAAATAATTGTTCGACTCACACTGAGCTTTTCATAAGCTCACCCCCAATAGTGCTTAACTTTTCAAGTAAACCTTGAAATTTAGGACCGGACTCGGCATTCAGAGAATCACCTTGGACCTTAGATTATTTTTCTTAATAAGTATTATTAAGTCTTTATTGGTTTTGGTTTGTAATTTTTAATTATTTCTGGTTCGTGGCTTGGTAACTTTTTTTTTAGGGATTCTTGCATGCATGGATTACTCAAGCATAATAATCGGATAATGCATGATATTGGGCTTAAGTAAAATTTGATATTGTTCTCTAGTTTCCGCTACATTGCAAAGGAACTGTTTTTAAGAAAATAAATCAATAAGGCAACTAATTTTCCAAAATGACTTGAAAAATGGTTTTTCTGCTACATTAGTTTAACATCGAGTTTTTTTTTTAAAGAAGAGCGATAAGCAAATGGTTTTTTTAAAACAACATTGTCAACAATAAAATGAATCCTAGGTATACACGACCTAATGAATGAATGCTTTTAAGTTAACTCAAAGTACAACTACGATTTTCTCTAAAATGAGCTTATTTAAGGTCTTCAAAAGTAACGTAAGTGAGCTTAGCCATTTTGGTGGCTAATGTGACCTTCTCAATCTAGCCATGACGTTTAGGCTAGATTTGGGAGGTTACAGATCCGATCGACTGTATCGACTGTGGGCCTTTCGTAGGGTTGGTAAGGGCAAAACAAACCCTAATGCATAAGATCCACTATTCTGATAGACTGTAACATCCCTATACCATGTTCGACTCAAGGAACCTGGTATAGGAATATTGCATTTGGTGCCAAAGTAATTCTTGGCTAATCACTAATATATTAGAACATAAAAACGGACAAATAATAAATTTAAATAATTTATAATTTAGTCCTTACAACTACTTGGAACATACTTAATTTTCCTAAGTACATGTCATTCTATTCAAAATTTTAAAACGTACCCTCTTGTTGCTTGAAGATGTGATGAGATGAAAGCTCGTAATCTCAAATATAATTTTTTAAAATTTCTGTACCTAATCTGCGCACGGAAACAAACCGTACGCTGAGTATACACCCAGTGGTATTACTATAATTCAAATACTTAAAATAAAAACAATAAATATGCACAATTTACCTTACCACTATTTTACTTTCAAGAAAACATTCATGCATTTAAAACTTTAAATTTTCTTAATAATATGTATCTTTAATAGATTTTCTTCATTTTAATTTATATATCTTCTTACTATTTCCATATTCATTTCATGCATTTCATTAATAACCATTTCATAAAATCATTATTTCATGTATTTCATTATTATATCCTAATTCAATAACTTATTCTATTTCATATCTAAAACCTTACAACATTAGTCTTTCAATAATTATTTAAACCAACATTTTTCAATAAAAATAATTATAATTAATTCATAAGATTATATTCAATTAACTCATACACTATTTCATTATTTCCAATTCATTCTATTTTCTCTTCTTATTTCGATATCTCAATTTCAATTCACATTTCAATTCATAATTTCACTTTCTCATACTTTCAATAGTTCAATCGATCAATTTATTCGATTTTCTCATTTCATTTATTCAACTAATTTCAATATCAATAATTCGATATTTTAGCAAATTCATGAACCTTAAGTTCATGCTTCAAATCTCACATCTTAATTCCATTCACAATTCAACTCATAATTTCTTTCTCATATTTTTAATAGTATGATCAATCAAATTTATTTAATTTTCTCATTTTAGTTATTCACCCTATTAACAAACTCGGACTTTGACGGATACACGGATTCCAACCCAAGCACACCAGTACGGCACATTGTGCCTAAAACGGTACATAGTACTTGATCAGTATACGACACATAAGTGCCTGAAACAACACACGAGGTGCCTAAAATACGACACATAAAGTGTCTGATATACGACACATAAAGTGCCTGGTCGGCAAAGCCGATATATCCCGTACTCTTACAAATCCTATGGCATGCCAATTATATCCGACTCAGCCCGACTAGTTAATAGAGTATTCAAATAATTTTTTATTTATTTCAAATTCTCTTTCAATTCAATCACAATTCAATTCAAGTTCACCTTTTCACTTTCTAATCAATATACAATTCAATACCAATACATATTTCAGATAATCACATATAATCATACTTTGATTCAATTCAATCCACTTTTCAATCAATACACAATTCACATATTCACCATATTCATAATTTAATTCACTTTTATTCAATTCATATTTTCATTTTTTAATCAAGTTCAAATCACTAATCACTTTTCAATTAATATACATTTCAAATAATCACATATTTTCTTCATTCAATTCATTTTGATTCAATTCAAATCACTTTTAATTTCCAATTTGTTCACATCCAATTTCAATAGCCATAAACATTTTTAAATCAATTTCATTCAAATCAATATCATTATTTCAATTACTTTCCTAAATTTATCTACCATGCATTTTAATTAAAATATAACAATTAATAATAAATAGATTTGAATTATATTAGTACAAACCTGGATTTGTTCGATTACTCCTCGATAACTTTTCCTTTCCTTTCCTTTGAGTGTCGATTCCTTGGTTCTTTGCTAACTACGAAAATAATAATAATAATTTACACTTATTAATTACAGCACTAATTTATAATAAATGATTGAATTTCTATTCAATTTATACCCTAATTCCAATTTAATCCTAATTAACTCATTTACTTTCATAATTCAATTCATACTTCATTTCTATTCGATTTCCTTTCATATTTCACTTAACTATCTAATGTTCATAATAAAATTATAATTTAAAATTTCTTCCAAATTAGTCTTTTAAACACAAAACTTATAGCTTCTTTTACAATTCAATCCCTTACCAAATCTAACTTGAAATTCATTCAATTAAATCCCTAATTCATCTTTTTGTTCAACATGAACTATACTTATAAACCTATGAACTTTCAAAGTATCAACTTAATTTTATCAAAACCTTGTTCTAAAGCTTCTAAAACATCAAAATTAAGTAAAAAAGACTTAATTGACTTACCTATTAAAGCTTTAAACCTTCAAACCCTAGTTTTTCCCTTTTTTCTTTTCTTTCCCCTTTTTTTCTTCTTGTTTTCGAATGGCTTCTGCTATTCTTTCTTTTGCTTTCTTTCTTTATTTCATTTATTTTATATCTTATATATATATATATATATTAGTTAATAATGATAATAATTATAATAAATATATTTTAATAACACATATTTACATTACATTTGTCACCTCTTAATTTGTTTATCATACACAAAAATCTCATAATATAATTTTTTAATTAATAACTAGGGGCAAAGCCAGAAGAATTTTTTAGAGGGGGCCGGATAAAATTTTAATTTTTTATAGTTTATATCTTTATAATTTATAAAGGATTAAACTGAATTTTTATAATTTTAGGGGGGGCCAAACTGCAATTTTACCTTTATTAATTTAAAATTTTTAAAAAATTCTAAGGGCCAAAATAGCAATTTTACATTTTAGAGGGGTCGGGGCCCATGCCAGCCCCCAGGGTTCGCCCATGTTAATAACTATCTTTTACTTAATTTTCAAGTAAATAAATAAATATAATACAAATGTATATATTTACATTATTACAATTGTCAATATCTAATATGTTTATTATACAAAAAACTCACAATTTAATTATTTATCTAATAAATATCTTTTAAATAATAAATATCTATTTACTAATTAAATATAAGTATTACAAATGTACTTTTTTTTTTTTTTACAATTGTACAATATCATCACCATCCATTTGGAAAATTTTTGATTTATTCATATAATATAATATTTTTAATTTATAACTAATATAAATTACCATATAATAAAATAATTATATACATTATAATTTAATAATAATTAAATAATAAAAATCTTAGATTTTTATCAACATTTGCCGCCTCATTTATGGTGAATGGTATGTTTACCATTTTGGTCCCTCTTTCTTTTTATTAATCTATAATTCTACTTTTACCCCTTATTCAATTTAGCCCTTTTCCTAATTTCTCTTAATTAAGCTAAATTCACTTAATTAAAGCCTAATTAAACATACAACTAGCCTCACAAATATTCTTAATAAATATTTACAAACTCGGTTCACTAAGACGGAGGCCCTATAACTCGCTTTTCCGGCGCCCGTGAATTTTGGGTCATTACATAGACTGATTTGAGTATTAAGGAAACAAATATGTGTGATTTGACTGTTTTGTTAAATATGTATAATAATTGTATGTGAGCATGCGGGACATATTAATTCTGTTATATTTGTTTATCTGTTATTTGTATCTGTATATGAGGTGGGATTTGTATATGTGGATGAAGTATTCTGTGAGGCAACATTTTGCTGATATACTCCCAGCTTGGCTACAAACTATTTTGATAAGTGACATTTAGACACTATATGGTGTGTAGGGATGGGTGGGTGTTTTATATCCCATATGGTGTGTTGGGATGGTCGGAGATGGTGTGTAGAAGATGGGGGTAAGACTTTGCATATCTACATGACTCTGATATATTCTGGTTCTGTTAAGGACTATGTCTGTATCTATTTTGCTGGTGAGAAATCTGAATTTTTATGCATGTATGTTTTCCATTGAGTTACACACTTAGTTTTGAAAACTCACATCTGTTTGTCTGTTCTGTTCAGGTAATCCTCAAACATAGACCGGTCAATGCGATGGAGACTTAGTGGTGACCACTAGTCCACGAACTGTTTTTATTTAACGATTTTATTTAAATTTTTGGTTTTTTTTGAGAGTGTTGTAATTTTGGGACTCTCTAGACTTTTGGATTTTTTTTGGGTTTTGTTGTTGGTTTTGGTTTTGATTATGATTCTGCAATGCATAACAAATAATTTTTCGAAAATAACGGTCTCACGTAAATAAACGTTTTGGAAAATACGAACTTGGTTTTCAAAATATAGCAACTTGTAAGATTTCCGCTGCAAACTATGTTTTTCTAAAAGAACAAACTATCGACGGTTTCATTAACGAATACGATAATAAATATGTTTTTAAAATATAGACTCCTTTTTAGCAATAAACTATACGAGGTTTTTACCGTGATAAGATAAGATTCCAAACCCTTCTTCGTAACACTCCAGATTCGGCCATAACATCTATGTTGAGTTTGGGGTGTTACACTCGTTATTAATTATACTCGATAAATTAAATTACAAAAATCTATTACATTAGAACAATTTAAACATGAATACATTTATTTCAATTTGACCCCTCAAATCACTAATGTTTGTGTAACACTTTTAACCCATATCCATCGCCGAAACAGGGTTACGGAGCATTACCGGAGTTTTTTAGAACATTTACAATTAATTCATAACATTTACTATTCATATTCAAAATCATACATAATCAATCATATTATCCCTTAAATGGACCCTCGAGGCCCAAATTATGCATTAGAAGCAAGTCGAGACTAATCCGAGAACTCAGAAAATTTTTCACAAAATTTTAAAATTTTTCTCATGTACAAGGGTCACACGCCCGTGTGGGTAAGTCGTGTGGCTCACACGGTCAAGTGACACAAGTCATGTAACAGCCCGTTTTTGGGTCAAATCGGAATAGTGATTTCAGGACAACAAATCTAAAGTAGAAGTATTTATTGTATTATTTCTTTAAGGTCTACAGTATAATTGAATGATTGCGTGAAAATTTCGTTAAGAAATTTTATCGATAGGGTGTCCAATTTGGTTAAATTGCAATAGGTGCAAAATGTGTGTTCTAAAAGCTAGAAGTGTCTAATTGCTATGAAATTTTAAATTGGAAGTCCTTAAATGGTAATTAGACCATTATACAGACAAAAATGGACATGGTTAGGTGAAATTTCAAAGTTATGCATTAAGGGCATTTTGATCATTTGGTAAATAAAGACAAAATAAAACAAATAAAAGATGCTCATCTTTCTAATTTCATCCCCAATAGTAGAATTTCAAGGGTCACCATAGCTAGGTTTTTTTCAAGCTTCCAAGCTTGATTGTAAGTCCGTTCTTGTTCCATTTTTAATAATTTTTATATTTTGAGATCGGTGTAACTAATCTAGCTATTACAAGGACTACTTTGAAAGAAAATCAAAGTCTAAAATTTTACCCATGTTAGATATTTGTGTATTTTGATGTTTAATGGTAAAAAATGTATGCTTGGTGTCAGATAAACAACATTTACCAAGTGTTTTTTGATGAAAATGTTAAATAGAGATATATTTGTAAAATTTGTAAAGTATGTGTAAAAATGTGAATAAATGAAAAATGTGGGCTATTATGAGCAAGGAATAGGTTCGGATAGGCTTGGGTGTGATGAAATTGAATGAAAATAATTTTACAAGCCTAGGGACTAAAATGTAAAAATTTGAAAAGCTAGGAGCAAAAATGTAATTTTTGCCATAAGGTGTTTTTGGGATTAAATTGAATAATGTAATGATTGAATAAGTTAAATGTGGTATTATAGATTAAGAAAGAAGAGGTTCTGACCTAGACCAGGCAAAGAACAAGGTTATGGACTAAATCGAACTAGTAGCCATTTTGTATCGAGGTAAGTTCATATGTTAAAAATAAGCTTTAATATGATTGTATTTTATTGCTTTAATATTACATGAACTATATGTTTAATTAATGTGGATGAGCTTAATCCTATGAATGAGTCCGAAGACGAATCGACAAGCAAGAAATCTCGTTTAAACTTAGGAATAGGGTAAGATACAAGTGACATGTCACTAGGGTTAGTATGTGTTATGTGATTATGTGATCCGGCATACTCAGCCACCGGTAGGACGTACAGCTTGTGTGAGCAGCATCGTGTAGCTATGTCTTGACTGACAACTTGTGTGAATAGGCCCGTTGATAGCTCGAGAGCGAGCAACTATGTGATATGAGTTTGAGGTAGCATTGGCTACATATGTGGCATTTAGCGTGCAAGAATCCCGAGTACCTGACATTATTATTCTGAGTGGTTCACGGGTATGCCAAAGATGAGAATGTGTGTAAATTCATTTCAAGATGGTAAAGGTATGTACATAAAGCTCATACCTATTAAATGCTTGAAAAAATGAATATGAGGTAAGTTTTGTGTTGGAATGAGTTATGATCATGAGACTATGGTAAATATACATTTAATTATGTTATATTATTGAATGTTATATGTATGATAGAATTGCTTATTTCTTGCATACGAGCTTATTAAGCTATATAGCTTACTTTGTTTATTTTCCATGTTTTATAGTGTTGCCAAGCTAACTCGAATAGGAGATCGTCGGAGATTCGCCTCACACTATCAAAATTGTTATTTGGGTATTAATGATCTTAGTATTTTGAAAGTATGGCATGTATAGGGACTTGATCATTTTGTTATGTGTGTCATTATGATTTTAGCCAATGTATTGGCTTGTAATTGCCAAAGGCTTGTTTTGATATTTGGCCATGTAAATTGGCTTATTTTAGCTAACATGGTTGTAAGCCTAAGTATAATCATATATGTGCTAATGTCTTTGGTGATATGGTCATGGTATGCTTGGCGAATGATGGAATGTGATTCATAGCATGAATGTGAAATGTTTGGAAAGGTGATCTGTTGATGAAATGATAAATTTGTGTACAATTAGGTATCCTGAAAGTAGTCAATTGTGGCTTAGTGAATGTGAAATTTGCATGATTGATTTAGGGCATAATAAATGTTGTGAGTATGATAGATGTTGATATTGTATTGGCATGTTTTGGTCATGATTGTGGAGGTTTTAGTTGCCTAAGTATATTATGTTTGGTGCCTTTGAATTGGTGTAAGTGTATGTGTGAATAAGGGTGGCAAATGGTTTGGTAAATAGCATTTATTTTGTCCACATGGGTAGACACAAGGGCGTGTGTCCGTGTGTGACACACGGCCTGTCCCATGGGCATGTGTTTCGGCCATGTGTCCTCTACACCTTAATTTTGAGAAACAGAATGCTCAGAATTGAGCACAGGGACGTGTGTCTCAGTCGCGTGGATGGCACGGCTTGGAACACGGGCGTGTGCCCTAGCCGTGAGAAGTCTGCACCTATTTTATGAAAATTAATTTTCCACACGGCCTAGCACACGGGCGTGTGACTTGGCCTTGTGATCTCAATTTGTTCATAGGTTACAAGTCAGAGAGTTACACGGGGTTGGGACACGGGCGTATGTGACCACACAGCTTGCCCACACGGGCATGTACCATATCCACACGGGTGTGTGACCCCTTTATAGTGGAAAATTTTTTTAGTTTTGTAAAAATTTCTAAAGTTCTCGGTTTAATCTCGAACCACTTCCAAAGCATATTTTGGGCCTCTTAGGCTCGTATTAGGGACTTTATGATTAATTGCAAATGGTTTTAATTTGGACGCAAATTTATGACTCGAATTTGAATGATTGCTTGTAATGTAAGTCCGGTAATGCCTCGTACCCTGTTCCGGCTTTGAAAACGGGTAAGGGGTGTTACAGGTCACACGGTCGTGTCACCAACCCGTGTAACTCTATGCCTTTTAAAACATTAAGGTGCAATTTTCACACGGCCAAGACACACACCTGTGTTCTAGGCCGGGTAGCATACACAGCTGAGACACACGCTCGTGTCTTTGCCCATATGCTCAATTCTGAGCATTTTGTTTCCTAAATTTAAGGTGCAAGGGACACACGGCCGGACTACATGCCCATGTACTAGGCCATGTGTCACACACGGTTAAGACACACGCCCGTGTGGACAAAAATAAGCCATTTTAAGGCCACTTTTCTCACCCTTTTTAAAATTTACCTGCATATAACATTTGTACACACCAATATATCCCAACAAATCAACCAATTCAAGTCAATAATTCATATTTTTAAACATATTTTAAGCATAGTTTATAACCACATTACTCAAATTGTTTGAAACATTCTATGTTAATTCTACTCATCAAATACTAAAACTACTACTAAATATATGCACATACATATTTATATATACAAGTCCTTCACAACCATATTTCAATTATATCTCTTTTTCAATCCTATACATGCCATATAAACCATAAGATACTTAAGGTACTTAGCAAAATCTACTAGAGAAAATCTGGATAGTGTAGGCCGATGTGATGATCTAGTCCTCTGAACTATTGTTAATCTACACCAAACATTAAACACACGAGAATAAGCTTAAGAAAGCTTAGTAAGTTCATAGGCATAAAACGTAAATCTTACCGATCATACTTTAATAAATCATTTAACTAAAATTTCGCTAACATTTCCTGTCATTCACAATTCCAAATGATGAATGCGCTATATTGAGCTCAATTCCATTGATTACTAAAGTTCTATCATATTAACTCATGTAACACTTACTTGATTTTTTTAAATTAGAGAACGTCTTACGGATTTGAGTACATCATTTAATTGATAACACAATTCCACTATGTTCTTTCACAATTATTTCCATAGCCTTTCTATGGTCTTGCACTCATGATGCCATAACCTAGTTATGGACTTATACATGTGCACTTACCGCCATGGTCCAACCATGGTCTTACGTTCACTGTGCCATAACTCAGTTATGGATTTTTCACTAAAATACCATAGCCCAGCTATGGTCTTACATTTACACTTTGCAAATGACTTTATCTGTCAATTCATCACTTGTCACTTCACTTGTCACTTAACAATTGTACTCAATCCAATGTTCTACTCAATCCAGTGTTCTACTCAATTTGAACATTCAGCCCGAATTTCACGTTTTTACAATGGTTATAATTTAATATCAAACATATAAAATTTATATCAATGCTACATTAACAATTAATCATAAAATTCAACCATATGAACTTACCTAGACCAATTTGCAAAGTTTGTAGAAATTTCAGGGTCCATTCTGCTACTTTATCCTTTCCATGTTTATCTTCGGTTTCTTGATCTATAATATAAAATTTTTCACTCATTAGCATTTAATTCAATTCTAATTCACTTCACACTTTGTGCCCTTTGATTTTTGAAATTATACTTTTACCCTAAATTTTATAATTTTTACAATTTAGTCCCTGATCAATTAACCCATCAATTAAGCTTATTTTTCTCAATTAACACTTTATCCAACTATTTTAGATTACTACACAGCCTTTGAGATTCAAAATGTCAGCACCAAACCCTAATTCCTAACATTTTCATAATTAGGTCCTAAAATTCATTTTCTATTAAAATCACTTGATAAAATTATCATATAATGAATTCAAAGCTTCAAATCCATGATACTTTATCATAAACATACAGAACTCATCCATGGAAACTTTCAAAATCACCCATAGAATCAAAAACTAATGAATTCAATAGGTGGACCTAATTGTAAAAGTCACAAAAAACATAAAAATTACAAAGAAAAAGCAATAATTTAACTCACATTGTGTGAAAATATGAAAAACCAGCTTCTTTCAGACTCCTATGGTGTTTTGGCTAATGAAATATGAAGAAATCTCTAGATTTTTTTTTAATTTAGTCTTTATTTTATTTAGTTAATTTGCAAAATTTCCAATTTTGCCCTTATTCCATATTGTTTTCTTACTTATTTCTTTGCCCATACTGTCCAGCCCATTTAATTTGGGTCTAATTGCCTTTTAAATCCTTCCTTATTAAACACTTAAGCTATTTAATCACTTTAGCAAGTTTTGCACCTTTTACAATTTAGTCTTTTTCAATTAATTAACTATCAAAACGTTAAATTTTTCTGACGAACTTTAATACTAACTCAATAACACTCCATAAATATTTCTAAAAATATTTATGACTCTGTTTATGAATTTGAGGTCTCGATACCTCGTTTTCAACCCAATTTATCTTATAAATTCTTTTAAATCACAAAACTCACTAATTCAAAAATACTTCTAATACCATACTTGACTCATAATTGTCAATTTATTCAAATTTTCAAACACACTCGTCGGATTTAGTGATCTCGAATAACTGTTTTCGACACCACTGAAAATTAGGCTGTTACAATCCGCAATGTTCGTATCTCACAATTTACTCAATTGAATTTAAATTCGACTTCATAAATATAGTGCAAAGACCTTATATTACTATTATTCACTATCATACCTCAATTTTTTTATCCCTTTCAATTAGATCCTTACTAATGCGTAATTAATTCTATAATCTAAACTCGATTCAAGCTTATACCAATAATTCCCACTATTTTTCAAGCATGTTGTTAGCATAACCAAACTTAGTTCTATTCATATTCATGTTTTCAATCTTCAATACTTTATAAAAATCAATAATGGCAATTTGAGAAGAACTTCATTATAACACAAACTAACAATTGAATTAAGCCTATCGAGCTTTCTTAATCAAAATTCCATAAGCAATTTTGTAAAATGTGTTCACTTAACTCAAGTTAATTTGCCTGAATATGAAAGAAACTCAACCCTTATTTTTCTTTCTTTCACAGCTGATTGAAGATGAACAAGAAAAAGAGAAACGTGTTTTCTCTTTCCTTCCACTAACACACACATATTTGTATAATTTGAACTGTAACATCGTAAACCCGGCCTACACGTTATAGCCAAATCTAAAAGGATATATCAGTACATGAACATTTTACTTTCCAGAACGTTAGTCATTATGAAATCAAAAATAAAAAGTTATCAAAATTTATAAAAACGAGCCATAATTCCTCAACATGAAAATTTTGTAATTTCTTAAAACGTTTATATGAAATTATTAATAGTAAACTGAAAACCCAGCTTTATAAAAACATAACACTTAAGTCACTTGCTTTGTAAAACTTGTAATTCTGAATAAAACTTTGCAGTGGAAAATCTCGAAGTTATTATTAGAAAACTATGATTTCGACAAGTGAAAATGTTTAAACTAGCCGATTGAGCATATTCTAAAACTTATGTTATTAACTTTCGTAAAACCCAAATTGAATTTCTGTAGTAGAAAAAAAAAATCTTAGTTTGTTTAATTTTGAAGCCTAGTAATGATTGTTGATTAACAAATATCATGCAGAATAACTTTAACTAAGTAACAAAAATCTAAAACCAAAATTTAAATCCAAGAGATTAATTCTAAAGCCAAAAGTTCCGAAAATTAATTTATTAACCAAAACATATCATTTTATGTGAAAACCAATCTGAGCTCCCGCACGCTGTCCAGTCATAAAATAGCTGATTACCTTAAAAGATCAATACAAAATGGTGAGCTAACAAGCTTAGTGTGTAGCTAAACCCAAACAGAAATACAAATAACATAAATACCAATTAAACATTCCAGAGAATTTCAACAAACTCACATGGCAAAATCATGTATGCATGATTATGTCAATGCAATATTTTCAGAAAATGAAATGAAATTTTGCAAAAAATTTCCTACCCAACTCCGCTACACATCAAATTAGAGTTCCCTAGAACTCGTCTAATCAACACATCAGTAGATAATTGTGGACAATGCCACCATAATTGCAGATAAACTGCCAAATTGTAACACCCCTAACCCTAAACCGTCGCCGAAACAGGGTTACGGAGCATCACTAGACTTTTCAGAACAATTAAAAAACATTAAACAAATAATTAACATACATTTCATAATTAAATCATAATGTCTCTTTTATGGGTCCTCGAAGCTCAAAACACATATTAGAAGCCAACCGGGACCAATCCCGGTACTTTAGAGATTTTTCATATTTGATATTCAAGTCTGTCACATTCAATCCAATTCAAGTTTGTACCAAATTATGCCATATTTATAAGTTTATCATCTTATATTCATATATGTTGTATTTAACCATTCAAAGTTATATACTATTACCTAATTTACAACCATTATTGAAGATGACCAACACAAACATCCTAAGTACATGCCATTACCAAATAAAAGCACTTCATCACAATGAGTTGGGAATCAACTTTGATGCTGGACCAGAACTTTTGTCTTCAACTAACCTGCGCATAGAAACAAACCGTACGCTGAGTATTATCTATATACTTAATGGTATTACTATAATTCAAATTTATAAATAATATAGCAAAATATGCATATTCAATTTATGTTTATAATCTTCAATAATCAATTTATACATTAAACCAATTTATTTCAATAATAATCACTATTTTCAAACTATTTTATTTTTACATTCTTATTTCAATATTTCATTCGATTTATATATAAAATCATTCAATATCAATTTTAATTATCAATTCTTAACATTACAATAAAATTATGCATAATCAATTTGTAACATCCCCAAACCCGGCCCATTCACTACGACCGAATCTGGTTATGTTATTGCGGAAAGACGGTTGAAAAACCTCGTTAACTTAGCATAAAGCATGAAAGAATTCAATTTTGAAAACTATATCAGATATGTGAGTAAAACGAATTCCTCTTACTTAAAACTCATGTAATTTCTTTTGTTGTGTGAAAACATTTTTGAGTTAATAAGAATTTAAAATAACAAAACCATAATCAAGTAATACCAAATAATAAAATGGCCTTTATTACAACCCAATAATTCAAATAAAGTACTTATATCAAAACCAAACATAAAATATTAAATCATCATCTTCGGCATAGGCCACCTTGTCCTCTCCGATCCCGGTCCAGCCTTATGCAATACCTGAAAATGGTTAAAGGAAAAAGGTGAGTCACCAAGACTCAGTGTGCCACCCTTTTTCCGGATTAGCAAAATATCATATGCAACATAAACATAACCATCATGCATCCAATCAATATGCACCCAATCCTAACCATCCATACACCTTTTCTACCTACCGTGTGGTACCAACCCTTTGGTGGTGCCAAACCACCGGTGACATATAGTCACAATGTGTTACCAAAACACCGGTGTCCCAAAGACACGATATCCGTCAATGTGGTGCCAAACCACTGGTGTCCCAAAGACACGTTTGTGATACCAAATCCTTTGGTGAGAAGTCACAAATCCGATGATGGGGCCAACCCATCGTGTGATACCAAATCACTAGCGACAATCCCGTATCTCTCAAGTGGGGCCAACCCACGGTGGTGTCCAACCACGGGGGACGAGTCGCAATGAGGTGCCAAACCTCTCGTGTCCCAAAGACACAAATGTGGTACCAAACCACTTTGGTGACCGAAGTCACAATAATCGGGTGATGGGGCCAACCCATCGCGTGTGATACCAAATCTTTGGCGTCAATCCTCAATACGCGCTTTGTGGGGCCAACCCAGCGTGGTGCGAAACCCACGGGACGAGACGGCGAGGTGCCAAACCTCTGGAGGTGCCTAAACCTCACGTGACCCAAAGTCACAAAGTTGTGTTACCAAAACACGGTGCTCGTCAAGACAAAATATCACCGCCCTCCTCTCATATCACCCATCATTATACCAACTCATGTATAGTATTCAAATCATGCAAACATGTTTAACGTTGCATCTCATAGCACATACATCATAAATCATGACATCATGTATCAATAACGAGTACTCATAATGAAACGGACTTACGAATCCGTGCACATACCCCATAGGGTATCATATCACTCAACCATACTTGTTTCGATTTTACCAATCAATCGGTTTATCAAACATATACAAAGCAAGAAGTGTGTTAGTTTACACACCAGGTTACTAATACGACTATCAAATCCAGGAGATCAAGATCTAACGCACTAGATCCCCTTCCTTAACACTTTTCGAGCACTAGCCACAACTCGAGATATGCGAGATCAAGCCTTCCCTACAATCGGCCAAAACTAAACAACATAATCATGCTAATCAACCTCTAAGGGTATAATGGTAATTTTACCTACTAAGGGTATTTTAAGTAAATTCATAAATGAAATGGCCTTTCAGAAGGCCTAATGTCACCACTAGACGACTCACTACCATTTAGGTCATACCAGGACGATTGGGCCTAAAACCCGATTTCGGCCCATCCGGGCCCACATGCTCGTGTGGCCCACCTAGCACAAATCTAGCCACGTATATAACTTCCACCTAGTCTAGTTCAACATATACTAACCAATCATGCAATTTACTCATATAGGCCCACGGGCCCATTGGGCCCACTTCGGCCCATCGAGGCCCAAGCAGCCCCAACCCACGAGAATACTACTGATGGCCTCAACTATCGCGTCGAAGCCCCACACATGCGCTCGCACGCTCGTGTGGCTACTAATGCCGTGTAATCGGCATTTCGGCATTTTGCCGCTCTACAACTAGAGTAGAGAGAGTTACACACCGATAGGACTGGGCTAATCCGCGCTCCGACCACTCTTGTGCCCAAACGCCCTCCAAGATGTGTTTACTCTCCTCCTAGGATGCTCCTTATATAGCTAGCTCTTCACCTTCATTCTTTGTGTCTTTCCGATGTGGGATCCCTTCGTCGATGAGAGTTTAAATTCAATGAAACTCTTGCCAGTCCAATCCATAAAATAAATACTCCTTGCTTGCTTCTCATGAGATTCGAACCCAGGCTCCCTTGTAGCATAATCCACGCTGCTAACCACTTGGCCACAAGCTCCTCTTGTGTCTTAAACCATGCGCAACTAAATATAAACTATGGGCCAAATTCTAAGGTCTAAGCAAAAAGAAACCAAAATGCAAAAGCCACGACTTGAACCTTGGACCTCCTTCCTTCCTTGTGGCGTCATTCCCTTGTCTCTTATGTGGCGTCACTTTGCCACTACACCACACACTCCACTTGTGTCATTTTTCTCCATATTTTATTCTTAAGGCCTATCTCGCCAACTTCCGGGTTTTTTTTCACCTAAAACCAAAATTTCCCCAAAGCCAATATTTGATCCGGGACTTCAGAAGCCCTCTAATCTTCCAAAATCACTTATCTAATAAGTCTAACTTGCATTTAAGCCGATCTCTTATTCTCTGAAAATTTAAACGCTACTACGCCTAAGGCCCATTGGGCTCAATTCTCCTAGGCCCAATTTTGCCCGTTTTAAGCTTGTTTCTTGTTCTTTTCATCATTGGGTGCTCTCCTAGGTATAAAACATGAAAAGAAAGGATTAAGAGCACCAAATTACAGAAATCGAGGCTTAAATCATCCAAAAGCATGCTAAGTGTGGGCTTAAAATATGTTACTTTTTCGGTTTATCAAATACCCCCACACTTAAGCTTTTGCTTGTCCTCAAGCAAAATTCTCAAGTCACAATTAAAATAAACTTCCTCGATCTATAAAATTTATCAATAATGTTTCATCATAATTCAAAGATAATTCATACATGGATAATTCAACTCAAAAGTCCTAAAGATTCAAACAATCAAAGTCAGATATTTATAGCCCTGAACACTTTAGGTGTTTCCCTTCATTTAAATAATTACCTCTGATTCAAAATCGATAAGGGTTGATATCCTCACTAGAGATTCACTCAAATCACTCAAAGTGTTTAAGGTTAAAAAATTAAGCACTCAAAAGTCGAACATGAAAAGTTAATCCCATAGGCTTGCATGAAAATCAAATATCCACCACTATAATATGAGATGATACATAAATCAAAAGGTCTTTAACAGGGTTGTAACGGGGCTTAGGTTAAAGGTGTGGATAAAGGCAGAATTAGAAGGTTAGAATCAAGATTGACCTGACAAAAAAACTATCTAGAAAAATGAACTAATCTTAAATAATTACATTAATGGAAAACTAATAATACGAGTTTTTTCATCAAGATTTGCACTTTAAACATGTAAGCTCACTTAATTATAGAACTAATAATGAATACACTTCATTTTTTTTAGGAACAAGTCAAATGATAATAGGAAAGAACTTTTACAACTAAAATATAGAACATAGTTAGGAAACTGCTCAAACTCAAATCTCACAAAAAGGGTATTACTATAATTCAAATTTATAAATAATATAGCAAAATATGCATATTCAATTTATGTTTATAATCTTCAATAATCAATTTATACATTAAACCAATTTATTTCAATAATAATCACTATTTTCAAACTATTTTATTTTTACATTCTTATTTCAATATTTCATTCGATTTATATATAAAATCATTCAATATCAATTCTAATTATCAATTCTTAACATTACAATAAAATTATGCATAATCAATTTATACCTTGAATCTTTCAATAATCAAATTAAATATTTAAACCAACATGTTTCAATAATAATAATAACTAATTTATAAGATTGTATTCAATTAAACTCATACAGTATTTCTTGATTTCTAATTCATTTCATTTTCACTTCTCGTTTCGATAACTCAATTCATTTCTTATACAGAATCATTCGGTTCATCAATTTACTCAAAAGCAATTCTAATTTCCAATTCATTAATTTAGCCCTATTAACAAGACTCGGACCTTGGCGGATACACGGATCCAACCAAACACACCAGAATGGCACCCAGTGCCTCATTGGATAGTTCGAAGCAATATTTGACATCCAATGTCTCATCAGCCAAGCCGAAGAAAGTTGGTACCTAATACCTCATCGAATCTATCCGAAGTAACAGTATGACACCCAGTGTCTCATCGACTCAAGGTTGAAGTATCCCTGAACACTTCCAATCCTATGGTATGCCAACTATATCCGGCTTAGCCCGACTAGTTAATAGGGTATTCGATTCACTTTCTCAATTCACTTTCAATCAAATTCAAATCACTATTCACTTTTCAATTAATATACATTTCAAATAATCACTTATTTTCATCATTCAATTAAATTTGATTCAATTCAAATCACTTTTAATTTCCAATCAATATACTTTCAAATATTCACATAATTCATAATTCAATTATTTAATTCAAATCACTTTTCACTTTCAAATCAATATGCATCTCAATTGCTCAATTCAATTTCAATTCAATTTGAATCACTTTTAATTTCATTCAACATTCATTTCGATTTCAAATACTCACCTCAATTCTTACTTACCATGCATAACAATTAAAATTCAACAATTAATAATAATTAAATTCGAATTATATTAATACAAATCAGAATTTCCGAGCTACTCCTCATCGACTTTATCCTTTTCTTTCTTAGTCAAAGTTTCCGGTACAGCATTAGCTACGGAAATTAAAACAATTAAAATTCATCAATACAATACAATTTCACATTGAATATTTCAATTTTTATGCAACTTTTGTCTAAATTTCATTTAGTCCCTAAACCGAGACTAATTTTATTTCTTCAAAACTAGTTCAATATTTTCATTCAATTTCTATTTTTGACTAAATTCAACTCTCTAATTTCACTCAAATCCCTAATTTTTTAAATTTAGTAAAATTTTACTCTAAAAAAAAACACAAATTCAACATCAAACACCCAAACAAAACTCTTTTAAATAAAAGACTTCAAAATATCTCAATGACATATATATATATATAATTCTCTCATAATTATCCACTAACCAAAACTCATCAAATTGATGGACTATTTATTTAAATAGTCCCTTATTCTAATCCCACTTTGATATTTAATACTAATTAACTTAATTAGACACTAATAATTAAAATTATCAAACTATCATTCTACTCATTTCTAAAATGACTCTGTAAATATTAATCTCAATTTCATATACCATTCAATTCAATACCTTTAGCTATTTATACTTTTACACATTTGCCCCAAAACATTTACATCCTATACAATTTAATCCATCATATCAACCAAGTTAATTCCACCATTAACACATAACCCACTATTGCCGAATACTTAACCCTTAATTTACAGCCTATATATATCTTTAATTTATAAAAAAAATCCTTCTCATTTGTAATTTACTCAATTAAATCCCCAATTATAAATCATATTATTTAATTAAAATCAAGAAAGTCTCATTTCAACCAATTATTCCTCAAGGTTCAAAGCAACTCATACTTTCAAATTAATTCGCAATTTAATCCCTGAATTTACCATTTCCATAATTAACCAATTATACATATAATTTATTAACAATCCCTAAATTCTTGAATTTTATAACTTAACACCATGCTAATTTAATTTATAGCATTAAATTCCTTGAAAGCTAATATTAACAAAACTCATAGTACAAAATATTTTAATTACTCACTAAACTTAGTAATTCAACTCAAATTTCCAGCACAAAGAACAATCCTCCTAAACAGTCTTTAGACTTCACAAGATTAACAATCTAACCTCCAATTCTATCAAAACAACCCCCTAATTCTTTCATTTATTCAACATAATCAATGTCTAGAAATCTAATAACTTCCAAAATTTCAACATAAACCATGAAATATTTTGTTCTAGGTTTCTAAAAACTCAAAAATTACAAGAAAATGACTTAAATTGTCTTACCAATTGAGCTTGGAACCTCAAAACCCCAATTTTCCCTTTTCTTTCTATCTTTTCTTTCTTTCCTTCTCTGTTTGGTTTGCCTATTTTGTTTCTATTCGTCTCTTTTTCTATCTTTTTATTTCCTTTATTTAATTAGTTTAATATAATAATAAAAAAATAATAATATAATATAATATTATTTACTTAAATAATAAATAAATATGTAATAATTACTAATATATGTATTTCATTTTTCCACATTTCATCATATGCACCATACATTTGTCAACTTTTTGGTTTATTTTTAATAATATAATATAATATAATATAATAATATACTTTATAATTAAATAATATATTTATATATATTTAAAACATAAAAATCTAATATTTTTATCAGGCAGCCTCAACTTTAGAAAAAGGCATAATTTCCTATTTGGTCCTTTTAACTTTTCTTTAATCTATAATTAAGCTTTCACCCTTATTGCAATTTAGTCCTTTTTCCTAATTACTCCTAATTCAAGCAAATTCGCTTAACCAAAACCTAATTAACTATACAACTAACTTCGTAAATATTTATAAATATTTACGAATCCAATTTACAGGAATGGAGTACCGGGAATGCATTTTTTTCAATTTGATCCTTTTTAATCGATTAACCATCGAAACGTTAAAAATTCTTAACGGAACTTTAATACCACCTTAATGATACTCCGTAAATATTTATAAAAATATTTATGCTCAGTTTATAAAAATAAGGTCCCAATACTTTATTTTTTAAAATCACTTGAACTTAATAAATCACTTATATAACATAAATTATTAAATCAAAAACCTTTTTTTAAAAAAATCACATTTGACTTGTAAATATTAAATAATAATATTTACAAACTTACTTGTCGAATTTGGTGGCGTTGAACCACTATTTCCGATACCACTAAAAATTGGGCTGTTACACAAATCATATATATGTGGTCAAGCCACTATATTACAGCCAAATTGCCATAACAGATGTGTGTAGTTGAGCCACCATAAATGCAGTCAAGCTGCCAAAATAGAAATGTGGTTAAATTACCAGATGCTGTAGATCATTAAACTGCCATAACTTCCTCCTTACAATATTATCTCAGCCCCATGCAATGTGACATGTCATGCGGATACATAGTCAAGGCATGGAATTCCACGCTTCGCGGAACAGATATGTCACAAATTTAACAAATGCAAATTAGATTCGCCATAATGTCAGATGCATGATCATATAGCAAATTCAGAGATATACAATTTAACATATCCAGGCATCATATGCTCATTCAGAACATAGCAAAACAGAAACATGCCATTAGAATTGACAGAGCACAAATCATACATACATAATTCACATACCTTAAACACATCACATACAGAAGCATGTTAACAAATACCTTGTTTTCAAGTCTTATTTAAGCAGTATGGACCCTACGAAGAGTCTAATTACGAATCATAGATCAAAACAGCTCTAGGTGACAATTTTTCAAAAAATGGGCTCACATGCTCATGTGGCCCACATGGCTCAAATAGCCCAAGTCGTGTAACACCGACAAAAGGTTTTTCAACATCGTGCCGTTCATTATTTTTTGAGTTTTTCGTTACACACTTGATTAGTTTTTTATGCTGATTCAACACTCACAATTCCAAAACCTAAAATTGTCGTTTAGAATAGACTAATTAGCACGATTTTACCAAATCTGACTCTCTAGTACAACATAATCATTGTCTAACGAACTTAATTACTGAAAACAACCCCTACCACAGTGGATAATTACTTACCCTTGCACCAACAACAACTCCAAATCTCAATTAAATCAATGGAGAATCGTCGTACACTTTACATTCTTCTTCTATCAAAAACCAAAACAATAATTACTCACATAAACAACTAACCCGAAAAGAATATTTCTCCTTTCCAAACAGGGGGAAAAAATACACTGCTTACACCATAACAACAACCACTTACTCGGAGTAGAATGAACAATTGATAGCGCAAACAAAGGGAACTGATACAGAAGATAGAATAGGAACAAGAACAAATAGAAATACAACAAGACAAAAATAAAAAAAGGAAGAAGAAAGATAGCGTTAGAGAAAAACCTTGGCAGCAGAACGTTTTCAGAGAGAAAAATGGGAAAGAAAAGAAGAAAACCCAAAGGAAAATACTAGAGAATGGCAAAGATGGACGACAATTAATCTTACTTAACCAATCCCTATCAAATTTCCAGACTTTAAATTTAATTCAAATTCTGACCACATGGAGAAATAAAAATATCCCCACTTTACACACACAAGATTTGAACCTGGGACCTATGGGTAAGCTAAAATCTTACCACTAAACCAACAAGCTCATTCTTAATCTTTAGTTAAGCGAAAATAATATATAAGCCAGACATTCAAGGATAAGGGTTGGGACAAAAATAATAAAAATTACAAGGGAAGAGATTTGAACACAAGATCTCTCACACAAACATAACACTTAACCACTAAAATAGATCAATTACTTTATAAGATTTTCACTAACCCTATTTCTACTAACTCGGTTTTTGGAATGTTACATTAAACTTAATTAGTAAAGATAATTTATTTATAAATTTGTTGAAGATCAACGGTTAGAAATCATGCCAATCCACTAGGCTAGTTAAATATGGTTTAATTGCCATAACATCCTTGCTTCAATTGCTACTTAGAGACCTACAAAAATTCCAAATCAAATTCCTCTAATTTTGGTCACCAAACAATTTAGTCCCTATACTATTTCCTTTAATAATTCAAACTAATCACTTTATATTCTTTTATTACTAATTCCATGTTCAAATAATAACTATCCTCGATTTAATAATCGAGCTGTCTTGATTGAAAGAAATTGAGAGTTAAAAATCAAAATTTTCCAACACGATAAAATCGGATTGTCATACTATTTAAAATTGATTTATCAATATTTTCTCCAATGTTGTACGACACATTAGAAAATCTAAAATGTTACACCTTCGACCACTAAGAAAGTACACATCCTAATTTGTTCACCAAAAATTTCGTAAGCACTTGAATGGCGAGCTTTCCACTACTTCACTTAGAGAAAGAGAGGAAAACATCACCAATAATGCTGCAAAGGCCACTGACTGCAGGTTAGTTATCAAAGGGAGCATGCATCACCTTTTGAATTTTGCTTTCTATATTCTAAATTTTCCACAAGAATGTATTAAATAATTTTACTTTTTTTTTTCCAAAATGATTATTCAAATAAACATTTTTTATAAAGCCATTTTTGTCATATCAACCTCTACATCAACATGAGATGTCAAATAAAATTATTATTAAGTGCTTTTATAAATGAATATACTAATTTAACTAACACAATATAAATATTTATTTATATTAAATATTAAAATCTAAATTGAATTAGTGTCACGAATTAGTCGAACACTAATTCACTTGCATAATAATTAAGATATTAATGTTTTACATTGTAATTATATCAGTTTGATGTGTTTTAAAATAAAAATAATATATATATATACACATCAGGGATAGATTATTATTTTCAAGATTTCTACTTTATTATTACAACTAAATTCTGATTTGTTTTTTTATAAATATATCTATTATATAATTGATATTTTTATGGAAATTATAAATGGTCTATAATAGTTTAAATAGAGCGTGATAATTTAAAGATGTTTTTAGTATGATAATTAATTTTCTTTCTAAATCTTGTAAGGCTGTGTACTGCCCTTGCCACTTTAAGCTTTATTTATTTAAATGTTAGGCAGTGAAAAGGATTGGTTGCGTTCTAAATGGGGTTTTGATAATTGTGGATGGTCATGGTGGGCTTCTCCTGTTATGGATGACAAATAACATTGATTGTTTTGTGGCTTCATTTACTCCTTTTTAATTTAATTCCATAGGTGGATTACTTTTTTATTTAACAACATTTGAAAATGGATTTTGGTAAATTTTAATGTTTGTTTTTATATGGATTGGTTTCGAGTAATATTTTTTGGCCTGAGTTCGGCCCAAATATATTATATTATAAAAATTAATTTTATATATTCATATTAAATCACTAGCTCAATAACAATTAAACTCATTATCTAAAACCTAAAAGAAATTTATCCAATTAAATAACCCAACCCAAAATATAAAAATATAAAACTTATATTTAATACAATAAAATATTTATTATATTTATTTGTATTTTTTAATATAATAAAACATTTATTATATTTATGGTAGTGTTTTTTAATATAAATATTTTTAATGTGTTAGGAAATTTTAATTTTAGAGTTTTTTAGTGCATTATATTTCTTAAAAAAATCAATTTTAAATAATAAAAAACCTAATCTAAAAAAGTCAGATATGAGCATAGGGCCGGGTCTGAATTTACCTTTTTAAAGTTGGGTCAAGTTTGCTTGGACAAAAAAGTAAGTCCATTTTTTCACACTGAATCGAGTCTGAACTTTGAAAATTGTTCTAGATACCTTTCATGGGCCATCCGAAATCAACCCAATCCATGAACACTTTTAATTATAGGTAGTTCTAGGCATTATATCGAAAAAAATATCTTTAATTTAGTTTGATATAATTTTTAATTTTTATAAATATATTACTTTGATTTTTGTTTATACACTTGCGCAATTTATATTCATAAACATTAAATATGTACTATTATATCTTCTTCCTTTTTTTAAGTAATGCAATATTTTTATTGTTATCTAAGTTGTTGATTAAGTTGGTGTCACAAGTCAATCAATTACAAATTTGGTTAAATAAATTAAGAAAATATCTTTCCATAATTAAAATAAGTCATATTATTTAAGGGCGTTTAATCTTTTTATTAAAGAAAAATAAGAATAATGCATATGATAGGATTTGGTCCATGCTAATTGTATTAATAAAACCTTAAATTTACCACTCAATTAAATATTTATTTTGATATTTATTTCATACATTTTCATTTTAATATGCACATTTTATTACCCTTATGATAATATTATTTTAATTAGTTTCAAACCATACATTTAATTATTTATCATATATTGTTTTTAAACTAACATTAGTATTCTGAATACATTATTTCCACAAATATACGAATGTGATAGGTATACTAGTTATAATTTAAACATTAGAATATTATGTATTTAAAAATTTAATAAAATATAAGAAATAAGTGTTGAGTGTAGTGGTAAGCACATTGCATTCTCAAAGAGAAATATAAATTCGAAAATTAAAAATAACTTTATTAGAAAGAACAACCATAAATTTTAAATATAAAAAATAAAACACACAGAAATTTTTAAAAAAATGTAAGATATTTTAGAACTATCTTTTTTATTTATAAAATTTTAGAACTAGACCAAGAATAAGGTCACGTTTTTCTCATTGTTAATGCTGAAATCACTGTTATTATAGGTGTGGTAACCCCTATAGTAGAAGAATTATTGCATCTAGTTCCTTATGTATGCCACCAGGTCACATGTGCTTTCTAGCATTGGCATACTATAATAAGGTAAGTGAAAAAGGCATCTCCACCTCTAAGAGAACAATCAACTACATTTGGAAAAGAAAAAAAGAAACAACATTATCTTTTGCATGAATTCTCTCTGTCTCTTTACTTTCTCCAATTATTGATCTCTCTTCTTGGATCCTATTCTCTTCACTCCCCTTTCATGGCCTTATACCCTCTCAACCCAACTATCATCTAGGAAATTTAAAAACTCACCACCACCAATAATATTAATATCTAAAAAGCACTTTTGAAATGAGACCCGAAATAAGTTATTTTCATATCTATTTTATGATCATGAAAATTAATATTATCGATATTTATAGTTACTTTTTCTAATCAAGTTATCTCTAAGAATGTAATACTTATTGATAAACATATGTGAGAATTGATATCGTACTAATCCTCTCCAAGAATATTATTCTCCTTTGCAAAGAAAGGCTGATGAACATGTGCCGAAACTCCTTGCTATAGTTAAGACCATTGAATCCTATAAATTTCAACAATTTGCCAAGCACGTGTCCCAATTTCATTGCTATAAGAGAGAAAAAGAGAGGAAATATTAGATTATAGATTTGAGGCTCGTTACCCCCGCCCCCCCAAAATAAAAAACCTTGACCCCTGTTACCAAGGGAATGTCCACTCTTCTTGAAGAGGAGATTGAGGTGAGAAAAGGGCCATGGACGACGGAAGAGGATACGCTCCTAACCCATTACATTGGTCGTCATGGGGTAGGTCCTTGGAATATGTTGGCAAAATGTGCAGGTACCAACACATTGATACAACCTCTTTACCCTTTTCTTTATGTCCTGGGTTGATCTACCTTTAACTTCCTCAGGTCTTAAGAGAAGTGGTAAAAGTTGCAGATTAAGGTGGCTTAACTATTTGAACCCTGACATTAAGCGCGGAAACCTCACTCTCCAAGAACAACAATTGATTCTTCAACTTCATTCCCTGTGGGGAAATCGGTAATTCAATTTGTTGATTTTATTTACTTTTAGAGGCGCATTCTTTTTGTGTTTATGGTTGTTTCCTCTTTAGATGGTCAAAAATTGCAGAGCACCTTCCGGGAAGAACAGACAACGAGATCAAGAACTATTGGAGAACAAGGATGCAAAACAAGCAGCCATCCTCTTCTTCTTTGAAAGAAATGAGCTCCCAATTTTCAGTTCCTTGTCAATTACCAGAATGCATCGTCCCTTCAGGTTCAGTCATAAACATTTCAGAGCAAATTGAATTTCCCCAACACGAAACAAGTCCAAACGCATATGCCCATACTTGTGTCGACAACAATAACCTAGTTCTTAATGGAAGTTACAATATTGGCAGAAGTGGGCAGGACATGGAGGCATTCAGACTGGCATCCATGTCAGCTGTGGGTGAAGGGTGTTGGATATGTAATGAGATGACAGATAGTTTATGGCAATGTAGGGAGTTGGGAGAGATGGGGAACTAGATGGAGTATTACTGGAGTCCAATTATCCTTCAACTTGAAGGCTCCCCACCACATTATAATCTTTACTGACAAATCACATTGGACTCACTACTTGTGTGATAGTTTAATGCTGTGGCATATGACCTGTGATTAAGGTCATCAAAGTGACTTTCGGTGGACAGTTTTATTTGTACTAGTACTACTGCTATTGTTTTAAGACTTCGGAATTAAGCACCCTATTTACAATAAATACTATGTTTTCTTATGGGTTAATTTACCTACCAAGTCCTTCTAGGTATTGGATAAAATTAATCTATTTACTATTTAATGGGTCAATTTAATCCATGTACTATTAAAAAATTAAATAAACTCAAATTGGAACATAATTAATATTTATTGTTTAAAAATTGACATGAAAAATATATATTTTTTTAATTTATAGTTCAACTTCAAACAAAATATTTCATCAGCAATTAAAATATAACTCGGGTGAACACAAAATGATACTTTTTTAGATAGTAAACATTAATTCTGTTGAAATTTAGATTTATTTTATTCTTTTTAATAATATAAAAACTAAATTGATCCATTTAAAAATAAATAGATTAATTTAATTTGATCCATATAATAAAGATATTTGCTAGATACATTCATAAAATTATAATATTTCAATTTCCTCTAAGAAATCAAATTCATTTCTCCTTGGCCCTTTTTAAGTAGGTATGACCAATTATGTATTCATGTAATATTTTTGCTAATTTTTAAGTGTTAAAATCATATTTATATAAATTTATATACTATACTATACATCGAAAAATATCCCCTAAGGGATTGTCTAGCGACACATGTCCATTGTCTATTTTGAAACCATTTTTAAAGTTTGATTTAAAAATGGAGATCGACTTTAAAAAACAGAAATAGAGTCGCCACCAATCTGTTTTTACTTAGGTGTGACTGGATCACCTTACAAAACGTTTTATTTCAAAACACTGATTTTGGTCCACATAAATCAAGAAAAATGGGTTCAGGAGTCGGTTACGTATGAGGAAGGGTTAGCACCCTCATAACGCCCAAAATTGGTACCTAATCGGTAAAATCATGTCCTAATGTTGAAATTTTGAAAAATATCAGAAAATGATCCTTTTATTAGAAGAAAGAAAAAAAACCTAGACTTACCTATTTCAAAGAAATAAAACACTATACCCAGTAAGTTAGGATATAGCATCTCATGACTTCGAAAATAGGCACGCCTTTATTTTAGAAAGTTCCTACCTTGAGGCACAAAACATTATATCCAGTAAGTTAGGACACAACGTTTTGAATTCCCAAGAATAAGTTTTTGATTTGTAAGTTTTGGTTTTAAAAGAGAAGGGATATTTAATACCTTAAGTTCCACGAAAAAAATCGAAACCCAGTGAGTTAGGGTACAATTCTTCTCGAAGTCCCCAAATATCTTATATCACTGTATTTTTTTTTTAAATTATTAAAATGCATCAAAAAAGGATTTTTATAAAACCATGGTTTGAGTATACAACCTACATATTTAATAGCAATTTTACATAATTACAAATTAGAAAAGAATAATATAACATGAATATATAATGAACTATGCTAAACAATAATAGACAATCTAAAGAATACAAATAAATAAACTTGTAATATAAAAGAAATAGCAATAATTGAAATTTTCACGAAAATAACAAAATTAAATGAAAAAAAAGAATAACATATTTAAACATTGAATAAAAAAAGAATGTGATAGTTTTTTAAAATGATTTAATATATATATATAATAACAAAAATTAAAAAGTAAAAAAATACATATAAAAAATAATATAAAAAATAATTAATAAATAATATATGATAGAATAATATATATAAAGACAGTAATAATTAGTAAACAATGTATATAATAATTTTAAATAAAAACATATATATACATAATATACTAGTCATAAAAATATATATGTAATAAATAATATAAGAAAATAGATTATATAATATAATAAACTTTATACCAACAAAATTTAAAAATATAATATAATATAATACTATATAATATGCAAATTTAAAAAAATAATATAATAAATAATATATAAATTATAAAATAATTATTAAACCAAGTAAAATAATGTATAATAATAATTAAATATATATATAAAAATAATATATATATAAATGTGAATTTCGTAATATTAATAAATTAATAAATACAAGAAAATAATATAGAAGATTTAATATGATAAATAATTAAATATAATGTAAAATAATAGAATAAAATAAAAAGATAAAAATAAAATAAAACAAAGGAAACAGGGTTTAAATAGCAATTAAAATAGATATAAAAGGATTAAATTAGAACGCACGTTAAATCCCAAGGACTAATATGACAATTATGCCTCTTTTTCAAACGGTGCCGTTCCGGTTTCATCTTCATTCAAATAATTTGCCCCATGGTAATTTTGAGTCTTCTCTACTTGAACCTTGGGACATGAAGTTGGTATCTCCCACTGCAACTTCAGGGGAATAACATTTGGTTTCTTCCATCTTTCTGTTACCACTCAGAGGTACAGAACTTGTATCACTTTCAATTAATTTGATTTGTTACACCATTCCCTGGCTGTAATAACCAGCTGTATGAATGCAGGGTATCCCGACAATGATCCCCTTTACACTTGGATTGACCTTGTTCGTCATTTGCCGATATGATATCACCAATGAAATTGTCTTATCCAATAAGAATCTGAAGAGGTAATCATTTTTCGATGTTTCCAACCTTTATGCTTGGTGAGTTCTGAACAATAGTCATGCTTCAGATTCTTCATATTATTTAGAAGCTTCTAGAGTAATATGCGAAACTCCTTTTATGAAAGTGTTATTAGTCCATAAATCGTTATTTCAATATAAAACGCTAAAAAGGTCACAAAAATGGATGAGAAAGAAATTAGTCAGGAGCATAGCTCAGAAAAATAATTTAATCAAAGATAACCCAAGCAATAAAAGGAAATTGATTTGGGTGTATCTCAAAAAGAATAAAGCAATCAAAGATAATGAATTCAAAAATGGGTAAGATAGAAGCTAGGTGCCCCAGATATCGCAGCCTGAACTTCTCTGTTCAAACTTCTTGAGGACCATTTTAAGCTCAATATATGTTTAGGGGATCCGGAGTACTTTGTCAATGCCCCAAGACATAACATACTTCCTCATTACTAATTCAGACGTAGCAAGACTACTGTATGCCCCGCTTTTTGGTCAAAATTTAAGCCGCCCTTTTCAAGTTTTCAACTCAAACCCCCTTTGGTCTCAAAGTGCCCTTTATGGGTTTTCACCTTGGTCTTTCCTCTTTCAGGTAAAATACCTCTTGACTAAACCTGAATTCACCGGATTGGGCAAGTCTTCACCAAATATCAATGCTCCTCTAGAACAGGTCCTATATAAGTCCTTCCCAGTTTGGCATATGCTTTCCTTTAAAATCGTTTTGTAGAAGAAAAATCATTTTCAACATCAGGTTCTTTCGTGGAATTCCCTAAGATGGACTTCTTTAACGTAAGCTCACATCCTCTGGCCGCGAAAAATAATTTTTAACCTTTTCTTCGATTAGGTTTAATTGATAAAAACGCTTCAAATCTATAATCCAATATGTAAGATGCTGCCCCGGGAAAGGTCCTGGTCAACGTTCGATAATCATAGAGAGTAGTAATAGCTTCTTATGCCAGTCTTTACAAGTCTTAGCCACCTTTCATTTTTTTTTTGGCAACTTTTATTGCACTGTGATATACTGCCTAATCTTTGGACAAACTGTAAATTTTGACTTTGTACAATTATTTAAACGCGATCCTTTATGGCATTCTACTAGTATCTGATCCTTTTTTTTTTGGTGATTTGATGGCTATCGACTTTGTAACATTGACATATGAAGCTACTTCCACTCTCTTAGCGAAGTAGACGACGACCATAACGGTGAATTGATGTCAACTAGAAGCGTTTGACGAGATTGGCCCCATAATATCCATGCCCCACATATGGAAAATTCTGTGAAGAAAATAGAAGAGTCACATGAATTTCGTCTTCTTCAATTCAGTATCTGCGGTATGACTGATACAATCCCTTCCATGGTAGACCAACAGTGCCCGATCCTCTTGTTTAGCCTGCGTCTTAGTAGCCCAGGCATGTTTTGATAGAATCGTACAAAAACATTTTTGAATTCTTGAAAACAACTCAATGATGTCTTGCCTTAGTTGTGTGGTGAGCTAGGCTTCAATCTTCACCCTTTCCCTAGGCTCATAATATCCACTGACCCTTTGTAGAGTGAGGTCTGTTTTTCATCTTGTTTCACCATTCTTACAAATTAGAAGATAGGTTACAATCTCTGTTATCTTCAAAGTCCTTAGATTCCCTAGACCCATATATCATTCAAAAAGGGAGTCAGTAACAACGTTGCTCATGTTGTTGATATCTGGGTACCTAGGTACGAAGGCAAAAAATCCAAAGAATAAATGATTCTAAGGATTATTATTTGTATGGTATAGTTATGAATAAAGAATGAAAGAATATTGTAAAGAACAAAAGAATGTACAATATGAAGAATAAAAAAAATATTTGCTTAAAAAAAATGCATTTTATTGAAATAAAGTTTCGGACACAAGCCTATTTCACAAAAGAGTTCTTTTTGCCTCTAGACTTAAGGCAACAAGCATGTTTTGCACATTACTATAGATCAGCTCTAAAAATATAGAGATTTCTTCCTCAATCTCATTATTCAAGACACTTTCAAGTATCCAAAGGTTTGGAAACATTGTTCCCTAATTCTCTCTTCGCTTTCGATTTCTTCAAGGGATCGCAACTTTTTTGTCTCCTCCTTCAATTATCGCATTTACTGCTTCGTCAAAGTGATCAGGTTTTGATGAATCGTTAAACTTCACAATTCCCATTTTAATGAACCTTTTAACCACCTTTTTAAATGCAATACAATTTTTGATTGAGTGACCCTTTATTCCTGCGTGGTACTCGCATTGGACATTCTCGTTATACCATTTTGGGAATAAAGATTGCAACAGTTTCAAATAAAATGGAGACACCACGTGTGCATTAAACAAACTTTGATATAGATCCTTATACATCATTGGGATTGGCGTAAATTGGAGCCTTTCAAAGTTTTGCCTGGTGCCTGATTCTTGTCTTGTCGACCCTTGTTAGCCAGCAGTGATTACCTTTGGTTGATTAACAGTAATTGCTTTTGAGTACCCTTTGTTGTATGTACTCGTATTATTTACCTCATCATCCTTTTTCCTAGGAGTAGATCTTCTAGTGGTTTCCCCTGCCTCAATCTTGCCATTAATATATCCACAAAACTCTTAGTAGTACTTCCTATCATATGAGTGATGAATAGAGCCTTCAAGGTATTGATGAAGAGCATTGTAGTCTCCTTTGCTAGGAGTGGTGGCTGAACTTGCATGGCGACCTCTCTCCATCTTTGCGCATACTGCTTGAAGCTTTCATTTGGTTTCTTCTCCATGTTTTGCAAAGTGATTCTATCAGGCGTCATGTCCATGATATGTTGTATTGCTTCATGAAGGCTTGAGCTAAGTCTCTCCAAGAGGTAATGTTAGCGCGGCTGAGTTGATTGTACTACCTAGACGCTGCCCCCCACCAAACTGTCTTGGAAACAATGAATCAAGAGTTGATCATTGTTAACATAGCCGGTCATGAGTCTGCAAAACATGGTAATGTGAGCTTCAAGGCAGCTAGTCCCGTTGTACTTCTCAAACTCTGGCATTTTGAATTTATGAAGAAGCACCAAATCTGGAACCAAACTCAAGTCTTTTGTGTCAATACCATGGTGATGATCAATATTTTCCAAAGCCTGGAACTTTTCTTCCAACCATCTACAGCGATCTTCCAACTTCCTTGAAGATTCAATTCTTATTCCCTCTCTCTCTGCTATGTCCAAATCAGGGATAACAGGATTGGCAGGTTTATTTCCTAGGTTAAATCCTGAGCTAACCTAGAAGTTCATAGGTGGTCTAGTATCAGCTTACCCCTGTTGAGGCCTAATTATGACAGGTGGCCTTTGGGGATACTCCTCAGGCTGTACATGGGGTGAGGTGAAACCCCGAGGAAAATCCTCATTGTCATCAGCATTAACTATGAGACCTTTCCCTTTTGTCCATTGCCCCACTTAGCATTTGGGCCATTTGAGCCATCATACTCCTTTGAGCTTCCAACATTTGGTCCCTCATTTCTTGTTGGAGCTTTTCCATTTGCTCTTGCATCTGGTCTTGCATATCTCTCTGGAATTGTTCAAGTTTTTAATCCTTTTTCTTTGACTTGGCACGTGTTCCGTAAGGGTGTTCAACTTTCAGATTTCCCTTGTCTTTCTCTCTTTCTCTTTCTGTGTTAATTTCAACTAATTAAACTCTCTTTATAAACTTAAATACATATGATATGATGTAATGCAAATGCATGAATGCAAAGAGAGAGAGGCGTTGATTCTGAATTCAGTTACATTAGAAAAACTTTATTAGAAAATAAATTTCTTTACACAAACCGGATTACATATGCGGCTTTGTCCTCACAGTCCAAGTGAAAACATCAATCTCCTTCTTCGCAAAAGTCAAATCTTGCAAACTTTTAATAAATGCCTCCTCTAGCTCCTTTTGCTTGATCTGGACCGCAACTCACTGTTCACTTATTTCCATAATGCTCGTTAGCCTCTTCAAAAAAGCCGAGACATGATAATTCTCGAATAGTCTTTGTCAACTTGAATCCTTAGGTAATAAGGTCTTGTATTCCTTCACGAACTATCAGTCTTCTCTCGTTATGTTCACTTGGACTATATTCGGACGACCGTATTATAATCCACTTTATCAAAAAATTCATTTTCTTATGACCAACTCTTCCATTTAGCAATCGAATTTGAATCAACACCTCTTTTCTATGATGTGAATGCAATGCAATCAAAACAAAAGAAAATCGGTTAGCATAGGAAAAATAAATAACATAGAACACCTATCAGGTTGACCACTAGGGTTTGACATAGTTCTACCTAGGGTAAGCCCTTAGGTTTTCTACATGTGGTTTGGCTCTAAAGTTGAGGTACCTGAACCAGTAGATTCCTCGATCCTCACCCATTATAGGCTCATATGGACCGAGTTCGGTTCAGGGGAATACATTTTCCTATGGCCATGCGGAAGTGAAAACTTCATGAAGACATAGGTATAGATGTATTCCGGAAGCAATCCACTAGCCCATGCGGAGATGAAAGCCTCACCAAGGCATAGCTTCTCGCTCCCACTTAAGGGTGCGACCACGATGGTCATGCTGTGCAATGCAAAGAGATATATTTAGAACCACATGCAATAAAAGGATCGTGTTTTTAAAACTAGAATTTTAAATTCAGACAAAAGGACATGAAATTATCAATTTTACGGCTTGACTCTCTTATTGTCCCCAACAGAGTCGCCAAGCTGTCGAAACCATTTTTAAAGTTTGATTTAAAAACGGGGATCGACTTTAAAAAACAGAAATAGAGTCGCCACCAATCTTTTTTTTACTTAGGTGTGACTGGATCACCTTACAAAATATTTTATTTCAAAACACTGATTTTGTTCCACGTAAATCAAGAAAAATGGGTTCGGGAGTCGGTTACGTATGAGGAAGGGTTAGCACCCTCATAATGCCCAAACTTGGTACCTAATCGGTAAAATCATGTCCTAATGTTGAAAATTTGAAAAATCTCAAAAAATGATCCTTTTATTAGAAGAAAGAAAAAAAAAACCTAGACTTACCTATTTCAAAGAAATAAAACACTATACCCAGTAAGTTAGGATATAGCATCTCATGACTTCGAAAATAGGCACGCCTTTATTTTAGAAAATTCCTACCTCGAGGCACAAAACATCATATCCAGTAAGTTAGGACACAACGTTTTGAATTCCCAAGAATAAGTTTTTGATTTGTAAGTTTTGGTTTTAAAAGAGAAGGGATATTTAATACCTTAAGTTCCACGAGAAAAATCGAAACCCAGTGAGTAAGGGCACAATTCTTCTCGAAGTCCCCAAATATCATATATCGCTGTATTTTTTTTTAAATTATTAAAATGCATCAAAAAAGGATTTTTATAAAACCATGGTTTGAGTATAAAACCTACATATTTAATAGCAATTTTACATAATTACAAACTAGAAAAGAATAATATAACATGAATATATAATGAACTATGCTAAACAATAATAGACAATCTAAAGAATATAAATAAATAAACATGTAATATAAAATAAATAGCAATAATTGAAATTTTCACGAAATAACAAAATTAAATGAAAAAAAAGAATAACATATTTAAACATTGAATAAAAAAAGAATGTGATGATTTTTTAAAATGATTTAATATATATATAATAGCAAAAATTAAAAGTAAAAAAAATACTTATAATAAATATATATAATTTAATAATTTAATACATATATGAATAACTATATATAAAAAATAATTAGTAAATAGTATATGATAGAATAATATAAATAATTAATAATATATATAAAAATAATAATAATTAGTAAACAATGTATATAATAATTTTAAATAAAAATATATATACACATAATATACGAGTCATAAAAATATATATGTAATAAATAATATAAAGAAATAGATTGTATAATATAATAAACTTTATACCAACAAAATTTAAATAATATAATATAATATAATACTATATAATATGCAAATTAAAAAAATAATATAATAAATAATAAAATAATTATAAAATAATTATTAAACCAAGTAAAATAATGTATAATAATAATTAAATATATATATATAAATAATATATATGTGAATTTCGTAATATTAATAAATTAATAAATATAGGAAAATAATATAGAATATTTAATATGATAAATAATTAAATATAATGTAAAATAATAGAATAAAATAAAAGGATAAAAATAAAATAAAACAAAGGAAACAGAGGTTAAATAGTAATTGAAACAGATATAAAAGGATTAAATTAGAACGCGCATTAAATCCCAGGGACTAATATGGCAATTATGCCTCTTTTTCAAAACGGTGCCGTTCTGATTTTGGCATTTAAAATGCTTGAGGATTCAATTGAAACAAAATACAAAGTTAAGGGCTAATTTAAAATTAAAGAAAATGTTAGATTGGATAAAATTAAAACAAATAAAATTTCAAAGGGGTTGAAATGGAAAATTTCCCATTTATAAAAAATGCGCGGATCCTACCCGGGTTTTCGAGTCAACGCGTGGATCTTCTAGCTCCGAACGACGTCGTTTTGCACTTATTAGGTTAAGTGAAAACGGCGCCGTTTCCTCTATGTTTTAAAAATAAAAATTTGGCTTAAAAATATTTTTAAAACAGTTTTATAAAAAAAAAAACTTAAAAAATGCTCTGAAGTTTGTTTCTCCTCTCGTCCAAATCCCGATTGTCAGTCCTCTGCGCCACAGTCTCACGCGCATCAAGCGCCACCACATCCGGTGGCCGGAGGATAAAATCACTCCGTTTCAAAGGTAGTATTTCTTTTCTTTTCTTATTTTTGTACTATTTCGTATAGAATATGCGTGAATCAAGTAAAAAAAATAACCTCTGTAAAATAGTATATTGTATTCTCTTATTTCCTTGTGAAAATGTGTATTTCTCTGTTTGTGTGTATCTACTCTCTTTTTGTATATATTCCTTTCCTTTTTACAGATTTACATGGGGTTTTATACCCAAAAAATAAAAAGGAAATAAAGAAAAATGCCATTTTTGCTGCTGCTATTTCCTTTCTTGTGCAGGTTGAAGAGAGGATCTCGGCGATGATGTGTGCTGAACGTGGCGCAATCAAAGGCGGCGTAGGCGCGAAGAGCTGTTGGGCGCTGGTGTTGCGGCGCGACGATCGGGCTTCTGCACTTGCGGCGCCTAGGGTTTCAGAAACCTTAGGCCACTGAAATTTGCTTAGGCATTGGGTTTTTGGGCCGTTTCTATTATTGGGTTAGTGGGCAGTTTATTGGGCTAAGGGTGTAACCAGGTAGTTGGGTCAGTGGGTTTAATCTGTAAATTGGGCTATTAATTTGCTTTGGGCTATTGGACTGTACAAACTTGGATATTTATTATTTTTTTGTTTTGTTTTGTCACATGGGCCTGGGCAAATTTGGGTACTTACTGTCTATATATAGGAACTGATATTTGGGTTTTTTAAAAAAGATTTTTTTTAACTAATATTTCACAATGTCAATTTTACAATCCATGAAGATTAATCGTAGGCGTGTAAATGAGATATTGGTACTCGCAAACAATTCGAGTTCAACTTTAAAAAAAATCAAATTCAATTTGGTAATTGTTAAGTTAAACCACTACAGCAAAACAGACTTTTAGCGGCGTTTTTTTTGGCCTTTAGCGGCGTTTATAAGCGCCCTTAAAAGTGTTTCTTGCGCGCTTTGGTAGCGCTTCAAAAACGCCGCTATTACGCGCGCCAAGAAGTTTTGCGGCGTTTATGTTGAAAAACGCCGCTAAAGACCATGATCTTTAGCGGCGTTTTTTTTTCAAACGCCGCTAAAGACCATGGTCTTTAGTGGCGTTTTTGGGGAAGCGCCGCTAAAGACCATGGTCTTTAGCGGCGTTTTTAAAAGCGACGCTAAAGACCATGTTCTTTAGCGGCGTTTTTTTCTAAAAACGCCTCTAAAAGTCATGGTCTTTAGCGGCGCTTCCTCAAAAACGCCGCTAAAAATCACAAAAATAAAAAAATTAAAATATTATACTTTTAGCGACGCTTTGGCCAAAAGCGCCGCTAAAAGTCCTAAAAAATAAAAAAAAATTAAAATATTGTACTTTTAGCGGCGCTTTTTAAAAAAACGCTAAAAGTCCTAAAAAAATAAAAAAATAAAATATTATACTTTTAGCGACGCTTTTACCAAAAACGTCGCTAAAAGTCCTAAATAATAAAAAAATAAAAAATTATAAAACCGCCACAAATCCAATTTAAAAATATATAATTTAATACATCATAACCATAATTGATACAATTTTATACCCTAATTCTTTGCACAATTTGCAATTTCAGATTGAAGAACCTTCATTCCATTGACCTCCTGCTGACCAATTTTATAGTTTGGAAATCGTAAATCCACCGAGAGAATAGGCAATTTCATAAAATGCATCTTGACATAAGAGAATAGGCAAGATAAAGTGAATGCGAAGGAAAAAAAAAAGTCATGTAGATTAGCATCATAGCAAACAGATTAACTAATGATATGTCTACAGGATGGCGCTTAAATTCAAAAAATGCACGCTGCAAATATGTCATTATGCTTCATTTTTATCCAATCAAGTTCTTTACTTTAATTTTTATTTTATATTTACTGAAGAGAAATATCTTTTCTCCCATTATAATGACATTATCTCCCATTATCTTAAACAACTAGCATGCTTCATCTCACAATCCTCTTTTACTAATCATTATGTGGTAAAAACCAATATTTATGTTTTTTTTGATAAAAACCAGTATTTATGTTTTAACTATACTTTCACAAGCAATCCCCATTTTACATAAAATGCAAAGAGAATCGGAACAAAGCAGAAAATAGAAACTGTTGCACAAACATCATTTCCGTATAAACAAATAAGAGAATGCAAAAGTCTACATCTAATAAAGGAAAAGTGCAATAAAAGGTACCTCTTCCAAAGCTATTGATCTTTGTTAATCTGAAGTAAGCAAAGCAACAACTTAAGGTCAGTCTTGGAATTGGAAGTATTTGCTTTGAAGGAACCTATATTTAGTTTCAAAATTGAATTATTTAACAATTTAAATATTGGAATAAAAAGGTAGAATAGATGATACACAAGATTTTATAAAATATTGAATAAACAAATAAATAAACTTGATCTTATACCTTCATACAAATATATATTAAAAACGTATATTAAAAGAATAACTTAAGCATAAACAATTAGAAACAATAACTTACATGTAAACATATATAAGAGAAAATAAGAGAAAACATATAGACAGGACATCAACTCAGATAAAAGTTAACACAGCAAAACACATTTTAAAAGAGAAAATAAGAGAGCTATAGCTACTTCCCACTGAAAATTTATTACAAATTAAATAAATGTACCAACAGCCAAGATACACAAGTAAGTAACAAAGAATATCAATAAATTCCCACTGAAAATCTATCACAAATTCAAAAAGATACATTAAGCAAAGCTAGTAATTTCAAAAGAAACCAATTTGCATAATATACAAGCAGGTAAGACACTATAACCAATTTTCTAATACTGCATTCTATTTATCAATGCAAACAACAGATTTAAGAGTTCCATGCAAAAGAATTTTAGAACAACTGCAAACTAATGCTAAAAATAAATAAATAAAAAATCGAACTCTATTCTTTGAATAATAGAGATACGCACATCAACTATTGCACGATAAATGAAAATAAACGATGAAGGACACATGGATGGAGTTAATTTTTTTAGAGTTAAAGATAAAATTAAAAATATTTATAAATTTTAAGGGTTAATTTTTTAAAAATTATGACTAAATTGATATAATATGTAAAATTTGATGGTTAAATTTATTATTATACCGCTTTTTTAATTGTCACGTTTGTGTACTGTTTTGGTGCTTAAATTGTAAACCTTCTATTGTGAGTGCCTAAAATGATTTTTTTTTTTTGTACTTGGGCGACTATCTATGTAATTTACCCTGAAATATATTTAAAAAATTAAATTAATATTGTTATAATTATAATTAAAAATCATTTCTAACTAAATAAAAAAAATTGCCAAAGTTGAATTGGGTGGATTAAAATCTTAATCACATAAAAAAAATTATAAAAGCATATATAAATATAACTGGATCTTTTCAATAAAAAAATAAATCTAAAATTGGTGTAAATTAAAGAATTATCTACAATTATGTTATTGCTACAGTTATGGTTGAAGCCACGGCTAGAAGTGATACCTAAAGCAACATCATGTGTTACTAGCATTGGATGAATTTATCAAAAAGCAAGGGAATACCATTCTTTATGTGCAGATTTTATTACAGCTTGTGCTTAATCGAATTTAGTAATAGTTAAATTAATGGGAATCATGTTCCTTTTTCCCCTGTTTCTCTGTGGAAATTTTTTATTCACATGCGCATAGGAATAGTTTTATTATATCCCAAAGAGATAAAAGATATATGTGATTTAAATCAATACAATATCAGCATTTGTTAGTAACTAAAACTGAGCACAGCATGACACAGGCAATGCAGCAATATATATATAATCTAACGAGGAAAAAGAAGCTCATGGTGTGATAGAAGCACGAAACACGATAACATACGAGCGGTCATCAAATCTTGCATCTCAAAGTGTAAAACCTATAAAAACATAATAAAATAAAACGATATTAGACAATTTATAGGAAAGCGTACAACAAGGTCATAATTCGATAGATCTTTGCATTGTCGGATATTGAACTCGCTCTATCAACAAATTATGGAATTCGAACAAACTTACGAGGATAAAGCACGAGTCAATATCTTGGTCGTTTTGAGAAACAGAGTCTGAGAAAATGAGGCCAAAAAAGAGTAAAATTGCAAGCATTCAAAGCGAAATTTCAGCTCACAAAAGAAGTGTGATACAAAAACTAACATAGAAGTTTGTTGAATATTTTAGTCTATATACATTTGTCTATTCTCTACGATGATGATCCCGTGACGCATCGAATATTCAACAAAAGTTGCACAATAACAAATGATAACTTGAACAAATTAACAGTCTGTGTTTCCTGCAATTCTAGCATTCTTAAGACAAAATCTAACATTCTATATGTGTAAACTCGAACGCATTGCAATAAGTTCTATTTTGAAAATTAGAAATAATCAAGGCTAATCTCACAATTGAAGCAAAGAACACGGAACACAAATAGATCTAGCACATTGAATGAATATTGTCACTACATCTGTTAGTCTTAACAAATTAGAGATCGATACCTCGGCTAGTGCTCGAACAATTTCAAGATTAAAGAGTCGCGGACTGAAAGAAACCGAAAAACATTAAGTACCAAATGCGAAAAGGGGTTTATTTTCCTCAATAATCTGTAAGATCACTGCAAGTGCAACAAATGAAAAATTCAGCAAACACCATCAAACATAATATCCATTAGGTTTCAAAACAAAATCCAAAGGAATTAGAAATCAAAAATTAAAAAACAAAAGAAAAAGAAGTACGTTTGGATTCTGGAGTTCATTCCATGAACCGAATCTGTCCTTTTCAAATAAAGAAGAAAAAGAACATTACAAAAAAGACTACTCACTCATCCTTTCCCTTATTTTATATTTCATCGCTACTAATAAAGCGGATTGTACTTGTTAAAGTAAGCAAAATTAGAGAATCATAATTCATAAATAACTCAAGCAGAGCAGGTAGTAAAAAATCGGAAGAAGTCGAAACGAGTAAACAAGCTCCATGCACCAACTAAACAACAACCGAATATGCTAAAAGAAAGCAGTATTAAAGCGAGCAAGAAATAAAGAGTAAAAACTAAATCAAAACCCGTAAGAACTCACCTCAAAAGGCTGAGAAAGAGGAATCAAGAGTTCATGAAGAAAAGAAAGAAGGAAGATGAAGGAGAAGAGCAAGAGTGAAGCACAGATCCACTGCGTTGAGGTCGGTCGTGTCGTCATTTTTTGGGGGTTGGAAAGGAAAATAGATGAGCATTGAGAGGAGGAGCGGCATTCGGGTTTAGGGTTGGGATTGGATGGAAATTAGGATTAGAGGTAGGATTTGGTAAGGGAGGGCGAGAGTAAAATGGGGAAGAGGGAATTGAGAGAAATCATCCAGGAGTAAAATGGGGAGGAGTGGGAGAACAGGGTGACAATGGCGGAAGAAATCGGGGATTAGAAATGAGGAGTTAGGGATTAGAAATGGGTGAGTCGGTTGAGGAGGGAAAGAAAAGAAAGGGGCAGTGGCTAGTTCAATTTGTGGCGTTTATCAGTAGCGCCACTAGCACAGCAAAAAAAAAATCTTAAAACGGCGACGTTTGAATTTAAATATTTGTGGCGTTTTTTACAAAAAACGCCACTACTATATATTTTTTTGGCATTTTAATAAAAACGCCACTAATTTGGTGGAAATATTTTACCAAAACGCCATTGTTTCTCAATTTCAATTTTTTTTTCCTTTTTTAATATATTTTTTCTTTTTAAAAACATTTTTTGGAATTTTTTTAAATTTTGAATATTAATCTTTTTAACTGAAATATTGACTAAAATATTAAAATTTAAAGTTTTAAGTTTTAAATTTTATAGTTTTTTATTTTTAACATTTTAAAATTTTTTCAATATTTTTATAATTTTTAAATTAACATATAAAAAATAACATTTAATTATATGTATACACCTAAATTTTGATAGCGATACATCTCAGAATTATATATATTAATTTCGGTTTAATGTGTAATTGTAGACATGAAATTCTATTTCTGGTTTAAATGTATAGTTGAAACTTTTTAATTTTGATTTAATCATACACAATTTTAAAAAGTAAATACATCATATATATTTATATGTTGAATAAATATAAATATTATGCAATATATAAATATAAAATGATGTTATATCAATAATTGTGTTAATAATTTACAAGAACTAGATCAATTGCACATTAAACCATTGTTGATCATGTATGCTTTTGGGATTTAACCCATTTTGATTTATATTTTTTAAAATAATAATCTATATTTATCTTATTTAGATTTGTATTATAAAAAAATCCAAGATACACAAGTAGTTCACTATATTTATCCCTAAACCCTAAAAATTAAACCTTAAACCCCAAACCCCAAATCTCAACCCCCAAATCCAAACCCCGAACACTAACTTACAAACCTTAAACCATATATAAGCCATGAATCATAGACGCTACTTAATTATAAAATGACAAACACTATTAGCCTGTATGTCATATGGGTATACAAATTAGTTATACATTTACTATAGCAATATGAAGTTACAATAAAGAAAATAAATAGTTATTATTCGATATGGTTTAAGCACTAAATCCAAAACCCTATAACTCTAAACCCAGCCTAAACCCTACCCTAACCCTTAATTTTAAATCTTAAACCTCAAACCTTAAAACATAAACTCTATGCCCTAAAACTATAAAGATTAATCCATAAACTATATGCCCTAAATTAAACCATAAACCCCAAATTATCATGAGAATTAATTCAATATTTTTAAATTAATACTATCTATTTTATGATTATATAAGAAATTATTTAATATATAAATTAAAATACACTAATTTAACCTAAATCCTCCTATCTCTATCCCATAAACCCTAAATCATAAACTATAAAACCCTAATCCCAAACCCCAAACCCCAAACCCTTAACCATTTACATTTAAACCCATTAAACCCTAACACGTCCCCCTTAAGCCTTAAACCACAAATATTTTTAACAAATATTTTTCTCTTAAATAATTTAAACTAGAATCATAATTTTAATGTATTAAAATTAATGTTATCTCTTTTACAATTATATAAGAAATTATGTAATATATAAATTTAAAAACAATCATTCATATATATCCAAAAAAACTTTAAAATTATTTGCGGCGTTTTTAGAAAAACGCCGCTAAAGCCCAGACTTTTAGCGGCGTTTTTGTAAAAGCGCGCTACTGCTACTTGACATTTAGCGGCGTTTTCCAAAAGCGCGCTAAATCAGAATTTTTAGCGGCGTTTTCCAAAAGCGCCGCTAAAGCTCAGACTTTTAGCGGCGTTTCTCCAAAAGCGCCGCTAAAGCCCAGACTTTTAGCGGCGTTTTACTAAAAAACGTCGCTATTTATCCTTTTTAGCGGCGTTTTTCAAAGTAAACGCCGCTATTGCTCATTTTTTTGCGGCGTTTTCCTTCAAACGCCGCTAATGTGTAATATTAGCGGCGTTTTCTTTTAAAACGCCACTAAAAACGCCGCTAAAAGTCTGTTTTGGTGTAGTGAACTCAAGTTATTGATTAAACTAAATTCAAGCTTAGAAATAATTGACTCGAACAACTCATAAATCTTATCGAGTTTTTCATTTTTAATATATAAGTTGAGCTCGAATTTGATTGTGTGCTGAACTTAAAAATAAAATTTCAATCTAGCTCGAGTCGAGCTAAAGCTCCAACAGCTCAAATAGACTCAATTACATTCTTTCAACATTGGTTTATATAGTAATTATGAGTTTATTTAATATTTATATTTGATTCATTCGAAAATAAATTTATAATTTATTATTAATTTTTAAGTTACTCAAAGATATTGTTGCACATGACAATTTACAAATTGATTTAATATATGTAATTGAATTACTCAATTTTTTTATTTGATTTAATTAAAGGATTGATTTACATGATAGCTGAGGTTATTTAAGATTCAAAAATTATTATTTTATTTTTGAAATATCATTTTGTACAATGTTAGATTCACTAAGAAAACATGAAATGCATGTCCAATCTAATTCCAACTTTAAACTATAATCCTCTATAGTCTATACTACCATTCTAAGCTATTAATTTAAACAAAAATACACTAACCTCGGTAGATAGCACATGGTAATGGAGGATGAAAACCTTTGAATTTTTCTTTCCTTTCTTTCTTCTTGCCGTTTGTAAGAGATGGAATGAAGCACACTCTTCTCTCTTCTTTCCTTTATTTCCTTTTAATTACGTATTTATAATTAATCTAATGGCTACCATTTTATCATGCAAGGATTAGTGGAAATCTATGGCTCATATCAAGCCCATCCACTAACTTATTTTAAGTGGTGGGCTAACTGCACTTAACGCTAAAGGCTTGCTTAATCACTCATCTAATCCTTCAATTCTAGTTACCTTATATATACTAACTTCTCTAATAATTACTAAGCTTCTTAATAATTCTCCTTCGTAATCTCCATCTCACCCCAACACCTTTAGTTTAATTTTTTGGAATGGGTCGATTTAAGAAATTTGGTCCTTAAAATCAAGTTTTTTAACACAGGTAAAAATCGAATCGTTACATTACCTAAACATGCCACACTTATGTAATTACTAACAATTATGTCCAAATCTAGTTATTAAGCGAGCTTTCCAAACACTACCTTAATTAACTAATGATATTGAACGCTTTTAATTATAAATTCCATAAATTTAACTTTTTAAGATTATGAATAGAGATTCAAGAACTGAGCTAAACTCAATATTTGAAAGAATTCAAGTAAAAATATTAAATAAGTTTTAAGTAAAAAAAAATTAGCATGTTTAAAATATAGGCCCAAACTCAGCTGGGTCTAACCAATTTACCAATTTATTAATATGTTACTTTTACATATCTATGTAATATATAAGTCTATGGTTCCCTTAAAGAAATATGATGTAATGTAAACATAAAATAATAAGTCTATGTTTAAAATTTTAATGATTTAAGAGTAAAAAATTGCATAGTAAAAAAAATCAATTAAAAACTTTCAATAACATTAAAATTTTCTATTAAAGTAAATGGTGAATTGATTGGATTCACCATTAATATCGCTAACGAATATATATATTTATCAACTTCCCATGGTTAAAATTTATCAATCTTTCTTTTTACATAATTGATTTTTTATAATAATTTTATAATTTTTAAAGGTTTTATAGATTAACCCTCATTTCTAAATTTTTTTAATATATATTTTTATTTATTTTAAAATACTTTTTTATGTTTTTTATAAACTTTTTACTAACTTAGCATATTACGTCATCATCGTTAATTGTTAAATTGATCAATTAGTGATTTCCACGGAAGGGACTCGTTAATTTTTATTATTATTAAGAGCTCAATAGAGTGAACTTTTTTTTGAAAATGTTTAGTTGATTTTTTTACTAAGGATTTTTTTACCCTTAAGCTATTTATTAATTGCTAAATTAAAAATAATATAACTTTTTAAAAAATTAATATGGACACCTTAAAAAAAATGAAAAAACCTAAAATAAACTTAAGTTTATCATATACAAACATGGCTAGGTTTTAGCAAAACTTGAGGCAAAACATGATGTGACAATTTGACATCCACTACTTTGATACTTTCTTGTAACATCGTTAAAATTTTATGATGTTGTAACACCTCTTTTCTGACCCGATTGTCTGTTTCGAATTATGAAATGCTACATTTGTTGTTAGAACAACTATAGTCAAATTACAGTAAAATTTTCATACGCATATGCAACTAAATGTCAAACACATTCATTTATGATTAAACAATCAAGACCGAGTCTTAATCGAGCTTACAAAAGCTCTTTTGTAAACTCATACTCTAAATAGGATTAAATTGTAAAGTTTTTTTAAAAAAATCAAGGCCAACATCGTGACATCACCAAATAGTTTGTCACGTCATGACCTTAGGCCACTCGACGTCGCGACATGACTTATTGTCGGCAGATGTTGCGACGAGGAAGGTTGCTCGTCAGGACAAGGACTTTGTTTTTGGTAAAAATGAACTATTTGGTACCTATTTCAAGTTTTCCACAAGGTCTACTATTTTTGTGCACCAAATACCAAATTCAATTGAATCAAGACACACCAAAACATACCAAAACAAGTCATTTAACCATTTCAAAACAAAACCAATTCAATATGAGCTCGACCTAATACAAATCATCCAATTTTTTTACATTCAACTTAATGCCATTCAATCAACCAACCAATCATTCAATTGCCAAATTTACCTATGTTGTAATACATTTACTTACCATTTCATACTCATGTTTACATTATAGACCTTAATGGTTTATAAACTTAAATCTTGAACCAAAATAACCATTCATCAACTTATACCTCAAGCATACCATCTAACATATCCTTTCAACTTCATTCCATACCATTTTGCATACCATGTCTATAAATATAGTTCGTCACATTCTTTAGTATAATCAAACACATATATGCTCACCAACATGTATGATTCAAGTCACCAAATCAACATGATAAGTAAATGTTAAAAGAACCTTGTTATAAGTAACATATTCCCATACTAGATTGTATCATAAGACACCTTATGTATACATGCCACAAACTGACACAAAATGATTATAAAACTACCAATTTGATCATAGGATAGTGTGAGCTTCGAAACAGTCCAGCTTAATGAGTTATGTGAGGTAAAGATCTACAAGCAAATGGGAAAACAATTGGGTAAGCATATAAAATGCTTTACATAATCACTTCAATAAGCTAAATTATTATTCACATTGGTATTCAATATGGCTTTCCTTGTCATATATTGATGCAATCTATATCCAAACTATTTTAAGATTTCCACTTCATTTAGGTTAAAGTTTTTCTCGAGGGAACTATAGTAGAACAAAATTAGATACATGGAATGTTTTGCTCACACAAGCTGACATTTTAATGGAATTGCTCACACAAGCTAACATCGTGTCGAAGTTACCAGTCTAGGCTAAACCAAGGATACATAAAACTTGAGAATCTGAAACAAATTTAGAGCTTGTATCATCATCTAAATCCTTGATCGATTACATAAATAACCCTAATGGTATGCCATATGTATCGTAATATTTTACTAAGTTCATGTAACGACTCGTTTTTAGTGAAATCGGAACAGTGGTTTTGGGACCACAAATCTGACGTCGTAAAATTCATTTTAAGATTATTTTAATATTTACAGCATGTTAGAATCGTAGCATAAAAATTTTCTTAAGAAATTTTACCGTTTGTATGCTTAATTTGTAAAAAAGGACTAAATCGCATAAAGTGTAAAAGTTATCTTCTATTAGCTAAATGTGTTAAATAGATATAGAACCTTAAAGTAGAGGTCCTTATTGAGTAATTATACCACTAATTGAGTTAGTGGATGTACATGGATTTCAATCATGAAATTTGTCAAGGTTAGGTTGGTATTAGGTGATTTAAATGATAAAAAAAATAAAACAAAAAGAAGACCATAGTGTTCATCTTCTTCTCCACTGAAAATTGCAGCAAAATAGGGGTTTTGAAGCTTAAAATTTCAACCACTTAGTTCCCTTGAATGTAAGTTATTTTGGTGTTTGCTTTTGTTGACTCTTATGTTTTTGGAACCCTTGTAGCTTAAGTTAGCTAATTAGGGGGCTAATTTGCAATATGATTGAAAGTCTAGGGCTTTGCCATGAGAGCATCTTGGTTATTTTTGAAGTTTAATGGAAGAAAATGAATATTAGTTGTTAAATAAATAACTTTTGTTAAAGGATTTTCAATGAAATTGTCAATTAGGGGCTTAACTGAGAAATATGAAAATTGTGTTAATCATGTGAAATTGTGAAATATATGGGCTGATATAGGTATTTATGAAAATTGGCTAGGCTTGTGTATAGCTAAAATTGCATGAATTTCATTTTACGAGTCTAGGGACTAAATTGTAAAGGAGTCAAAAGTATAGGGGTAAAATAGTAATTTTTTTTAACATGAATTTTGGATTAAATTGAATAGAATAATGATTAAATAAGTTAAATTTAATTATATAGATCAAGAAAAGCAATGCACGGAATTAGATCGGGGAAAGAATAAGGTTATCGATTAAACGATCGTTTTTCCGTTGTACGAGTTCAAGGTAAGTTCGTATAAATAATTTACATATTTATATGCTTTGATTGAAATATACATATGAGATTATTTTAATTATTATGTATAATTATTGAGTACGTAACTGACAATGTACGATGAATACCGAGCCCCTTTTGAACCTTAGAAACTCATTAGATACAAATGACATGTCATTAGGGTTACCATTTTGGTTGAGATCCTGCATTTGTTGCGGACTCACCATAGCTCGCATGAGCTTACCGATTTCAAATCGTATGAGCTTACCGATATTCAACTTGGAAGAGCTTACCGTTTATCGCTTATATGAGCCTACATGTACAGGAAATGATCGTTTATAGTTCAGTATGTAATAGCCCAAATTTCAATGATGTCAAAAATAGTGGTTCGAGACCACCAAATTTGACAAATGAACTCGTAGACTATATTATTTAATATTTATGAGCCAAATGTAGCTTTTAAAATATTTTTAAAATAGTAAATTGTGTTTTATAAAGATTTATTTGGTCAAGAAATAGAGAAAAAGAGGTATCGAGATCTTGGTATTATAAACCGAGTCATAAATATTTTTATGAATATTTATGGAATGTCAATAAGGTAGTATTAAAATTTTGTTAGAAAATTTTGACGTTTGGGTGGTTAATTAAATAAAAAGGACTAAATTGAAAAAGGTGTAAAAGTTGCTAGAAGGATTAAATAGCTTAATTGTCAAATAAGAAAGGACCTAAAGTAAAAATAAACCCAAAGGAGATATTTTGGGTGGCAATAGCTGAGAAAAATAAGGAAATGGGTGAAATAAGGGCAAAATTGGAAAATTGCCAAAATTAGCTAAATAAAAATGAGACCAAATTGGAATATCTAGAATTCTCTTCATTTCTCTTCATTTTCATCAGCTGAAAAATAGCCATGGAAGAGGGTTCAAGCTGGTTTTCATACTCTAGCTTCATGTAAGTTTAATTCTTGCTTTCTCCTTGAAATTTCTATGTTTTTGGACTTTTACAATTTGGTCCAACTTACTATGTCATTAGTTTTTGATTCTATGGCTAATTTTTAAAGTTTTTATGGATTAGTGCTGGAAGCATATGATGAATAAACATAGAATTGAAACTTTAATTTTGATATATGATGATTTTATCAAGTAAAATTGATGGAATTTGGTTTTAGGACCTAATTGTGAAAGAGTTTGGAATTAAGGTCTAATACTAAAGTTATGATTTTCAAAGGTTATGAATTAGTTTAAAATGATAGAGAAAAGTATTAAATAAGAAAATTAGCTCAATTGAGGGGTTAATTGAGAAAGGACTGAATTGTATGAATTGTGGAATTTGGGACAAAATAGAAATCAACATGTTACACTAAAGCAGTTTTGGACAGCAGCAGTTGTCTAACTTTGAAAAATCACCAAAAATGGTAGAAATTGAATTAGAAGTTGAGTAAGATATAGAATTAAAGCTTGTTTAGTCTATTTTCATATAAAAGAAACAGAGTAAGCAAAGGAAGTCCACATATTGAGATATTTAAATTTTTGTAAGACTGGTGTAGAATAACTCTGTGATCCCCTATTCTTACTTTATAAATTCACTAAAAATTTTTAAAAAATAATTATGAGTTATAATTTATATTTTTGTATTCCTTAGTGAGCCTATTTTCATTAGAAATAATCAGAAACACTATATGAAAATCGTACTATGAGATAATTGATTTTTAGTGAAGAGAGGTCAGAGCTGTTGGACTGTGTAACAGGGGAGAAATTAACTAATAAACTGTACTAATTGGCCAACCAAAAATTCTAGAAAAATTATAATAAGAAGATATGTGAGTCTAGTTTCAAATAAAATTAATGGATCTTAATTTGGAGTTCTTAGCTTAAGATAAAAATAATTTAGTGTCTATGACACGGATGGACAACTTGAATATTCACATAAGTCAATAATGAAAATTATAGATAATGTTACTTACAAATGTGTTGTTTATACTAAGGATGTGGATGGAGAAGAGGAGGAGGAAAAATAATATATAAATGACTTGTGTATAAATTGATCACATGCTCGATTATAATTGATAAATGTTGAATTAGAAATGATATAATGTTTTATTTGGAATATTTATTATGAAATTATGATTATCGTTATAATACAAAAATTGAACTTGTGAGTTTATACGGCTAAATTTTAGTGATCATTTGTTAATTTTATGAACTTCATGATGTGTTATTTCATATGTAATGATGATAAAATCGTGAATAATGTAAAAGCAAGAAAATTGAATAAACGATCAAATTGAGCGCTTCAGTTCAGTGACAAGATGAATTGACGGAAAAGACCATGGTTGAACCATGGCAACAAGTGATAAGTGATAGCTTCGGCTACACTTATCTGATCAAGGACAAGTGAAAGTGATAAGTGGTAGCTCCGGCTACCTGATCAGTGAAAAGTGGTAGCTCTGGCTACCTGATCAGTGAATAGTGGTAGCTTCGGCTACAAGTGACAAGTGATTTCCGTGTAAGACCATATTTGGGATATGACATTGGTGTGATACGTGTTTAAGATGTAAGACCATAGCTGGGCTATGGCATTCTAGTGAAAAGTGATGAATTGACGGATAAGACCATGGGTGATCCATGGTAAAGTGTGAAACGTAGTTATGGTATTAACCAGTGAAACGTAGGTATGGTATCATCCATACTAAGTTGCGAAACGTAGGTATGTTATTAACCATACTGAGTTAATAAATGTAGGTATGGCATTTCTCATATTGAGTTGTGAAATGTGGCACTGAGCAACACCGTGTAGCTTGTCATGATCGACAGCTTGTGTGAGTAGACCAATTCTATAAGACGTTCATTAATCTGACAATGTTTGTAAAGTGTTACATGAAATTATGTGATATAACGAAATACGAGTTGATGAGACATGAACATAGAACTTGGTTGATGAATGAGTTCATTTGTGATTATATATTTGTACACCCTTGAGTGTATTATCCGTATGAATTGGTATTCCAAATGAGTTAATGAGAAAAGTTCTAATATGAAATAATCTAAAATTTGAAATGAAATATTATGAAACCGTACTTGAAATACATTGGTATATCTTGTATATGTTATTTGAGTTCATAATGTGGAAAGTAAATGCATGTGGAAATTTGAGATGATGATATCGGTACATGGAATCTATTGGTGGATACGTACATCCAAATTTATATGATAGATTTTAGTGAACATTGAAATTGGACTCAATAAATGATTTGTCAATTTAAATTGTGATTGGTAGGAAGAGTTAGTGAGTTGTGTGTCTATGAATTGTTATACGTATTTGTCTAAAATACGAGGAAATAGTGGTACTTGATACATGGAAATATGAGATTGTGATATATAAAAACATGGAATATGTTTGATAAATGTGTTTATTCATAATTATAGAACTGTACACCTCAAGTGTACTATTTGTGCAAAGATAATGATTTCAAATTATCTGTAAGTGTTCTGTACTCTTTGGTAATGCCTCGTAACCCTGTTTCGGTGATGGATACAGGTTGGGGTTGTTACACAGTACATCTTCTGTGTACTACCCGCATATCTAACGGGATTCTAAGTGGTTCAAAGGGCATGGTTTTATTATGAGATTATACGAGTTCAATATGAACAAGTACAGGCATTTATGAAATGGCTGATTTTTGATATATGATTTTCGGTTTTATGTGAATATAGGACTAATGTGATCATGGATTGTATTATAGGCCTTGGCCAAATTGAATTGTGCTTTGTTTTGAGTTTCTTATTTAAATTGAAATCAATTGGTAAGTCTAATTCAGTATCATACGAACTTACTAAGTTTAATTTCTTACTCTATTTATTTTTCTATATTTTATAGTGTTTCGGAAGCTCGCTCGATTAGGAAGTCGTCGAAGACTGCGTCGCACTATCAAACACTCATTTTAGTATTATGGACTTTTGATATTTTGGTTAAATGGCATGTATAGGTTAAGTGTTTTGGCTAATGTGGCCTATTTGTTTTATTGTGTTTTGGTCTCGTATATAGCCATATGATTTGGCTTATTTTGGTATAATTGGTTATGTAAGTATGTATATATGACCTTATGTAATGAGGTGTTTAGTTGCTATATGATCATCTTGTTGATGAATTGGTATTTGGGCACCAAATGATCGAAATTGAAATATGGTATGCATGTTGAATTTAGGCACAAGATCTCATAGGTAAAATTGACCATTTAGATATACTTTGGAAGTATGTGTAGTATGTTATAAACTTGACATTGGTTGGTTTAAGTGCCTATTTATTCCATGGTTGCATGTGAAATGTTGAGCTCAAGTTGGTACCACTTTGGGTGAGAAATATGGCTTGGAAACTAGCCTATTTTGTCCACACGGGCAGGGACACGGACGTGTGTGTCAGCCGTGTGTGACACACGGCAAGGTGACACGACCGTATGTCCCCTGATGCTTCTTTTGAAACCAAGGCAGTAGCTTCACACGGCTTAGCACATGGGCGTGTGGCCTGGCCGTGTGGCACAAGTCAGTATATCCTCCAGTTTTCACACGGCCTAGCACACAACCTGGCACACGGGCGTGTGAGGCCATTTTGAAGGGTACACGGCCTAGCACACGGACTTGTGGTCTGGCCGTGTGACCTAAGTCAATGAGTTACACAGGGTCAAACATGGCCTGAAACACGGGCGTGTCTCCTAGACACACGGGCATGTGACCCTTGTACTATGAAAAATTTTCCATGTTTTCTTAAAAATTCATAGAGGACTCGGTTCCTGAACCACTTCTAATGTCTATTCGGGGCCTTGATGGCTCATATTTGAGATTGTATAAATGAATTTGAATGGTTTTTTATATGAATGATAAATGTATATGAAATGCATGATTGTTTGACTTATAAGTCCGGTAATGCTCCGTAACTCTGTTCCGGCGTCGAATACGGGTTAGGGGTGTTACAGTTCACGAGCCCTATTGTCGTATACATGTCATTAACAAACCTTGTACTAGTTTACATATTTCATACAAGTATTATAAACATTCAACATTCATATTTGGTATTCCATACCTACTTGTAATAACCAATATTTTCATGATTTTCAATTCAATCCATTTGAAGCCAAATATGCCAATTTCACCAATTTAACTTTAATCTAAACATATAAATTAAATAAACACAATTAAACATAGCATCAAATAAAATAGTAAGTTCCATAAGAACTTACCTAGCAAAAACAACAAACAAGTTGAAACTTTAGGGACTAATCTACAATTTCTGTTTTTCCCAATTATCTCCGGTTTGATCCAATTCCCGATCTATACAATTATTCCATTCAATATATCAATACCAAACATTTATACACTATGTCATGATATGAATGAACCTATGAAATTTTATTTTTCAATACCCATAAAGTTTTACATTTAATTCAATTTAGTCCCTAAACCGAAATAACCATAACTTTCAATGTTGAGCTTGATTTTAAAACCGATCTCAAATACATCCTTTAGGGAACCTCTACCTTTTATTATTACTGAAATTTCACATAAATTTAACATTTTACTCACTTTGGTCTTTATGAACAAAACTAACAATTATACTTTACAATCTAGTCTTTTTTTCACATTTAAGCTTAAAATCTATCAATTTAACACCAGTTTCTTTAAAAACTTTCAATCTAGACCTTTTTCACAATAGAAACTTTCAAAAACTTTAACAGTTTTGCAAATTGATACATAAGCTAGCTAAATCAAGCTCTCATGACCTCAAAAACATAAAAATTACAAGAAAATGACTTAATTAAACATACCAAATCTAGTCAAAAGTTTGAAACCCTAAGATCTTTCATGTTTTTTTTTCCATGGTGATGGTCGGTTTGGATGTGGAAGATGAAAGAAGATTTCTCTTTCATTCCATCAAACCTTGACTTTTATACCAATATTAATACTTAATTTATTTAATTAATCATTCTTAATTAGCTTACTAATCATGTTTTAGTAATTAAACCACCATCATCCACTAATACATGTTCCAAGATGGTTAAATTGTCATTTTGAACCTTTGGTTAACCGCAATTTGAGTCCTTAAATCTTTGGCCAATTAAAAACCTATAGTGATAAACTTTTACAATTTAGTTCATATGCCTAAGTTAAACAATTAATAGATAAAATTGAGGGACTAAACTTTAATACTCCATTATACCAACTCTATAAATATTAAATATTTACAGACCTGGTTTACAGAAATGAGGTTTTAAAACTGCCTTTTTCTAGCACCATTGAAAATCGAATTGTTATTGATGTGGTAATTTACGGTTATACCACTTGACAAAAATGTCATGACATTGTCATGGAATAAAAATTATAAAAAAAATGATAAAAGCAAGGTTGTTAGAGACAAATCAGGCTGGTTAGACCAAGAACCAACCAATACATCGATTCGGAGAAAGAGGTTGAATCAAATGACATGCAAACCAATAATCTATTGAATTTAGCTAAAAAAATCAGTTGAACCAATAGTTGAACCAATTTATTATTTTAATAATTTATTTAATCAAACTGGATCAACTAGTACTAGCCAAATCGAGAATCAGTAGCCTAATCGAAAACTGTTCTAGTTACAAAAACATTGAATAGAAGTTTAGAGAAAATAAACAAAAATAAAAATAAATAAAGGGTAAACTATATCCAAAGTTAGTAAACTATTAGTAAGTTTATATTTTGGTCACTCAACTTTAAAAAGTTACAAAATGGTAACTAAACTATTCAAAAGTTTTCATTTAAGTCATTGGGCTATTAAAATTGTTGTTGTATGGCCTTTTCCTTTCACACTACCTACACCAATTGAAAGCTCTCCTTTCCCTTCTCTTTTATAGTTTATTTTTTTTTTCATGAAATGGCTTTGATTGTCACAAATCTATGAGCCAAAATCCAAACAACTTTCTTTTCCGATCTCCTACATTGATCTTCATATCAACTTGGATCTAGGGTATGTTCTACTCATCGATTGATACTATCCACAATATCGATTGTTGAATTGTCACGTGGAGTTCACTAGCCAGACTTTAAAAAGAAAAACTAAACAGTCCAATGACTTAAATAAAAACTTTTGAATAGTTCAGTGACTATTTTGTAACTTTTTGAAATTGAGTAACCAAAACGTAAACTTACTAATAGTTTAGTGACCTTAGTTGTAATTTACCCATAAATAAATAAAGCTCAGCTTCAATCTTGTGGGCAATACACACAAATTTTGTGTCAAATATTGACATGGAAAATTGGAGTCAAATTTTATTTATTAACTATGAAAAAATCTTACAACCTTTTGATTTCTTAAATACAAAGAAACTTCTTTGATAGAGCTTCAATCCAAAGGTCGTTTAAACTTGATCTTGGATGGAAAGATTATTCCACTTCAAAGGCCTTTTACGCTTAATCTTGAAAAAATGAGTTTAGTCTCATTTTTTTCAGTTGTGTAGGATCGAAGAGTAGCTTTATACAAAATTAATGTGACGTTCTTCAAAAAATTTTCATGTTCTTCGATTTCTTTAAATATCTCTTAGAGATTATTAAGAGAGCTTTAAAACTATAAATCTTTCCTTCAAAGAATTCCTAGACTTCTTAATTTTTGAAGTTATGTTGAATAAATTTTTTATAATGTCAATCAATAAAAGAGAATTTTGTGGCCCTCTTTCAAGTAAAAGATGGTTGTTATGAAATATAAACACTTCATTTCAAGATTAAATTCTTTTTATTTATATTGATCTTTGAGATAAAATGATGTTTACAAAAATACAATTTTTTTTATAAAATAGTTTTTAAAAGTATTAATATCATAATTTAATTTAATTTAATTAAAGATGAGAGTGATGATAAAATTTTGATTAGTACAAAATTTCTGGGGAGAATCTCCTTTACCTTCATCTGCATCTCATGGACAACCTTATTCTAACTTTATGCATATAATCTGATTTTTAGCACAAAAGAAATCAAAAAGTTAAAAGCAGCAAATAAAACTTTCCCCATTAATTATTCCCTTCTTCAATCCAGATGAAGCCAAAGTAAAAACAAGATGATCACACTATAAAAACATGACAGACCGATAATCAAGCAAAACCCTTTTCAGAACAACCATCAAGAATCTAAATTTAACACCAAAACAAGGCATGCATGTATATCTAGTCTTGAAAAAAAGAAGAAAAAGCTAAAGTTATGGAGAAGCGCGATAGGTGGTACCATCGTCTTCAATGACTCAACTAGCCTCTGAACAAGAAGCTTCCAAGACTTCCTTGTTGTTGCATTGTTTAGGGAGCTTATAGTTGCCTTGAGCTACAAGGCCAAAGATATCTTTGCAGCCATAGCTCTTCTTCTCCGTTCTCTCCTCTTGTTGTGTTTCCCTCTCGTTGAAGTTAAATTAGATTACAATATACAATTATATTTTGTGGACTTATTTAAAAACTACTGGGTTTATTTGAAATGGTCTACAAAATCTTCTTTAAAATACAAGAATAGGCCACTGATTTTTGCACCATTGATTTCTTCGGTTTTCTTATTAACCCTCTCTTTTTCCTTCAAATATCTGCAAAATCGTCTTTAAATAACAAGTTGTTACAGTTGACTTGAAGAATCTAAGCCCTCAGTCCACCACTCTTTTGTTGTAGATTACTTCAACTTTAGTCGAAAGCAAGAACAAGCTGTTGAAACCAAAATCTTGAGAAACCCCGTCAGAAAATTGCAGACGAATCCCATTAACCATGGTGAAGTTTTAGCAAATTTCATGCCTTGTCCTTTGTTTGGTTAACGAGAAAATTTGAGATGGTTGATGATGACAGGAAAGAAAAATAATGCAGTTTGGACTTTATTATTTAATTTTTTTAACTTTTAATATAATCTGATTTTTTTTATATCTATAGTTTTATTTAAGTGTGTGATTGAATTATTGTATTGAGTAAATTTAATACTAAAAAATTACTACTATAACTTTACATATTTGAAGGAAGCTATATTATTAGGATTATACTTGTATTTTTTTTAATCGAAAATTTTTTTTAAAAAATTACTATTTAAATCCTACAAAACAATTAAAAAAAAATTTATCATTGTAACTAAAGTTTTATTTTAATTTGTTTGATAAATTTTAATATTAATTATGATTTCTTTAGCGTTGTTACCATTTATAATTAAGAAAACTCTTTAAAGAGTTAAACAATTAGTTAAGAAATGTGCTGCGGATCAAACCCTCCATTATTTGATTAATATCATTTGATTAAGAGACGAGTTAAATAACTATCACACTATACTTTATGGTTAAATAAGTCTTATAACAATATGTTTAATGTTGAATTTTTCTTTAATCAATACGATGGACATTTTGACATTTTTATAACATATTAAATAATATTACCTAACATTTTAACTTAATTGAAGTATATTTAATATTTTTATCATATGTTTTATCTATATTCATAATCTTAATTAAATTTTAATTCTAATTTCATAGATATTAAGTATATATATTATTAGTTTTAAATTAATTAGTATTGGATGTTATTACACAAGTATTCCAATTTTTAATTTTTTTTAAAATAATAACACACGTCACAGCTTCAGTGTCACGTACCGCTGATTTAACTAGATTAAAAGAAATGAACAAAATGTTGGTACAGAACCAGATGAATATTTAAACCAAAAAGGAGTGAAGTTCCCCCAAACACATATCTGGAGATGAGAGAGAGAGAGAGAGAGCACACGCCTGCCCCGCCTCCCAAACCTATAAGGTTTCTGGATTCAATGCATTGAAATCCAAAGAACCCTTTTTGTCCTTTCAAATCACATTCGTTGGATCAGGCGACCCCAAACTCAATACTACCTTAATCATATGATCAAAATTTGACATTTTTTACTACTTCCAAATTAGCAGCTCATGCAGTACTTCTCCTTTATCAAATTCCAATGGTTTAGTCATACTTCCTCAAACTACTATTTTTTCCCTTAAAAAATTATATGGAAAAAAAGGTCAAACAATGATGCCTCTACCCAACCCCCAACTTCTCTGTTATATCCTACATTGTTTGTATTGCACATTATTACATTTCTTATTTTTATTTTCATTTATTAATAATAAAAATAAAATCCTACACTCTCTTAATCCAATGGTAAGAGCATTATGTTGTAGGTATTAGAATTTGAATTCGATCGTTTTCTTTTTTAATTATAAAAAAATAAAAGATAAAATTAAAAATAAAAAGTCATCCAATTTGACGTTATTTTTAAGATGATAAAGGACCCAAAGAAAGAGCCAAGAGGACCTTATTCCTCGCGGACATTCTATAGACATAAGCGATCAAGGCCTGCGACTATACAAAATCCTCCTCATCCGGAAATAAAGATACAAGACTTGCAAATGCGAAGGGAGTTGGGGCCTCCAACAGACACGTTTCCGTGGTCAAATTTGGCTGGTTTTGTTGAATCAGAGAGACTGCGAGCTCCCTTGCATCTCTGCCTCAGCAACCCCGTGCCAAAATCTTATATCTAGTGAGAGACACCAATGAATGCACTCGTATGTTATTTCATTGCCTAACACAAATGCAATTACCAAGGATGAACAACCGAAGGATTAAAAGTAGCTTTTCTCAATGCTGGAAGTCAGTGATAGCTACCAATGCCAATGAATGGCCAAACAACACAGTTCAATGTTTTCCATTAGCTTTAGCAAATCCAAAATAACGCTTAACCAAATAGTCTGCAAGTTGAAAACCTGTTTTAAATAGCAGTTTTTGAATTAGGTACATAAGAATCCAAGTTATGCACACTCTCGAGTTCATTTAGCTTTAGAAATCCAAACAAGCATAACCAAAAGAATTAGCTAAGATGCAAATAACAAGCATGCAAGTTCAATTCAGATAAAGCTACAGCATCTGCAGATATACTATCATTTGTTCCTCACTCGTACCAACACAACTGCAGTTGTTAAGTGTTTTGGTTTAATAACTGTAAGTAGCAGGATTTTACTTGGTGCGTTCAACAGAATCAAAAAGACCATTCAACAATTGTAATCAGAAGAACCATTCTCTTCTATTAAAAAGAAAACACAGATGTACTTGTCACCTTACTTTATACAAGATTATTCAGCTTGAGATAAAGAAATAAAATGAATGAAGAGCATATTAAAACAAAAATTAGCATTTTCTTTAAAGCAACTGAACCTACACCAGAAAGATAAAAAGGCAAATTCAACTTTGCTTTTGTGAAATTCCTAAATTCACAAAGGTCTGGTACCACTGTATACGAGACGACTAATTACGGTCACAAAAATACAATCATCCGGTAAACAGAAGCCTCCAATCGAGCTTTGTTGCAAGTTGAAATTCCCCCTTTACTACCTCTGCAGAAAGTCAAATAGCAACATGTCAAATCTCGATTCAATCACAATGCGGAGATCTTACATTAGACCCTTTTCTTTCTTTATTTGTTTGGTTACCGGAAGATGATCACAAACAGAGAGGAGAAGAAAGGTGGAATTTTTTATTTTTATTTTTTAATTCGTATTTTCTTGGTTGTTGGCTTCTTTTTTTGTTAAAATTTAAAAAAGACGGATTAATATTAGGGGATATATATATATATCCTATAAAAGAGATTTTACCTTGCCGTTTTCAGCCAACTCCGGAACCTTGTAGGCATCCGCCGTTACCTCCGTCAGCCACAATCCGGGAAACAAGTACTGTAACCAAAACCAATAACCAACCAATAAATAAATAATGAAAACACCAAAAACAATCGGAAAAAAAAAAGTAAAAAATAAAAAAATAAAACGAAACTTACATCCAATTGCTTCTGAACATTGCGTGCCCGTTTCTTTAGCCTTCTCGGAGGGCGGTGCCCGGCCATCGCCATGAAATCCTCCTCGATCTCTTTCTTCGATAGCGGCACTGAAAATTTCGGTCGTGGCCTTTTCTTGTCGGAGGCCGCCGCCGGTGGTCCCTTGTCTCTTACCCTGGATGACTGAAACACCTCATTCCTCATCGGAGAAGTGTAATTGTTGTTAGTTACTTCTCCGTCAACCGGAGCCTTACACGCGGCACGCCTTGTCCTCAGATTCCACGGCCTCGCCTCCACCTCTACCGCAGGCGATTCCTCCCTCTCTTTATCTTTAACTTTGTGCTTATGTTTAGGCTCTTCAAATTCCTCCTCGTCGTCGGACACTTCGTCTCTAAAAATTGCATCTTTGATCTCATCCGCCGCCGTTTTAAGATCCTTAATGATCTTCTCCCTAACTGCCTCGATCCCCGCCGCCGCCTCCCCCTTAGATATCCTCAACCGCTGCTCCCTAGCGTAATCGGTGTTCTTGCTGCTGGGAGATGACTCCGATTCGCGCCGCCGCATTCCACCAACCATTAAACTGTCAAACTTAGAGGGGGGAGATCGGCGTCTTTGAAGGACACGGCGACGACAATGCTGGTTGTGATCAGCAGGGGGGGCGGTGGAAGAGTCGGTGGCGGTGGAAGCATCGTCAAGTTTCATACACCTGAGATATCTCCGATTGCCCCACTTCAAACAAGGAAGGTTGAAATTGTGAAGAGGTTTTGATCTCTCGGGTCCCATCGCCATCCCTCTCTCACCGGAAAACACCATTGATCGCATCACAGAGCGAGCTCAATGTTTAATACCAAGAATTCCCGATGGATTTCCTTAATCTTTTTCAACTGGCTTTGAAGGAGTTAATTTTTGTCGTAGCGGGTAGGTTTCTTCTTTGCTATGCTAATCGACGGGAACGCGTTGAGAGAGTTTTCGTCATGCGATATATAGAATTTATATTGGGGAGTGAGGGAAGGAGAGGGCCGGTTCTAACGTTCAGGTTATGTGATTTCTGGGGGTATTTTGTAATTTCATTTCCTTTTGAGGGTATCCTGCTAAAATGCACCGTAGCGTGTAAAGTTTACCGGTATTGGGGAATTCCTTGGGTTAAAGCCTCGTTTTAGAGTTGGCGAAACTACTCGTTTGGTTTTTCACTTTCTACTTTTTATCTCTTCTTATTACCCAATGCGTTTATTTTTAGGTTAAAATATTTTTCGAAATTTAAATTTTATTTTTTATATTTTTATTTTTATTTTTATGAGTTTAATTTTTTTACTAATTTTTTTATTAAATTTATTGTTGTAATGTTTTGAAAAAAAATTCATTCGGTAATTATGTAACTAAATTTTTTTTTTAATAAATCTGAATTTAACAAAAATAATTTTAATAGTGTTAATAATTACATTTAAATTTTCAAATCTGTAAAATAAAATAACTAAATTCTTAAAAATAAAAGGACAAAAACTAAATTCTAAATTTTTAAAAACTACATATTTTAACTTTATTATTATTGGGAAGTTAACTTTTAAAATTTGGATTTAGAATTAAAAATAGAATAATTTGAATGGTAAAATATTTAAAAATATTGTATTCATAATTATTTCTTAAATTCATGATTATCTAATAGCAAATTTGAAATTTTAAAAATATTTTTTTAATTTAATAAATTTATATTTTTATATTTTTTAAATCTCAATTATGTTACATAATAAATAAAATTTAAATTCATAATCACAAACCAAGCATTAAAGATTTGAAAATTTGATGAAATAGTAAAACGAAATAACAATGTCAATGTGACTTTATGTGGTCCCTTATCATTGAAGGAAAGTGGTGTAATTTTTGTTGCATTTGTGTACTAGGATCATGTCGTAGGTGAATGAAAATTTTCATATTAAAATTAATTTTATAAAAAAATTATTTATAATTAACTAGAGGAAGTGGTAAAGTTTTTATATAATTCTTTTTTTATCAATTTTGGTTCCATTTTTAGACATTCAAATTTTTTAAACAGTGATTTTTAGTTGTTTTATTTGAATAATTCATATAACAATAGTGACAAACAAAAAAAAAAAGCACCGATAGAATGAGATTTATTTCTTTTTTTTTAAAATGTTTTTTAAAGTAATTTTCTTAATTAAGTCCACATCGAGTTAATTTATGACATTAATCTTAACAAAGGATTTTATTATAACTAGATTATGGTACACCCACAATGTGGGTAAAAAGAATGTAAAATATATATTTATTACAAGTTTATATAAAAACTAAATGCAACTATGGTTGGAATGGTAACCTTTAAATTTTAAAATTTATGGTGTTTTAGGTTCAAATATATATATCTATACTAATATTTAAGCACTTGGGTGAGTTAGTGCCTTAAGCCTCTACATTAACGATTCCTTCTTTGACCTCATTGATCATTAAAATCAATTGAGTGACCAATCAAACGGGGACACAACTTTTGATTTAATATTATATTTTTCTCATAAAAATTATAGAATTATTAAAAATATAAAATTAATAAAATATTTAAAATTTTATAAAAAAATATAAAAACTTATAAATAATATAAATTTCAAAAAAATTAAAAATTATAAAAGGAAAGTCATTTAAACCCCTAAAATCATAATAAATACATGACATCAAACCAATCATGGGATAATAAGAATAATCATCAAATCATTAAACTCATTTTTATGTTGAATAAAATGTTCTGGATCTTTCACAAATAAAAAGGTAATAGCGGAACCCTCTTCCTCTTATTGAAAAATTATTTTTTCTTATAAAATAATCAAATAAAAGAATATTTAAAGTAAATAGATAATTTTCTCGTATCTCCTTTTCAGTTACGAAAGAGTTCTATTTACAAGTAAATTGAAATTCAATGCAATACAATAAATGAAGCTTATTTAAGTGTTTCATTAACACATTAAACAACTTGCATAAATGAATGAGAGGTTTTACCTTATAAATGAGGGGATTGGAATATGGACATTCACATTTATTTATAACACTCCCCCTTGGATGTCCACTAGAGAAAACTGTGCCTTATTAAAACCTTTATTAGGAAAAACCTTGTGGGATAAAAATTTAATGAAGGAAAAAAAGTACACAATCTCCTATTACAAGTTGCCTCGTTAAAAACCTTTACCAGGAAAACCTAGTGGGACAAAACATTGGTTAAAGGAAAAGAGTACAACGTGTTTTAAACTCCCCCTAATGGCAACATCACATTATATCTTTGAGTCGACGCATTCCAATCTTGTTTCGTAGTCTTTCAAATGTTGAAGTTGGCAATGCCTTGGTAAAAAGATCTACTAAATTATCACTAGAACGAATTTGTTGAACTTCCATGTCACCTTTCTCCTCAAGATCATGAGTGAAGTATAATTTTGGTGAAATATGTTCCGTTCTGTCACCTTTGATATAACCACCCATTAATTGAGCTATACATGCTGCATTATCTTTGTATAAGATAGTTGACATATTTTCCTTAAAGGCAAATTACATATCTTCTGAATATGTTAGGTTAATAACCTCAGCCAAACACACTATCGACTTGCCTCATGCATTGCAATTATTTCAAAGATGATTGAAAGAGAAGCTAGCTAATGTCCGCTGTTTAACGCCATGATATGACAGTACCTCCACATGTAAATAAATATCCCGTTTGAGATCGACCTTTATGTGGATTCGATAAATATCCAGCATCAACATAACCAACTAATAGGGATTTTGAATTATTTGAATAAAAAAACCCCATATTAATGGTCCCTCTGAGATATCTAAAAATATGTTTAATTCAATTCCAATGTCTACGTGTTGGAGAAGAACTAAATCTTGCTAACAAGTTTACATCAAAAGCTATATCAGATCTTGTGTTATTTACAAGATACATCAATACTCCTACGGCACTTAAATATGGTACTTCAGGACCAAGAAACTCTTCATCATTCTCGCAAGGAAGAAATTGATCTTTATTCACATCTAACAATTGTACAACCATCGGGGTACTCAATGGATGTGTTTTATCCATATAAAATTTCTTTAAGATCTTTTTCGTATAAGTTGACTGATGGACATGAATTCCATCTTTTAAATGCTCAATCTACAGGCCAAGACAAAACTTTGTTTTTCCAAGATCTTTCATCTCAAATTCTTTCGTTAAATAATTTACTGCATTTTAAAGCTCTTCAGGAGTTCCAATAATATTTAGATCATCAACATAAATAGCAATTATCACAAAGTTTGATTCAAAACTTTTTATAAAAACACATGGGCAAATTGGATCGTTTTTATAACCTTCCTTTAACAAATATTCACTAAGACGATTGTACCACATACGTCCATATTGTTTTAATCCATATAAACTTTTCTTTAATCTGATTTAACAATTTTCCCGAGAAACTCTATATCCTTCAGGGATTTTAAATTTTTATGGGATTTTCATATAAATTTCATTATCAAGTGTACCATAGAAATAGGCCGTTGGTAAACCGTAATATGAACATATTTTAATCTCACATTTAGCATACTTTTGGATAATTTATTCCCTGAATTGTGGAATTTGGTGCTCTTAATCCTTTGTTTTCATGTTTTATACTCAGGAGAGCACCGAAGGATGAAAAGAAGAGAAACGGGCCCAAAACGAAGTAAATGGGCCATATCACAAAATCGACACCGCCTGGGCCCAAGACCACACGGTCGTGTGCCATGGGCGTGTCCCTGACGTGACAAAGAAGAGTTCTATTCAGATTAGGGTACTTAGAGGTAAAGAAAGCCATTCCAAAAGCCTATATAAACACCCTAGAGGCCAACCTTCAGGGGGCGTCCAGTTAGGCCGAAGAGCCAAGCCAGAGAGGCTAGAATTGTGGAATTTACTCGAAGAAAGCCAGTTGATTTATCTCAAGAAGCTGGAATCATACTCAAGACGGAGGATCTTCTCTTCAATTCCTTCAAGGGGTTTTAGGGTTTTTCTTATGTTTTGTTTTATATTTTCTTCTGAGATGTATTCTTTTATGATTATGAACTAAACCCTCAGATACCTGAGGGGGATGAAACCTAAGACGGATCTTATTATTATTTTCTGAACTATTTGATAAATACTTGATTTGTTCTTAACTATGTGTTCTTAATTCTTATTTCAATATTTCAGGATACTGATTCAAGTATTGATGTGCTTAGGCAGAGGAGGAATAAACCCTGTCTAAGAGTAAATCTAGTATAGTTAAGCGGAGTTGATCGCAACCCTAGAGATAGGATGACGAAAATCTATCGGATTAGGGTCAAACCTAATATGGGAGTCCATAGATCAAGTTAATGCAATTCTAGGGGTTTTAATTAGAAAGAGATTTCAATTAATCAACCTAAGGTTAGACGTAAGTAGCCTCGAGAGAGCTATTAATATAAATTAGGGAATCCTATAGATCAAGCCAAGTGAATAAATCGTCTGGTTCAGAGTTAAATAACAAGTAAAGTCTTGGTGGATTCTTCCTCGGGTATTATCTTAATCAATTGGTTTTTCCTACAAGTATTTTCCCAATTCATTCTCTTTGACTTAACATCTTTAGCTTAATAGTTAGTTAAATTTAGATTAAATAATAAATCCCTTAATTCTTAGGCTAAATAATAAAAAGAAAGTTAGTATTAGTACTTTTGGTTTCGTTGGGTTCGATAATTCGGTCTTGCCACTAAACTATACTACTGTTCGATAGGTGCGCTTGCCTCAATCGTTGTCATAGTTAGTTTCTAGGCTCGATCATTCTTTTTATAAATTTTTAAGACTCTGATACACGATCAAGTTTTTGGCGCCGTTACCGAGGAACTAAATATTAAGAACGCTCAATTTTTATTACTTTAACCATTTTTATTTTTGCAATTTTTTATTTTGCTTTTAAACCTTACTAGTTTTCCTTCTTTTATTTATTCCTAGCAATTACCTCTAGTTTATGACTAGAAGGAACCCGACAGGACCCCTGATTTACGACAGTGATATTGAAGGTACTGTTCACAGAAATCGTAGAGAAATAAGGCGAAGCTTAAATTACATAAAAGAATAGCAAGAAGTCGAAAACAATACCACCGAAGAGATGGCTGAGAATAATCCACTACCTCCTGAGGTGGCCGAAAATCATGCTCCTCGAACTATGTATGATTATGCTAAACCTAATTTAACAGGAACTGAATCAAGTATTGTTAGACCTGCTATTGCTGCTAATAATTTTGAATCGAAACCTAACACAATTCAGATGATACAGCAATTTGTTCAGTTTGATGGTTTGTAAGATGAAGATCCAAACAATCACTTGTCAAATTTCTTAAAATTTTGCGATACTTTCAAAATAAATGGCGTTTCTGATGATGCTATCAGTCTTCGATTATTTCTCTTTTCTTTGAGGAATAAAGCCAAACAGTGGTTGCATTCTCTTCCATGAGGATCAATCACTACATGGGAACAACTGACCGAAAAATTTTTATTAAAATATTTTCCGCTGGCTAAAACGACCAAGTTAAGAAATGATATCTCTTCTTTTGTGTAGATGGATTTAGAAACGCTTTACGATGCATGGGAGAGATACAAAGATATATTAAGAAGGTGCCCACACCATGGATTACCCTTGTGGCTACAGGTCTAAACTTTTTATAATGGTGTGAACCCCTCAACTAGGCAATTAATTGATCCAGTCGTCGGAGGAACCTAAATAACAAAACACCTGAGGCTGCTTACGAATTCATTGAAGAGATGTCACTGAATAATTATCAGTGGCAAGTCACAATGACCAAGCCAACAAAAGCAGCCAGTGTTTTCAACCTCAACGCAGTAACTATGATATCAAATCAGGTAGAGATGTTAAATAAAAAAGTTGATGGTTTATGTGGTTCTTTGTAGGTACATCCAGTTATGCAGTGCGATACGAATAGCGGAGGGATGAACAACACAGACTATCCACCTTACAACCCGAGCGTTGAAAACGAGCAAGTTCACTATATGGGTAACAATTTTAAATCTCAAAATAACCCTTATAGTAATACTTATAATCCAGGTTGGAGGAGCCATCCCAATTTCTCATGGGGTGGTCAAGGAAATCAGAGACAACAACCCCCTCCAAGCTTCCAACAACAATCCCATCCACAGGAAAAGAAGTCGAACCTTGAGGGGATGCTATCAAAATTTATAGCGGTGTCAGAAACACGTTTGCAAAACACCGAGACAACACTTAAAAATCAACAAGCATTGATTTAAGGGATCGAGAACCAATTAGGGCAACTCGCTAAGCTGATCTCTGAACGACCACAAGGCAGCTTGCCAAGCAACACTGAGACTAACCCAAAGGAGCAACTTCAAGCCATAATAGCTCAGAATAGTGTAGGGTTAGATGAGCCCAAGGTAAGCTAAGAGAATGTGGTAAAGGAAGGTAAGAATAAAGTAAGTCATGATAAGCTAAAACCGGTAATTAAAGAATACCAACCTCGTATATTGTACCCCGATGCGATGAAGAAGAACAACACAGACGAATAATTCGGTAAATTTTTTAAACTTTTAAAGAAATTACATATTAACTTACCGTTTCTTGAAGCTCTTTCGCAGATGCCAGATTCAAGAAAATTTTTAAAAGATCTTTTAACAAACAAACGAAAGTTATATGAAGAATCGCATGTGGAGTTAAACGCAGTGTGCTTAGTAATTTTGCAAAACAAACTACCACGAAAATTAAAAGATCCAAGGAGTTTTACAATTCCATGCTTAATCGGTAGTTTATCTGTTGATAATGCTTTAGCTGATTTAAGGGCAAGCATAAATGTTATGCCTTATAAAATGTTTAAACAACTAGGTCTAGGGAAACCCAAACAAACTAGGATGAGCATTCAGTTAGCTGATAAAACTATTAGAATTCCTAGAGGTATAATTGAAGATGTTCTCGTAAAAATTGATAAATTCATATTCCTAGTAGACTTTATCATTTTAGACATGGATGAGGACAATAGTATCCCCTTAATTTTAAGAAGACCCTTTTTAACAACTGCTAGGACTAAAATTGATGTTAGCGCAGGTGAACTCATACTTTGTGTAGGTGATGAATCAATCAGTCTCCAGGCTCTTGACTCGGCTAGGACATCGAGTAATCAAGGTGAGAAAATTAATTTTATTAATGACCATTCAGTTAAACCTTCTTTTCAGGAAGTACTAAGGAACTACACAACTGAGCCAGATCCTAGACCTCATGCCAACAAGGAAATAACTCATGAGGAATGAAGGCTTCAGATCGATGAGCTAGATGAGTGGAAGATACACTTCAAGGAGAAATTAAGAATACACAAAGCAGAACCAACACCATTCTGTGGGACAAACAAATTTAATATCGGAGATCAGGTATTGTTATATAAGGCAGACCCTCGAATACCTCCTCCTGACCCTAATACAAACAAAGAAATCTCTTTTAGGGTACTTAAGGTTTTTCCATACGGAACAGTCGAGATAAGTAATCCTATATTCGGCACTTTTAAATTAAACGCTACTCGACTTAAGCTATATACTGATAAAAGGACTGATAGCATGAGGAAGGACTTTCAACTCCTGAAACCATCATGAATGTGTGAATGTGAGGTAAGTCTAGCTTAAGCCTATAAAGGAGCGCTTCTCGGGAGGCAACCCGAGCACTAACCCCATTAATCTTCACATTTTTTATTGTTTCTTTAATTTTTCCTTTTTTAGCACCTAACTATAAACTAACCAAGTTCAGATTTCCATACCACACGGCCTTGCACACAGCCGTGGCCGTGTGGATGCTACGGATGTACGTACTGACATGGCAGAGATAATACAAAACAGAATAAAAAATATCTTCAAGCCACGGCCCTCAACTGAACACCATGACCGTGCGATGCGGCCGTGGCCGACATTGTTTTAGCAACACGGGCGTGGCGACCTACACATGGGCGTGAGAAAAACGAACAAAGCATAACACGACCGTGCGACACAGTCGTGTGACTTAACACGCCCACGGTACACAGGCGTAGGGACGTACCAGACTTGAAATTTCTATTTAAACCACCCCTCTCTCCTTCTTACCCACCCCCCACCCTTCTTCTTCCTTTACACTCCCCTTCTTTTTCATTCTCATTCTTCTTCATTTCCCCTAACTTTAGATCTAACCATATCCATGTCAAAGAAACGGAAGGATCCTAGCATAGTCTCCCTCTGTGAGACCGATTTACATAAGTTCATGTCGGCCGCTTCATTAACTCGATAAGAAAAGGACCTTTGAGTCCATTTAACTTTTCTTTTTAGTTTCCCTTCTCCTTTATTTTCCTTGTCTTTATTTTTCTTTCACTTTGTTTAATCTATTTTATCTCGTTTTCTTTGATTTAGGTTCTAAAGGCTGCTAGGGAATCACCACACCACAACCATAGCCACCACACCACAGCTTTAAAAATCACACCCACCTCGCTAACCATCTAACAATAAGGACTTTTCAGTCTATTACTCTTTTCTTTTAATTTTATTTATTTTCTTTTTCTTTTTCTTTTCTTTAAATATATATTTAGTATATTTTGAATTATTCTTATTATTTCTTGGCTAATTCTCTACGAGCTTCTCAAATTCTTCATCTAGCGCAGAGATTCAGTGGCCATCACACCACGACACTCCCAACTCAAGGAAGCCATCCAAATTCGGGAAGTTTCACCTCTCCCTTTTTTTTTAAATTTCATATATATCTTTGTACATTGAGGGCAATATATATTTTAAGTGCGGGGGGTGAATATTTATTTCAAGAAAGTGTCTAACTTTCTTCATTATTCTCAAATCCCCAAATTATGCCCTGAATGATATCTTGTCTTTAAGTAATTTTCTCATATTACTAATTAGAATAAAATTTCTTTTGATTTATAATTTTTATTGATATGTTTTGGATTAAGTCACTGATAATTATGCAGTGATGATTTAAACTTTAGGAGACTAGAGAATCAAGTATGATGAGTCTATTTTAAAATTAAAAATTTTGATTAGGTTGTCTACCTGAATCTAATTATTACCTTGAAATTTGAAATTTACAAAGTTGATATCAAAAACCTATAATTTTTGTGAGATTTCAAGTCTTTTAGAGCATACATTCTTTTCGTGCTCACTTTTTGATTATGAGTGTGTCAACATTGATTTGTTATTCTAGAACTTGCTTCGATTATACATGTTGAGACCACATTATTGATTTGATATACAGAGATGATAAAGGCACTTAGGACTTAACCTACTTACTCCACTAAAACCTACATTCACAATTAACCCGTAGTGAACCCCTTTGATCCTAACAACCCTTTTATTGACTCACCCACTAATATTAACCCAAAACCCATCTTGTAGTTGTTATCACTATTCCTTGACTACCTTTTTTGTCGAGATTTGATTTTGAACAGTTTCCTAACTATGTTATATATTTTAGTTGTTAAAGTTCTTTCTCATTATTGTAATGATTTGTTCTTAAAAAAATCAAAGTATATTCATTATTAGTTCTTTAATTAAGTGAGCTTATATGTTTAAATTCCATATCTTGAAGAAAAAGCTCGTATTATTAGTATTACAAATTTTCAATTGATGTAATTATTTAAGATTGTTTTAGTTTTCTAGTTAGGGAAATTGTCAATTCAATCTCGATTCTAACCTTCTAATTCAGCCTTTATCCACACCTTTAACCCAAACCCCATTACAACCCTTTTTAAAGACCTTTTGATCTGTGTATCATCTCATTTTTTAGTGGTGAAGATTTGATTTTCATGCAAGCCTATGAGATTAACTTTTCATGTTCGACTTTTAAGTGCTTAATTTTGAACCTTAAACACTTTGAGTGATTTGAGTGAATCTTTAGTGAGGATGTCAACTCTTGTCGATTTTGAATTAAAGGTGATTATTTAGGTAAGGGGAAACACCTATGTTTTCATGTTACAAAAACTATGACTTTGATTGTTTGAATCTTTAGGACCCTTCTACTTAAATTATCAATGTATAAATTATCTTTGAATTATGATGGAACATTATTAATGAATATTATGAATCAAGGAAGTTTGTTTTTAATTGTGAGTTGAAAATTTTGCTTGAGGACAAGGAAATGCTTAAGTGTGGGGGTATTTGATAAACCGTAATATAAACATATTTGAATCTCACATTTAGCACACTTGTGGATAATTTATTCCTTGAATTATGGAATTTGGTGCTCTTAATCCTTTGTTTTCATGTTTTATACTCATGAGAGCATTAGAGGATGAAAAGAATGAGAAACTGGCCCAAAACGGAGTAAATGGGTCATATCATCAAATTGACAAGATCTGGGCCCAAGACCACACGGCCGTGCCTCATCAACAGACCCGAACATGGCCTGGCCATGACTTACACAGGCGTGTGCCATGGGCGTGTCCCTGACGTGACAAAGAAGAGTTTCATTCGGATTAGGGTACTTAGAGGCAAAGAAAGCCATTTCAAAAGCCTATATAAACACCCTAGAGGTCAACCTTCAGGGGGACGTCCAATTAGGCCGAAGAGCCAAGCCAGAGAGGCCATAATTATGGAAGTTACTCAAAGAAAGCCAATTGATTCATCTCAAGAAGCTGGAATCATACTCAAGACGGATGATCTCCTCTTCAATTCCTTTAGGGGGTTTTAGGGTTTTTCTTATGTTTTGTTTCATATTTTCTTCTGAGATGTATTCTTTTATGATTATGAACTAAACCCTCAAATACTTGAGGGGGATGAAACCTAAGACGAATCTTGTTATTGTTTTCTGAACTATATGATAAATACTTGATTTATTCTTAACTCTGTGTTCTTAATTCTTGTTTTAATATTTCAGGATATTGATTCAAGTATTGATGTGCTTAGGGAGAGGAGGAATAGACCCTGTCTAAGAGTAGATCTAGCATAGTTAAGCGGAGTTGATCGCAACCCTAGAGGTAGGATGACGAAAATCTGCCGGATTAGGGTCAAACCTAATATAGGAGTCCATAGATAGAGTTAATGCAATTCTAGGGGTTTTAATTAGAAAGAGATTTCAATTAATCAACCTAGGGTTAGACGTTAGTAGCCTCAAGAGAGGTATTAATATAAATTAGGGAATCTTACGGATCAAGTCAAGTGAATAAATCGTCTGGTTTAGAGTTAAATAACAAGTGAAGTCTAGGTGGATTCTTCCTCGGGTATTGTCTTAATCAATTGGCTTTTCCCACAAGTATTTTCCTAATTCATTCTCTTTGACTTAACATCTTTAGCTTAATAGTTACTTAAATTTAGATTAAATAATAAATCCCTTAATTCTTAGGCTAAATAATAAAAAAAAGTACTTTTGGTTCCGTTGGGTTCGACAATCTGGTCTTGCCACTAAACTATACTACTGTTCGATAGGTGCGCTTGCCTCAATCGTTGTCATAGTTAGTTTCTAGGCTCGATCATTCTTTGTATAAATTTTTAAGACTCTGACACACGATCAGCTGCAACAATATCCATTAGACGCATGTCAAGTTTTTCATGTACCACTAGACTAATAAGGTATCTAAACGTGATTGCATCCACCACAGGAGAATATGTCTCTTCATAATCAATACCGGGCCTTTGTGAAAATCATTGTGCTACAAGTCGTGCTTTATATGTTATGACTTCATTTTTCTCATTTTATTTTCGCACAAATATCCATTTATATCCTACCGGCTTTACATATTTAGATGATTGGACTATAAGTCCAAAAACCTCGCGTTTAAAAAGTGAATTTAATTATGCTTGAATTGCGTCTTTCCATTTTGGCCAAACTTTTCTATTTCTACATCCTAAATAGATTTAGGCTCAGGATCCTCATTTTCCTTTGCTATTTCAATAGCTACATTATAAGAAAAATTGTTATCGACAACTATATTTTTTCGATTCCATCTTTTTCCTGAAGTAACATAACTCATTGAAATTTCTTCGTTATCACCATTTTCAAGCATCTGAACCTCTTCTGGGGGTTTTTTGATTAGTTATATCTTTGGCCTTTTCTTGGGCACTTGCCTCCACAATATTATCATCTTGAATAATTGCTCCTTTCCTTTTACCAGGATTTTATCTTTGGAACTGATAGGCCTTCCACGCTTCAGGCTTGGATTACTTTCTTTTTCATTAACAATTTGCCCTATTGGGATATCAATTCGTATTGGAGCATTTTCAGCTGGTATGTGAGTTTTTGTAATTCTTTTTAGGTCAGTAAATGAATCCGGCAGTTGATTGGCGATGTTTTGCAAATGTATGATCCTTTGAATTTCTTGTTCACATTAACTTGTGCGAGGATCTAATTGAGATAATGATGATCCATTCCATGTACTTTCTTTTACTAGTATTTTCTCTCCCCCTAGTGTTGGGAATGTTGTTTCATCAAAATGACAATAATAAATCGTGCAGTAAATAAATCTCCAGTTAATGGTTCAACATATTTAATTATAGAAGGAGATTCATAACCAACATATATTCCCAACCTCCTTTGAGGACCCATCTTTGTGCGTTGTGGTGGAGTAATTGGAACATATATTACACACCAAAAATTCTAAGTGGGAAATATTTGGCTCTTGACCAAAAGCCAATTGTAATGGGGAGTACTTATTATAACTTGTTGTCCTTAAGCGCACAAGTGCTGCTGCATGCAAAATAGCATATCCCCAAACTGTAACAGGGAGTTTTGTTCTCATAAGCAATGGTCGAGCTATTAGTTGGAGGCGTTTGATAAATGATTCAGCTAAACCATTTTGTGTGTGAACATGAGTTGCAGGATGTTCAACTTTTATCCCAATTGACATACAATAATCATTAAAAGCTTGGGATGTAAACTCACCAGGATTATCAAGACGAATAGTTTTGATTGCATAATCTGAAAATTGTGCTCTTAATCGAATTATTTGAGCGAGTAGTCTCGTAAATGCCAGGTTGCGAGTCAATAATAAAGACACATGTGATCACCTACTAGATGCATCTATTAATACCATAAAATATCTAAATGGTCCACATGGTGGATGAATGAGCCCACATATATCACCTTGAATATGTTCCAGAAATGCAGGAGATTTAATCCCAACTTTATCTAGTGATGGTCTAATAATCAATTTTCCTTGAGAACAAGCGACACAAGATAAATCCTTGAATTCAAGAATCTTTTGGTTCTTTAATGGGTGTCCAATTGAATTCTCGATGAGTCTTCGCATCATAATAGATTCAAGATGGCCTAATAGGTCATGCCAAATAGTAAAAGCATGTGGTTCTACAAACTTCTGGTTTGTAGTAACATGTGACTCAATTGCACTAATATGTGTATAATATAAACCTGATGAAAAAGCAAGTAGCCTTTCCAAAACATATTCCTTTCCACATTCAACATTTGTAATATATAGAATACTTTTCTCATTCATAGTCTCAATATGATACCCATTAAGATGAATATCTTTAAAACTCAATAAATTTCTTTAAGACTTAGTGGAATATAAAGCATCATTAATGACAAATTTTGTACCTTTAGGTAATAATATAATAGCTCTTCCAAAGCCTTCAATAAGTTTTGAACTACTTGATATTGTATTAACATGGGCATTACTCATTGTCAAATGAGAAATATATTTTTTATCTTTGAGTATCGTATGTGTTGTAGCACTATCTGCAAGACACATGTCTCCATTGATTTTGGGTCCATCGAAATTTTGTTGAATATTTACATTCTTCATAAAAACAAACAAAATATAATATGAGAAACATTGCAAATATTTATTAAATATATAAATTATTCTTTATGCAAGAAAATAAAACATACTTAGAACAACATAAAAATGTCAAAATAAAATCAATTTTTCTAATGATTTTCAAAGAAATCTACCACATCTAGGTGAGTTATATTATTAGGTCATTAAATTTATCACCCTCGTAGGCATGGTCATTTTTAGTATTATAGTAAATATCTTCATCTTTTGCCTCTATTTCATCATTTTGGGATATAAAATTTGTCTCCATATATTTTCCTTTTTTTTAATGGATGCTTGATAAAGTTTCACTAAATGCTCAGACATACGAAAGGTACGTGACCAATGCCCCTTCATACCACATCGGTAGCATATATTCTCAACAATCTTTGAAGGATTATTTTGACCACTTATTTCTTGTCTTTCATTGTTATTTTTTTTGGTGGTTAGAAGTATCAGTTTGATGACCACCATGATAACGATTTCTAATACGTCCTCGACCACGTCCCTCACTACGTCTGCGACCACGGCCGTGACTTCTATATTTTCTATTTTCATAATTATTGTATACTGCTACATTCACTTCACGGAATGGTGCAAAACCAGTGGGACAAATTCCATGGTTTTTCATCAATAGCTCATTATTTTGTTCAGCCACCAAAAGGCATGAAATCAATTCAGAATACCTTTTAAAACCTTTTTCACAATATTGCTGCTACAGGAGCACATTAGTAGCATGAAAGGTTAAAAATGTTTTCTCTAACAAGTCCTCATCAGTTATGTTTTCTCCACATAATTTTAATTGAGAACTAATTTTGAAAATTTCTGAATTGTATTCACTTACAGTCTTAAAATCTTGCAACCATAAGTGCATCCAATCATAACGAGCTTTAGGGAGTATCACCGTTTTCTGATGGTCAAATCGTTCTTTCAAAATTTTCCACAACTCAAGAGGGTCTTTCACAGTGAGATATTCCACTTTAATCCTTTATATAGATGATGACGGATGAAAATCATTACTTTTGCCTTGTCTTGATTAGATGCTTCTTTATCTGCTAATATAGTATTTCCTAGACCTTTAGCATCTAGGTGAATTTAAGCATCTAACACCCATAACAAATAATTCTTGCCTGAGATGTCTAAGGCTGCAAATTCAAGTTTGGCAAGATTTGACATTATAATCACTTGAATCAAAATAAAAAATATTAGTAAAATAATAAGCGTTCTCAATCGTAAAACAATTCAATTATATATACCAAATTTGCTAAATAATAATATGTATGTCAAATATTGGCATAGAGAGAAATAGTCATAATAATAACTTAGCACAAATTACATTAATTGAAATTTATTTTAATAAAAAAACATGTATATATAATTATCATTATTAGATTTTAGTTGTAAAAATAAATGTGAAAATGTTACCCAAAGCAAATATTTTATCTAGAAAATAAAATAAAAGAATTATGAAAATACATATACCATATATAGTTTAACGGGAGTTATACGGGCAAATTATATAAACTTGAAATGACGTGAACTTCACAATGAACTCATAGAAGCTCGTGCTGATAATGTGTTATAAAATAATCAAATAAAAGAATACTTAAAGTAAACAGATAATTTTCTCGTATCTCTTTTTCATTCACGAAAGAGTTCTATTTATAAGTAAATTGAAATTCAATGTAATACAATAAATGAAGCTTATTTAAGTACTTCATTAACACATTAAACAACTTACATAATGAATGAGAGGTTTTACCTTATAAATGAGGGGGTTGGAATATGGACATTCACATTTATTTATAACATTTTATTTTTATTTCTAAACTTTTTTACCTCCAGTTTTTTAAGTACAATATAATAGTTTGAATCTTCAAAAGTTGAAAAGTATTTGCTAAGAATTGTATGATATAAAGTATTTTTGGTACGGTCAGATCCTATCAAACCCAAATTTCATTATCCAACGATTAGTTTAACATCACGTGTTGATTTTGATTTTAGGAGTTTAAATTCCAAAATGAGGAAGAAACAAATGAATTTTTATATATTTTTAATATTTTATAATTTATTAACTTGTTTTGAAATTTTTATAAGTTTTTATGAATTTTTTATTAGTTTTATAATTATGGATAAATTATTATAATTTTTAAATATTTTTAGAATTTTTTACCACATTTATATTAAATAATTTTTTTATAATTTTCATAAATTTATAGAAAGTTTTAAATATTTTAAATACATTTTATTTTTATAATTTATTAGAATTTTTATAAGTTCTTATACTATTTATAAGTTTTTATGATATTTTTATAAGTTCTTATACTATTTATAAGTTTTTATGATTTTTTTATAACTTTTATAAGTTTATGTTAAATTAAATATATTAATGTTTTTATGATTTTTATGAGAAAAATATAAGATTAAATAAAAAATTGTCACGTGCCTCTATCTAATTAGAGTTGAATTCGAAGATTATTCTCTGCTTGTAATTACAAAGATGAAGTCTACCCTCATTGAGAGATCTAACATCAACATGTTAATTTGGAAAGCAAAATAGCTACTCTCCAAATTTACAGCATATCATTTCCAGCATATTCATAGCCTTAGGAATAGAGTCGCTCACCTTATGGAAAAAGAAGGCTATCACCGGAAGTGTGACTATTGGTGGGTCAAGGATGGTCCCGTCACCATCAAGGATGTGGTGCATGTGAAGTCGTTCTCTATTGGACAAGTAATTTCTTCACAATAATGATGGTGAAGGGGACTGGAACTTTAGATCTGGACGATTGGAACCGGTGTGACCTGGAGCCAAGGGTGGTGTTTCGTTGGATGTGTTGCTCGGTCCGGGTGAGTCATTGTTGGAGACGTGGACTTTTATCTCGTCTGCTGTCAAGTGCGACCTCTAGAGCTGGGCATTTCAAAGGTTTCATTGATTTACGAGGAAGGGGCTTAACAGAGGTGGCTGGGTTTTCTTTCAGTTTTACTTTGGTTGTGGGTAAGAGATAGTAGTTGTTATCTTTTTCCTGTTTAGGGTTTTCTTTGGTATTTTACTTGCAGTTTATTTATGCTTTTGTATGATACGTTGTCATTTTCATTAATAAATAATCCCAACTTTTATTTTAAAAAATAACATTATGTTTAGACAATTATTTGCTACAAAATTTTTCTCTATATAATATAAATTAAATTAAGTGCTAAATTAAAAATAATAATTATAAAAACAATTGATTAAATATTGAAGTTTAATTATTATAAAAGAAGAGAAAAAAAACCTAGAATAAAAATATATATATTATTGTGAGAATAAAAAAAATTTGACATTGAGAATTATTATTACTTGTTAAAATTCACAATCATTAATAAAATTCAAAAGCATATTTTGGAGATATATATTATTAGATACTCAAACTATTTTTGATTATTCAAATTCAATGATTAAAATTAAAATTAAAATTTTTGAATATAACTTTTTGAAGTCACGATTGGTTATAAGTTATTTATTTTATATGAATATTTTAAATCCAACATATATATTCAAATCATTTTCAATGATTATTCACATTTAATAATTAAAATTAAAATCTGAATGTAACTTTTGAATTTTATTATATATTTATTTTACAAGAATATTTTAATTTGAATTAATAATTTTAGAAAAAATTTAGAGATAATAATAATTGAAAAATGAAATAATATTTTGAAATTTCATGTTAGGCCTTATTTGATAAAGTGTTATAAATACTTACATATTACTTAATAGAGAATAAATTCACATGTTTTTATTTTATTTTAATTCATTTAAGATTATATTATATCTTATCAAACAATTTAATTTTAAGTATATACCAGGTTTTTTTTTTTACAAAAAAAAATTAGTTATTTGGTCTGCTAGGTTTTGGCACGTTGTTTTTTTATCTCTTTTGTTTTTTATTCCTGTTTCGTTTTTGTGGGCATTCACGGCGGCGCAATTTAGGGTTTTGACAAGTTTTCGATTGAGGCAAGGAATCATAGACAAAAAGGCGATTATTAATGGAGGCTGATCTTGAAAATCTCAATTTGGAGGATGAAGAGGAGGAAACATCCTGTGTGAAAAGAATCTGATTGAAGATGAGAACGAGCATCATCTATGCTTAGTTGGAAAAGCTTTAACTAGCTGTGTTATTCACTTTCCTTCTTTCAAAAGAACCTTGGCTGATCTATGGCATCCGTTAGGAGGAGTAAAAATCTCAAATTTAGGGAAAAAAAATGTAGTTTTTTCGATTTTTCTACGAGGTGGATATTAAGAGGGTAATAGATGAAATGCTGTGGTTTTTTAACAGACACCTTATAATTTTTCATCGGTTGGTTGTTCGAGAATATCCTAAGCAAACCCCTCTAAACCACATGCATTTATGGATTCAAGTTCATAATTTGCCTTTCGAAATCATATCAAAGGGTTTAGCAAGGCAGTTGGGGGACTTTATGGGACAAATCGTTCAATATGATGATGCATTAATCTCTAGAGGAGAACGAAGGTACATGAGATTTTAGGTGAAAATTGATGTAAGATTAGCTTTGAAAAGAAAGAAAAAACTAGTTTTGGGACAAAGGCGAGAAGGATATGCATACTTTCGATATGAAAGGCTTTGTTTTGCTTTCTATGCAAAAAACTAGGGCATAAGGAAGGTTTTTGTTCGATTAGGAAGACCATCGAGATCAAAGAAGTTTTTTTAGTTGGAACTCCTCATTAAGAGCGCCTTTAAGGACCGAGCTATCCGCTAAAGAGTAAGTGGCTTAGGAAAGGAGTACTGAATAGTCCTCAAAAGGGTAGTAACCCCATCAGAATGGAGCTAGACCTTCGATTCAAAGGGGACATAAACAACGACGAAGTTACACAAGGGGATTGGACAATGGGCCAAGGGGAATCTGTGTTGGAAAAAAATCTAGTCATAATTCACGAAGGAAAAAAGAGAGGCAAAGAACAAGGTATGAAATCGTGGGCAAAAAGGAGTGTTGGAACAACTTAGCATGCACAATGCATGTGATTTGCATATAATTTTATGTGAAAAACAAAAGAAGAAAAGGAGAAACCAGAAACTTAAACAAAAGAACTTGAAGAACAAAAAGTTAATGGCATAACAATCCAACCATTTCATTGATATGAAGATATATACAAAAAATACTAGAGTTGAATAGTAAAAAAGACTATTACCTAGTGAATCAACAACTCCATCTAGACTTAATCCATTACAATCTTAGCTTGTACATAAAATAATAGCTAATATACTAGCCATTACATCAATTCAAATCAAACATAATGTCCTACAAGCTTAGCTATAACATTACATAAGAATTCAACTAAGTTTCTTATCAACAAAATGAACAAAAAGAACAGCTTCCTTCGGTCCAAGCTTGCCTACTTGCTGAGCTACTATTGCTACTACTGCTTCTACTGGTTCAATGTTGCATTGTAGGCCAAATCTTAACACTCCTCCTTGGACTATATGCAACAAACACCAATATTGTTCCTCAAAAACTCAAACCTTGATGTACCAAGTGGCTTAGTTAATATGGCTGCCAATTGGTCTTGTGAGCTGCAATGAACAAGACTGACCTCCTTGGATTGTTCAGCCTCTTGAACAAAATGTAGTTTAATCTTGAAATGCTTTGTTTTTCCATGAAAAACCGGATTCTTAGCTATGGCGACTGCTGATTGGTTATCAACCAAGATTTCAGTTGGATCAAGTTGCTCTTCATTTAGATCTTTCAGTAACTTTCTAAGCCAAATGGCTTGATTTACTGCTACTGTTGCTGCAATATACTCAGCTTCAATTATAGACTGTGCAACAGTTTGTTGCTTCTTCGAGTACCAACAAAACATACTTGAACTAAGACTAAAGAAGTAGCCCGAGGTACTTTTCATGTCTTCAGCAGATCCAGCCCAGTCACTGTCTGATTAACCAACCAATTTAAGCTCATTTTCTTGCTTGAACTTTACTCTATAGCTCAATGTTCCCTTAATGTAGCTAAGCACCCTCTTGGCAGCTTTGAAATGCATTACATTACAGCAATGCATAAACCTCGAAAGTAAACTAACAGCATGCATAAGATCAGGTCTGGTTGCTGTCAAGTAAAGTAAATAACCAACTAAGCTTCTATACTTCCTTTCATCAACTCTTTCATGATCTTCAATACTTGTCAGCTTCTCTCCTTGAGCCATAGGAGTGCTCACTGACTTGCAATTTTCCATGCTGAATCTATTGAGAATTTTCAAAGCAAAGGCATGTTGGCTAATGAAAATACCTTGATTAGTCTGATTTACTTCCATGCTAAGGAAGTATGTCATGATTCCCAAGTCAGTCATGTCAAACACATGTTGCATTTGTGTTTTGAACTCATGAATCAAGTCTTCTTTGCTTCCAGTTACCAGCAAGTCATCCACATAGATTGAGACTATCAGCAAGGTCTCATTGTTGGACTTCTTCACATAAAGTGTTGGCTCACTCAAACTTTTCTCAAATCCCAATTTGGCCAGGTGGTTATCAATCTTATCATACCAGGCTCGAGGTGCCTACTTCAGGCCATAAAGTGCCTTCCTCAGCTTGTAAACCTTGTCCTCATTTCTTAGGACCTTGAAACCATCAGGCTGCTCGATATAAATCTCCTCCTTAAAGAAACCATTTAAGAAGGCTAACTTGACATCTAATTGGTGAATTTTCCATTGTTTTTGAGCAGCCAAGGCAAACAAGAGTTTTATAGTGTCCAGCCTTGCTATTGGAGCAAATGTCTCCATGAAATCAATGCCATATTGCTGGTTATATCCTTTCACCACAAGCCTTGCCTTGTGTTTGTTCAATGAGCCATCAGCATTGAATTGGGCTCGAAAAACCCACTTGACACCAATGACTTTCTTCTGGACAGGTCTGTCTACCAAGTTCCAAGTCTGATTCTTGTGAATCATGTCAAGCTCAGCTTCTATATCTTTCTTCCATTACTTGTCTTTGACAGCTTCTTCAAAGCTCGAAAGCTCAACTATGGCCACATTGCATCTTTGCTAGATGTCAGCAATGGTCCTGGTGCCTCTCATAGGTAAGTCATCCACATTTGCATTGCTGGACTCATGTTCAGCTGGTTCTAGGCTGCCATCAATCAAATATTCCTCAAACTACATTGCATTTGAACCATCCCAGCTCCAAGTTCTTTCTTCATTAAACTTGACATCCCTACCCACCAGAATCTTTTTGGTTGAGGGATCATAGAGCCTATAGCCCTTATTGATGCTGCTGTAGCCTACAAATATGGCTGAAACTGACCTCTTCTCAAGCTTAGTCCTTTTTTCAGTAGGTACAAGCACATAGCACACACATCCAAACGCTCTCAAGTAGGAAACTGATGGCTTGTGTCCATGCCAGGCCTCAAATGGGGTCTTGTCCTTCATAGCATGTGTTGGAAGTCTGTTGAGCAAGTACACTGAGGTGTTGACAGCCTCAGCCCAAAAAGTGCTTGGTAACTTGCTTTCAAACAGCAAACATCTGGCCATGTTCATTACAGTCCTGTTCTTCCTTTCACATACTCCATTCTGTTGAGGAGTATACACTATGGTTAGCTGATGATGGATCCCAGCTTGCTCACACAGCTTCTGAAACCTTTCAGACAAGTATTTAGCCCCATTGTCTGTCCTCAATGCCTTGATCTTGCACCATGTCTGATTTTCAACAAGTGCCTTGAATTTGCTAAAGGCCTCGAACACTTCAGATTTCTGCTTCAAAAAATAAATCCAACAGAACCTGGTCATGTCATCAATAAACAATACAAAATACTTACTCCCATTAAGTGAAGGGGTCTTCATTGGACCACAGATGTCAGAGTGCACTAGCTCAAGCCTCTCTTGAGCTCTCCATGCCTTATTTACTGGAAAAGGCAATCTGGCCTGCTTACCAAGCTGACAAGCTTCACAAACAACATCAACAGCTTCAATCTTGGTCATGTCCTCAGCCAAGTTCTGCTTGTGCAGCAAATCTAATGACCTGAAGTTGGCATAGCCTAATCTTCTATGCCATAGGCCAGCACTGTCAGCTAGGCTTGTGTAAGCCTTTTTCTCAAGCTGACCTAGATCAAACATGAAACACTTGTCTGCCATAGGTACTGTGACAATTTCCTGGGCATGACAATCTTGAATGACACAAGAATCATTCTTGAAAACTAGAGAATAACCTTTCTGAACCAACTGACCAACACTTAGTAGATTTTGATCTATATCAGGCTCATAAAGCACATCTGAAATTAGCTTGTTACCTGAACCTGTGTTGATCACAACATCACCTCACCTTTGGCTTCAATCAAGCTCCCATTGCCAATCTTGATCCTTGAGGTGAAGGTTCTATCAAGTTCGTTGAATAGGCCTTCATCACCTGCCATGTGATGTGGGTAGCCACTGTCCACCGGCTAACTACACTTGGCTTTGCTTGTAGTTGCAAAGCATGAGGCTGTAAAAACATGTTCCTCCTGAGCTTGAAGGTCCTCAGCAGTCTTTGCTTGAACTTGCTGTTCAGCTTGTGGTTTGTCTTGTTCCTGCACACCTTCTCATGGTGACCAAACTTCTTGCAACTCTTGCACTGAATATCTGGCCTGTTCCAGCAGTACTTCTCCAAGTGATTAGTCTTCTTGCAGTGTATGCAAGGTGGAAACCTCCTTCTTCCTGCATCTTTTCTTGATCTTTCCCTTCTGTCAGTCCAAGGCTTCTTTGGTCTCTGACTTGAGCTCGAGCCATCTTTGGCTTTTGCTTTGAAAGCTTCCTCAGGATGCTCTTCCTGTCTATTGGCCCTTCTTTGCTCAAGTGCATAGAGGGAGTTCACCAACTCAGACAAGGAAATGGTTGTAAGGTCCCTCGAGTCCTCCAATAAGGAGATCTTTGACTCAAACCTTTTAGGGAGAGTGGTAATGACCTTCTCAACAACCCTACTATCACTAAAGTCTTCTCCTAAGATCCTTATGTTGTTCACTGTTACCATTATTCTATCAGAGTACTGCTTGATAGTCTCTGACTCCTTCATCTTCAAGTTCTCAAACTCTCTTCTAATGTTGATCACCTGTTACTGCCTTGTCTTATCTGAGCCCATAAACTCTTCCTTCAGCCTTTCCCATGCTTGCTTAGGTGAGTCACAGGCCATGATTCGAGTGAAGATCACATCAGACACTCCATTTTGCAGGCAGGCCATAGCCTTGTGCTTCTTGGCTCGCTCCTCACTATGTTGCCTAATCTGAGCAATGGTGGGATTGGCTCTCAATGGAGGTGGCTCAGCACCACTCTCAACTGCACTCCACAAGTCTTGTGCCAGAAGATGAGTCTTCATTTTTACAGACCAAATGTGATAGTTTTCACCAGTGAACACTGGTGGTGGAGGTGTTGTGTAGCTCATATTTCAACAACAAGACACAACAGATCAACAACAAAGAGGTTTCTTCCTTCTTAAACTTTGTTTTCACCGAAAAAGCACCAACAAAAAAAGGTCCTCAAAGAAGTTGGTTCTGATTACCAATTGTTGGAACAATGACAGCAACTTAGCGTGCACAATGCATGTGATTTGCATATAATTTTATGTGAAAAACAAAAGAAGAAAAAGAGAAACCAGAAACTTAAACAAAAGAACTTAAAGAACAAAAAGTTAATGGCATAACAATCCAACCATTTCATTGATATGAAGATATATACAAAAAATACTAGAGTTGAATAGTAAAAAAGACTATTACCTAGTGAATCAACAACTCCATCTAGACTTAATCCATTACAATCTTAGCTTGTACATAAAATAATAGCTAATATACTAGCCATTACATCAATTCAAATCAAACATAATGTCCTACAAGCTTAGCTATAATAATACATAAGAATTCAACTAAGTTTCTTATCAACAAAATGAACAAAAAGAAACGACTTCCTTACATCCAAGCTTGCACCGCTTCTTTGAGCTCATCATTGTCGCTCATCGCTTCTCATGGTTCAATGTTGCATTGCAGGCTAAATCTTAACAAGGATAACTCAAGTGCATTAATTCAACCTACTAAGAGATCGACGACCATTAGTAAGTGTACAAACCAGACACAATGAAAAGATTAAGTTGGAAAGTTCGTGGATTGGGGCATCCACGAGCAGTTAATCGCTTCAAAAATAAGGTGAGGTATGTACAGGAGTGAAAAAAGAACGAAAAAGTTTGTAGGAACTGTGGTTTTGTTCATGGAATTTATATGGAAGCAAATGGCTCAAAAGAGGGTTTGTCGATAGGATAGAAAGGGGAATATGTGGTTCAGTTGAGAAGCTCCTCAATAAACCATATTGATGTGAAAATTATGGAAAAAAGAAGAAATGTCATTGTGGAGATTCACAGGTTTTTACAGTGCACCAAAGGAACACAAAATGAGTGAGACTTGGTCCATTCTAAAAAGGTTGGAGATTGACTAAAGGCTCCCATGGATTGTCATGAGAGATTTCAACGAGATAATATTCTCCATCAAGAAGAAGGAGAGTTGATTAAGGAATGATAGAAACATGACTAGATTTAGAGAGGTGTTGGAAGATTGTGATCTTAATGATTTAGGTTTCTCTGGCAAATGGTATACGTGGGAAAGAGGACGGTTACCAGAAAATAATGTTCATGAAAAAATTGATAGAGGGGTGGCGAACCAAGCTTGGTAGGAGTGTTTTCTAAGGTATTCTTTAAAACACCTTACACATGCCATATAAGATCACTGTCTGATCTTAGTTGATTTGGGGATTAATAGTTGTCAATCCTTGAACTAAAATAAAGAAGAATTCAAATTTAATGTGAATTGGATACTAGAAGACATATGTGAACAACGTATCAAGGAATTTTGGAAGGAAAATAGGGAGTACGTACCTATGAAGCTTCGGAAGTTAGGAGATCGTCTCAATGAGGAGATTGGCTGTTTCATTTTGAGCAAACAAAAGGAGGTAATATCACTTGAAAGGAAATTATCTGAACTAAATTTAAATGATCCAGATGATGAGGCGTTAGTAGAAATTGAGGAAGTCAAACTGGCCCTTAATCTAGAAGTTCACAAAGAAGAACTGTATTGTGAACAAAGAGCAAAAGCAAAGTGGCTCAAATTTGGGGATCGTAATACCTCTTTCTTTCACAATTTTACGTACCAACAGAAAAAAGAAATAATGGGAAAAAAATAAAAAGACCGAATGGAGAATCAGTTGTAGATGAAGAAGCTAAGTTAAAGGTGGCAGCATATTATTTCAAAGTGTTATTTTCATCAACAGACACGTGGAACAATGATAGAGTTTTATCAGGAATTACAAGATGCATTCATGAGCATATGAACAAGGAGTTGATTGATGCATTTAGCATGGAGGAAGTAGCAACAACAATAATGAACATGGGCCCCCTTAAAAGCATTAAGCACGGATGGATTTCATGTAGTATTTTACCAAAAATATTGGCACATTGTGGGATAAGAAGTTTCCAAGTACTGTTTAGACATCTTGAACAGAAAGAAAGAAATTCAAGACATAAATAACACCAGTATAGTTCTCATCCTAAAGGTTGATAATCCAAATTGCATGACTCAGTTCAGACCGATTAGTCTTTGCAATGTAGTATACAAAATCATTTCTAAAGCTATGGTAAACAAATTCAGATCAGTTCTGAATATCTGCATTGACGAAGCACAAGCAACACTAGTCCCAGGGAGACAGATTACAGTTAATGCACTTATTGCATATGAGATTTTGCAATCCCTGAAACAGGAGGAGGAGGAGGAGGACAATTTACGCTAAAATGGACATAAGCAAGGCTTACGATAATGTGGAATGAAATTTTATTGAACAAGTAATGAGGCGGATAGGTTTTTGTGAAGAATGGCTGAATCATATAATGCAATACATACGAACAGTGGAATATACAATATTATTTAATGGGTTACGAGGAGAAAGTTATTTAATGGGTTACGAGGAGAAAGTTCAAACCAACTAGAGGTTTGAGACAAAGAGACCCACTAAGCCCTTACCCTTTTTTGTTCTGTACAGAAGGCTTTGCGTCACTACTAAGACTGGTTAAGAATTAAGTGATTATCAAAGGTGTACGAGTGGGAAGAAGCAACCTATCTGTAACCCACCTATTTTTCGCAAATGATAGCATCTTGTTTGGGGAAGCAAGTTTGAGGGAGCGAATGCTATAAAGGCACTAATTTATTTTAGTAACAGTATGCAAAACAATTGTAAGGATCAGATTGGAACGCTCCTTGGTGTTAGAATATCAAATAACCTAGAAAAATATTAGGCCTTCCAACGATGATAGGAAGACAGAAAAAAAAAAAAGAAACATTTGCTAATTTTAAAGACAGGTTTTCAAAACGTAAAGAAAACTGGAGTATTAGGCAGCTTTCACTTGAAGGGAAATAAGTTTTTGTCAAATCAGTGTTATAAGCTATACCAATTTATACGATGCAGTTTTTCTTATTACCTATTACCCTATGTCGTGAATTAGAAAATATTATTAGCAAATTTTGGTAGAGAAACTCGAAAATAGGAAAAGAGATATATTGGTGCGATTGCAAGGAGGTATGCAAACCAAAATTGCAAAAAGCGTTGGGATTCTGAGATTTGACAAAGTTTAATATATTGTTACTTGCAAAACAGGGTTGGAAATTAATTTTATATCTGGATTGCTCACTTGCTCGTGTTATGAAAGAAAAATATAATCCAAGTTGTGATTTTTTTAGCGCAAGTTTAGGATCTCACATTTCCTTTACCTGGAAAAGCATATGGTGTGTGCGATGGCTGTTGGAGGCAGGATTAGGGTGGAGGGTGGGGAATAGCAAAACAATTAGCATCTGGAAAAAAGCTTGCCTCCTCGGACCTAAACAAGGAAGAATTGTGAGCTAGAACATCAATGTCAACTATACGGTGGTAGTAGATTTAATTAATTTTGAGCAACGTACTTGGAGAACAGATGTCCTAAAGGAAATCTTTGATGAGGAGCAAGCAAACAGAATTCAAACTATCCCGATTACTGGAGTTGACATCAAGGATATTAGGATTTGGAGAGGGAATAATACAAGGTTTTATTCTACTAAAAGCGGTTACAAATGGTTGCTTTCAGAAATCGCAACACAAAGGGAAGAATTATTACAACCAGCAAATCTACAAAGCTTCTACAACATATTATGGAACTTGTGCATTGCGAGTAAGGTAATTTAACAACATGGAGAATAATACATAATTATGTCCCTACTTTGAACAATCTGCAGTCAAGGAAGCTGTGTGTTGTGAACATCTGTCCACTTTGTCAGTCTAATGATGAATCGATTAGCCACTTTTTCTGGGATCGTGCAACAGTCAAAAGTACCCTACAAGGGGTAGGGATTGATTGCTCCGCCAGCCCCTAAGGACAATAATGGAAAAAATGGTAGCCAATCTATTTAATAGCATGGATGAAGAACAATGTACACGACTGGCAATAATATTATGGGCAGTATGGTATCAGAGAAACAAAGCCTATCACCAGGGTGAAAAACAGAACACAACAGAAATTGTCACATTTATTAAGACATTCCAAGCAGAAAGTAATCTTATTGGATCCAGAGTTTCAACAAATATACATCAATAGGATTTTAATTGGAAACAGCCGAGAACAAACGAGGTTAAAGCAATTTTGATATAAAAATTCACTAGTTTTAGTAACGAGAATTATATTTTGAGACTATGAAGGGTTTATTTTGGCTGCATGCACTTACCAGAATCGTTTTATAGCCGATGCAACTATAGCGAAGGCAATTGCTTGTCTTCAAGCAGGGTTAGTGGCTGAAGATCTAGGGTTTCGCAACCTAGTAATAGAAGGGGATTCCTTGACCATCATAAAAAAAATCCAATCAAATACAGAGGATAAATCATGCATCGCGGCGATTATACAAGAAATAAAGGAAAGAGCACAAAGGTTTGAAAAATTCACGTACTATTTTGTCGGTCAAAAGGCAAAGCAGTCGATGCATACGATGGCAGAGGAAGGAAAACAGTGGATAGAACCAAGGGTTTGGATTGAGGAAGGCCCCCCAAAAACAGAATCAACAGTCGAAGATAGAATGATTATGATTGGTGTTGGAAATGAGGCGGAGGATTAAAAATTACGGGACTCCGACGATTTCTTTTCTACAAAGTACTCTATTGTGGACTCCTTTGGTACAAATGTGATGAGAAAATGATAACAATGGAAGTAGAACAAATGGTAGGTTGCCTGAGAATTGGGTTCGTATGAGGTTTTCTTCAGATTTTAGGAAAGGGACAAGGGGATTTCATTTCGACTTTTGGTTTCTGATGTATGAGTGTACTTAGGTTTTCTTTTTATTTTTTCTTAGGAAATGGGTTGGCTTTGACGATTGAAATCTTTTAGGTAGTTTTTTAGACTTTCAGATTTTCATTAATTAGGTTATCCACAGTTTAATGGTGAATGACAAAGTAGGACACTTAGCACTCATGCACATTGTCCCATTTCCTTTTTATTAATGACAACCGATTCACAATTTTTTTAAAAAAAAATTTATAACTTAAATTTAACACTTAAACTTTTTTATTCTTATTTTTTCAGTACATAATTTTTCAGTTTATCAAGCATAACTTTAATTTAATCATTTTGAACTGAGAGACCAAACTTTTTCCCCTATTTCTATTAACGAAATCTTTTATGTTTTAAATTTTTTGAGAATTTTATGTTTTAATTTTTTTAATGTTAAATGACTAACTTTAATATCTTTTCATTTATGCTATTATTATATAAAATAAACTTATTATTACCCTAGTTCGTACATCACCCGAAAATATTCCTAGTTTTACTAAAATTTGAGATGAGTAGTTACTATAGATAACTAAATTAATAAATTGTGTTTTGTAATTGTTGCTAAATGAAAAGTTAATAAAAATAAAACATAAAAATTGGTTCTACAACAAACTTAGATGATATAATGAAGAGAATTGATTGTATTAAAGATAAAAAAAAAAATCTAAAATCAACAACTTTATGTTAGTTGTAATATTTCTATATAATTTAAAATTTTAAAATCTTTTTGTGTGTGAGAGAGGATTTAACCTCGTAGGCAATCTCCCTTCTATAACATAAACTAAGCCTTGATTTAACTTGTTTAGCGTGTAAACCTTTGGAGATGTGACTGTTGGTCCTCCATCTATAAGCGACGTGCTTAGCTTTAAGAATGGGGATGACGCAACACCAAATCGATGTTGCCAAATTCATTACCTTTTTATAGTTGGTATTTAAGTTACATTATTCATCTCACTTTATTTTAGATGTTTAATCAATGGTGGAGTCAGGAATTTTTTTAATTAATTTAAAAAAATAAAAAAAATATTTATAAAATTCATATAGTTAGACACAAGTTGACTTTCTTTTAAAACATTTTATCATTCTTGTTAAACATAACAAATTTAAGCCTTACCCACATAAAGGTGTTCACAAAGCCAAAATATAATTAATAATTTTATTTTCACAAAAATAAAAACCGCTTAAGTGCTTTTTGGTATCATGAGAATGCAATATATTAATTTTTCAAACACAAGATTTACCATAATCACATAGGGACAACTATGCTAAATTTCTAATCAATATTCAAGAAATTCAAGATTATAAATGCAATCAATCCTAATTTCTTTAAGGATTTGTATTAACCAACCTCTAAAAACTTTTATCCAATCTTGATGTTAGGAATCTCATACAAAATCAATATCCCAACATCATTCAATAAATAAATAAATAAACTATATTTTGCATAAAAATCTTAATCTATCACAAGAAAAACTAAAATACTAATTTTCTAGAGATTAATCAGTAAAATTTGGAAAGAAAAGAAGAGTTGTTATTGTCGAAACCATTTTTTGTTTGAAAAACGGGCCAACTTTAAAAATGAAAATGGAGTCGCCACCAATCTTTTTGGAGTGTGATTGGATCACCTTAAAAAACATTTTGTCTACGAATTTTAAGAAAACGGGTCCGGGAGTCGGTTACGCACGAGGAAGGATTAGCACCCTCATAACGCCCAAAATTGGTACCTTATTGATTGATTAATGTCCTAATATCGAAAATTGGAAGAGATTTCAAAATATGAGTCCTTTAGAAAATGTTTGGATAATTCGAATTGAATATCAAAATTCTCTTGTTCCGAAAAGATGAAATACCACATCCAGCACGATAGGACACGATGTTTCAAACCTTCGATATTAAGATCATTTCATGATTTCCAAAATTCATGCATTGCACTTTAAAAGGGTATTTCATTATTTGGCCAAACTAAAAACCGAAACCCAGCACGATTGAGCACGATTCTTCGAATTCCCAAATATAAAATATTGCCTTTATTTAAGAAAATCTGGTCAAAATCTCTAAAGGATATTTGGTCATTTGGACGAATGGAAAATCGAAACCCAACACGATTGGGCACGATTCCTCGAACTTCCAAACACGAAACATTGCCTTGTTAAAAAAAATCCCTTTATGAGTTTGGGTAAAAAAAAAAGTAGTAAAAGAATTAAAATAAAAAATATTAATATTAATAATAGACAAAAATAATAATAAAAGTAATAGTAAAAAATATTAGTAATAAAATAGTATAATAATAAATATAACAAATATAAGAAATAGCAATGGTTGGTAATAATGATATATACAGAGTTAATTTTAAATAAAATAGATAATAATAAAAAATAATAGTAATAGAAATATTAAAAGAATAATTGTAAAAATAATAATAATAATAGTAGTAGTAATAATAATAATAATAATAATATTAGTAGTAATGAAAATAATAATAAAAGTAAAAAAATAAAAAATAGTATTAATAATAAAATAATAGTAATAATATTAAAATTAATAATGATGATAATATAAAATAATAGTAATAATAATAGTAATATCAATAATAATAATAAATAAATAAAGTGAAATATAAAAAAATATAAACGAAAAAGTAAGGAAAAAAAATAAAAAGGAATACTAAATTAAAATGAAATTGGAATAAGATTGAGAGCCCAAATTGTAAGAAAAACATTAAAGGGGCTAAATTAAGAGAAAAATAAAATTAAGAACCCAAAGTTTAAAAGAAATAAATGAATTAGGGCCCATTGCAACGCGCACAAAAAGGGAAGGACCAAATGGGAAATATTCTCGTCCTCCTAAACACCGCATTTTAACAGGGACCAAAATGAATCAGATGCGAAGATACCGGGTCAAATTAAAAATAAACAAAAATTTAATTGATATAGTTTTAAAAAGCGGAAGGACTTGGTGCGAAATTATCCCATAAAATGGAAAACGCGCGGATCCTCAGGTAGGCGGGTCGGGTCGCGGGTCAGTTCCTTTAAGCGGCACAGTTTTGGCACCTATTACAAACTCCCAAAACGATGTCGTATGGGCCAGGCCATAAATGTCAAATTTTTGACAAAAATTTCAGTTTCCAGCCTTTAAAAAAAAAAATTCTCTTCTCTTCTTCTCTCATGATACTAATCCGGCTGGGGCTTCATGAACACCGCTTTGGCGCGCCTCCGACCACCACCATACACGGTGGCTGGAATTCCAAAAAAGTAAGTTTCCTCCTCTCTTTTTTTTTTAGAAAAATATTATTTATATATGCTATGCATATAGTTTCAGAGGAAAAGGAAAAAATAAAAATAAAATAAAAATACAATATTAGTATAGTTTCGGAAAAGAAAAGAAAAGGACAAAAAAAATAAAACCTTTGCTCTTTGATTTCGTATATTTCCTATTTCGTAAAAAAAGTATTGCCCTTGGATCTGTCCCCCCCCTTTTACAAGTTTTGCTTCGGCCTTTTCATAGCCGAAATGCCATCGAAAGTAAAAAAAAAAACAAATATAATCTATTTTTGCTGCTTCTGTTGCTTTTCTGTTTTGCAGGTAAACTTCGTAGAGGCGCATGTTGCAGGCACGGAGAGTTCGGAGGCGACGTGGCTAAGGGCCCGAGCGTGGGGTTGCTGGTGGCGTGCGGGGGTTGCTAGGGTTTCTGTTTGTAGAAAAAAAATTTGGGCTTAGTGGGCCTTGAAATGTATTGGACTGCTTGTTGGTTTTTGTTCTTTTATTTTTTTTTTATTTTGGTTAAGGAGCTCGGGCGAAAATTAGGCCCTACAGCTGCCCCTCTTTGCTCATTATCGTGTAACAAGAATAGAGCAAAGACTTTAAAATGGCCAATTTTGCCCGGTTTTGCCAAATCTTGATTTCTTGATGCTTCATTTCTTCAGGTAGCTTCATTCCATCCACTGCATCTTCAGGGGTATAGGAATTTTCATTTCAATCTGCTCCGCTGCTGCTTATGATTTGTAATCTTTAGCCTGTTTCCCTACTGCTTGTGGGGATAAGGCTCACTGTCTTCAACCTACTCCACTTCTGCTTAGGGAGATAAGATCTGTAATTTTCGGCCTGTTACCCTACTGCTTAGAGGATTAAGGCCCATCGTCTTTGATCCGCTCCACTACTGCTTAGGGAGATAAGATCTGTAATTTTCAGCCTGTTACCCTACTGCTTGAGGGATTAAGGCTTATCGTCTTCGATTCGCTCCACTACTGCTTAGGGAGATAAGATCTGTAATTTTTAGCCTGTTACCCTACTGCTTAGGGGATTAAGGCTCATCATCATCGATCTGCTCCACTACTGCTTAGGGAGATAAGATCTGTAATTTTCGACCTGTTACCCTACTGCTTAGGGGATTAAGGCTAGTGGCTTAAATCTGCTCCATTGCCGATACATGGAGATAAGATTCACCATTTTCGATCTGCCCCACTCCTGCTCAGTGGGGATAAGATCTGCACTCTTCAGTCTGCTCTATTACCAATACATGGAGATAAGACTCGTAATTTTGATCTGCTCTACTCCTGCTCAGTGGAGATAAGATCTGCTATTTTCAGCATGTTACCCTACTGCTTAGGGGATTAAGGCTTATTGTCTTCGATCTGCTCTACTCCTGCTCAGTAGAGATAAGATCTGCTATCATTAGCCTGCTCCGCTCTTACTCAAGGAGATAAGACTAGTGGCTTAAATATGCTCCATTGCCGATACATGGAGATAAGATTCGCTATTTTTTATCTGCCCCACTCTTGCTCAGTGGGGATAAGATATGCTATCTTTAGCCTGCTCCGCTCCTGCTCAGGGAGATAAGGCTATAATCTTTAGTCTGCTCTATTGCCGATACATGGAGATAAGACTTACTATCTTCAATCTGCTCCACTCCTGCTCAGTGGAGATAAGATCCGCTTCTTCAGCCTGTTACCCTACTGCTTAGGGGATTAAGGCTTACTGTCTTCGATCTGCTCTACTCCTGCTCAGTAGAGATAAGATCTGCTATCATTAGCCTGCTCCGCTCTTACTCAGGAAGATCAGGCTAGTTGCTTAAATCTGCTCCACTGCCGATATATGAAGATAAGATTCGCCAACTTCTGTAGTTCTAATCAATTTTGCTACATTGTCCTCTGGGGAACCTACCGGTAGAATTGATTTCATGGGGACTATGCTTATGCCAAACGATTAGGATGTCATAAAAAAAAATGCTCCTAACCATATGTATTACGGATGAATGAATGCAAAATATCATGAGGATGATCCAATTTTTTTTTTTTTTTTTTTACACTTAGGCTATCATTGCTCACCATTTGTTAAGGTGATATCCCTAATGTATGTCTTCTTGTTCAGTTGATACTTCCAACAGAGAATCTGAAGATGTCGTTACTGCTTAGACCCTTGTCTTAAGTGCTCTGAGCCCTTTAAGCCTGTTGAGTTCTAAATAATTGTCCTGTTTCGGATTCTTGTATTATTTAGAGACTTTCAAAGTAATATACAAAACTTTTTTTTGTGAAAGCGTTATTAATTCATTAATCATTATTTCAATATGAAATGCTTGGAAAAAAAATTATAGAGATGAATGAAACTGCAATTTATTCGGGACTAAACCCGTGAAGAATGGATTGAACCAAGGAAACAAATTCTACTAAGGTACAAAAAATGAGTAAGGATGGAATTGGTGCCCTAGATATCATAACTTGAGCTTCTCTGTTCAAACTTCTTAAGGACCATTTTAAGCTCAATATATGTTTAGGGGATCCGGAGTACTTTGTCGATGCCCCAAGATGAAACATACTTCCTCATTGTTAATTCAAGCGTAGCAAGACTACTGTATGCCCCATCACGATTTGATCACGATTTGAGCCGCCCTTTTCGAGTTTTCGACTCAAACCCCTTTTGGTCTCAAAGTGCCCTTTGCGGGTTTTCACATTGGCCTCTCCATTTTTTTTTTCTGTGGAAAGCCTCAAAGCACCCTTCGCGAGTTTTCGCCTTGGCCTATTTCCTTCTTAAGCGAAGTGTTTCTTGACTGAGTCTGCATTAACTGGGTTCGGCTGACTCTTGCCGTCCATCTCGGCTAGTATCAATATTCTTCTAGAAAAGGCCTTCTTTTTAACATAAGGTCCTTCCCAATTAGGCATCCACTTTTTTCTGAAGTCCTTTTGAATAGGGAGGATCTTTTCAATACCAAGTCTCCTTCATGAAACACTCTGGGGTGGACTTTTTTGTTGTAAGCCTACATCCTTCGCATCTGGTACATTTGACCATGACAGATGGCTCTTAACCTTTTTTCTCGATCAGATTCAGTTGATCATACCGAGATTGAACCCATTCTGCTTCATCTAACTTCAGCTCTGACAAAATCTGAAGAGAAGGAATTTCAACTTCGATGGGCAAGACTGCATCCATCCCATAAACCAATGAGAAAGGTGTTGCCTCGGTGGAGGTCCTGGCCAACACTCGAGAAGCATAAAGGGTAAATGGTAACTAGTCTATGCTAAACTTTATAAGTTTCAATCATCTTTCGAAATCTATTTGGATGGTTTCTTTCTTTTTTCTTTTTTCCTTTTTTTTTTTTGAATTCGAACTTGAATTTGAAGTTGAAATTGAACCTGATGACGGTTGGCTTTGTAACTTTGGCATAGGAACCGACCTTCACCCTCTTAGTGAAATAATTGACAATCACGAAGATGAATAGGCATCAACTAGATGCTTTTGCCGAGATCGTCCCTGTAACATTTATGCCCTATGTATAGGAAAAAAATAGAGGAAGCATATATGTCATGTCTTCTCAATTTGGCATTTCCGGCATAACTGATGCAATCTCCTTTTCATGGTAGACCAGCAGTACCCGAACCTTCTAATCAACCTGGCCATCGAAAAACTCTTAGCATGTACCTTTTCGGACACTCTATAGTCTCCTCATGCCTAGGCATATCTTGATGCGATCATGCATAGACATCTTTGAATTCTTGGAATAACTCAATGATATCTCACTTTGTTTCTGTGGGTGGGCAAGGCTTCGATCTTCACTCCTTTCCTAAACTCACAATGTCCACTGACCCTTTGTACGGTAGAGTCTATTTTTATTTTGTTCTACCATCCTTAACAAATCAAAAGATAAGTTACAATCTTTGACATCTTCAAAATCCTCAGATCCTTTTAGACCCATATTTCATTCAAAAGGGAGTCCCTAACAGCGTTGCTCATGTCTCGATATCTGGGTACCTATTGTAGGTACGAGGGCAAATTTCAAAGAATAAATGATTCTAAGGATGATTATTTATATGGTATGATTATGAATGAAATGAGAGAATAAAATGGAGAAAAAATTGCCCGGGATGAAACACAAAAATGTATTTTTGATTGAAAATAAAGATGTTTGAACATGAGCCTATTTCACAAAAGATTCTTATTGTTTCTAGGCTTAAAACGACAAGTGTGTTTTGAACATTACTCTGTGTTAGCTCTAAAAATTACAGGAATTTCCTGCGCAGTCCAGTTGTTCAGAACACTTCCAAGCTCATAGGGGCATATGCCCGCTAAGTTTCCTTTATTCGATCCCTCTTCAAACACGGCGTCGATGCTCAAAGCTGTTATCATATCTTCAGCCGTTTCTTCATTCATGTTCACCGGTCCTGGATGGACAACTCCTTCCGATACGAATACATTAGATATATAGGGAAAAGTCATTGATCCCCATTTGACCTCGGCGTCTTTCTCTCCCGATTCTCCTCCTATAGTACACACGCTTTCTCCTTCAGAAGAGTCAAAGAACTCCAGCTTCTTGTTATCCATTAGCCCTTGCACTAGGGCCCTGAATTCGCTACATTGCTGGATCTTATGGTCCTTCTTATTGTGGAACTCACAGTAATTCCCCATATCCCGGGATTTGCTCCCCAACCCTTGCAGAACTAAACCTCTTTCCACCATTCTTCTACAAACCTCTTTCAACGGGGTTCTTATTTCTGCAACATTCAACTTGATTCTTTTTCCCGCGTTCTCGATTATCGCGTTCACCCTATTATCAATGTGATTAAGTAATAAATTTCTTACAATAGGCGCATCATCGAACTTCACAACGCCCATTTTGATGAGCCTTTCGACTAGCTTTTTAAAAGGGAAGCAATTCTCTATCGGGTGCCCTATTGTCCCTGTATGGTATCCACATTGAGTGTTTGCGTCGTACCATTTAGGATATGGGGGTTGCAATGGATTTGAGTAGACAGGGGCTACAACATGTGCGTCGAACAGATTTTTGTACAACTTCCTATACGTTATTAGTATTGGAGTAAACTGGAATTTCTCGGTACTCTGCCTCGTGTTGGGCTCCTGCCTTGGTGAGGCCTGTTGGCCCGCTACTACTGCTCTTGGTTGACTGACAGTAACAAGCTTCGAATAACCCGAACTCACATTATTTACTTCATTTTCCCGTTTCTTCGGAGTTGATCTTCTCATGCTTTCCTCAGCCTCTATCTTTCCACACTTTATGGCATTTTCTATCATTTTGCCCAGAATCAACAACTGGTCATTGCTGACATGTCCCGTCATTCTCCGACAAAACATTGTAATGTAGGCCTCAGGGCAGCTGGTCCCATTGTATTTTTCGAATTCTGGCATCTTGAACTTTGGTGGGAGTACCAGATCTGGGACCAGACTCAACTTTTTAGCATCCACTTCGCACTGGTAATTAGCACTTTCCAATGCTCTGAACTTCTCTCCCAACCATTTGCATCGATCTTAAAACTTTTTTGGGATCTCTACCCCTGCTTTTTCCCATTCTACTGCATCATTAAAGTCAGGGACCATTGGTTTTGCCAAATTGTCTCCGGGGTTGGAGCTCGGGCCTGTCGGAAAGTTTACCAATGCTAAAATACCAGATTGATACTGGGGGCTGATATTGACAGACACTCTTGGTGGTTGCACTTGGGAATTCACCGGGGCCAAGCCTGGAGGATAAGTAGAATATTCCACATCGCCTCCGGTATCGACCATAGGGCATTTTCCTTTATCCTACCCTCCAGTCAACAGTTGCGTTAACTGGCTCATCATGCTTTTCTGGGATTCCAGCATTTGATCCCTTATATCCTGTTGGATCTTGGCCAACTGTTCTTGCATCTGTGTTTGCAATTGGTCCTGCATCTCTTTCTACATCTGCTCTAACCTCTCTAACCTTTGATCCATGACTTTCACTTTTCTTCGAGTGTAGTAATGATGTTTCAGGGTAGCTATAATACAATCTCTAGTTAATAGGGTTCTTTTTATGATATTAAATGCATATGATGCGATGTGATGCAAATGCATGATATGAATGCAAAAATAAAAGGCGTCGATTCTGGTTTAATTTTTTTAAAAAAATTATTTAAAAAACAAAATCCTTTACATAAAATAGAGTCACATATACAGCCTACCCTTTCTCAAGTTGTATCTTCTTTGACCATCTCTACTTTATCAAGGAATTCATTCTCCATAACAAGCATTCTAATTCAATAATCAAACAGGAATTGACACCTTTTTAATATGACATTACATGCAATCATAGCCAAAATAAAACAGGTTAGTATCGAATAATAGTAACCAAAGCAAATAAAAGGACGTCAAACAACTATCTGGGTAACCACTAAGGTTCAACATGACTTTATCTAGGGTGGGCTTTTAAGGATTACTTTATGTGGTTTAGCTCTAAAGGAAGGGTACCTGAACCAACAGATTCCTCAATCCTCACCCATTATAGGCTCATTCGGATCGAGTTTAGTTCAGAGGAATACATTTCCCTATGGCCATGCGGAGGTGAAAACCTCACGGAGCCATAGGTACGGATGTATCCCGGAAGCAGTCCCCTAGCTCGAGCGGATGTGAAAACCTCACGAAGGCATAGCTTCTCGCTCTCACTTAAAGGGTGTGACCACAACGGTCATGCAATATGATGCAGGAATATCCTACGAGACTCAAACCATACAAACAGATGACGCAACACGAGTTCATGCAATGAAAGAAACGAAATCCAAAATTTTTATTTTCGATAAAAAGGCCATTAATCAATCAGCTCTACGGCTTGACTCTCTCATTGGTCCCCAGCGGAGTCGCCAAGCTGTCGAAACCATTTTTTGTTTGAAAAACTGGCCAACTTTAAAAATGAAAATGGAGTCGCCACCAATCTTTTTGGAGTGTGATTGGATCACCTTATAAAACATTTCGTCTACGAATTTTAAGAAAACGGTTCGGGAGTCGGTTACGCACGAGGAAGGATTAGCACATTCGTAACGCCCAAAATTGGTACCTTATTGATTGATTAATGTCCTAATATCGAAAATTGGAAGAGATTTCAAAATATGAGTCCTTTAGAAAATGTTTGGATAATTCGAATTGGATATCGAAATTCTCTTGTTCCGAAAAGATGAAATACCACATCCAGCACGATAGGACAAGATGTTTCAAACCTTCGATATCAAGATCATTTCATGATTTCCAAAATTAATGCATTGCACTTTAAAAGGGTATTCCATTATTTGGCCAAACTAAAAACCGAAACCCAGCACGATTGAGCACGATTCTTCGAATTCCCAAATATGAAATATTGCCTTTATTTAAGAAAATTTGGTCAAAATCTCTAAAGGATATTTGGTCATTTGGACGAATGGAAAATCGAAACCAAGCACGATTGGGCACGATTCCTCGAACTTCCAAACACGAAACATTGCCTTGTTAAAAAAAAATCCCTTTATGAGTTTGGGTAAAAAAAAGTAGTAAGAGAATTAAAAATAATAATAATATTAATAATAGACAAAAATAATAATAAAAGTAATAGTAAAAAATATTAGTAATAAAATAGTATAATAATAAATATAACAAATATAAGAAATAGCAATGGTTGGTAATAATGATATATACAGAGTTAATTTTAAATAAAATAGATAATAATAAAAAATAGTAGTAATAGAAATATTAAAAGAATAATTGTAAAAATAAAAATAATAATAATACTAAATTAATAATAATAGGAGTAGTAGTAATAATAATATTAGTAGTAATGAAAATAAAAATAAAAGTAAAAAAATAAAAAATAGTATTAATAATAAAATAATAGTAATAATATTAAAATTAATAATGATAATAATATAAAAAATAATAATAATAAATAAAGTAAAATATAAACAAATATAAACAAAGAAGTAAGGAAAAAAATAAAAAGGAATACTATATTAAAATGAAATTGGAATAAGATTGAGAGCCCAAATTGTAAGTAAAACATTAAAGGGTCTAAATTAAGAGAAAAATAAAATTAAGAACCCAAAGTTTAAAAGAAATAAATGAATTAGGGCCCCATTGCAACGCGCACAAAAAGGGAAGGACCAAATGGGAAATATTCTCGTCCTCCTAAACACCGCGTTTTAACAGGGACCAAAATGAATCAGATGCGAAGATACCGGGTCAAATTAAAAATAAACAAAAATTTAATTGAAATAGTTTTAAAAAGCGGAAGGACTCGGTGCGAAATTATCCCATAAAATGAAAAACGCGCGGATCCTCAGGTAGGCGGGTCGGGTCGGGTCACGGGTCGGTTCCTTTAAACGGCGCTGTTTTGGCACCTATTACAAACTCCCAAAACGACGTTGTATGGGCAAGGCTATAAATGTCAAATATTTGACAAAAATTTCAGTTTCCAGCCTTTAAAAAAAGTTTTCTCTTCTCTTCTTCTCTCCCTCACAGCCCTAATCTGGCTAGGGCTTCCGTGGCTAAACACATTGTTGGCATGGCGCTCTCCGCTACTCAGACACTACGGTGGCTGAATTTCAAAAAGTAAATTTATTCCTTCTTTTTTTTTTAGAAAAATATTATTTATATATGCTATGCATATAGTTTCAGATGAAAAGGAAAAAAATAAAAATAAAATAAAAATACAATATTTGTATAGTTTCGAAAAAGAAAAGAAAAGAAAAGAAAAGGACAAAAAAAATAAAACCTTTGCTCTTTGATTTCGTATATTTCCTGTTTCGTAAAAAAAGTATTGCCCTTGGATATGTCCCCCCCTTTTACAAGTTTTGCTTCAGCCCTTTTATAGTCGAAATGCCATCGAAAGTAAAAAAAAATAAAAATTATATAATCTGTTTTTGCTGCTTCTGTTGCTTTTCTGTTTTGCAGGTGAACTTCGTGGAGGCTCACGTTGTGGGTGCGGAGAGTTCAGAGGCGACGTGGCTAAGGGCCCGAGCGTTGGGCTGCTGGCGGCGTGCGGGGGTTGCTAGGGTTTCTGTTTGTAAAAAAAAAAAATTTGGGCTTAGTAGGCCTTGAAATGTATTGGACTGCTTGTTGGTTTTTGTTCTTTTATTTTGTTTTTTGTTTTTGTTTTGGTTAAGGGACTTGGGCTAAAATTAGGCCCTACAGTTATCATAATTGAGAGACCCACTTGAAAGCATCGAAAGATTGAATACCTATCTTGTAAAAATTCTAATCAAAGTGTTTAAGAATAAAAGAAATTAAAAGGAAAGTATCGATTGTTGGAATAAAAATAAAAGAAGTTTTGAATTTTAGTAGGTAGAAAGAGATTCATTTATTTTTATATACATAATTTGTATTGTAAAAAAAAATTGACAACATATCTTTTATGAGATCATTTTCAAATATTTTGCGGGATCAATGCATCAATTATATAATTTAAGTAATATTTTTTTTTCTTTTGTGAATTGACCCCACAATTGTTTACGTGGCTCCGCCACTATATATAATACTAAAAATCATTATTATTTTTATGGATTTTTATAGATGTTGGATATATTTATACGCATTGTCTCAATTAAATTTTTTAAAATTTTTATAAAATTTTTAATTTTAAAAAATAAATAAATATTTAAACATAATTTTTAAGGTGGAATTTACTTTTTAAAAAATTCTATTAAAAAAAATAAAAGAATTTAGGTTTTTTTTTTCTATAGCATAATTTTGGGGTAAATATCTCAAAAATACCAAAAAAAATAAAAAATGACCGGAATGTATAGGTTTCAGGAAAATTGACCGGAAAGTGTAATTTCCCCCAAAATCGCGTCCGTCAGTAGCGTTTTTGGGAAAAACTACCTAAAGCGCGTCCCCTGGGAGCGCTTTAAGCCGCAACAATCAATTTTTTTTTGACCGTTGGGGCCCAACGGTCGAAAAAAAACCTATAAATACCCCCCAACCCTTCATTTTTTTCACAATTCAATCCTTTCTCATTTTTCTCTCAATTTTCTCTCAATTTTCTCTCAATTTGCTCTCAATTTGCTCTCAATTTTCTCTCAAGTTTCTCTCAAAGTCCTTCAAATTTACGCTCAAATTTCAAAATAGTCCTTTACTATTTATAAAAAGCCCTTTATAATTTTTTTAATATATCTATTTTTTGGAAAATTTTTAAATTCTTTATCTGAGTACAATGGGTAGGGAATTATGTCGCCTAGACAAGAACCACATTGCCGTCCAGCAACAGAAAATGGTAAGTTTAAATGTTAATTTTTCAATATTATTAAATTTTTTTAATTATGAAATTTTAATTAATTTAGAATTTTATAATTTTATAATTTTTAAACGATCAGATCGGGTGTTGCAATGTTATATTCGCGAACACATGCCCGGTCCCCATCGCCATTGATCGAGACTTACCTGCGAGAAGCGGGTTTTTGGCACGTGGCCACGATAGGCTGGGGGTTCAAGTTGGAGCCGCCTTTGATCAGCGCGTTGATAGAGAGGTGGAGACCGAGACGACACTTTCCATTTGCCATGCGGAGAGTGTACCATCACCTTGGAAGATGTGCGATTCTGATTGGGATTACCGGTGGGCGGGTCGGTAGTCACCGGTCCGTAACATCTCTCGATTGGATGGCCATATGCTACGAGCTTCTGGGTGCCATTCCGGATAAAATTCACGGAGCTCGGATCAATTTGGCTTGGTTACGAGACGCATTCCCGCAGCCGAATGAAGGTTCGACTGAAGAAGAAAGAATACGGTATGCGCGGGCATACATACTTCAGATAATTGGAGGCTATCTGATGCCGGACCTCTCTAGAAACCTCGTCCACCTGAGATGGCTCTCAAACTTGTTGATTTCAGAGAGGCCGGTGAATTGAGTTGAGGGTCCGCTGTGCTATCGAGGTTATAAGGGAGATGTGCGTGGCGTCTTTCGCCGAGTAAACAAAAAATCGGAGGTTGCCTATCACTCTACTGCGATCATGGGCATGGTTTCGATTTCCATTTTTACGTCCTCGACTCGACCAGCCATATTCATTCCCACTGATAACGAGGTAAATTTAATATTATATTTTACAATTATGTCGTATATTTATAGTATAATTGCATGCTAAAAGTTTATTTAATTAGGTGGAACCATCAGGAGAGCGATCATGTTGGAATACCTAACTCGCTTGATGATATACGGCTCCTATTGGAACAACGGTCGGAATCACAAGTAAGTGTCGAATTTTCGTTATTATAATTTAGTATTTTCGTAGGTAGTGTCTAGTATTATGTATATAACTAATAAGTTGGTAATGTTAATATAGTTTCAATGGACACCGCACGAGGATCCCGAAATTCGGGCAATAATTCGGAGGAGTATCTCCAAAATTGAGCAGTTGGCACGTTAAGGTCCCGCTTAATCACCTACTCAACCGTCGAGATGCACCCGGTCGGATCGGGGTTCGCGGCAATTTAGATGCGGCAACCGATTCCGTGCCTCCCGAGGTGCTCGATGATGAGCACAAAGTGGACTTACGGCAAAGAGCAGACACGGATTGGCCAAGATTTTGGTCGAACATATCGAGACGTGGGAGAACCGGTATGACTTTTTTACCTAACAGGAACCGATCATAGTTCCCGAGTTAGCGCGTGCGTGCGGAGTACATGCCATGGTTTAGAATCCATAGCAGCAAGTCGTATCTCGTTGTCCGGATGAAGAGAGGCGACGGCTAATTCGCGAGCGAAGGGAACGTCGGGGCCCTTTACATCCAAGGAGAATGGGTGATGAACGGGGCCCAGAGCGCTACACGATCATCGGGCCCATCAACGGCGCTTACACACGATCACCATCGCCCATCAACGGCGCCTACACAATCACGGGCCCATCCGTTCAACCGACAACACCGACATCACAAAGATTCACGATTTATGCGGTGCGCACCACGCCCCTATATATATCCTCCTAACCCATATATGTTTCCTTTTCCTAGTCCCACCCTGAGTTGGAATGCATGGCCGAGTTCGAGTCCGTTCGATAACTCCCGTTGGCACACCGATCGTGAGGCCGACTTCGGGTGTGGGATTACATGAGGTGCCGTCGGGAGCGATGAGTTTCTACCGGGCTCCTTCACCGTGACACGATGGATGCGATCACCCCGCCGTGGTTTATGCAAACACTCGGGGTCATTATTTTATCAAGGTGGGTCATCATCGCAACACCTAGAACTGCACTCCACGCCGAGGAACCCGATTCCCGCCCGAGGTTCCACGACCCGCGGAAGCTAGAAGAAGGAGGAATCAGTAGTACAGAATCGCGACCACCCGATCGTGCACCTTTGGTTCCCACCCAGCATCGGCATTGATTAGAATGGGCTTTTTTATTTTTAAATTGTAATAAATTTTTTTATTTTTTGAATAAAAAAAGTTGTTGTTTTATTTGTGTTTGTAATTTAATTTTAATATCAAAAGTTGTGTATTTTTTTTGTATGTAATTTAATTTGAATTTTTTAATAAAATAAAAAATTACTTTTTATTTTATATTTTTTTAATTTAGTCCTCTTCACTAAAATAAGAAGTGTTCTTTGAGAATTTAGTTTTTTGCAATATAATTTTTTTATATTTAATAAAATTGAGTTTAATGTTATTTCTTTTGTCATTTAATTTTTTTGAATTTAGTTTTAATATATTTAATAAAATAGAAATGGTTTAATTATTTTATAGTTAATAAATTTGAATTATTGTACAAAAGTTAACCGTTTTTATTTTTTAAATTTGATTAGGATGGGCTTTTTATTTTTAAATTGTAATAATTTTTTATTTTTGAATAAAAAAAGTTGTTTTTTTATTTGTGTATGTAATTTAATTTGAATTTTTTAATAAAATAAAAAATTACTTTTTATTTTATATTTTTTTTAATTTAGTCCTCTTCACTAAAATAAGAAGTGTTCTTTGAGAATTTAGTTTAATTATTTTATAGTTAATAAATTTGAATTATTGTACAAAAGTTAACCGTTTTACTCCAAAAATGACAGAAATTACATAGCCAGCAAGAGACAAACAAGCTAATAACACGGTCAACTATTCCGATTTGGACACGAGCGAGATGTATGGCCCGGGTTCCTACACCATCTGCACCGCCGACGTTGGTTGGCCGATTCTCGGATATCCATATTGTTGCGTATTCTAGTCGAGGAAGGTCGACCTTTTGGTTTTCGCCTCAATTCTCTATCCAACAGCAGCGACTTATACGGTGCGCGCGCGATACCGATGGCCACTTACGTTCATCCGGGATCTGGTGGGAATACGTGTCTCCACACGTTGTACATGTTTTCTAATTTGTACACTTCGTCGACATAGCTCATGGGATCAATACGGAGATTCTGACAAGCCGCAAGTACATGAGCACATGGGTAACGAAGTGCATCAAAATCCCACAGTCGCATGTCCTATTTGTCAAGTGTACACGATAATGCCCGCCAACAATACCTTGGTTGGGTCTGTCAAACTCCGTGACACGAAACCATAGGCTGTCGCGATCATGACATACTGTGTGCATGGTGTTTGCACGTGCCTTCCCACGATTAATTTGTTGCAAGACCTTCTGGCTCCATACATGGCCTCCTTCCATTTGCCCTCTATAACTCGCTGCTCTCTTCGGAAATAGTGCCGCTAACCGAAAATATGTCTCTCGCACAACTGCTGTAATCGGCAGATGACGGGTTCCTTTCAGAACAGAATTTATGCATTCGGCAAGGTTTGTGGTCATATGCCCATATCGTAGGCCGCCGTCATATGCTTGTGTCCACTGTTCGAAAGGAATATTGCACAGGTAGCTTGCGCCTTCGGTGTTATCTGAGCGCAAACTGGCTAGCATCTCGTGAAAACGGTCTTTATTGATCTCATACCCTGATAATATACGTTGATAGCGAAAATTACATACCACTCTTCAATTGCGAATAAATTGAATTTTTCAAAAGAAATTTTATTAATAGATATTTCATACCCATATCGATCACTTGCCGTTTCTCTCTTTTAGATCGGTGTTGCCCATAGTAGTTGGATGCGACATGCCTCAGGCAATATCGATGGTGTGTGCGATGCCACATGCTTCCCTGGCGTTCTATTGCCGCAAGTATTCCAGGGCCCCGATCCGATATAACGCATATGTCAGGTTGGGGGCAAACATGCCTCCTTAACCTAGATAAGAAGAAGTCCCAATCATCAGCTGATTCCCCCGGTGTTATTGCGAACGCAATCGGAAGGATTCTCCCACAGCCGTCTTGTGCCACGGCTAGCAATAGCCGATGCATATATCTACCATACATGAAGGTACCGTCAATTTGTACCAATGGCTTGCAGTACGTAAAAGCATCTCGGCATTGCTTAAATGTCCGAAATGACGCTTGAACATCGCGCATCCACGAGCGACGATCGTTGTAGTACGCCGGTTCCGTTTCAAGGTCTGTTGTCTTTGCTCGGGACATACCTCTCTCAAAGACTCGACACCACCGCCACACTTCATTATATGAAACGCCCCACCGACCGTGCAATTTTTTTCCAACGCTTCGCTTGGCTATCCAAGCCTTTTCGTAAGAGAGGCGTGTACCCCATTTGTGTCACGAATATTGCCAATTAAGGCCGCATCGTAGTTACGGGATCGGCCTTCACCGTCGGGACTATTAAATCAGCCAACATATCTGAATCCATCCTCGGATGATCTTCTGTTACACCTGTCAATGAAGTACGTTAAATAATGCAACATTACATAATATTAGTGTTATTCGAAATCATTGAACACATAGTGGTACTGTACCGGTAAGACATGTATGCGGACCTTTGTACTTTTTCACCTCCCACAGCCCTGTCCTTTTCCTCAACGACGCCATGATTTTCCATGAACATGTGCCGTCTTGCACTGCACACTTTGCCTCGTACCTATCGAGATTTGATTTAACCATAGTGTAGTTAACCTCATTCTCGATCTTTGTATTGTTTCAATGCAGCAAGAAAAGTATTCTTGTTGGAAAACTGGTTACCAACTTCTAATTGATCCGAATCCAACAAAGAATTTGTACGGTCACGCGTCCGGTGTGGTAGTTCAGGAAACTCCAATGCATCATCTTGAGATAGATCGACATTATGCATGTGCGCTGGAGGTGAGTATGCCCTGAATAGCGGATCTTCTTCTTCTTAAATGCGAACCGCCCAACGCTTCAGTACAATTGGAGCGGGCTCCGGTTGAGAAAATAATCCAACACGCACCATCAGGCCCTGGCTCCCGAGGTGGATCCACATCGGATTCATCGTCCGATCCTCCATAACCTGTAACAAACGAAGGCCCCTCACTGGTGCATGTCGTCGGTAATAACGAGGGCCCCTCACTGGTGGATGTCGTCGGTAATACATCATCCCTCCTTAAACATCTTTCGTAACGATCCCAATCGTATGTGGATTGCCATCCACTAGAAGTTGATGACGTCCCCCAATACGTATTTCTGTCATCCGACCTCGAATGACGAATATGCATGTCCCATCCACCAACCCGAGTGTCGTGCGGGGTTATGTTTTCCATACTACCACCGCACTTTGCGCACTTCGTGTTTTGCCTCCCACTTTACAGTGTGCTTCGACTTGGGGTCGTGTATTCCCTCGAACGATACTAGATGTTGAGGTCGCAGCTAGATCACTTAGAGATGAAAATTCTACATATACCTCGATATAGGGTGAACCACTGGCAAGATGAGTCTCCACCATTGCCTCAAGGCTCCGAGGACCTTTGATGTCGAATGAGTCATATCTCACCGGATCAACCGAAGCGCAAAATCTATACTTAATAGACTGAACTTTCATTAGCGTTGTTCCGAATATTTTACGCCTAATTCTTTTGCGAAGTTCTACCAAATCGACGTTCCGATTAAAACTCAATCGCGCTGTGTTCTCCGATAAGAAAACAACACCATTTTCGGTGTCACGCACTTCACCATCGTAGTAAATAACATCATTAATACGTTCACTCATTGCAAGTGGACGGTGTACAAGAGTATAATTATTGTACTGAAAAATTACACTAAGTTCAATTCCCAGGAAAGAGAGGTGGATCACAAGGATCACTTAAGTACCAGATCTTTCCTAGCCAGAATATCCCTCAATCGTAATTTAATAGCACAATAAATAACTACGATCACACTCACAAGATATGAAAAATAAATAATAATGAACACCAGAATTTTAACGAGGTTCGGCAAATTTTGCCTACATCTTCGGGCACTAACAAATATATTTCACTCCAAAAATACAAGTGAAAATTTACAAATAGGGAGAGAGAACAATGCCTTAAGTAGAGAATGGTAAATTGTGGGATGAAGAAAATGAGAAATGGTTAAGCCTATTTATAGTTGAGGTTTAGGGATCAATCTTACAAAGTAACTATTCAAATAGGGACCAATATTGCAATTACCCCATACCAATTTTCACATCACATCAACTTTGGTGCCATTTTCTTCCCACTTGCTATAGCCCATTTTTTTCCGGAATAAAGGCCTAAAGCGCCCCGGGGACGTGCTTTAGTCGCTTTTCCCCAAAAACGCTACTGACGGGACGCGATTTTGGGGGAAATTGCACTTTCCGGTCAATTTTCCTGAAACCTATACATTCCGGTCATTTTTGATTTTTTTTGGTATTTTCTGGATTTTTACCCATAATTTTGCATGTTTAACTTTTTAATAGTTATATATAAAATGATAAAATGATAATTTTATATAGTAGGAAGAGCGAATAATTATCATATTGCTCTATATTCATTGTTGAAATAAAATCGATCTCGCTCTACCACCATAAGATGGTGAACCACTCATGGTGGTGGAGTCATCGCGGTGCTCGTAGCCTTGTGTCAAAATACCAGGGGAATGTTTTCTGTGTTTGGAAACTGAAGACAGGTATTTTAAAAATTCAGCTAGGCCATGAACATTGGAGGAAGTTTGTTTCCTTGCACGTGAGGGTGAGGGTGAGGGTGAGGGTGAGGGTGAAGGTGAAGGTGGTGGAAGGCAGGGTAGGGCAGGAAAGCTAGATGGGTCGGCCTTGGTTGAATGTCAAGCACTAAAGGTTAGATGTAGATGGAGGTGTGCATGGCGCACGAGGCCCAAGGTTGTCCATGTATTCCTACAGTCCACATTAACACTAAAGCTTGTCAAGAAATTAAAAGAGTTAGTAGTATGGTTTTTGTCCTTGGGTTTATAATTTGTTTGAGAGTTTACTTTCATTTTTAAGAATATAATTCTTTACTTTTTTAAATTTAAAAAATTTAAATCCATTTATTAACACCGTTAAAAAATTTCTATTAATTTTTTTAGTGTGACATTTTGATTTTTTTTTCTAAATTCACTTGATAGTCATATTGAAAATATCAATTAGAGTTTTTCCCTTAAAAAAACTCATTCAAAATCGTAACAGTTAATTTTTTTTTGTTGTAATAGTATTCTTAAGAAAAATTGACACTGTAAAAGTAGTTGACAGTAGTAACTATTTAGACTAATTAATAACACTGTAAAAGTAGAGTGACTAAATTACGTCAAAAATTAAAATATATAGATTAAAGCTCAAGTTTCAACATAGTCTAGAGGTCAAAATTGAAATTTGATCATTGTCTTATAATGTAAAAAAAAAAAAAAAAAAAAAGAGAAAAAAGAAACACAAACTTAAAAGAAATGCGAAGTCATGTGTCAGTCTTTAATACACTTGGGGTATTCAAATTATATATAATCACATAATATTTTGAATACCCCAAATGTTTATAATTTGATATCTAATATATATATTTTAATTTCTAACATAATTTGATCTCTATATTTTGTATATTAGAATGGCAAAAACTAAAATTTAATATTTTTTTTTTTTGTAAAGGTCCTTTGAACATTCCTTTTATATATAGGTATATAGATAAAACACACAAATTTAGTTCACAATTTTTTCTCTCCTCCTAGATCATTACTTGGATTGAAGTTCGGTAAAACGAATTTGGATATTTGTTAACATTCGATTTATTTTATACGGATTCAATTATTGTAGATTTGAGTGTTAAAATTATCATTCGCTATAAATTCAGATAGACATCTCGAATATCTATAATCCAAAAATATTTTACTTATTTAAATAATGGATGTAAATTCAGATATTCGAATTTATTAGGTACAAAGTACTTATAAATTTAATTTTATATATGTAAAAGAATTTTAGCGGATTGTAATTAGGATATTTCCATGTTTTGATATCCAAAAATGAATGGAAATTTTGAAATTAAATTTTTTATTTGAATGACATGAATATTGAGTTGGTATTTGAATAATAATACTCTAATAATTTGTAAAAAATAAGGGAATTTAAGTTTTTAGATAAATCTATATATTCAGATTGGGGTTTTTAAAAAGAAAGACAATATTTGGTTGCAATTAGCTGAAACAACACACCCGTTCAGTCCATGCGCCATACTTAATTGGAGCCTGCCTGCCTGCCTGCCTGCCTCTCTTGGATATCTGGCCCAAAGCCGACAACCAATATATGTTATCCATAAGAAAACCAAAAGAAATGTGTGTAATACAAAATAGGAGCAGAAGAAAAGAAGATTAGGCGCTCCAGACAACATCCTTCAATTTAGAGAATGCAATTTCAGATCATATTTAAATTGGATATTCTAATCTCACATTTTGTTAGTTGGCAATGAAATAAATAAATAATAAGTATTTTTCCTTTGGTTTGGTTGAATCAAATAAATGAAATACATAAGTAATGTTGTTTGATTGATTGAATAAAATAAGTAACTAATACTATTATATTATTTAGTTGAGTAAAATAATATTAAATAACATAATAAGAATGAACATATAATGACATTAATACCCTATTTTTTATATTTGAGAATATTATTGTTAAATTATTTTCATAAAACTCATATCTAAAGATATTTTAATTAATTATACATAATATATTAATTAAATTTTATATAAAATTAAATATAACCATATTTATCTATTATATAAAAATTATTTATGTTTGTTTCATTATAACCCCCCCCCCCCCCTTTTATTTTTTAGTTTTACTCTATCTTTGCCTCTCCTTACAACTTTATCTTTATCCTATATTTTTCTAGAAACAACACAAACAACTCAGATCCCAACCAATGTCATTGCCTTCGTCGCATCCATCCATCATAGGCTTCCATCAACCAACCTAGATCATCCCCAACTTTCTACCATAGATTTCTCCTAAGCCCTTCTCTCCACGTGCCTTCCATGTCACATCTTGAATTTCTAATTGATAAAATTGTAATATTATAGCAAGATTGAGTATTAGCCTAGTGGTTAAATAATGTAGTTATCATTGAGACTCGAGTTCAATTCCCCTTGCTCATTAATTCTTTTTCTTTTAAAACCTGTGTCGTCCACCCCTAGTAAATTGTCAGATTTCAGTCTAACTCAAACACTGTAAAATTTAATTAACTTGGATATTCAAAACTTTATCTGAATTATCAAAAGGCTATTAGTTTTTTTTTTCATCTTTTTCCTCTTCTTTTCCCCTATTGTTGTCTTCTCCCCTTCTATTTTCTCACAATTTTCCTTCCATTTTTCTTCAATTATTTTCTCTTCACCCTCGTGCTGCCCTTTTGTGTTCTCTTTTTCTTTTACTTTTCTTCTTGTCGAATTACTGATTACTTTGGTCAAATTCATCTATATTGCTCGAATTTTTCATTGGTTCTTCGAATCTGTCATTCTGGTGGAGTAAGTAGTTTTTCTTTCGATTAGATCTTATATCGTTCCCTTCTTCCTTTATTTTTTTTCTGCTTTGGTCGAATATTATTGGTGCCATAGTCGAATATTCTATACTAACTTTTAAGTGTTATTTTGATTGAAGGGTCAACCCGAATGCCTCGGATCAGTAGTGCCATCAGAAGCTATTCGCATCTTCGCTTTAAATCGAAATAGAGTAAGTAAGTGATCGAAAATTAAATCTAATTTGACGCTGTTAATCCTTGTTCTGGTCGAACCTTATAGGGGTGTCTAAAGGTTGGTTTTAATAGAATTTCATTCATGTTGTGTACAAATCTGATCTAGAGTTGTCTAGATCTAAGTTGTAGAAGTTGCGGTTATGTTAGTGCATCAGATTCGCGTAAATTAGGTGTGGGTCTGACCTATGTGTGTATTAGTGTTTAAAAAATGGTATATTTTATGCAAGTGATTAATTATGCATGCTGGTTTTGGGCATGGTTGAATTGCCTGATGACAGTTAAGAGGTATACCAAGATTGGTAAGTAATAAGAGGTAATGATCGAATGTTAGGGCCTAAAATTGTGACTGGTTGTGTGATATTTGAGTTGTATAATGTGTAGTATTAAATCATGTTGCTGATTGAGATTGTTAATATCGAAAGCATAAAAGTATGCCATTGTTAACGATAAATTTAATGCATGTAAGCATGCCAATAAATTAAGATTGATATTAAAAAGTGTGATTTGCTTCATTGAAAGTATGTCATATTGCATTACAAAGGCTTGGGTAATGATGGGGTAACGGAGGTGTTACGCGAAGTACCGACGATTTATTCTCAACATTGGTTAGTCAGTATACTGCACCCCGGAGTATTATGGAGTACTGGCAACTTATCGTATCTTATTGGCAGCTTATCTGCATATTACTGGCAATTTTAACTACATACTATTATTGGTGGCTTAACCACACAGAGCTTCAACTCTTATTGCTTTGGTGTTCAGATGACGAGTTTTGGGGAACTCGTGATGTGTAGCGGATGGATGGGTAGGACTATTGCACTGTATCATTGAGCATGCCATATACATATGTTGATATGCCATGATAATTTGTATGAACTGTATATTATTTGTATGCCTCATTGACTAATTGTATGCTTATTTTTGCTTAGACTTATACTAAGCTTTTAAGCTCATCCCCTAGTTTACTCTTTACAAATAACCTTCAAGACTAGGCTCAGACTCGGCATTCGGAGGTCTCGTCTCGAATTTTCACCCAATATAGTATTTTAAAATTCCTTATTTTATTTTGGTTTATTTTGGGACTGTAATTTTTATTATGGATTGTGGTATGAGTGATTTTTATTTCAGATTTTTGCATGCATGAGGTATTTGATGGAAACTGAACAAATTAAATAACCGGCCTAACACGATTTAAAATATGGATTTTATAAAAAACCGAATGCAATAATTTTTTTTCGCTACGTAACAATAAAACGAGGTTTTTAAAAAGTTTGTTGAAAAAGACAATTGAGTTTTTTTTTATACGACATGACTTTCTAATAAATTGGACTTAAATTATAGATGTCCTATCAAACTGGTGTTTTTAAAAAATCTAATGCAACTGCACTAAGTTTATCGAAAATTGTTCAAAATAGCGATTTTTAAACCAAACGTTTTTACTTGGCAATTTCAGTGGCTAATGTAACCTTTAGGATTCGACCATAATGTCTAAGTCGGGTTAGGGAGGTTACATTCCACCAATTTTAGCAACAAACTTGCTCTTTAACCACTATTGTTGAAATCCATACTTTCTTTCTCTTTTTTTCGATTTCTTTTTGCATGTATACTTCATTGGTGTGGTTCAATTATGGTTAAAGAATATCATGTTTTAAAAGGGTTTTTTTGGTTTTAAAAAGAGGAAGTTAATTCGTGAGGATTAAGATCCACTTCATTACTTTTTCATCCATTAATATTCCATACAATAATCATCACCATTCAAGTGTGTAGGATCCATTAAATCCCATTTATTAAATGTGAAAATCAACTTGTGAATAGTCATTTAGTGCTCCCTTCACCAAATAGTTATTACGAGAACTTTCAGAATAAGCCATGTATCCATCATTCCATGGAATGGTGATTACACCAACCAAATGAACACTCTACTATAGTGCATCGAATCCTCCAATACTAGCAGAGCTATTACAATGAACTTGTAACACCCCGATACCTAACTTGATTGCCAAGTCCAGGCTACAAGGTGTCACATTCGTTGCCGGAGCAACTACAATCTATAACACTCAATTCAACTTTAATATGCATTCAATTACAAGTAAATCATGCATAGTAAGCAATACATAATCATTTTCAAGTCTTATACAAGCTTACAAAAGCTCGTTTGATATCCTGAGGTCGATATGGACCAAATTGTAAAGAATACAAAGTTTCGAGTCAAGATCACTGTGAGAACCTTGCTCTGTTCCTTGTTGCGATGTCAGATGTTCATTGTCGCGATGTGACAATTTGTTACTTCCAAATTCAACATGTTACAAGTTAAAAGAGACCTGAAATCGTTTATATACAATCTCATGCATCCAAATTATAAACCTACCAAATGATTTCAAGTGGAAATACACTAAATAGTAATCTCGAAAAAACACCAACTATTTAATCTAACTTATACCATTCATATATTAAAAAATCAATCCAAATTCATTCAAGTGCATAACCATTATTCTTAAGAATTAAAACCAACTAAATAAAAACATCTAAACACAATTTCAAAGCATTAGCATAAGATCATATCATACACAACTTAACCATTTGAGACATTTAGCCAAAAGTCCCTAGGTACTTGCCACAAAAAAAAAAAAAAAACCGAATTATACAAACTTTGTTGAGTCGAAAATATCGGTCTGGATGCTAGCTTCAATTCCCGAAGGTTACCTAAACATGTGCAAGGAGAAAACAAATCGTATGTTGAGTAATAGGGCTCAATGGTACTTCCATAAAACAAAATAATAAGATGTCACATTACTAGTTATATTACATATATGAATAAAACTGTCCACATATTAGTATACACCAACAATTTGGTAAACCCTATCTATTCAACATGATAAGCTAGTTAACCAAATTAGATTATTTGTTAAATACTAAGTTCTAGGTTACACATGAACACATGCATTTATACCCTTCACTTCAAGTCATGTAAATCCAATTTCATTCAACATCAATGACTAGTTACATCACCATTGAAATCTATTATTAGAGTCTATCGAGTCATTCATATTTGCACCGGTCCCCAAGGCTCGTTTCTAATAAATTAATATAGCACTTTACAAGCTTTTGCTATCGTGAGACACAAATATATAAAACCCATCAATTTCATCATCATTCCATAACTCTTACACTACTATAGTCATCCCGAGTTGCCCGACAACGATGATTTTTACAAAAAAACACAGTTCACCATTCCGGGTGACCCGACATTGATGGTTCATTAAATTCAATATATTACCATCCCAAATGGCCTGGAAACGATGGTTCTTTTTTATTTATGTTTCATCATCCCGGGTGGCCTAACGATGACATTCATGATCCATTTATTCTACCATCTCAAGTTGCCTGACAATGATGGTTCATACTAACTATATATCTTACATTGTAGATGGCCCAGCACCAATGGATTTCAACCTAAGGCATGTTAACTAAATTGACGGTACTCGAGACTGTTATTAGAATAATACCAAATTGGTACACATTGTAACTATGTAACACATTTCAATCTTATCAATTCATTTTAGTCCTTTATTCCGATATCTTCCAACACATTCAACATTACAATACACTTTATCATAGTATACTCACCTTGACATTTCATGTAACAGTCCGTTTTTTAGTTGTGTCGGAAATTGCGATTTCGGGGCCACAAATCTGACGAGTAAGTTCGTAAATATTAATATTTAATATTAATATTTACGAGTCTAATATGGTATTAAAATAAATTTTTATATTGGCAATTTATGTTATTCGAATGAATAATTAAGTTCAAGTGGTATGACCCCAAAGTCAAGTGGTTTTAGAAAATGAGGTATCGGGACCTCATTTCTATAAACCGAGTAGTAAATATTTTTATAAATATTTATGGAGTGTTATTTAGGTTGTATTAAAGTTTCATTAAGAAATTTTAAAGTTTAGTTGGTTAATTAAACAAAAAGGACTAAATCGTAATAGTTGAAACAATCAATCGCTATTAGTTTAAAAGTGTTAATTTGTTAAATAATTATAATTGGATGGCCTTATTGAGTAAATTAGCCATCCTTAAGATAGTGGATGGTTGGATGCTTTAATTTCTTTTAATTAAAATGCTTTATATGTTGTTTTATTATTAAAATAAAGACTAAAGGTTAAAAATATAAGAAAACATAAAGCTTTCTTCTTCAAATTTATTTGTTCTTCATTGAAACTCCATGGCAAGAAGAACCAAGGTTCGGCCATGCTTCAATTCATGCAAGCGAAGCCATTTTCACCCGTTTTTAATAACTATGTTTTTAAGATCGTTGCAACTAGGTTTAGCTAGCTCATACCTTCGTTTTTGAAACTGTTAAAGATTTTGAATGTTGTCATTGATGAAGCTATATGATTTTAAATGTTAAATGATGAATTTGAAGTATTAGTTTTGTACAGTAATTGTGATGAATTTAACTGTTAGGGATTAAATTATTGAAACAGTAAAAATAAAAGGACTTAGTCTGAATTTGTCGCAAAAATAGCCTGAAATGGAAGCTATCACTATTCGGCTGGTATTAATTTTCAATAAAAATGGTTAATTTGCATGTTTTAGGCTTAGGGACTAAATTAAATAAAAGTAAAATATTAGGGGTAATTTTATAAAAATGTCAAAAATGACTAAATTGCATAAAATGAATTAGTTTTACCCCTTGACGTCGTGACGACACTCACTGTTTGTTTGAAGTCATGATGTGGTACCTTGACTTCGCGATGCTAATTCGATAGTTTTCGAAAATTTTGCATTTTAGTCCTTAGCCAACCTCGATTTACCGAAAGAGCTTTCGTAAGCTCGATTAAATCCCAGTTTGGATTATATACCATGTTGTAAATATTTAATGAGTTTAATAACATGTATTAATCATTAAATTGAATTACAAATGGGATCGTAGTTGCTTCAGCAACGAATGTAGCATCCTATAGCCTAAACTCAGCGATTGAGTTAGGTATGGGGTGTTACATAATGATATCATTTTGTGCTAACATGATTTACATGTTTGAATTAACATGGCTTGACGAATATGAAAGTGATTGGTATGTGTTAGGTAATAATATGATTTTGGTGATATTATTGGGATGATAGGTTATGTTTTGACAATATTATAAATGGCTTCAAAAGGATATATGATATGAGGGTTATATGTGTTTATATAATGAGAATTTGGTGTATTCAAGGGTTGTGTTATCGGTGCGTTGGAGGGTTGCGCTATTGGTGTGTTCGATATGGATGTGCTACTTAGAGTGTAGAATGATCTTGTATAACAGTTTTCTGTTATGTGTTTAAAGCATTAGTAAAATGTTATTTTATAATGCTATGATATAGCTATATATATTTATGTTATTATGCTTTTTCGCTTAATAGTTTTACTTTGAATTTAAATTATGTTAGCACCAGATCTTTGTGACAAGTACCATCAACAAACCCCAATTTATTCTTAAACAATAATGCTATACGTATTGACCTACTCCATATACTATAATTCTCTATTACTGTTAATTGATGAGAAACCAATAAAGTACTTGGTGTGTCTAAAGGATGAAGATACTACGGATTATAATCTAACACCTTTGTACTCATTGTTGCATTCAACTGCACATTGTTGATGTTGTTCACATCTATTTGAACATTGTTTGTGTCATTCACCATCATGATTCTTCCAAGACTTCGATTTATGATCAAGAATTAAAGAAATACTCAAACACTAACCAAGAAACACTAAAAAAAGAAGTAAGAAAATATCAAAGAACTAAACAAGTTAAGCAGACTTCCTCTACGGCCAGAGTACTGTTAATAACGATCACTAATCAAGAATCGATCAACAATCAGGATACATATTGATTCTGACTTATTTGGTCCATTATTCATCTCTCAACAACCCATTATTTATGTCTTATTCATTGTATGTTGGGAGTGCTGATGATTGAATTTTTCAGATGATTCCATTAAGTTTGAGTAATGGTACATGTAGATATGGCTGATCCACTGTCATTCTCCCACACTGAGCAGATCAAAGATATTATATCTCAGGTTTTCTTCCTCTGAATATATATATATGCATTTTAACATATGGATACCACATGCAGTCGATTGTACATCTCTCTCCCTATTCCAACCTTGCATTTCTCTTGGGGAATTCTCCTCGACGAATAAGTGCATGCTATTGCTCGTAGAAAACCCTATATTAACACTTTCTGTATCTATGTTTGTATGCATTTAGCATTGTTAAATTTTTTTCAAAGTAATGTTTGGTAGTTTTATTCTCAGTCATTTACCATACTATCTTGATGGAAAGCTATTGTGAGGCATGTCATCTTCATCTACCGTATGCCTGTAATTTCTTTACATAATTCTGCCCTATGATTGGCATTTGACAAGTGTTCCTTCTCATTTGACCATAAAGAAATGGAAGAGTGCCTTCCAAATTTTTGAGAAGCTGCCGCTTTTATATTAAGCTGAGCTTGCTTGATTAATTACATTATTGAGATTTGCAGAGCTGCGCACATGGAGTTTATTGCACAGGTTCCCTGGAGAAATGCTGTGCTTTGTGAGAGCTACAATGTTTCCTTTTGTACATCTTTTAGTAGTTGTGTTTTGGCCCAATATTGCTAATGACACTTTTGTTTCTTTTGCCTCTTGCTATGTGTAATGGCAATGCAGTTTTCCTCCCAGTAACTTTATTCTGCAGATTATAAACAAAGACTTTGGATATGTGGGCTGATGGGGATTGGGGATGTATTTTTTTCTTCGTTGATAAGATTCCCAAATTATGGCAAGTTATCTGGGCAGAAGCTGGAAAGTAATAAAGCAGGTACCTAACTTACCACCACACTTTAGGGACAGTTTAGGATTTGGGTTTGGACACTTATAAATGAAAGGTTTGCATAAAATTGAGAGATTTCGGTAAGAACATTCGATTTTAAAAATAGGATTGTAAAAAAAAAAAAAATTATATCTATTTAAAATATGGATTAAGTTTAGGTTGAAATATTTAAACTACGAGTTAATTTTTTAAATTATAATATATTGTATTATATTATTTTTATATATTATGTAATTTATAACATATGAAAATTAAATTTATAGTAATATATAATATTATAATGTAATATAAAAAGATTTAAATTGTCTATATATAAAAAAATAATTAATTTTTTAAAAAATAATTAAAAATAATATGAGTAGCCCTAAAATGAACTTAGGTTAGTGTTTTATTAATATAGGTAGGCTTAAACAAAATTTTAAATTCTTATAACATATTATTATTTTTATTTGGTGAATTATAATAACAGGACAAAGCTCGAACAACCAATATGACTAGTGCGACTTGAACCCAAATCACATTTGAGACGGTAAACACCTTTAACCATTAAGCCATCACATAAAGTTCACGTATTATTATATTTTTAAATAGATGTGAATGGGTAATATATATAGAATTAATTATCAAGAAAAGATAAAAAATAAATCCATGAGCGAAAGTATTGGTCCAGATATATATATATATATATTATGCTGAAAGCTTAAAATTTGTATGCTTAAAATTTGTATGTACAATCCTCTGTATCCAAGCATATAAAAATTTTCGGTAAAAAAGGTATTCGATGTAAATTAATTTTTTAAAGGATTAAAATGATTTAGTTCTTGTGAATTTTAAGAGTGAGAAATTAAGAATTATTAATTACGGTATTAATGTTTTTTTATCAATTGTACGTAATTTTGACTAGTATAATAATATATTTAGTCTTTAATAATTTATCAAATTTATCCCGCATCATTTGTCTAATTGTTCATAGTTGTTCACTTTTAAAATTGACAGAAATTAAATTGTTCTAATTTTATTGAGAGGGACCAATTTACTTAATTTTGAAATTGAAAAGAATTGGTGATGTACTTTTACCAATTCTATGATCTCATACAAATTGCATCTCTGGTCATGTAATGATCCTTTTGCAGTTCTGAAGTTCCCTTTGAAGTAGTTTATTGGTGAACACAAAAATTTCCAATTATGCAATTAAATGATAGCAGCCTCAATCTTTATACGTGGAATTCACAAACCCAATACCATTTAGGATTCAGGAATACAGATATCTACTGCAAGAGGGGTATTAGGGTTCCCTAATCTTTTAGGTAGATAGAGCATGGTAGACAAAAATGTATAACTTTTCCATTTGCGAATTCAATCTTTAAAAGATTATATATAACTTTACATAACTTTCGCAACACTCTGCGATGTAATTTGTGACCAAAACTTAGAACTGCAGATAGCTCTATGTTTGGCTACATGTGAAAAGTATAAATACAGCATGTGTATGTATGACGTTTATCGTCATAAAATTGAGATGCTTTCTCAAAGATGGAATTTGGGTTTCCTTTTTCTTTTCTTGTTCAAAAGGTAGAAAGAATTCATAAAATTGGAGAAAACATGGCACTGTATACCTTTACGCTGATTCATTGAAATGCGCTAGCTATTTGCCAGTTCCAGAGGAACTATGTATTGTGGACTGCAAGCTGAGGCCCAACGGAAGATCCAAGGATTTACACCATTGCTTTGATGGCTTGGTGCTGTCAGCTGGTGTTATGGTGAAGATGGAGGAATCTTGTTGGAAATGGATGATTTGTGATGCACCAAGACGTGCTTCTTGTTGGTATTGGTCGAAACTAATTTGAGGAGGCTCTTGGTATAAAGTGAAGTGATGAGGATAGCAGCTGTCATGAAAAGGCTGAAGATAAGAGTTGATGCTGGCTGCTCTTTTGGCTTGAAGCTGCAACCTTTTCTTCTTCATCCTCTCTTTCTTGTGAGCATTTTGATGACCTCCCAGCGCCTGCGAGTTCGCAAATTCCTTGAAACAATATCGGCACTCGAATTTCTTCTCATCGGTACTGTCTCCGTCGTCTACTCCGGCTGCCCTGCTCGATGAATTTATGCTTTCATCGCCTTCAACGCAACCTTTGAGGAAGTTGCCATTGTTCTTACTAGGGCTAAGCTCAAAACCAAACAACTTAAGCTTCTTACCACCGCAGGATCCTGGTTGAGAATAACCATTTCCACCGTCACAAGTGTGATAAGCACCACTACAAGCATCTTTTGCCATCTCTATATATGTACTGAAATATGGTAAATTAGAAGCAAAATGGTGTTAAAATGTATCTCTACCGATATAAAGTATGAATTGTTTGGATTGTAGTAGCCCGTTTTATAGTAATTCTATGGTCTCCCACAATTCAACGCAATGCATATTAAATAGTGATGAGCATCCTAGCAAGCAAGAATATAATAAAGGCAAAACAACTAGAAAAGTCAGATGAGAGAAGTCGTTCCATGCATTAATATTTTATGTTATAAATGATTAAATAAGTGAACTTTGGGAAGGGATACATACCACTTAGAAAATCTTTTTAGTACAAAAGAGGTTGTAATTTGAAAATAAGAAAAGAAGAAGTAAATGTCAAGATTGAGTTTTAAATATATAGGATATCACATTTTAAAAATGATTAAATTTGTGTTTATAAAGTTGAAAATTCCTCAATCAAAGATGATACAATGTGCTTAAATATTTTAGGGAGGAGTAAACTTTAAAAATAGATGAAAAAGACCATCAATGATGGTAGCACTTGAACATTTTTAAACAATGAATCCAATTTGGAAAGGAAGATTAAAGTATATCCAATTTAGAAAAAGTCAAAGAAAGATGGGCTTAATTCTAACTTGCACTGTACTTAAACCCCACTATTGGATGGCCAAAAATAAAAACCCCATAATTCCCATCATTATTTTGTTAACCCAAAAAGTGGATTGACCATACTCTAAGCTTAAAACAAATTAGAATACAAATAGAAGCTCTTAATTAATTAAAACTTATATGTATCCAAATAATGCTTAAACAATGCCCAATTCCATAGAAGGGAGATTATTCGGCACTTGATGAAACTTCTCTGCAATATCCTCTCCACCCAAGTTTCTTTTAGAATAAATCAATATGGGGTAATCTGTCTGCATATTGACCATGTTCTCGGAATGGGATTAGAATATTAAGAGACTAGATGCTACACAAACAAATATATATTACTATAGCAGGCCCTTCAATTATATTTTCTGCTATTTATTGAATTGGCCGCCGTTACACTGCTTTAAGAAAAGGCCAGAGCCACATCGCCATGTCATTAATATTAATATTAAATAAAAATAATTTATATTAATATCAAATAAAAGTTTTAAAAAAAATTTCTTCCCCATGCTGCAAGTCGACAAGAAACAAGAATCAAGGACCAAAGAGAGGTTTGCTAATCTGACAGAGGACTCGATTCTTACAACAGGGGATGAGTTTGCTTGGTTCAAGGAGATGGAAACGACGTCGCCGACAGTATTGGAGAGCCCCCTATTTACGAAAAGGGATGATTGGGATGCCGACGAAGGAGAGGGACAGTAAGGGAGGGATAGGAAATATTTTTTATTTTTATTTAATTATATTTCAATTATGTGGTGATGTATCTCTTTCTGATTGGCTCTAACTATCTTTCTTAGCAGAGTGTAAGGGTAAAAATTAATTTTGATTATGGAATAAAATCAAAGAAATAGATTCGATAAAAAGATTTAAATACCAAACTCAAATAGAGGGCATGCCTAATATATATAGTAATGCAAGATGCTATCATGTTACATGAGATGAGGACTGGCCACATCTTCTTAGAGAAGGCAAAGGCTATTTTATAGTAACACCACATATATGTTTTCAAGTGGATCAAGCAATCAACTAATATAGTATTATTGTACAAATAATCAAAGCACATGTGTTGGACCAATTTGTAGCTTTTGGGATTCGTTAAAAAAAGTTAATAGATTGTGTTGTTAATTCAAAGTCTCTCTCTATATAAAATCTGATCTCATTCTATTGTTAATCAATTACCCACTTTTTGTATTTATCTATTATTTAAAAATTACTTTGTTGGTATGGGAGAAGAATTCCAAGGAGGCATGCTGTCATGTCATCAAGCATTTTGAAGGGTTGGTGGTGGCTACTTGGGTGGGTTGGTTTCGTTTGGGTTTAAAATTCAATATAGGATCTATAAGGTGGCCCCTACCAATACCATCAACCATCCCCTAAGTTCCTGCCTCCATCCATCTTTACACATAACTTTGATTAACCATTTTCAGCTACAAACATTTGTTATACGATTCAATTAATATAAAATATAAAACAAATTTAAGTGAAATATAAAATCATTGTGAATCGGAATATACGATTTTTATCCAATAATGTTAGAGGTAGAGGAAGGGGTGAAGGACAAATATTGTAGTTTTGCAAGAATCTTTTTTGTATTTGGTTCAATCAGTTAATCGGTTACCATCTTTGTATGAATTTGTTTTAATTGAAGTTTTGTTATATATCTTTTAAGTTAAATTTAAAAAATTAAAAAAAAAAATCTTAATCTAACTTGCCAAGTAATTATTTTCATCGTGAATATACAAAATAATTACTCTGAAATAAATTATTAGCATTTAAAAAATTATATAACTTACGCAACTTTTAAAATTTAAACATGAAAACCATAAATTAATATCATAATAGCTTGTGAATTAGCCACTGATACTGTGGCAAATAGCTTTTATTGCTTAAGTATGTGTTAACATCCATTTTTAAGTTCACACTTCCCTCATCTCTCCATAAAAGCAAAATCATAATAATACTTTTTAATAAACTATCATGATTAATTAATTAATTAACATGCTAAATTTTGATTAGCCCATTACTTTATTCTCTTCATAATACTTAATACTTAATTCAATTTCCACATTAATTTACGTATATCTCTACGTTCAAAGAAAATTCTAAAAACAGCTTTCCATGAGGTAAAACTAACTTAGCCCTTGAATAAAAATGAAAATGTTTATAAAGGCTAAAGAAGCCGGATTACCAAGTTGCAAGTTAAGAATTACTTAATATAAGATTGGATAAATAGGGTTATTCCTATTCTAATCATCCCAAATTTTATTTTATTTTTTTGTTAATTTTGTCACTGTTGTTAAAGAGATCGATCAAATTGATCTTTCTACCGTTAAATGTTAACAGAATGTTGACGTCGCTTTAGACAATATGTTTTCAGATCTATTATTGAATAAATCATTCACTGAGCAAAATTTCGTAGAGTAAGATTATTATCCAATCTACGTTAACAAATCTCATGTGCCTATTTCTCTTTTAACCTTATTCTCTTTAATTGTCTTTATAAAACTGTCTTGTCCCAAAATTGTGTTGGAACATCAATTGGGACATTGTGTTTGGACAAGGATCAAACAATGATATTTTCAAAGATTTCAAAGAAATTGAGTCATTTGTACACCATAATCGTGGAATAATTACTTAATACATGAAACATTACTTATAACATGAAATTTTTTCTAAGAAATTAAGTACTTTGTAAACCATGGAAAAATTACTTAATACATAAAATGTTACTTAAAACATGAAGTGGTTTTTAAGAAATTCATAAATCATGGAAGAATTACTTAATAATACATGAAAGGTTACCTAAAACATGAAAATGTTTTTAAGAAATTAAGTAATTTGTAAAACTTGAAAGGATTATGCAGAAACAAGGGGGTGTACCTTGCTTGGCAAACCGAAATTGTAACTAAAATGGTACTTGAAATTATGCCATAGTTTTAACCACGAAATCAAAAGTGCGAAAATGTAAAGATGAACACCAAGATTGTTTACGCAGTTCGACCTCAACCTACATTTGCGAGGCATTGCCTAGAGGAATGATTCACTATCTTTCTCATAGTATAAGCAATGATTTATTTCCTAACACTAGTCTAACACTCACCAACTTAGCAACATCACGTTGTACAAAGACTAGATCACTCTCCCATTAAGCTTCCTCCTTAAAAGCTTAGCTTTCCAACTCCAAAGACTTTCTTGATTGCTTACAGAAATAATGCGCACATACACATTCCTAACTTAAAAAAATTTGTGCTCTATTGAACTCTCAATCTCTTGGTTACTCTCTAACCTAGGCAAAACTTATTTATATACTACTTAAGTTTTGTTTACATCAGAGTTATAATGTAATCACTTTTCTATAAAGTAAAGTTAAAAATCAGCTTAAGATAATACTTCCATAAAGGTTTCAATGTAATCCAATGTATTCAACTATAGAAAGTGGATTTACTTGTTCTGCAAGTAATTTGACTTAATCCACAAGAAACCAATCTTTAAGTCTTCAGTTTCAACTTAATTGATTTTCATGTTTTGGACTTTACTCATTCAACATCATCAAAAATAAATAGCCCAATACTTTTGTTCTAAAATCTATAAACTCTTCAAAAGGGTAAGTATAACAATGAAATAGTGTTTGAAGTTGTGACCACTGATTCAGATACAAAAACAACTACAGAATGAATTAATTAATACATGAAAAGTTTTCTAAAAAATTAAATAATTTGTAAATCACAGAACAATTACTTAATACATGAAACGTTACATAAAATATGAAATGGTTTCTAAAAAAATTAAGTAATTCATAAATGATGGAAGAATCACTTAATATATGAAATTTTATTTGAAACATGACATGGTTGGTAAGTAATTTTTTTTATCATGGATAATTACTTAAAAGCATACTTAAACCATGAAAATCTTTCTGAAGAATTAAATAATTCATAAAACTTGAAAGAATTACTAAATATACATGTAAGATTACTTAAAACATGAAATTATTTTAAGAAATTCAGTATTTTGTAAATATTGAAATAATTACTTAATACATGCTTTCTAGAAAAATTAAGTTCATGATAGCAATACTTAATACATATTAAGCTAATATGTAAAAGGATTTATAAAAAATTAAATAACTTGTATATATAAAATAGTTACTTACAATGTGAAGCCAAAATTAAGAAATTAAGTAATTTGTAAAAAACACAAAATTACTTAATATATTAAAGGGTTACTTTAAAATATGAAAGGGTTTGTAAAAAGTTAAGTAATTCGTTTAAAATGAAAGAGTTACTTAACATTCGAGGAGTTACTTATGAAAACATTTCTAATACATTGACTAATTTAACATTTAACTAGGATGGTAAAATTTAAATTGCTTAATAGAATCTAAACCAATCCACTTTGAATGGAGTGTGTTTTTTTCTTTTAAAATGTGGATACGGGGGGGGGGGCCAAGGTAAGACAGGGTGGATTATTTTTCTTTTAGATGATGGATATGAAACGATTATGGTAATTGCTTACATCAACCCAACCTGCTCCAGTATATAAAATTATCTTTGTATATATAAACTATTAAAATAATAAGCATATGTTAGCGTAATATAAAAAAATTATATATTTTATGTTTAAATATTTTTTTGAAGAAGCAAATGTATGTACCTAACATCCATGAAGGTGGTAATAATTTTCAAGATTATAAATCTATAGTGGAGCGAAACAAATGATGGAGTAGAAACGATGTTAAATTAAGCAATATTCATTACCATCCTGAACCATTACCATCCCTATATAAAATTTATTATGTAGGGATACACCTAATATTAAGGAATTTACACTAGAACCCCTACTAGGACTGTACTTTTGGCAATGAAAAGTGAGAACTTCTTGTAAAATAAAAAACCTTGGTCGAATGATGTGCAAGTCATGACATGGTGATTGCAAGTATTGGAAGGCACTGGAAAAATCATCGGCCTAATTGGTGGAATACTTAATGAACATGAACAGGGTGAAATAATTCCTCCAAACTTAAATTTTAATTTGATGTTTAAAGGTATTTACAATGAAAATATTAATGAATTTAAGTAAGAAAATTTTATCTTTTATGATATGAGTTAGACTCCAACTTTTAAAGCTCTAGCTTAACTTCGCCTATTGTTAATTTGAGATATATTATATTATATTATTTTAATATATCATATAATTTGTATCACATAAAAATTAAATTTATAATGATATATAATTTTATAATGTAAATATTAAAAAAATTATGTTCATTATTTATATTTAAAATTTTAATAAAAGTAGAATATATGAAGGTGTTAAATATTAAATGAAAATAGGGTAAATTAACTTTTAAAATTTTTGAAAAAAAAATAGGTGGGTCTAAAATAATTTTGGGTTAATCATTTACAAAATATGAATAAATTCTGGCAAAATTTAAAACTCATATTTCGAGCTAGATAAGCTTAACTAAATATTGATATAATGCGACAAGGAAGAGGTATGGAAGAAGATGTGGTGGTTATTACGAAAGACAGTTCACCGAGTCGAGGTAAAGAGCCAGATGTTACAAAGAGTAAGGGAGAAGAAAGTATGAAAACTAAGTGCAAGGGTCATGGGCCAAGGTGCAAAGCATGTGACTATCGCACAAAATGCATCCCATGGAGGTCTATCGTTTAGATGGGGATCATTTGACTCAATGGAGAAGCATGTCTATTTGAAGCCTGGGTGGCTCAATGAAGTAGATCTGGAAAGTTAGACTACCTTGGTAAATAGGGAAACTAATCTTAGAAGATTGAGGAGTATCATATCTGATAAGATTATATTTGATTTAATTATGTAAATATTGTAAATTCCTTAATTGTAGGGATAGGCTCCATCTCATTTGTCGATGTAAATTTAGCTAGACCGTTGGATTTGGGGGAGCTCAACTATAAATAAAGAGCCTCTCCCTCAGTTGTAAATCACCTATTGTTTTGTATTCTTTGAGAGTGAATACTAAATTGAGAGCATTTACTCAAACATCTCCCATGCATTATTTTTTTGTGGTGATTCTGTTCTTTTAAGCGCCCTTTTGGCTTGTGTTGCTTCCGCTATATAAATTGGTGTCTTGGAGGAATTCTATGAAAATCCCCACTTTGTTGGAGTTAAGCTGACTTAGGCGAATTTAAAACGATAGAATCGTCTAAGGCCACACGGATTGCGAGACGAAAGGTCTAGCCCCGTGATAGTTGGTATCCAAGCTAGAGTTGCGAAGGCACTGTAGAGATGTAGAAAGAAGTTGCCGATAAGAGTGAGCCAAGTGAGACTCGTAGATGGGCTAGAAAACCAATCTTATTTAAGGACATGTTGTTGGCTTTAGAGGAACGAGTGGTCAATCTTGAGAAGCCCATGAGGGATGTGAGTGAGACACTTAAGGTGGTTGTGGGACGCACCGATAGGTTTGATTCAATGGAGGATCAGCTCAAAGAGTTTGTGTTGGAGTCTCACGAGACCAATGTGGAAAAGATGCATGAGGTACTCAATTCCATGAAGAATATGTTGACAGAGAGGAACGCTACTCTCGAGGCCATGGTGATGGCTTTGAAGGAGGAAACAATAGCCACGACAAAGGCTTTGAGCACAAGAATAGAGAAGCTCGAGGGAGAGCTTGCCTTGTGTCAAGCAGCCATGGGTAATGAAGTGTCGAGTGCAACACTCAATTGCGAGGTAGACGTTCGAAAGTTGAAAGACTTTGTAATGACAAGATCTGTATGCGATGTGGATAACTTTTTTGTGGAGGATGGAACAATACTTCCGTGCCAAAGGCATCATGGACGATGCTATTAAGGTAAATATTGTTACCATGTTTCTTACTAATTTTGTGCTTTTATGGTGGTAGAGCAGGTCCATAAATAAAAGGCATAGTGAGATTGAGACTTGGGAAGAGTTCCAACATGAGTTGAAATGATAGTTTTACCTAGAGTATGCCGAGGATGAAGCTCGAGAAAAGTTGCAACGGGTTATGCAACGAGGCATGGTTAGGGAGTATGTGTAGGAGGTTAGTGAACTATGCTCTAGATTTCTTATTTGAGCGAGAATGAGGCATTTTTCTCCTTTATGGATGGGTTGAAGCCACGGGCGAATCAAAAGTTATAATGCCGAGGATTCTAGGAACTTATCAAAGCCATGATGGTGGCGGAATCCTTAGTTGAACTTATTCCAATGAAAGATAGGTTCAAGTCTTCCAAGCCCAATGGAAAGGACAATGGTGGGGGAGAACATGAAGAAGATAAAGAGGGACATAGTGGTGATGGCAACAATAGTAGTAGCGACAGTGGTAATAGGAAACCACGAAATGGGAAGCGTAAACCCAACAACCCGAAGGAAAAGGGGATCAAGATAATATGTTACCTCAATTGATCGTATATGGTTAAGAATTGCCCGAAGATATCTTTGTTTTTGGCTATCAAAGGGGAATGATAAGCCAAAGGAAGCACCCACGAAGCTTGGTCTGATGATGAGTAGAGATGATGCCAAGAGGACTAATGAGAGTGAGAAGAAACCAGTGAAGTGCTTCTTTTTTAGTGGTCCATATAGGATGCGGAATTGTCTAGAGCGAGTTAAACCATCCGCGACCAGTAAAGGGGAGAAAGCGGAGCCTAATGAGAGGAATGCATCAAAGCTTAATTCAATGGTACTCACTCTTGCAAAGAGGAATATCAATGAGGTAGGGTTGATGTTTGTGAACATCAACATTGCAGGCCAGAAGAGGAGTGCTCTTGTTGATACGATAGCATCAAACTTATTCATATTGGAAAAAGCTGCGAGGAAACTTTGTTTTTTGATTAGGAAATTGAATAAGAAGATCAAGACAGTAAATTCTGAGGAGGCCCCAATTGTAGGAGTAGCTCGAGGCGTGGAGCTACAAATCGGTGAATAGAAGGGCAAGAAAGATTTTGAGGTAATCTAGTTAGATGATTACGATTTTATGCTTGGTTTAAACTTTCTTGATAGGATTAAGGCGGGTTTTTTTTCCTTGGGCCAATCAAATTCATATCGTTGATGGTTTGTTATCATGAATTGTTATGCAAGTGAATCAAGATATGAAAGTTGAGATCAATATGTTGTCGGTAATCCAACTAGCCGAGAATGTTTCGTATGGGAGGGACATTGACACGGGTTGTGCATCAGACTTCGAGGGAAAAGTAACGATACAAACTAGACAGTTGAGGTGAGTAAATACTGTGAGTAACGTCCATTTCAAACACTTTGGTAGTGTTTTGTATTATGACTTGTTGGCTTGGCGAGAATATAGGGGCCCTTTAATAGTTCTGAAGTGGGGAAGTCGAGGGGTGTACAAACTGGAGTTGTTGGGAAAATTTAAGATCAACCCAGTATTCAACGTGAGTATACAGAAGCCTAGTTGTGTGGGTCAAGTGGATCTTGATCGAGGCAAGTCAGAATTGGGGCAAGTGAGAGCGATGGCTTCTTGCCAACTAGATGTGCCAACGAGTGAAATGAAGCAAGCTAAGAGGCGACGAAAGCCGAGGAAAAATTTTCAAAGGGTGGGACGACCCAATAATTAGACTAGTCAAGAAAAAGCTAAAGCGTCGAGAAAGTTTCGAGGCGAATCAAGTTAGTGCCATTCCGAGAGTGCAATGAGGGCGCTGCAAGAATGGGTAGAAGAGAATGTCACGGGCCAAGGTGCAAAGCCTATGACCATCGCACAAAATGTATCCCATGGAGGTCTATTGGTTAGATGGGACCATTTAACCCACAGAACTTGTCCGATTTAAAGAATTGATAGAGAATCTCGTCTGTTTGAAGCCTAGGTGGCCCAATAAAGCAAATATAGAAAGGTAAGTTACCTTGGTAAATAGGGAAACTAATCTAAGAAGATTGAGTGAAATCATATATGATAAGATTATATTTGATTTGATTATGTAAATCTTGTAAATCCTTTAATTATAAGCATAGGCTCCATCTCGTCTGTCGATGTAAATTTAGCTAGACCGTTGGATTTTGGGGAGCTCAACTATAAATAGAGAGTCTCACCCTCAGTTGCAAATCACCCATTGTTTTGTATTCTTTGAGAGAGAATACTAAATTAAGAGCATTTACTCAAACACCTCCAGTGCATTATTTTTCTGTGGCTATTCTGTTCTTTTGAGCATTCTTTTGGCTTGTGTTGCTTCCGCTATATAAATTGGTGCCTTGGAGGAATTTTGTAAGAATCTCACTTTGTTAGAGTTAGGCTGACTTAGGCTCATTTAACATAATAGAATCACTTAGGGCCGCACGGATTGCAAGACAAAAGGTCTAGCTCCATGAAACAAGGAGTATGTTAGGCTTAGTATGCTTGGAGAGTCAATCTTTTCTTCATTGTTCCCAGAGATATTTATAGGCGGGGATCTTGTGTAGAATGGTATCTGGCTATCATTGTGAAATGCGTGGAATGAATAATATTATCTATGATGAGACAAACATTGTCATTCATTCTAACTTGGCGATATGGAGCGGTTGAACCCACGTGAGGTTTGATGACCAATAATATTATGTTCTTAACAGAAGCCTGGGGTCTGGAGCAACAGATAATTCTTACTTTTTTTGGATGGTTGGGATGGAAGGTAAAGCTTAGGGGTGACCATCCGATTGACCATTGGCAAGTTTGCTGCTCGGGCGACCTTCCAACTTATCTTGTGTCCTTATTCAAATAAATACATAAAACTAAGTATAAATTATGCCATCCAGAATAGAATAAAACAAGGGTAAAAGATACAATTAAAAGTATTTGTGAGAATAATAAGGCATTGAAAAAGGGGTAATTTACCAAAATATACCAAAATAAAAAAATTACGAAAATGGGCCAAATTTTGCATTATTTACGGAAAAGGGCCATTTCCCCCTAAAACGCGTCCATGTCAGCGCGTTTTGGGGGGATGCAGCAGGAGAGCATGCCCTTAAGGGCGCGCTTTTGCCCTCCTTCCCCTGACCGCCTTTTTAGCTGTTTTTAGTGTTAGGGTATGAGGTTTTAGGGCTAGAGTTTAGGATTTTTTAGGGTCGTTGGGTTTAATGGTCTAGATTATAGGGTTAATTAGGGTTTAGTAAAAATATATTTAGGATTTTGGGGAAAATATATTAGCAAAATAAAAATTATTTGAATTTTTTTTACAGTTGTATATGGCAAAATAATTTTGAGAAAACATTTCTGAACAAATAGTGCCGAAAACGTTTCAAGCAGGATGCGCTGTCAGAAAAAATCTTGAAAAGAGCTCCCACGTGGACGCTCTTTTGCTCTGATGAGTCTCCGGTAAAATAATTTTGAGAAAGCGTTGAACAAATAGTACCCAAAACACTTTAAGCAGGATGCACATGTCAAGAAAATAATGAAAAGAGCTCCCACGTGGACGCTCTTTTGCTACAGTAGTCTCTGATAAAATAATTTTGAGAAGACATTTCTGAACAAATAGTGCCCAAAACGCTTCAAGCAGGATGCACTGTCAGCAAGAGTACTGAAAAGAGTTCCCACGTGAATGCTTTTTTGCTACAGTAGTCTCTGGATCACTGTCAGCAAGAGTACTGAAAAGAGCTCCCATGTGGACGCTCTTTTGCTACAGTAGTCTCTGGCAATCCTTAGACTATAAATAAGCCAAATTTCATTCTCAGGTTTTATAACAGAAATTGAGGCAAAAGAAAAGTAGAAAATGAAAATGAGTGAACGTATTAATGCTGTTATTTACTATGATTGTGAGGTTTGTGACACCGAAAATGGTGTTGTTTTTTTATCGGAGAACACATCGTGACTGGGTTTTAATCGAAACATAGATTTGATAGAACTTTGCAAAAGAATTAGGCGTAAAATCTTCGGAACAATGCCAATGAAAGTTCAGTCTATTAAGTATAGATTTTGCGCTTCGGTTGATCCGGTGAGATATGACTCATTCGATATCAAAGGTCCTCGGAGCTTTGAGGCAATGGTAGAGACTCATCTTGCTAGTGGATCACCATATCTTGAGGTATATGTACAATTTTCACCGCCAAGTGATCTTCCTTCGACTTCAACATCTACTGCTGTTCGAGGGGAATACACGACCTCAAGCCGACACTCTGTTAGTGGGAGGCAGACTACGGAAGTATCCGTGCTTGGTGGTAGTATGGAAAACATAACCCCTGCACGACACTCGGTTGGTGGATGGGACATGCATATCTTTCCTTCGACGTCCGATGATAGAAATACATATTGGGGAACGTCATCAACTTCTAATGGTTGACAATCCACATATGATTAAGAACATTACGAAAGATGTTTAAGGAGGGATAATGTACTCCCCACGACATCCACCAATAAGGGGCCCTCGTTCATTGCAGATTATGGTGGGTCAGATAATGAGTCTGATGTGGATCCACCTCAAGAGCCCGGGCCCGATGGTGCAGAAGTTGCATTATTTTTTGAACCGGAGTCTGTTCCAATTGTACCTGAAGATGTTGAGGGTGGTTCAGATGAAGAAGAAGAAGATCCGCTATTCAAGGCGTACTCGCCTCCAGCCCACACGCATAATGTTGATCTATCTCAAGACGATGCATTGGAGTTTCCTGAACTACCACACCGGATACGTGACTGTACAAGTTCGTCATTGGATTCGAGCGAATTAGAAGTTGGTAAAGAGTTTTCCAACAAGGATGTTTTTCTTGGTGCATTAAAACAATACAGCATCAAGAACGGGGTTAACTACAACGTGGTTAAATCCAAACTCGATAAGTATGAGGCGAAGTGTACAGTGCAAGACGGTACATGTTCATGGAAAATCATGGTCTCGTTGAGGAAAATGTCAGGCTTATGGGAGATCAAAAAGTACAAAGGTCCACATACATGTCTTGTCGGTACAGTTTCACTATGTGTTCAATGTTTTTGAATAATACTAATATTACGTAATATTGCATTATTTAACGTACTTCGTTGACAGGTGTTTCACAAGATCATCCGAAGATGGATTCAGAGATGTTGGCTGACTTAATAATACCGACGGTGAAGGTAGATCCCAAGACTACAGTGTCGACCTTAATTGGCAATATTCGTAGCCAATTGGGGTACACGCCCTCTTACCGGAAGACTTGGATAGCCAAGCAGAAGGCGTTGGAAAAGTTGCATGGTCGGTGGGACGCTTCATATAATGAAGTGTGGCAGTGGTGTTAGGTACTGGAGAGATATGTCCCAGGCAGCATAACAGACCTTGAAACGGAACTCGCGTACTACAACGATCGATTGCTCCGTGGATGTGTAGTGTTCAAGCGTCTTTTCTGGACATTTAAGCAATGCCGAGACGCGTTTATATATTGCATGCCATTGGTACAAATTGACAGTACCTTTATGTATGGTAGATATACGCATCGGCTATTGCTAGCTGTGGCACAGGACGGTAGTGAGAGAATCCTTTCAATTGCGTTTGCAATAACACCAGGGGAGTTAGCTGATGAGTGGGATTTCTTCCTATCTAGGTTAAGGAGGCATGTCTTCCCCCAACCTGATATATGCGTTATATCGGATCGGGGCCCTAGAATACTAGCCGTAATAGAACGACAGGGAAGCCTGTGGCATCGCACACACCATCGATATTGCCTAAGGCATGTTACCTCCAACTACCATGGGCAACAACGATCTACAAGTCAACGACGGCAAGTGACCAATATGGGTATGTAATATCTATTAATATAATTTCGTTTGTAATATTCAATTTATTCTTAATTGAAAAGTGGTATGTAATATTCGCTATCAACTTATATTGGCAGGGTACGAGATCAATAAAGACCGTTTTCACGAGATGTTGGCGAGTTTGCGATCAGTTAACGAAGAAGGCGTAAACTACCTATGCAATATTCCTTTCGAACAGTAGACACAAGCATACAACGGCGGCTTACGATATGGTCATATGACCTCAAACCTGGCCGAATGCATAAATTCTGTTCTAAAAGGAACGCGTTATTTGCCGATAACATCAGTTGTGCGAGAAATATATTTTCGTTCAGTGGCACTATTTCCGAAGTGAGCAATGAGTTATAAAAGCCAAATGCAAGGAGGCCATGTATGGTGCGCGAAGGTCTTGCGAGAAATTAACAAGGGGAAGGCACGGGCCAACACCATGCACACAGTGTGTCACGATCGCGACAACCTATGGTTTTGTTTGACGGAATTTGACAGACCGAACCAAGGTATTGTTGGCGGGCAATATTGTTTACACTTGAGAAATAGGACCTGCGACTGTGGGATATTTGAGGCACTTCGTTACCCATGCGCTCATGTACTTGCTGCTTGTCAAAATCTCCGTCTTAATCCCATGAGCTATGTCGACGAAGTGTATAAAATAGAAAACATGTACAACGTGTGGAAACACGTATTCCCACCAGTCCTAGATAAACGTAAGTGGCCATCTGTATTGCTTGTACCATATAAGCTGTTGTCGGATAGACAACTGAGGCGCAAACCAAAAGGTCGACCTTGCTCGACTAGAATACGCAACAATATGGATATCTGAGAAACGGCCAACCAACGTAGGTTGTGCAGATGGTGTAGGAACCCAGGCCATACATTTCGCTCGTGTCTAAATCGGAATAGTTGACAGTCTTCTTAGCTTTTTTGTCTCTTAGTGGCTATGTAAATTCTATTTATTTCTTGATGAAAATGGTGAACTTTTGTAGAAGGACTAATTTGCAAAAAAATAAAAATTAAATTACAATAAAAAACAAATCTTGGACTTTTATTTTTATTAAAGATATTAAAATTAAATTACAAAAAAATAAAAAATAACTTTTATTTTATTAAAGATATTAAAATTAAATTACAATAAAAAAATAAACAACTTCTATTTTATTAAAGATATTAAAATTAAATTACAAAAAAAACAACTTTTATTTGATTAAAGATATTAAAATTAAATTACAAAAAAAATAAACAACTTTTATTTTATTAAAGATATTAAAACTAAATTACAAAAAAAAATAAAAAAAAAACTTGTATTTTATTAAAGATATTAAAATTAAATTACAAAAAAAAAATAAAAAACTTTTATTTTATTAAAGATATTAAAACTAAATTACAAAAAAAAAAACAACTTGTATTTTATTAAAGATATTAAAATTAAATTACAAAAAAAATAAACAACTTTTATTTTATTAAAGATATTAAAACTAAATTACAAAAAAAATAAAAAACAACTTTTATTTTATTAAAGATATTAAAATTAAATTACAATAAAAAAATAAAAAACAAAATTACAAACAAAAATAAAAAACAACTTTTATTTTATTAAAAAATAAAAAATTTATATTACAATTAAAAAATAAAAAAAGACGGTCGGAATCAATGTTGGTGCCTGTCGTAATCAGTGCCACATGAGAATGGTCGGCGGTTACGCGTTGGATTCCTCTTTTTTCTACCTTCAGGCGAGGGTCGTGGAACCTCAGGCGGGAATTCTGGTTCCTCCAGCAATGGGTCTGGTTGTGGGTGTCGGGAGGATGACCCATCTTAATAAAATAACGACTGCGGAAGTGTTTGCATAAACCATGGCGGGGGTGCCTGGATCCCATAAGGCGAAGGAAACTGGTAAAAAGAAGAGCTCCCCGACGGCGCCTCGTGTGATCCCTCATGCGACGGCGGCCTCAAGATCGGCTATCCAGTTGGATTAGTCGAGAATGGATTCGAATCGGGCCATGCATTCCAATCTGCAGTGGGACTGGGAAAAGGAAACATATATGGGTTGGGATACATATAAGGGCTAGGGTACGCACCTGGCATAATGGCCAAAGGCTGTGATGTCGGTGTCGTCAGCTGAAGTGTTGGGCCCGGTGATTGTGTGAGCGCTGTTAATGGGCCTAGTGACTGTTTCGGCGCTGTTGATGGTCCCGTCCCATCACCCCTTCTCCTTGGATTTAAAGGGCCCCGACGTTCCCTTTGTTCACGAAGTTGCCGTCGCCTCTCCTCTTCCGATAATAAATACGGCTTGCCATGGATCCTAAACTATGGCATGTATTTCGGCACGCGCGCTAACTCAGGAACTACGATCGGTTCCCGAATAGGTATATAATCATACCGGTTCTCCCACATTTCGATATATGCTGACCAAAATATTGGCCAATCAGGTGTGTGCAAGCGCCAGTAAGTCGACTTTGTGCTCATCATCGAGCACTTGGTGGCACAGGAATCGGTTGTCGGAATCTAAATTGTCATGTAACCCGATCCGATTGGTGCATCTCCACGGTGGCATAGTTGATCAATGGGACCTTCACATGCCAAATGTTCGGATTTAGCAAGAACTCCTCCGGAATTACTGCCCGAATTGCCGAATCCTCGTATGGTGTCCATTGAAACTATATTAACATGACTAAAATATTAGTTATATACATAATACTAAATACTAAATACGAAATACTAAATTATAAATACGAAATTCGAAACGACAATTTTATTACGAAAATATATTGTATTTAATACTTACTTGTGATTCCGACCGTTGCTCTAATAGAAGCTGTATATCTTCAAGCTCGGTAAGTATTCCAACATAACTCGCCGAATGGTTCCACCTAATTAAATAAATTTTTAGCATACAATTATACTTTAAATCTACGTAATAATTATAAAATATAATATTAAATTTACCTCGTTATGAGTGGGAATGTATATGGGTGGTCGACTCGAGGACGTAAAAATGGAAATTGAAACCGTGCCCATGATTGCAGTAGTGATAGGCAACCTCCGATTTTCGCTTTACTCGGTCGCGTCGCCCCGCACATCTCCCGATACAATTTTGATAGCACGGCAGACCCCCAACTCAATTCACCGGCTGCTCTAAAATCAACGAGTTTCAGCAGCCATCTCAGGTGTACGAGGTTTCGTGACAGGTCTGGCATCAGATAGCCTCCAATCATCTCAAGAATGTATGCCCGAGCATACCGTATTCTTTCTATTTCGGTTGAATTATTATCCGGCTCCGGGAAGGTGTCTCGTAACCAGCCCATCTCGATCCGACATCCATTAATGTTATCCGGAATGGCACCCAGAAGCTCGTAGCATACGACGGTCCAATCGCTAGAAGTTGCGGACCCTGTGACTACGGACCCATCCACCGGCAATCCCAATTGCAACTGCACGTCTTCCAGAGTGATAGTACACTCTCCGCATGGAAGATGGAAAGTGTGCGTCTCGGGTCTCCACCTCTCTATCAATGCACTGATTAACTTTGGCTCCAACTTGCACCCCCGGCCTATCGTGGCCACGTGCCAAAAACCCGCTTCCCTCAGGTAATTCTCAATCAACGGCGATGGCGGACCAGGCATTTTACGAATATAGCATTGCAGCACCCGATCTACAGACTGTTTAAAAAATTATAAAATAAATTTGAATTAAAATTGCATAAACCTAAAAAATATTAAATAGTATTGAAAAATTAAAATTAAAACTTACCATGCATTTGATCGACGGAGATGTGTTTATCGTCGAGACGAATTAATTCCCCGGCCATTGGTAATACGATCGAATATTTTAAAATTTATCAAAAAAATGTATTTCAAAAAATTTTAAAAAGGGCTTTTTTGTAAATATTAAAGGACTATTGTGAAATTTGAGAGAAAGTTTCAAGGAATTTAAGAGAAATTTGAGAAGAATTTGAGAGAAAGTTGAGAGAAAAATGAATAAGGACTTTGTTGTGAAAAAAATAAAAGAGTGGGGGGTTTTATAGGTTTTTTTTTCTGACCGTTGGAGGCCCAACGGTCAAAAAAAACTTTGACCGTTGCAGCAGAAAAGCGCGCCCCATCCCCCCAAAAGGCGCTGACGTGGACGTGTTTTGGAGAGAAATGACCCTTTTTCGTAAATAATGCAAAATTCGGCCCATTTCTATAATTTTTTTTTATTTTAGTATATTTTGATAAATTGCCCTTAAAAAAAGATACAATTAAGCTCTTACCTAGTAAAACAAGGTGGCCTTGATATTTTGAGATTTTTTATGTTTGGTTCGTACAGAAATGTCAAAATATGTTGATTATTTTGTCGTAAATAAAGTCAAAAGTACTCCAGTATAGGCCACTTCAAGAAGACAAAAACAATGCAGTAGGAGCAAAGTTAAAAATTAAATGCAGTCCAATTAAATTGATCGATAAATACTCTAATCAAAATAATTAAGAATATGATTTAATTAAATATTTAATAAAAAATTGTATTCAATTTAATGATGCTTTTTTTAGATATAAAATTAATTAATTAAAGGCTTCATCAATTAAAGAGTACAAAAGCAATTAGAATTTGTTTTTAAAATTTTTAAACCAATTGTGATAACAATTCAGTGAACTAAACAACTTCGGATTCAAAGTTGAATTCCAAAATTTCCATCACTATCAGCACTGCAATATTGACCAAAATAAACTGAGATAAAGCACAGGACTCTTGAGGAAATAATTTATTTACTTAACTGATGATAAAGACATGATGCTTACTTCTAGCTTTGGGCAATAACCAGTCTCAATCATCAAAGCATGATGAAATTACCAAAATGCACGGTATTGAAAGATTAGAGAAAGCAAAGCTATGGAAGCCAGGTTCGTGAACCCTTCACCCAACCTCCCATTCAACTCAACTCAGTCTCACCACCAAAATTAGAATATAGTTTATTCATGTTGGTAGCTGCAAGCAACTTATAAGCTCATGCTTTTATTAATTGGTGTGAATTTTTTTCTCTTATTCAAATTATACGTACTAATTTGAAAAACATTTTTAAGATGGCAATTCCTTGATGAAAATGGTACGAACCAAATCATTTCTGGTAACAAAGCTTCTAAACTGTGAGTTACCACTGCGGAGAACCGCATTTCTATTATTGTTTCCAGTGAAGACAATTCATTTTGCATTTGATCAAACACTAGCATGGTAGCCCCAAGTAGTAGTAATAAAACTTAATAGCAGGTAGCATGTTAGAGACGCTAAAAATATTTTGACATTGATGATGAATACTTTCTAGGCATCTCAAATTCCTTGCCACCACTTACAAATATATTGATCAACCTTACAAAATGTGCACTCCTTAACCCACCAAATACAGATACAATGGTTCTCCTTTGAATATATGAAAGTAAAAATCATGGCTGCCTTTTGGAACGGGGCAGCAGAGCCAGAAGTATCTTCTTCCTAGGGCCCTGCCAATCAAATCACCTTTATTAGTTACAATTCAGGATATTATGTAAACTTAAAGATTTCATTTTGCACCCACGCATGAGGGAGCGGCAAACAGTTTCCAAACAATATATTCACGTAAAAAGATGATGATTATGGGTTTGAATCTAGAAGACACCCTGATCACAGCCCATTTTACCGAATCCCCTAAATTTATTGTTAGCAGACAGATTGTAAATCTTCTCATCTGTAACATGGTAAGCACCTGGATACTGCAGCCGTTTCAAAGTCAAAACAATCATTAGCAGGCTCCTCTGCAATAAATCAGGTAGTAGAACTACAAATTATCAGCAAGGAAAATCGCTGATTCATAGTGCTTTCTGAAAATGTTCAACTACAATCCATCCAATCAACTTCATAGGAAGCTTTATATTCTTGGGCAACCATATTGCCAGAACAAAACTGAATGTCTTCAGTTAGAATGAATTTGGCATAGGCAGCAGGTAACCAAAATTCATGCAAAATATCTAGGCAATGTGTACTTGGGTGCTCAAATCGGTCAAAGCTCTGTGCCTATGCTAAAGATCACTTAAAATGTGTTTTGAAATTAATGAAGAACGTATAAGACATGCTAGAAATTTCAACATCAGAAACCTGTTTTCTATATTCGCATCGGTTATTAATTTCAGCACATCAATTAAGAATATAAAGAACAAAAAATTAACAATAAACAACATATAAATACATAAAAGAAGCTAAATTACCATAGGTATTCCTAGCTCTTTAAGGTCATTTTCGCCCATCTGCTTCAATGCAGTCATATCCACCTGAGTAAAATATCAAACCTAAAGATCAGCTGAGCTACAGATAAAAACAAAGCAATTCACCAATCAAAATCACATCTGTCCATGATATTTCAGAAACCTAAAACTATTAAGTAAATCTTCAGATTTAGGAAGATAGAACAGCTGCAGCAACACCATACAGGAAATTTCTCTATGTACAGTCTGTTTGGAAACATCAATACTCAAACGCCTTGAAGATACTTACAATTGTTTTATAAGACATTCACAAGTTTAACACCAATACCAAATTTGCAATCATTTAAAACACAATAAAACCAGCCATACTTGGCAGAATAACCATATCCGACATTTGTCAAGTAAAAGTAGATTTTGATATTTTATTCAAAGTAAAATCAATAAAAATATGTCCCTGCATCTCTGCAGCACAAACAAGCATCAATTGCCTACTAGCAAGGTATAATAAAATGCTGGTTTTTCATATCCTCTAACCCTTTCCATCATTTGGGGAAGAGGGTCGTCAATCTGGCATGGGGAGGGATACGAGGGTACATGAATCATCCTTTATTTCTTTTAAATACAAAAGGAACTCATAAAGAAGGTTACATAATAAGATGTAAATCTTTCAGCTGATAAACTTCATTCCTCATCCTAAGCTTAAACTTGTAAGCTCCATGCTGAAAATCTCTAGATCTAATCACTGGATTTCCAGTTTTGGGCCATAAAACATACAGATTTATCTTTGCTTCTATAAAATTCCATGTTCACTTTTATTTGGACAAGCATGTGAAGACATCTTTACATTAATAACCACCTCTGCCAGAATCAAGCTAGAAATATATGACCTGAAAGTGATATATTTAAGGATTAAAATTTATGCAAAATCCCGGATGCTACCAAATCTGCAATTAAGAGAAGATGAAAGAAACATCCTAGGATCTTGCATTTGCACTATGCTAATGACATACAGAAATTAGCAAAGAACAAAGAACAAGCAACAAATTACTATGAAGAAATAACATATCAAATGAAAATGCATCTTTGTTCTTAGCTGATTAGTCTTCCAAAGCATCTCTGAACACCTTTTTTCTTTCAAAAAAAGGAAAACAATTTATCCTTACGCAGAGAATCTAAGGACCCAGATTACTTACTTCTTCTGCCTTGAAGGTTATTGTATACTTTCCAAGCCCCAGTGAATGTAGCAAGCCTTCAACAGTTTGTTGTTCAGCACCCTATATGGCAGCCGGCCAAAAAAAGAAGGTAAGAAATTCATCTAAACACTGCTCTTTAAAAACCAAGGTCCACGTATAACTATTTTAAAAGAAAAGTCCTCAGGAAAATACAATTTTATGCATGACCAGTAAAGCAAACAACATTGAGCGCTTGATAAAACGGGGTTGGAAGTTTAGCAAAAATATTGTGAGAATCAAGGCAGTAAAGAAAGCCAAGGTAGTGGCATAGAGGAAGAAGAGAGGGGGCAGACATTATGATGCAGATTTGATGAGAAAAAGAAAAAGAAATAAATAATGCTTCCATAGAGAAGATTCTTTGTTTATATGAAAAGAAGAGGTAGTTAAAAGGGATAGAGTCAAGAGGGGTTTGAAAAGAACATGTAGCACCTACTACTGGAAATTTCGTAAATGTAAGAACACTATCTTAGGCATCTTATATACGATCAGAAAGAAACCTCAACTGCTGCTTGTTCATACCCAAAAGCAACCACATGGTCCACACCAATAGCTACCAACAGTTAGCAGAAATTTCTAAGAATGAGATCAAGAACATTCATGTCACCTAAAAAATGCGATGGTACAGAACATGATAAATTATCATACAAAGTACACCAGGAGTTACAGTAAAGAACAGACTGAACTTATGAGCATAAGCAGCAGATGTTCACAAGAGAATATAGTAAAAAAAATAGATGTAAAACTTGTTAGTTGCAGAATTCACTGGTAGCATGAAATGTAGATGGCAAATAGCACATACAGAGTATGAATTTTTTTGTACAATGCTGCTTGGAGGAATTGGACTTGGAATTTGGGGGCCCGGTGGCATGGGCTTTGCTGAAGTGGTTGGCAATCTGGACTTTGTAACAAAAGATGTTGTACTCACCACTGGAGCATCAATAACATCTTTTCCCATGTATGAAACTGGTCTGACATCATCATATGTCCTGTTTACCTGCCTTCTCTGAAACTCTTCAGCATTTCTTGGGGGAGATAAACCCCTAGAAGAACCCATTACTCTGTCTGGAGATTGTTGCCTTAAATGATCTAAAGTCCAAGGAGAATAAGAACTTCTTGAAGTGGTAACACGAGGCAAATCATCCACACTTCTTGAGGAAGGAATTCTGCCCAAGATGCTAGTTTCCCTAGACTCTAGCACTCGCTCCCTTGGTTCAGGTATTCGCTCCCTTGACTCAGATGTTTGATGTGTCTTGTAAGGCTGTCCCATTCTTGACAACTTTTCACGAAGGTCCATGTCCTTCCTGTTTTCATCACTCTGAGCCCGTCTAAACACATTCTTTTGCATGAGTTTAAATCGGAGGTCATCTTTACCAATGTGAACAGCTTTTTAAAAAAAAAATTTTCCCAAAAGAAGTGACATTAATAATCTCACAAACAATTCATAAATCAGGAAAGCAAGATGTTGCAACACAGAGGCAAAAGTTCACTACCATTCAAGCCATTGCCATTCAAACTTGTAGTATAACCATCTCCTCTTTGTCTGTAGAAAAGGCAAACCAGCACAATGACTTTTTAACACAAGTAAACTTCATTGATAAACTAATAGGGTTGAAAGTTCCCAAACATAGAAAATAAATGGCAAAGGTAGGGCAATGTATTACTTCTCACGGCCTATGTAGCAGCATCATTTATTTTTCTTAGAGAATCCTAGTCAAATGCATATCCAACAGTCAAAATGGAAACAGGATGCAGTCTTGAACTCCAAATTATACAAATACTATTGAAGAAAAATGGAATTAAACACATTCACGTCTAACAGTCACTCTCAAGTCCACCCATACAACAGAACACATTTTATCAGTTGAACAAAAACCTAAAGTAAATATGCGAGCTGCATCTGATATGATAACAGCAGCATCATTATATTCCACAAGATATACAGAACATTACTTAAATAGCCATTGCGCAAGCACCAACATAGTAAAGCAAGACTCAGAAATGCTGAAAACGACAGTAAAATTCTTTAAAACATACCGTTTGTTGTTTAGCTGACTTCCATGCAACGAAGAACTATCTGTGTTGCCTCCTAACCTATCCCTTACAGATCGCTTACTTCCAGAAACAGGATGAGAATCAGAAAGATCAACACCGGATGCAGGGCCAGCCCTCTTCACCACCTACACCAACACAATCGATCAAGTTCAGACTCACAACAAGCCAACAAAAAATTAGGGGAACTACACTAACAATTATTTTTTGAAGAACAAGCTTAAGACTTTAATGAATAACAAGGAGAAACCTAATATGCTAAACTGAATCGTTCGAAGTCAGACTGGATACAATTTATGTTCAAAGGTTAAAATCCTACTAATTTCAAGCTTATTTCTTAAATTTCAGCAGCAACCATACATACTTGAGCAACATCACCAAAAATAGCGAAAAAGAAAGAAAAAAACTATTAAGAGGAAAATAAAATACAATAAAAATACCTGGCCGGTACGGCCGAGAGTAATAGTAACACGGCCCCGCGAAGCTTCTGCCATGAAAAAAAAAAAAAAAAAACCTAGACAAGTTAAAAATCGACTAATCGGTTCTTTCGGTTATAACTTCTGACGGATCAACGAAAATGATGCTTATTATCGCCTTTTCAAAGAAAGGAAAGCGTAGAAAAACAGAAACCCTAAAACTCCTCAATGAGAGATTTTAAACATAGATTATAAGGGATCTGTAAGTGGTTACCTTTAAAGGGTAAATTGCACCATTAGTCATCAAACATGAGTAAGTGCTTGTTTTGGTCATTTAACTAAAAAGTTACAATCTGATCACAAAAGTTTTTGAAATTGTTTTTTGTCACCCACTCTTAAGCGACACTTTTAGTTGTTATAATAATAATTTTAGTCCTTTCTGTCAATAATAATAATATTTTTAGTCCTTAATTTTTATACTTTCTATCAATTTAACCTAATTATATATAAAATGATAAAAAATTAAAATTCTTTTAAAATATTTAGAGAAGTATAAAAATTAAAATTAAAATTAAAAAATAAAAATTTCCAAATAGATAAAGTGAAAAATGAGGGAAAATTATTTTTAAACTTTTCAAATTTTCTCTCTATATTATTTGTAGGGATGAGCAAAATCCAATTCTATTCAAAAAAACTCAATAAAAAATTCAAATTTTGAATTTAATAGTTTGAATTATTTGAGTTAATCAATTTATTCGGATCAACTCGAATAAAAAATTAAGTTTTTCGGTTTAACTCGAATATGAATTACAAATTCGAGTTATCCGAATAAGAAAAGACAAAACTACGTCATTTTGATAAATGTTTACCCATTAAATTAAAAGGCAAAATCATTATATTGTTCATATAGTTAAACAATATTGTACTTCGTCTATTAGTTAAATAATCGATCCATCTAAATGCAATATTAAGTATAAATAATAGGGTTCGTTAACTCGACTCGATTTGAAAAAAATTCAAATTGAGTTCAATTGCTAAAATAGGATTTGTCAACTCGACTAACTCGAAAATTTTTTACTCGACTCGATCAAATACTCACCCCTAATTATTTGTATAGAAATATTCCATACTCATTCTTGAAAAATACATAGGAAAAATTGAGCAAATTATTGATTCTCTATTTTTACCTCTTCTATTTAGATATGACTTTTCTTTTATAAGACAAGAGAAAAATATTTTTTTATTTTTAAATAATTGAGTATTATTATTATTTTATATATAATCAGGGTTTGATAGAAAGTATGAAAATTGAGAACTAATAAAAAAATGTTATTTAATAGTCGGGTGATAAAAAATAATTTTAAAAATTTTAATGATTAAATTGTAATTTTTTAATAAAGTGACCAAAACGAAAATTTATCTATAGTTTAGTGACTAATGATGTAGTTTACTCATTAATATATATAATTTATATATTGACACATATTTAAATAAAAAAAAAACATTTATTATGTATGGTAGGGGAAGCAATTTAGAAATTCCAAGAAAAAACCAACCATTAAGAAGGAGAAAAAGCATTGGCCAAAAAGAAATAAAGAAATATCTGACGATGGGAAGCGCAAGCACCAGCGCTGCTCTAATCTCCCATTTGCAGCTCAACAGATGCTGCTTCAAACTCGTTGAGTCAACCAGGACCCAGCTCGAGTTCAACTCTCTCAAATTCAGGCATTCAAGGAGAGGGAAGCTGGAATTCGCTGCTTCCCGGCGCGGGAAAGGTTTTAGAACAGCCGTTTGTTTCGCTGCCGTTGACGATGATGTCAAAGAGAATCGGCAACAAGTCTTCAGTGAAACCAGAAGCGCCTCTGCCACTGAAGATAGGCCTGGTATCAGCCTAATTTTTTTTAATTTCCTAATTGCTCTTGGTAATTTAGAGCCTGGTTTCTTTGTTCCTTATTGTTTTTATTTCTTTAAGGCTGAATTGCTCCTCTTTTTTTCTGAAATGAAATTTTAGCTTGGTTACTGTTTAAATAAAATTGAATGTTTGGGCTCAAGTTAGATATTTTACTATATATATATATATGGAGTTGGAATTTGCAAGAGGGATTGGGCATCATGTTATCGAGTGTAACTGCGTGTTCATTCATGAATTGGAGATTTTATTGGAAATATATGTTGGCGAGAAGGCTGGTGTTTTAGGGGAAGTTTCTTAAATAACTCATGCTTGGTTTGGCCACCATCAAATTGTTAAATAAGTCATGCTTTTGGATGAATTTTAACTGCTGATGCTCATGGATTAGATTATTGATGTATAACATTTTAAAGATGCGGTTTGTTTCAGCATAGGGGCTATTAGTGGGAGAGGAAGAGTTAACTAATTTTATGTGCTTGGACATGAGTTTCGTCATGCTAGTAGGGATTATAAGCAACTTGGTTGCAATCATATGAGAATACTGCAGGAAATGAATTTCTTTCACACCCTTTTCTTAGGTGGTGCCAATTATATAAGTTCTTTTTTTAATCTAGATAAAATCCTTCTGCCAAAGATGATACTAAATCCGTAGAACACCAACTCATTTTTTTATATTTGAAGCATAGAAGGTGGCATTAATAAGAGTCTAGTTTGGTGATTCTTTAGTAATTCTAAATGCCAGAGAGGATAAATGAATGATTACACCTTGGGAATTTATAATACTATGTTTCATTTGTCCGTAAAAAATTTAGTTACAGAAACTATTTCTGGCACAGCTGTTTTTTACTTTCTTGTAGAATATGCTTTACTCACATAGAGCTTTTTGTTAAAGGCATCCAATTAATAACCAAACTGCAGTGAGGTGACAGATTGTAAGGCAATACAAGGCCACTATATATCTCAAATAACTGATCTGGGATACCAGCATTTAATACGCTTTTGTCACATATAGGTCTAGTGGAACAGCTTAAAGCCAATAGGCCTGTGTGTGAATTTTGCAAGCAGGGAAGTAATAAACCAAGGTTTGGATTGGATACTGTAGCAAGAAATACTACCAGAAAGCTGGTTGATAATGGGTGGATTTACCCAACCAATAATATATGGTTACTTGCTGCAAACTCCAAAGTTAATGATATGAGATATAAAAGAAATTTTGACTGTCTCGTTTGAACTAGTATCTTATTTTCAAGAGAAATATAGATGATAGATATTTTTGGAGTGATGACCCTGCCATATTTGCCATTTGTGGAAAAATAGCTTGTTTCTGTGTTTCATAATCTGCTGTACCCATTCTGTTTCAGTTTCTACCTGATTAAAAGTTTTTTGTGAAAACAAAGAATGGCTGTGCAAACACACACCAGAAGAAGAGGGGAGGAGGTGGGGACTTTAGTAGTTTTATTTTAGGACCAAAAATATTAGCAAATTCTACCAAAACATTGTTTCCCCCTTCTGCTAGTGTGATACATGTTCTTGACATATTTAATTTCAAATTATTAGAAAGGCATTTGCTGCATCAGTTAGATTTTTTGGGAACTATATCGTTTTCTTTATCTAATTCTTGATGATAGTACTTCCAGGATCTGAATAGAAGTTCATGCTTTTAGGTAAAAAAAACTGTTGACATCACTTCTTTGATTATGATATAGATGTGGCTAATATCTCACCGGAAGAAGCACCATTTGAGCAGAATAATGAAGGAAGTTCGCTTTATAATTTTCTTTATCCCGATAAAGATCTCCTCCCAGATGATAAAGAAATGACCATATTTGATCATCTTGAAGAGTTACGACAGAGGATATTTGTGTCTGTATTGGCTGTTGGAGCTGCTATATTGGGATGCTTTGCATTTTCAAAAGAACTGATAGTGTTTCTTGAAGCTCCTGTTAAAGCACAGGGTGTACGATTTCTGCAACTAGCTCCTGGAGAGTTTTTCTTCACAACTTTAAAGGTTAGATTGAATGTTTTATTTTGTTTTTACACTATGAATGCTAGTTATTGGTTGCAAAGTTTATAGTAATATCTTAACATGTCTTGAGTACTAACTTCTCTCTCATGTTTATTTATTTTTGGAACTAATACAGCACCATAGGAGATACATTTGGAATGATGTGCTCTTATATTAAGGAAAGCTTTAAAAGTTTTGGATTAATTACTGTAGAGTGTTACATGTGGAAGAATGTGACATTGCAATTACAGTTTTGATCCTATCCTCCCTGATTAACTTTAACCTGCAGCTTGCTTGCTTTATTAATATTTTCGAACTTTGATTAGATAAACCAGTTGGTCATTACCTTGTGCGTAAAACTTACAAAGAGAAGGGACTGAGTTCAAAGAAAGAAATAAAGAAAAAGTCGGACTACTCATAACAATTGATTTAGTTCATGGCATTCTGCAGGTGTCGGGATATTGTGGCCTTCTTTTAGGAAGCCCTGTAATTCTGTATGAGATCATAGCCTTTGTTCTTCCAGGCTTAACCAGAGCAGAGAGAAGGTTTCTGGGGCCTATTGTGTTGGGCTCCTCAGTTCTTTTCTATGCTGGTATTGCTTTCTCCTACTTGGTTCTGACTCCAGCAGCCTTAAATTTCTTTGTTACGTACGCGGAAGGGGTTGTGGAATCTTTGTGGTCCATTGATCAGTACTTTGAGTTTGTACTAGTGCTCATGTTCAGCACAGGCTTGTCTTTCCAGGTATTTCCTTCCTACTTGTATTGTGGGAAACACATGGCCAGATATTATCCACCTTGCATATTTCCTTCCTACTACTCTTAGGGGAAACTACACTGATACTGTCTCATGGTGAGAGCAGAAGTTAACCTTGAAGCTAAGATGGTTGCATGTGATTTATCCTGCAGGTTCCCGTCATACAATTTCTTCTTGGACAACTTGGTCTTGTGTCGGGGGATCAGATGCTTTCCATTTGGAGGTATGTAGTGGTTGGTGCAGTTGTTGCAGCAGCTGTACTCACACCATCAACGGATCCTCTTACACAGATGCTTCTGGCAGCACCACTTTTGGGACTTTACTTAGGCGGTGCATGGGTTGTTAAGCTTACTGGACGGTGATCACTACACCATTCAAAACTTAAATTGGGATTGGTCTAGCAGCCAGTGCATGGCAAGCATGCTCGTTTTGTATATTGTTAAAAAATAGTCATAACGATGACTGCAAGATCAGCCAATAAATTCTTTGTATCGAATTTGTATCATTATATATTTTTTATTTTATCATTGATTGTAGTTGATATTTTCTCCACAAATATAGGATTGTGTGACATGTGGAGTTTGTAGCTTAGGAAAACAAGCAATGGTGTGGGTCAAGTATTAGTCTGTTTCAGAAACAAGCAACCCATCCTCACAAAAAATTAATATCTCCAAACTGCTTGCTCCAGGGGTTCCGAAGCTGCTGCCTTCGTTTATTGCTAGCCCAATGGTCATCACACTTGTGGAGGAATTCCCGCTACAATGGTCACTACCAAGACTGCAAAACATATAGAAATTAGTCAAAGCAAATAGTGAGGTTGATCTAACGGCGATATATGAGTCAGCACATCCAATGGCTGGAACTAAAAGCAGGTGTTACAAAACATAAAGGCTCAGCTGAATGATTGAATCAAAGTGGGAAGAGGAGAATGTTTCAGAGTCAGTATTGAAATGAAGCTTTGCTTTGAATAAAAGAAGAGCAGATAGAGGTTATAATCTAATCATCTGTAACTTCATATTATCCTATATTAAACAAGTAATTTATTCTTTTTTATTTTTTATATTATATTTTTAAATCATGCGAAATAAACTCTCTTTTTGAAACTAATAATAATTAAATAGCATCGAAACATTTAAATAAGCTCACCCACTTGTCCTATGATTTTTTATTCCGATACTCACAATTAATTCTTACTTTTTTTTTTTATTTTCTTCTTGATACTCGGGATTGTGTCTCCTCAAATATAAAACTAAAAAAAGTCCACAATTCTTTTTTATTGGAATTTATAAATTAATTAAATGATTAAGCCCATTTTTTATGGGAATAGATCAATTCTAGCCCCCAAAAAACTGTGATCTACCAATGTTTCTGTTAGCATTATATTATAATCAATGTTTCATTAATGAATCACGGGAGGATATACTTACAGTAATTGTAGTGTGTTTCTCAAGTTTATAAAAGTAATGATGGATTCCACACAAGTTTAGAAACGCATCTATTCAAACATGGGATAACATACATCTAAAACTTTTAATTGAAATGATTCCCAAACATCAAATATTATTACAACGAAACTCCCAAACTTTGTTTAAAGCTAAAATTATAAATATATTTCTTTTTATCTGTGATATAATATAATTTAGATTATGTGGATATTGCATTGCCCATGCTACCATGTTACTACTATTGTTAATGAAACTACTTGTTGGATCTGAATTGAATTTACTGGATCAATTCAAGCCTTATATTAATAAAAAATTTTAATTTATAATAAAGTTAATCTTTATTATTTAAGAGTAGCATGAACAATCCTAACCCTAATAAATCACATTTTCTAAATAGTAAATATTAGCTTTATTTAAATTTTTTTAATAAATTATCAATTACATTCACCTACTATTATCCTAATTTGCATCTTGAATTCTAGATGTCCACGAGGCGGATAAACTATTCCTTGAAAGGGTGGGGGGTGCTAGCAAATATCAAATTACTGAGGACCATATGAAATGAATTTCCCTACACTCAAACTATTGTTGATGTATAATTGATCAAAAACCTTTCTTTATAATTGATATCAACGTTTGTTGACATCTAATTTGCCTCCTAAAATATCCTCTATCAAGGATTAAATTCATAATTTTCACTTAAGTACAAGGACTATCTGTAGTTTTTTACCTTTTTCACTCAACGCACGCCCCTGCAGATCCCAAACACATTTTCTAATTGCAACTTTTATGGAGATTTGCAGTTTTTTTATTTATATTTTACTTAAAGCTGGGAAATTAACGTGGCACCAAATACATGTCCAAGAAAATCTGAGAAATGTGATCCAACTGTCACCTCCCTGTCAAACTATAATATTCCTCTCTCACCCTTCCCTTACTTAAGCCTCCTTGCGCCATCTCCTTCCCCATTGTACATCATTTGTATCGACCATGGCAGCGGCTTCCCGAATTTCTTCCTTCCTTTCTCGTTCTCTCCTCTCTAAAGGTATTCTTTTTTTATTCGAATTCATCACTTGTTTCAAATTGAAACAACTTCATATATCATTTCTGGATACTAGTATTTATCCGTAGCTGTAGTTGTTGAAATTATGAAATGTTGATAACAGGGAGGATCTGTGGAGTGGGCAGATCAGTGGTTTGTAGCTACACCACCGCTGCTGCTTTAGAGAAACCATTCACTCCTTCTATCAACGTCAACTACACCAAGCTTTTAATTAATGGCAACTTTGTTGATTCTGCTTCAGGTCTGCTTTCCTTCTTTTACCATTTCACGTTCTTGTTTGTTTTTATCCCCTTGGTGAAATAAATCAATACTAGGATGAACTACTCTTCTTTTTTTTATTTTATTCTTTCTCTTAAAAATGGAGCAACTTTATGATTAAGATAAACAAATAGAATTATTACACGTGGAAAAAGTTCAATTAAAATGAATTTCCTTTCTCTCTCCTCGCCCCCGTTTATTCTTTCATCTTCTTCCTCCTCTCTCTCTCTCTCTCTCTCCACTCAACTCTTCTTCTTCTCCAACATTCACGTGGCAGAATCAACCCCCTGTTATGACCCTCGGTTCCCAAGATTTACAAGTGTTGCATCTCAATCAGTCTCATGGTTTGTTGACAATCAAAAGAGTGGAGTTAAATAGTACTAGTCCTCAGCAGATTTTGATAACGAATCTTTTTAAGCATTTTGGAACCACTGAAAACATTACTCTGTCGTACGATTGCCAAAGGAGGGGAGGTCCGAATCATAGTTTCAGTTGCAGAATGGGTGGAAAAGAAATTTTCCCTATGTACTTTAAGGAGGATGGAAATAAATTTTGACTTAAACATTTTCAAATTAATTCCTATTTTGTCAAAAAAATATTTAGTTTTCATTAAAATATAACAAATGGACTTATAAGAGGCTTTGGTTTGAGAAGTAAACACAAGTCTTAGAAGAATTTGATTTCAAAATTACACTTAAGGAGGTTTTTTAACCAAAACAATGATCTATTTAAGGTTAATAATTGTGCATGTATGTGCCGAGTAGGCATGTTATGATAGTTATTATTGAGGCAGTTGTTCACCAAATCTCCCAATCCAACAGGCAAAAGTTTCCCAACATATGACCCCAGGACAGGAGATGTGATTGCTCATGTAGCTGAAGGTGATGCTGAAGATATAAATCGAGCAGTTTCTGCTGCTCGAAAAGCGTTTGATGAAGGACCCTGGCCAAAGATGACTGCTTATGTAACTTCATACTTTTTACTTCCTTTGTCATATATATTAAAATATCTTCAACCCCCTTGAAATTTGGCTATTGTATTCCAGGAAAGATCAAGGGTATTATTCCGATTTGCTGATCTTATTGACCAACATACCGAAGAACTTGCAACACTTGAGACTTGGGATAACGGAAAGCCATACGAACAAGCTGCTAAGATTGAACTACCCATGATCTCACGTCTTATTCGGTACTATGCTGGTCAGTAAAACTACTGAAAATGCACTTAGCAATTTTCCATCTCAAGTATAATTTACTAGTATCTTGTCTGCTTTTTATGCAATGTTTGACACACTGTAGTCTATGGGTTATATAGGTTGGGCGGACAAGATTCATGGTCTTACAGTTCCAGCTGATAGTCCACACCTTGTGCAAACCATACATGAACCAATTGGTGTTGCTGGTCAAATTATTCCGTGGAATTTTCCTCTTCTAATGTTTGCTTGGAAGGTTGGACCTGCCTTGGCATGTGGTAATACTGTTGTTATTAAGACAGCTGAGCAGACACCATTGTCTGCTCTTTATGCTGCCAAGCTACTTCACGAGGTAGATTTTTTCCTATTCACCTTGAGGTTTTTAGTACCTCATAATTTTCTTTTAGATTTCATCCATGGCACAACCTTGAGGTGTCTGCAAATGTTGTTCTTATATAATTAAGGATGTAAACACAGTTTCTTTATAACGTGATTATTGAATTCTCAATCTCACTTGGAAACATTTTCACAGGCTGGACTTCCTCCAGGTGTTCTCAATGTGGTTTCAGGGTTTGGTCCAACTGCTGGTGCTGCTCTTGCTACTCATATGCAAGTCGACAAGGTACCTTACATCCCTGTTTTGCATGTCACTTTAAAGATCTTGGCAGACATAGCTTAGTCAAAATAAGAAAATTTAATTGAACTGGTGTGCTAAAATTTCTATATATTCTGTCAGATTCAGTTGAACGCAATACAAGTAGTCAACGAAATAAATATTTCATTACATCACTCTTATAGTGAACCTAAGAGATCAATGCTAACCATTTACAGCTTGCATTCACTGGATCAACTGAAACGGGAAAAATTGTCCTTGAGTTGGCTGCAAAAAGCAACCTTAAGCCCGTAACATTGGAGCTCGGAGGAAAATCGCCTTTTATTGTATGCAAGGATGCTGATGTCGACAAGGCGGTTGAGCTTGCCCACTTTGCTTTGTTCTTCAATCAGGTAATGTCCGAGAAAATGTGCCAAAGTCAGTTTCAAAATTGGGTTCCTTTTTATTGACTATAGTTCTAAACCATTTTGTAGGGACAATGTTGCTGTGCTGGCTCTCGTACGTACGTACAAGAGAGTGTGTATGATGAATTTTTAGAGAAGGCAAAGGCACGTGCATTGAAACGTAGTGTTGGCGATCCATTTGTAGCAGGCATCGAACAAGGTCCTCAGGTAAATCAACCAACATATAGAGCCTTCAATTTGTGACCTCATCCAAGTTAATTGTTTCTGCATGTAATCAGTCATTGTATAGAACAATGCTGAATCATATTCAAGCACCCCCAATCTTCCATAGTAGCTAGTTATACTGATATACCGACCCATACTTGAACCAGATTGATTCAGAACAGTTTGAAAAGATCATGAGGTACATAAGATCAGGTGTTGAAAGTGGAGCAACTCTAGAAACTGGAGGGGAGAGGATAGGGGACAAGGGCTACTATATTCAACCCACAGTTTTCTCCAACGTAAAGGTATTATTACATTCACAGCTTGAATGGAAAAACATGATAATGTAGATAAACTGCTCATTAATAGAACTCTTTATTTGATGTTATTAGGAGGACATGCTGATTGCAAAGGATGAGATATTTGGTCCAGTTCAGTCTATCCTGAAATTCAAGTGAGCAAATCATCAGCCTTGCCATTAGCCTTGGCTTAGTATGGTGTCTATGTTAATGGTAAGGGAATTGGAGGGTGATGGTAATAACACATTCCTAACTGCAGGGACATCAACGAGGTTATTCGGAGGGCAAATACGACGTCATATGGACTGGCAGCGGGTGTGTTTACGCAGGACATAGACACAGCAAACACCTTGACACGAGCACTGAAAGTGGGAACGGTGTGGATAAACTGCTATGATGTGTTTGATGCAGCGATCCCATTTGGTGGGTACAAGATGAGTGGACAAGGCAGAGAAAAGGGTATTCACTGTCTCAGCAATTACTTGCAAGTGAAGGCCGTTGTCACTCCCTTGAAGGACCCTGCATGGATTTAAAATTCCTTCAAGCTATCTTTTACAATGCTACATCTGTTTCGTTGATTAGTGAATATTGCAGGAATAAAGATGATTGAGGAATTGTTAGTTTATCATAGATTTATGGAATGGAGTGGTGAAATGTTGATTGTAACGGGAAAAAAAACTATAATTCTTGTCAGCTTGTCCAGTCGTCAACCCAAGGCTTCGAATTAGGTTTCTTTATTTTTTCATGCAATTTTCGTTCCCCCTTTAAAACACAATATTCCCATAGAAAACCATATGCAGCTTTAATAGGGAATAGTCATGTTTCCACACAAATCAATCCGGAGAAACTTGGTGTTCTTAGCTCACTCCAGCAAACCACGATCTTTCCAAACCATTCTTACATACTTTTAAAGAGACTTAACCGTATTCAGGAAATCGATCCCTTGGATTGACTATATGCAGAAAGTATTGACTACGATAATACTCCGCTAGCAACATGCAAATGGTTCATTAAGCAATCAATTCGCCTAAATCCTAAGCAGCTTCTATCTCATGGTTTGCATAATTGCATCCAACTACACATATTAAGTTTCTTTGATCCTTGCCATGCCCCCACCAAAGAGTAGGAACAATTTATCAATTTTAATAGTAGGTGCTTTGACACATGACAAGGCATATAAAAGAATGAAGGCGGGAGATACCTGGATTTCCAAACACTAAATTTTGCTGCATTTTCTGTATGATGAGGTTGAAAGAACTCCTCTCTTTTAACATCCAGAATCCTTGAAAACCATCGCTTCTTATATCCCCTTGACGAATTGGCTAAACAACCATCCTGACTTACATTTGAAATGGGATCCTGAATGCAATTATTTTGTTCAACCTAAAATTACATTAAAGATAAAACATTTTAACAAAAATAGACAAAGGTAAAAGGATTTCCCAGTTATAACCTATGGTTCCACTCCAAAATTTCCTTTAAACTAATCTAAATAAAGTCTCATAGTCAACATCAAATACCATGTGACACCTATTTCATTTTTAATTGTGAGGCATAATTTTTTGTTTTCCAAAGAAAAGGAAAGCCCTTTGCTTATACGATAAGTATCTTTTAAGTCCATATGAGGTACCTCATCTATTTATATTGTCAAGATGGTTAGATACATCTACTATCTAGGCTGGCAGCTTTGTGAATGGACTTTTTCATATGAAATGAAAAATGGTGTTTTATTTAGGAAACAAATGAATTTCAAAATAAATTAAAACTTGAATATATTTTCAATCTCTGTCCTTTAATTTCTTCTTCTCATCTCATTCACAGTGCTTCATCATTGTTCATTCATAAACAAAAAAAGGAATTCAATCTATTTGTTATTTCCATAAAATTTTGTGAAAATGAATGTATATAGCTAACAAGAATACACAAAGACAGAGACCCATCAAGTATAAAGAATCCAATTTTCCAAATATTGAAGATTTTGTAGCTCAACCTCAATTAAACCCAATTTCATACCTCACCTTACTACATAATTTTCGTTTAAAGTATTTATGAAGTTAACTACCATTCTTAATTACTGATTTTATAAAAATAAAACCCAGATCCGAGATATAAAAAGATGGAAGGAAGCAGGGGAGTTTAGTACTTCAGTTGGAATAAAAGAAAAGCTGTTAGAGATATAAAAATAGAAAGAGGACGAAGAAACGAAATAAATTCTTTAATAATAAAATAAAGAAAGTATATTTGGAATTTGGGAGAAAGAATCAATTGAATTAGATATAAATCCCCCCACGTGGGATCCATGTCTTCATTTTTGTCTCCTTCTCCACCTAATTATTTCTATTTCCTTCCGTATCAAATAAAACAAAAGGTTCAATTCTATTTCTATCCCCATATTTTAGTAAAATTTAAGATTTAATCCTTTTACTTTATAATTAAAAATATTTATTTTAATCATCCACGTCATTAGTAATTTTATTCAAGCACAGAGGTAAAACCCGACTTCAAATTTTGATCTTGATTCAAATGCTTATAAAAGAAATCTGTATCACCTCTATCAATCATTTTGTAGTAAAGAAATTTATTATTATATTGATAAAAATATTATAAAAATTTTTACTTAAAAAAAAATAATTGGGAAGAGAAATGGATTAAAAAATTTATGTACTGATTTGAAAACCCTTGATATTAAAACTTAGCTATTTGAAGTATTTGAAACACCCCATTTTGATAAATAATTGTATTGACATCTCATTTCAGTATTTAATCTTTTTTAAATGTAATATTGAGGTAAAAAAAACTCATATTATTCAACTAACCCAAATTTTCTTCACCTACACAATTCAAAAACCAAACGATTTTTTTTTTTCTAAATAATGGGAAAATTTGTAACACAACGAAACCCCGTTGTCGACCTAAAACCATTGTTCAGCTACCTTCACCTCATCTGTTAAAAAATGCCAAAGAAATTCATGACTAGCTTCTATTTAATAATGGGCTCTCTCCTAGACACTTTCGTTGCGGAGTAATTGTATATCTCAAATTTATTTGAAAGATGTTACATACTATAGAAGGTGTATATTTAGTGTATCAATTTTCAATTATTTATTTATTTGAATTTAGGTTTTTATTTATACAAAAGTATACAAGTCACGCATACATAGTCCATCCATTCAGGATTAAAGTATATCACACTATGAATGTCACAAATGAATAAATCTACAAACAAATTTAGGATCTATTCTACTTGAGTCATGTGTGATGAATTATCAATCCAGTCAGTCATATCTATGTCACTTATCTTCCAGGAGTCATCCACTTTGATGCTCAAAATAAAACATCTCCCCAATTGGACTTGATAGACGAAATATTAGTCTTTCAATCGATTTGCTCATTTTTTATTAGACTAAAGACATGTTTAGGTTTATTTACTAATATAAGTCATCTTTCTGTATTATGATCCAATTACATAATACCACTTAATATTAGTTTTTTTTTAATTAATCATCAGTTGGATTCCAATTAATGAGGAAACACCAGGTACTTTGTATTTTGAGAGCAAAATAGAAAATCAAATTAAAGAAACACCAACTGTTAACTTATTTCACGACGGTAAGGGAGTCCCCCTTCTATTGTCACCTCTCTACTCCTCAGATCGAGGCCCATCTACACTACATATATGCATGCGAGCACCTCTGCTGCGAAAGCGGATTCAATATGTCTATTGATGATTGTTCTCGATTCTGCCACATTCCCTTCGATCATTTGACTCACAATTCTGGAACAGGACATCTTCGTGTGTTTCTCATAAGTGGCATCAAGATTTATTTTAACCCGGGGTGCTATCAACGAACTTCATTTTTCCAACATGGTAGGTCTATGATACAGTCTATCATTTACTTGGGAAATTAATTGAGATGTTTTTTTTGGGAAATAAAAAAATAAATATCAAGTTGGGTGAATTATAAAGTATTAAGTTAGAAGTCCAAAAAATACTTTTGATTGGATCTGATATGAGAGAGGCCCAAACGCCCCTCATATTAAAAGAGAGGGACAATAAACCCTAGTATTATTAACTAGGGTTGTCACCCCCATACTTCTAGTTAGGCTAGGAATTCATTTTTCTATTTGAAATAAACTTCTACATTTCAACAAGAGCTTTACTTCTTTTCCCTATAAATAGATAGCACCAATAGGGCAAAATACGCAACTTTAAGATATTGTTATTCTACTCGAAAATAGTGAGAGTTTATTCTCTAAGAATTAAATATACTTTTATAAATAACAATTTTGTTGGCTTCTATTGAGAAGAAAATTTTGTTTTCAAACTAAAAGGAAAGAAAACTATTTCTGGTTTTGTGATTGATTCAAATCGTTCAAGCCAACACGCAAAGCAGTTTGTGTTACGAGAATAATGGAAAAGGTTGTTCAGTTGAAAGTTAGGAACGAGAAGTATCCATCTAGCCTATGTACGATTTTGGTAAATGGTTTCTTGCTGTAAATATAAAAAACTGGCTCGATTTTCAAAATTTTTATTTTTTAATGAGCAAGAAAATTTTTTTCAAACCGAATTTTTTCCAACATTTCGTAGAGGTTGAAAAGTGAACATTTGTTATTGTAGTTCTACATCTGCATTATGAGCGTACTACTAGGAACAAAATTATCCATTCAGATCAGCTGAAGGTTTGGACTTTGTCTACTTAGATATAGGAAGGTATGCCGAACTATTTTTTATCCTAGATTTGTTATCTCGCATATGAATTCATGGTGTAGGATAGTCAGATTTTTATTTTCTATTACGTTCGATGCTCCGACATCCCAACAAATAGTAGACATGCATAACTATTAGGCTTTGAGCATCGAAGGCAATTTGATGAGTAGCCTATGTGCCAATGACTAAGGGTCTAGTTGCTACCTAAAAAAGGGTTTAATTATTGCATTAGGTAGACAACAAAGTTTACATGGGTTTGTAGATGATTGCATGACACACGCAACAAAGTTTGGTAAAGTGACTAGGACGATCACATTATTCGCAACGGAGAGAGTTTAAGTGAAAGATTATTGCTCAAAATTTCTTTTGGGAAACCATGGCTAATTGCTTTCATAGGCATTTGTAATTCTGCTTGAGATCATTACCCCATCAAGATAGAATTGTGATTTTCCTATGTCTGATAGGAGTTAATGTTAGCTTGTAGGCTTCTTCATGTTTTAAGAAAAGTTCATGATCAATTAACTTTTCATAAAGTGCTCCGTATGTGAAAAGTGTTGGATCTGATGCCTTGAGTGTAGCATATTCATTTGTAAAGTTGTAATTTTTCAAACAAATTGGTTAATAAAAAAAATTCATTGATTACATTAATATACTCTGTATAATTTTCCTCGTATGGTTTTTGCACGCAAAGCAAAATAGAACAAATGTTACTTATTGGTTGTCTAATGTTTAACTAATACTAAGCGATATTACATGATAGGATCATAATACAAAAAATACAACTTATATTAGTAGACGAACCTAAACATGTCCTTAGTCTAGTAAAAAATGAGCAAACTGATTGAAAGACTAATATGTCATCTATCAAGTCCAATTTGAGAGATGTTTTGTCTTGGGCATCAGAGTGGATGACTCCTAAAATATAGAGATATAAATGTGATTGACTGGACTGACAGTATATCGGATAGGACCCAAGAAGAATAGATCCTGAATTTGTTTATGAATTTATTCACTTGTGACATTCATAATGTGACATACCTAAATCATAAGTGGATGAAGGACTATGTATGTGTTACTTGTATACTTTGATGTAAGTAAAAGCTTGATTTCAAATAGATAAGGAACCGAAATTTGGTGCATTGAGTATACAACTTTTGTAATATGTAGCGTCATTCACAACATGAAATTCATAGCCCGAGACATGGGTAAATGGTAGCCTCCCATTGGCATTACATGATTAATAAAAAGTAAACATGGTTCGTTTTTGTGATGAATAACTTAATTACTATTTGATAGTAATTGAATTTTCATGAAGGCAGATGTAATGATTACCATGAGATAAAATAGGATCATATTGAGAGAACGGATATTACCTCAAAGAGATTAAGGATATCCTATGATGGTAACACACTTATGACAATGTCGTTGGACGAACACTGATCAAGTTACTTTCGTAATGGTATGTCGTTGGGAAGAGCTCAGTTACGATACTATAGTGGAATGACTTCGTGACTAAATGAATTTATAATTAATAAAAATTGAAACTTAATTATAAATCATTTGAGCCTCAATTACATATGCCTAATTGCTCCCTTCGTTAGCTCGTTGAAATCAGAAATGAATTGTATGTAGAATCAAATGAATAAAAATGGTGAAAACGAAGCAATGAGAAACATTTTAAAATAATTATGGTTTTCTCCAAAATGAAAATGGAAATAGAGAAATAGAATCATTTGGAAATGAATGTGGTTTTCTCCAAAATGAAAATGAAAAATGAAAATGACTTGAAAAATGAATTTATGTTTTTCAAATTAAATGAAGCTTGAAAATGGAAATAAATCATTTGGTCAAGTGAACCATTGAATACAAAAAAATAAATATATTTTCTCATAGATTCTTTTACCGTAAAGTCGTCATGATTTTGACGTAATTAGAATCGGGTTGAGAAAATTATTTAATTGGAAATATATTGAGATGTTTATTTTGGGAAATAGAAAAATAAATATTGGGTTGGATCAAATTATAAAATATTGGACTAAAAGCCCGAAAAGTACTTGTAATTGGACCTGATATGGGAGAGGCCCAAAAGCCTCTTATGTTAAAAGGGGTGAATTGCAAACCCTGGTAATATTAACCAGGGTTGCCGCCACCTATACTTCTAGTTAGACTATGAATTTGCTTTTCTAGTTGAAATAAACTTTTACAATTTTACAAGGGTTCCACCTTTTCTCCCGATAAATAGATGGCACCGATAAGGATTTTTACACAATTTTAAGATATTGTTACTCTGCCCGAAAATAGAGAAAAAATATTCTCAACTATTGAATCTATTTTTTGGAATAACAAATTCTGCCAGCTTCTATTTAAGAAGAGATTTTTTGTTTTCACACTAAAGGAAAAAAAACTACTTCTAATTCTGTGCTTTGATTCGAATTTTTCGAGCCCACACTCGGAGTAGTTTGTGGTACGAGTGTAACAACACCCCAAACCTGGCCTGGACGTTATGGCTGAATCTGGCGATGTCACAGGATAGTGTGTTAGAAAACTGTTGCTTGTGTTGGAAAATCGTACTTTGCTTAAAACGCTTCCGTTTAGAAATACTCATTTTTCAATTATTAATCTTGAAATCGTGATTCTTATTCTGCCATTAGTTTTCAAAACATTATACATTGCGGAAGCTTTTTAAAACAGTTTGCATGAGTGTGGTATTTTGATAAAACTTTCATCTCTTTTGAAAACCCTAGTTTCTCCTACCACTAGCAGTTAAAAAGCATAAAGGAGTATAAAATTTAAATTTAAACCAAAAAAATCCGTAGAGGCCATTATTACAGAAAATACCCCAAAATAAAATTTAAGCTCGTAAATAAGTATCAAAAGCAGTAAGGAGTCGTGAGGCCACCGCTGAGTCTTCCACCGCACTGATCTGCATATGTTTGGGGTACCTGGACAGATTAAACAGAAAGGGTGAGTCTACATAAACTCAGTGTATAATCCCCACAGAAAACATGCACACAGCATAATATTAGAAAACAGTCATATATTTATAGTTCGGGTCTGAGCCCATTACAAAATCAGTGTGGACCTTAGCCCACTCAGATACAGAATACAATACAGTTTAGGGTCTTAGCCCATCAGATATAACATGCAGAACAACACAGAATATCAGAATCCTACCCACCAGCCTCTACACACCATTTCCGACCAGCCCTACACACCATGTGGGGATAAAATCAACCCACCCATCCCTACACACCATGCTGTACCGTAATGCGGCACATAATTAGATAATTACAGATGAGCTGCCAGATAATAGGCTTAATAGCCTTTCAGAGACTTCTTCCAATATCATCAACCCACTCCAATGTAATGCAGCATACAATCGATGACATGCTATAATGCAATTAACAAGTCATACATTCAGTTCAGTACAGAGTGCTTATCATATAATCGGATCACACAAATAGGGGTCTAAGTATCGCCATCGACCGACCCCTCTGATGGGTCCATGATCGACTTGGGCAACCCATGCAACCTTATATATCGTTTCAGAATAATGGGCTCACACGCTAACGTGGCCTGCCCATGTGGGCCCACACGGCTCAACTTGGCATTGGTTGTGTAGATCACACGGCCTAGCCCAGAATCCCACACGCCCATGTAGTTCACCCATGTGTCGTACACGGCCATGCTCGGCCATCACACGGCTGTATCACCTGCGCACGGCCTGGCTCGTTGATCACACAGCCGTGTTGTGACTTACAGTCTTGCATACGGCCTACCACAAGGCCATGTGGCGTCGACAGACTGGTTTTTGGCTTTTGTCGAAAACGCATTTTCTTACTATTCGGGTATACACCTGGTTCGTTTTTGGCGCGTAAGCTCTCCTAAGCCTCCAAAACCTAAAAATTGACAGATCAACACTCAATTTCAACCTTAATGCACGATTAAATTGATAACCTAAAACCATCCATAACCTAACACAAGCACTTACTGCTTACTTCTGCACTCTGAAAGATGATCTACAACCCCACGGCAGTAGGACCACGATCTTATCGACTCGCTGTTGCATAAAATAAAGGTTAACCCCAATCAACATCTGAACAAGACCACAAGTCGCAAAAAAGGAACCCCACTTACCAAAATAATTTGAAGAATCCTAACATAAGAAGAATAATCGATCAAAATCACGACAACAACAGTGAAGAGAACGGAAATCGAATATAGACTATGGGAGAAAAGATGAAGAAATGCCAGGAAGGTTTTTGGGAAAACCAAAAAATCGGCAGAGAGTGGGGAGGGAAAGAGACGTCAGAATTTTGGGGAAAAATTTTAAAAAGAAATCAAAATAAAATCCATTTGATACCCCCTAAATCCCTTAATTATCTCCTACTAATCCCACTACTCATAATTCCTATTTGACCGAACCTCTTCCAGTCAACTAAGCAAAAATAACATCCTCGCTCGCGCAAGGATTTGAACACAAGACCCAAAGCAGACTAAGACTTCACTTAACCACCAGACCAGCAGGCCCATTCTGATAGCATACTACCACAATAAATTATAAGCCTATTGAACCCAGATAATGCTTTCTATTGAACCCAGATAATGCTTTAATCATAAAAATGCCAAAATTTACCCAAGTTGTGACTTGAACTTGGACCTCACATACACACCCAGAACACATAACCACTAAAGCAGATAGATATTTGTGCTCCAAAATCACATAAACTGGAATTAAAGAAATTTGGGCCGTTACAATGAAAATAACGAAGAAGATCGTTTGGTTGAAAGCTGAGAACAATAAGGACCCACCTATCTGAAAACACAAGTGCGAATTTGGTTTAGGGTTTCTTGCTATAAATATTACAAATTGGGTCAATTTTTAAAATTTTATTTTTCTCAGTGTAAGAAAATCATTTTCGAACCGGATTTTTTTCAACAAAAAGTGTGTTGCAAGAGTGAATGGTAACAAAAATCTCATAGAACTCAAGGCCAAGACCACTTAGGATCTTTACTTTGAGTTCATCATTGCTGATAAGGGCATTTGTAGTGGCAAGTTCATTTGGCAAAGAGCAAAAATCTCAAAGGTAGTCAGCAACAAATTGAACATCTTTTTAAATTAGAGCTATTGATCATGAAGATTGAAAATTCTAGTTCGTGATTTATTAGCAAACATAGTGTTAATGTTATCCAAGCTTGGTTAACAAACAAGGCAATAACAACCATAAAAGCAAGGGTTGGTTCAATTAATGTAAAGAGAGTATTCTAGACGAGCTGGTCTTGCGGAACTAAGTTTGATAATTTGGAAGGAAGAGCCATTAAGATGACTAAATAAATTGTGATTGTTCATAAATATAGAAATTCCATCTTTCTATGTTATAAAGTTTTAGGAGACAATAAGTTTAATGTGTAATTGTATGGTAAGATTGAATTGCACGTTAGTGGTGCAAGTGGTGTTGTCGATATTAAGTACAATGCTTAAAACAACCATTGAAAATGCATGGAGAAGAAAAGGGTATAAAAGGTTAGAATCTGACTCGTAGGAGTTTTTAGACTTTGGTTACTATATGTGGTTACCATATAAGAATATAAAACACACAATGGAATGAATGAAAAATAATGTTTATTGAAAAATCTAAGTGAGTATCTGTAGCTGAAAAAGCATTTGATTTGCACTTGAAAAATAGTTTCATTCCAACTGCTATTAGAATAGAAAACAACAAAAAAGTTAAATGCAAAGTAACAAAATGAGCAAAGTAATGTGAGATAACATACAATGCTTGTTAACGTAGTTTAGACACAACAGTCCTACATCTGTGGAGCATCACTTAGAGCATGATTTGATTCAACAATTCATCCGGTAAAACTATCAACTAAAGCCTAAACTTCCCTTTACACACACGAATATTTGTATCCCAAAAGTTGAACCCAAATCATTACAAATGACTCTCTCAAATACCTCACAATACAACCAATAAAACTCTTTAAGAAATGCCTAAAAGAGTGTCACAAAATAACCATAAGAACACAATAAAGTTTTCGGCAAAAACACTCAAAAACTACTCTCTAAGTGACAACACAAGCAGCCTATTTATAAGATGATATAAAAGTCCATCCAACAGATTTTTGATAAGCTTTAAACTCCTATTTAAAAGATGAAATTGTCTCATTAATTATCCTGAGTATTTATCAAATAAAAGTCTTTATAAATCAGTCTTTCAACTGCTCCAAAACTCTCTTAAGAGATAATAATAAGGATAAATATTGTCTTCATTTTAAACTTTTCAATATGACCAATTAAAGAGCTGAAGAGTCCTAGCCAAAAACCAATTGTTGTTTTGTCAAACATGTCACTCCTTAGTAGGCCAAAAAAAAGCCAAACACCCATAGGCCCAAAACAGCCAACGACCTAAGAAGAAAATTTAATTCTCGTTCTAACAATCCCTTTTGGGATTTTTGACAAAACCCTGTAGAAAATGGTTAGCCCACAATCAAAACAAGTCATATAGCAAAGGCGTTAGAATATATCTCCCCCTAATAGGTAGAATCATACTTGATCACATAATCAATTAAGTATGCACCAATGACATAAAAAAATAGTAACATCTCAGCATCATCTTTTTAAAAAATCAATATCATCTCTCTCTTTGACAAAGTGAAATGTAGCGACCATAACCAAAAACAAAATATTTCCTTTGTTGCTACCATTTTCTCCCGTTTTTTGACAAATATGTTAAAAGTGCAATTATAAGAAATCAACTATAAGTGAAATCAAAGTACAGAATCACCAAATTAGCATCATTACTCCCCCTCACTCTATTCATCCTCTATTAGCTTCCGTCAAGTTGTTTAAAGGGGATGGGATTCAATAATACCTTATCAATAAGAAAAGTTATAGCTTGTGGAACAATAATAGCCTTTTCCAAGAAACCTAGATGACATTTCTACAATCCTCGATGAATCTTTAACATGGTTATCGTGAGTTGACTTCTTGTTTCACACGAGAACAAAATCAAATGTTAATTACTTAAATGTGTTCGATCCTTCCTTACCCAAATAAACTTTTTCTGTGGTCTTTTTGTTCCATTCATTGTTCTAACAAGTTGTGCAACATATTTGAACTTCATCCAATCCCTCATTATTTTAAAACAATGGGGTCAGATATAGTTAGCTTTCCTATTGTAAATACATAAGGGTTTTCCTTTCATCACTTTACCTTTGTGTTGCCATCTAGTTATTGTTCTATTAAATGTTGCAACATGCTTTGCATTTCTCCTTTGATCATCCTTCAACTTGTAACAATGAGATCTAATATGTACCCTTTCCATAATGATAACAAATATGATTTTAATTCTTCCTTTTGTCTGTCTCAAAAGAAAAAAAACTCATTTCTTTAGTTTTAATAGAACTTTTAGGAATTTTAAGTTCTTTACCTTAATCGATGTTGCCAAGTCCATTATGGCATTGTTCAAATCTTTGAGTAGCTAACATCTTATCCAACTTTGCACTTTGTCCCCTAAACTTCTTAAGAGTTATTTTGGATTCGTTTGGCTCCTTGATGGCCTCATTGATAATTTGATGTTTTTTAAAAACTTTTTCAAAATCTTATTTTTCACTTTTAAGAATATACACTTCCCCATGTATATTTTTGTTGATTTCGCAAATCAATTCCATCTTCTTTAATAATTGAAAATATGCATGTTCAATAGAGCTTCTATCATCATCGTCTTCTTCATTATCATCAACTTTGATAGTAAACGCCACATTGTGACTTACATTTTCCTCTAAATTTGACACTTCATCATTAGTCCCTTTATCACACTAAGTGGTGACCAAAAATTTCCATTTTCTCTTAGTGTTTGCACATTCTAACTGAATATGGCCAAACCATTTGCACTCAAAACACCGAATAGTCTTATTTTTTTCTGTGAATTCTCCTTTTTCATCTGAGTCTTTATTGTCCCACTAAAACATGATTTATTTTCCTTCTTAGAATATCTTTTCATGCTCTTTGTGAGCAAGGTTAATTTCTTTTTAATCTCATTAATAGTTTCCCCAGTCCACTTTCTTATTTGAACAACAGATTGAATATTGAAGGCAATTTCATTTTCAGGTGTCAATTTATTATGATTTCCTTATTCTTGATTTAGCTCAAAGGTTTGGAGTGAGCCTATTAACTCATCCAACTTGAGAGTGGTAATATCTTTTGCCTCATCTATTGCTATGACTTTAATGGCGAACTGTTCTGGTAATGACCTCAACTGTAACACCCCAAACCCAGCATAAATGTTATGGCCGAATCTGGCGATGTCACATTATAGTGCTTTAGAAAACATATTTACAATAAAACCCTTTTTCGTTGTCTTATGAAACTTTCAAAACGTGTCATTTGTTTCCATAATTATCCATATTTTAAAATATTTACAGTTCGGGGAAGCATTTAAAATGATTGCAAAGTTGTACGTATTTTAATAAAATATTTGTTTATTTTGAAAACTCGCGTCTTATCCTACTGCTAGCAGTTTATAAAATACTAATCCCAAATTTTAAACAAAAATTCGAAAGGCCTTATTACATAAAATTTTCCCAAATATAACCAAATCATAATTTAAAAATAAACCATAAATAAGTATTTAGAACCGTGGTCACCGCCGAGTCCTCCGCTGCATCGATCCGTCTACTGTTGGGGATTACCTAAACAGATTAAACAGAAAAGGGTGAATTTTTGCAAACTCAGTGTGTAAACCCCACAGAAAACATACACACAATAACATCAGATAATAGACACAATTTTCACAGTTCAGGTCTGAGCCCATTACAGAAATAAGTGTGGACCTTAGCCCACTCAGATACAGAATATGCAGAAAACAGAGTCCTACCCACCAACCTCTACACACCAACTTCGTCCAACCCTACACACCATGTGGGGATAAAATTAACCCACTCAGCCCTACACACCAAGTCGTACCGAATGTGGCACATAATCAGAAATTTACAGCTGAGCTACCAGATAACAGGCTTAAGAGCCTTTCGGATATTTCCTTCAATCATAATCAACCCACCCTGATGCAATGCAACATACAAGAATGACATGATATTTTGCAATTAAAACTCATATATTCAGATCAGTATACATGCTTAGTACAGAAATCAGACAGACAAATCATTCATTTAGGGGTCTAAGTATTGCTTACCGACTCTACGGTAGGTCCACAGTCGACTTGGGCGACCCGTGCAACCTTATAGAACATTTCAGAAATATGGGCTTACATGGCCATGTGGCCTGCCCGTGTGGCCCACATAGCCCAAATTGGCCATGACCGTGTGGATCATACGGCCTGGCCCAGAATCCCACAAGCCCGTGTGGGACCACACGCCCGTGTGGCCCACACGGCCCAATTGGTCGAGCCCATGTGTCGCACACGGTCTTACTCGTCAATCACACGACCGTGTGGTGACTTACAGTCTTACACACGGCCTACCACACGGGTGACCACACGCTCGTGTGGCGTGGACAGTAAAGTTTTTAGCTTTCGCAGAAACCTCGTTTTTTGCATTTTTGGGTACACACCTGGTTCAATTTTGACGCGTAACCACTCGTGAGCACTCTAAAACCTATATTCGATAATTGAAAGCCTAATTTCAATCAATTAATCCAAGTTTTTATGACAAAAAATTTCCTGAAACTTACCGACAACTTTACCTTTAACGAGCAAGAAGTAGTGTCTTGCAACACAAGAACCCAATTAAAGCCTTCAAGTAGTACCTAAACTTGAGTAAAACGGTTCTTCCATTAATCGCTTAATCAAAAATACCACTAAGACTATAGAAAAACCACTTACCAATCAAGTGTCTCAACTATAGATAACAGACACGGTTGAGAGGAAGGAGAACCAAAATAAGAGAGGGAAAAAAATAATAGAATTTCGGCAGGGAATTTGGTAGAAAACGTCAAAAAGAACAGGAGAAAATTTTGGGAAACAAAGTGGAAAAACTGAAAAATAATAAAGTAATCAGATTGGCAAAATTTCTGATAACTCCCCTATTCTAATCTCCTTAATTATCTCTATCAACCTCTCTACTATCAGAATTTCAGTCCATATCAACCTCTTCACATGGCACAAGTAGCAAAAAATAAATCCCTTGTTCGCACAAGGATTCGAACTCAAGACCTCAAACCTAACCAACACTCCACCTAACCACCAGACCGGCAGGCCCATTCTATTAGTTACCTACACACTTTAACTTATAAGCCTACCAATCAGAGTTTGGGCTTTACTCATAAAAATACCAAAATTTACCCAAGTTAAGACTTGAAATTGAGACCTCCCATACACACCCAGAACACATAACCACTGAAGCAGACACTCCTACCTGTCAAACTTACAAAAGCCGAATTTAAAAAAAAAACAGGGCATTACATCAACACTTTGCGAACCAATTTATCCTCAGAAAAACGACCACCAGAATAGAAAGCCTCATTAGAAATCTCACATAATCTTGCATAAAACTTAGAAATGATTTCATTTTCAAACATTTTTAAATTTTTGACCTTGGTAGTTAAAATTTACAATTTCAACATTCGAACAACAACATTCCTGAAAATAATTCATACTTCTTTTGCTCATTCACAAGTAGAAATCATCTTAAATTATTCCATGTAAACTCTACTAAATATATCATTTAGAGTTTGTAAGTTTTCGTGAGAAGCCTTTCTTTATTAAGCAATGTATTTGCTTCTATCTTTTGGACGTATAGTGGAATCAGCAGCCATCACAACAGGTTCACTCCACCCATCTTCAATAGCTTCCCAAGCAACTTCATTACTAGACATGATGAAAGCTCTCATACGAGCCTTCCAATATGCATAATTTTTAGAACCAAGTAGCAATGGGTGTCGAGTAATCAAACTACTTTCCCTTACGAATTGCATAGTTGCAAACCGAACATAGGATCACCTTTAAACAACTCTTGAAGTCTGCTTTGATACCAATAGAAAAAAAACTCTCGTTTGTGCTTGAAAAATAGTTTCATTCCAACTGTTATTAGAACATAAACGAACAAAAAGGTTAAATACAAAGTAACGTAAGGAGCAAAGTAAGAAGAGATAACATGCAATGTTTGTTAGTACAGTTCAAACACAACAATCCTACATCTGTAGAGCCTCACTCAGAGAATGATTTGATTCAACAATTTGCTTGGTACAATTATTAGTTAAAGCCCAAACTACCTTTTACACACACGAATATTTGCAACCCCAAACTCAAATCATTACAAATAATTCTCTCAAATACCTTACAATACAACCAATAAAACTGATGTGATCCGGCTCGAGTTAATCGAGTCGTTTCACTTGTTGCCCGATCATCAACGAGGAGAGTGTTCGATTTGTCAAAAATGGTTTAACTTTGAATATGGTAGCGGAAATCTTAACAAGGGATTTAAAATAAAAGAAAGGTTATAAATCTAGTAGGTTCGGTTTAACAATAAAACAAGGATATGTAAGGGTTCAAAAATTAGATGATGAAAATGGAAACGCGAACTTAACACTAAGAACGATTCAACACTATATAGCAGTGTCACCCAGTCCTTATACGGTTAAGGTGGTTGGATGGAAAGTTTAATAGTTGAACGCCACACCAAGGGTTGGTGATAAGTTCAAACAAGTTCGGAGACACCACTAGCAATGCCAGATAAGTCACACGAGACTCGTACGAAATAGGAGTTGAGGGAAACCTCAAAGAAACAAAGTTTCATTAACAAATTTGCCAAAAAGTCATTTTACAAATGAAATGTCTAAGTATTTATAGGCCTAAGCATGGTTAGCCGAATGGACAAATTGAACCAGCTTAAGAGCTAAGTAATTTCAGCTAGAATAGTCTAGAACTAGCTAGAATAAAATCATTAAAGATGATGTCCATGTTCAGCCGAATGGAGCTCCAAAAGTCAGCTCATTTAGTCTTCCAATTTCACTTAATTATTAAGCTGGTGAGTTGAGCTGAATTGTTCAATGATTGTGCAGCCAAGGGACTTGAATTCATCCTTTTAATTCTTCCTTGGGCAGCCGAACAAGCAGCAGCCATATTGATGGTATTTAAGTGGCGTCTAGGGCACACAAACAACCCTTGAGTGTGAACTTGTGGAGGCAATCGGTCACAAGTGTGAAAGGATGGTTTTGAACAGCTACCAAGTGGGAAAAGGATTTGTGAGCTGAATGGCCATGTGTGAACTCTCCTTTGTCCATTGCAATACACGAACAACCATCTTGGGGAAGAGGAATGAGCTGTTGTCTTTTAATCCAGCTTAAAACTCCCTTAATTGCCATCCATGCGCCTAGCCGTCCTAGGGTAGTGTACCTACACCAATTAAATCACAAAATTAAGTTCCCTTTTGGACACATTAAATTCGGCAGCAAACAAATAAAAACCTGCACATTAAATTTGTCATAGCACCTAATTAAGTTGTCTTAGCTTAGGACACTTTAAATGGCTGTAGGACTTAAGACAAATTAAATGGCCTAAAGACAACTTAAATTGCTGTAGGAATTTAGACAAATTAAATGACTTAAACTTATTAATGCCGAAATTATTTAGACACATTAAATAGCTTAAAACACATTTAACACTTAACTAAATTAATTAAATACTTACACTAATTTATTCAATCATTAAAGTAAATGAGCTGGAAGTAAATTAAAATGAGCTCAATGAGCTAAATTGAGCTCATGTGAGCTGACTCGAGCTGGGCAGAGCTCGGTGAGCTGAAGGTGAGCTAAAATTTGGCTGGCCAATGATGTATGGAGCATTTGAAGAGTTGATCCGAGCGGTTTCAAAGCCAACTCGCACAACGTCGTATATTCCTCGCTCGAATAAGAAAAATCCACGACCGTGCTCACATAAAAAACCCTCCAAATAATACCTAAAAGAATGTCACAAAATAACCATAAGAACACATTAAATTTGTCAACAAAGACACTAAAAAACTACTCTCTAAGTGATGCCACAAGCAACCTATTTATAGGTTGATATAAGAGTCCATCCAACAGAGTTTTAATAAGCTTTAAACTCATATTTATAAGCTGAAATTATCCCATAAATTATCCTGCGTATTTATCAAATAAAATTCTTCGTAAATCAGTCTTTCAACTGCTCCAAAACTCTCTCAAGAGATAAGGATAACAATAAACATTATCTTCACTTTAAACTTTTCAACTTGACTAGTTAAAGAACTAAAGAATCCTAACTGAAAACTAACTGTTGTTTATCAAACATGTCAAATAGACGAAAAAACGTCAAACACCCATGAGGTCGAAACAGCCCACGACCGAAGCAAAAACTTCGTTCTCGCTTTAACAGAACATGGAATGACCAAGTAAAAGAACTCCCAACAATAGCCATATAAAAAAAGTTGAATAAAGGTTAAGTGTCATGACTCAAAATGAAAAAGACTTCAATTTATCCTATAAATAATTTAAAATCTAGTAACTTATCATAATTTTAAATAAAGATATGTTTGAAAAACCATTGAAAATATTTTTCCATTTAAAAAGATTTTTATTTTTCAAATTTTAAGTTAATTTTTTAAAATGATACTTTAAATATATAGTTTTTTTTGTTAAAAATAAAATAGTATATTTGAGTTTTTATTAAAATAATATAAAAATGATTAATTACAAAAATGATATTGAATCTAGACTATTTATGAAAATGGAGTGTTTTCTATAGTAACACTAGGTGCCGCCTAACAGGTTGGCGGCACCACCTCACTTTTTCCCCATCTTCAACCAATCATACAGTTAAAAAAATACTTTTTTAAGTGGTATTGCTTGACATATTAGCGGCATCGGTATAAATTTTTAAAAAATACATATATTTTCTAGTTTATATGATAGAAATGAAATACGATAATTTTTTTATGGTGTCGCAATGAATTTTTTTTTAAAAAGTGTTTGATAATAAAAACGAAAATTGAAAAAAGCAGGAAAAAAATACATCGATACCATCATAGATTTCTAAAATTCAAATCAAAATATGATAGAATATCCAACCCTTTATTATTTTCGTAGTAACCATGAATACCTTTTTCGAAGAAAATTGACATGATGTAACAATGAATACCTTTTCTTTTTTTTAGGAAAATTGACATAATGGTAATCATGAATAAAGGTGTCCATGGGCTGGATCAGGTTTGGGTTGGACCTAACCAAAAGTTTAGACCCGTTTGCTAGGTTCGGGTTCGGCCCGAAAAATGGACCTCAAATTTTGTCCAAGCCTAGTTCGGATAAAAATGCTAAAACTCAAGTTCAACCCGCTCGTATTTATTTATTTTTTAAAAAATATATCAAAAATACTAAAAACATTAAAATAAATATTTACTAAGAAATTGAAAATAAATAGAAAAAATTATGTATTCTTAAATAACACTAAGATAGGTGCAACTTAACAAGCAAATGCCTCTAAAATAGTAACAAAATTAACAAATAAAATAAGAGTTATACAATATTCAAACAATAACAACAAAATAGTAGTAACATAATAGTGAAATAGTAGCAAAATAGTGAAAAAAACAACAACAAAACAGTAAAAAACAACAAGAAAATAGTAAAAAGAAGGTTTTTTTTTTTTTTTTTTTTTGCATATTCAGGTCAGGCCCAGGTCAAAAAAGCCTTACTCGAGACCTGACTCGTTCTCTAAATGGGTCTTATTTTTGCCCAAACCTATTTTTTGAGTCTATATTTTTACCCAAACCCTCCTATTTTTCGAGCCGCCGGCCCATAGACAAGTCTAATCATAAATACATTTTCTTTTTATAAAGAAAATTGACATGATGTTTCTTAAATGCTTTTGAAGAAGAAAATTTAAAAAACATGAGGTAATTTAATTATCCAATAAAAAATTGAGGTGAAGTAGAGAAAAGATAAATCTTTATGTTAGCATTTTTTTTCCCTTTTAATTGCTTTTTTTATCATAAAAAATCACATTGGTGTCATTAATGTCTCAGGTGGTAAAAAAAAATATTTTTTATCGTTTATTTTTTGTATTGTATTTAAGAGGAAATACAAGTAATTTTTAAAAATTAATATCGGTGCTGCTAATATGTTAGGCGACACCACTTAAAAATTTATTTTTTAGAGCATCATGATTGGTTGTGAGTAAGGGAAAATTTAGACTGGTTTAGCCAACCACCTACTAGGTTGTACCTAAAACTACTGTTGAAAACACTCTATTTTCGTAAATAATCAAGATCCAATATGAATTTCATGATTAATTGTTTTTATAAAAAAAATTCATTATATTTAACTTTCTTTTTATCATTACAACATTGGGGAGGAGGAGAGAATAACACGATTAAAACTCATATTTATTTAATTTTTATCCAAAACCATTCAAAATAATATAAAATAATATATTAAAATTCTAAAATAAATCATTTTAAAAAATTAAAATTTATGTTTATCAAACAAGATAATTATATTGAATACTTCGTTTTTACTAACATATCAAAAATTTTATAATATCAACTCAATACTAAAAGTTTAATTAAATTTTAGGCATATGATAAACACTTAAAAATAAAATCCGCTTTCATTATTAATTATGTCTTATCCCAATTAAGCGTGAGCAAAACTTGATTCAATTCCAAAAAATTGAAAAAAAAATTCGAATTTCAAGTACATCGAATTGAGTTGTTCGAGTTATTCACGTTATTCGAGTTGATCTGAGTCAACTCAAATAATTAATTCGAGTTTGAGTCAAGTTGAATTTTACAATTTAAATAACTGGAATAATTTGTATAACATATTAGTGTAGATACCTCTTTGGTCCCTGTCAATTTTGAAAATGAGCAAATTGGTATCTCTCTCAACAAAAATTACAAAAAAAAAAAATTCAAAATAATTTTCAAATATTCAAAATAATTTTTAAAATTCTAAATATTTATAAAAATTCTAAATTTCATATTTTTAAAATTTTTAGAAAAATCTAAAAAATATATAAAGAATGTTAAAAATTCTCTAAAAAAATAATTTGGGATAAAAATAAATTAATTAATGATTCAAGTTTATTATACTAAAGTATTTATTTTTATTATTATTATTATTTTGTTTTGAAAAAGTTTTCAAATATATTTGGTTTCAAATTTATGTGCTCTAACATAAAAATAATTATGCTATAACAAAATTCGATTTCACTTGATTCGACTAGATTCAAATTCCATTTCACTCGATTCGATTTGAAAAAAATTTTAAATCGAGTTATGATGATAAAATAGGACTCATCAACTCGATTAACTCAAAAATAGTTTACTTGATCTGATCGAATACTCATCCCTAATCCTATGTAATTATGTTAAAAAGCAAAAAAGAAGAGGGTAAACTATTAAAATAGTCACATTTATTTACCTCAGGTTACATTTTAGTCACTTATGTTTAAAATGTTATGTTTTAGTCACTTACGTTATCATGTTGTAACATTTTAGTCACTGAGCCGTTAATTGTCATTAACGGTGTAACAGTAATTAATGTGGCATGTTAAATCATCATTTTAAACATAAATTTTAGGTTTATTTATACAATCAGTCTCCATTTTTTTTCATTTTGAGCAATTTAATTTTTTTCTTTTATGTTCTTTTAACATTCCTTTTTTTTTTCTTTATTTTTCATTCTCTTCTGCTTTTCCCTCTGTTTCCTCATTTCTCTATTTCTTTTAACGTAGTTTTTCTATATTTTCCATTTGTTAAAAGTAGCCCCTATACTTTTATTTTTTTGAACAATTTTTTTTTAGTGAGGCGAGCTTGTGGACTAGTTTTAACAAATAGAAAACATAGAAAAACTATGATAAAAGAAATGAAGAAATAAGGAAAATAGAGGGAGAAGCATAAGATAATGAAAAAAAAGTTAAAAGAATACAAAAGAAAAAAAGTAAATTGCTCAAAATGAAAAAAATATAGGGACCAATTGTAGAATTTAAGCTAAAATTTTCATTTGAAACCATGATTTAGCGTACAATGTCAGCTTATCATTATACCGTTAATGATAATTAATGGCTCAGTGACTAAAATGTTACAACACGATAACGCAAGTAACTAAAACGAAACATTTCAAACATAAGTGATTAAAATATAATTTGAGACAAACAAAAGTGACTATTTTAATGGTTTACCCAAAAGAAAAAAAGAAAGGAAAACGACATCATATTTGCCACGCAAGAAAAATCTCCGCCAACCAACATATCAAACCAAACCTGTTTATTGGGAATAAGGGTAATCCGACGTTCCAATTTTAGTTGCATTTTGGAAAAAAACCAAAACTAAACTAAACAAAAACAGAAATGGGTTTCCCCGATGCATCCGCAATCGGCGGAGGCCCAAAACCCGACTCTGAATCCGCCCTCCTCCTCCGCACATCCCTAAAACCAGAAGACAAATTCAATTTGGGCTACATCATCTACTTCACTTTGGGCGTTGGCTTTCTCCTCCCATGGAATAGCTTCATCACTGCCGTCGATTACTTTTCCTACCTCTACCCGGAAGCTTCCGTCGACCGTGTTTTCGCCGTCGTTTACATGGTCGTCGGCCTCGCTTGCCTCTTGGTCATTGTATTTTATGCTCACAAGAGTGAAGCTTACATTCGGATCAATGTTGGTTTGGGCATTTTCGTGGTTTCCCTGCTCGTCGTGCCTGTTATGGATGCGGCTTATATTAAGGGTCGGGTCGGATTGTATGACGGATTCTACGTCACGGTCGGTCTTCTCGCTCTGGCGGGTATAGGCGATGCGCTTGTTCAAGGTGGGCTCATTGGAGCGGCTGGCGAATTGCCTGAACGCTACATGCAGGCTATCGTTGCGGGATCCGGCGGTTCTGGTAATTTAACGAACAACTTTTTGACTAACTGTAGATATGGATGTTAATTTAATTTTGTTGATCCATGAATTCTTGAGAGTTGGTGAAGTTTATTAGATTGGTACTTAAAGGAGTCATTGGTCTATTTCTAAGGAACTTGTTCTTCATTATTTGAAGGCTCAGAAATTTAGCTGTTTAGTAATTGTTTTGGTCTGTGACCTCCGGTTTCCGGTACCAACAAGAGCCTCGGCTAAGTCCAGAGTTGACCCAGGTTTGACTCCATTTTTGGGACCAAGCTCCCTCTATGCGGTTTTCTCCATCCATAAGATTCAAATTCAAGACTTTGCTTAAGGGCATCGATCTGTTCAGTAATTACTAATTATTATAGCTGAAGGAGCCCAACCAGTGGTTTGACTCAAGGATAGCTTAATTATATGTTAGTTGTTTTCAAGGTATGTTTTGCTTTAACAGCTTGAAAGTTGCCTTGATTCGCCAGGTATGTAATAAAGCTCTTGATGACACTATGAACTCTGAATCTTGAACCACTTGTAACATTTTTCCTCTACCACATATGGTCTATGGCTATGCTTTTTATATGGTGTAATAGAAATTAAACCTTAGTTACTATTAGTACCCATGTGGTCAGTAGTTTCACTTGAATATTCCTGGATACGAAATTCATTTCTTTCATTTTTTATCTTTCGTATTGAATCTATTATATGAAGAACTGTGCTGCTTCCTTGTCTGATGAAATTTCAATTTGTCAAATTGTTGGGCGCAGGGGTCCTTGTTTCAATGCTAAGGATCCTAACCAAAGCTGTATTTCCACAAGATGCTGATGGCCTGAGAAAGAGTGCCTACCTTTACTTTTTTACTAGCATTGTGTTTATGGTCATATGCATAGTCTTGTACAATGTGGCACACAAACTTCCGATTATGCAGTACTATGAGGAGTTAAAGGCTGAGGCTGTTAAGGAGGAAAAAGCAGAGAAAGGTCCCATGACCGGGCCTGTTTGGAGAGCAACCTTGTGGAATATAGTAGGAACAGTCAAGTGGTATGGATTTGGGATCGTCCTCATATATGTTGTGACTTTATCAATATTTCCAGGATACATCACAGAGGATGTGCACTCATTGGTTCTCAAGGACTGGTATCCGGTCCTCCTTATAACAGGCTACAATGTGTTTGACCTGGTTGGCAAATCGTTGACTGCAGTCTATCTCCTTGAAAATGCAAAGGTTGCGATTTCTGCTTGTGTTGTGAGGTTACTGTTCTTTCCTCTCTTCATAGGTTGCTTGCACGGTCCTCAGCTCTTCCGAACAGAGGTTCCAGTCTCGTTACTGACTTGCCTTCTAGGGCTAACTAATGGCTACTTGACAAGTGTGTTAATGATCATGGCTCCCAAATCTGTCCAGATACAACACGCAGAGACTTCTGGCATCGTTATGGTGTTGTTTCTAGTAGTTGGTCTGGCATCAGGATCAGTCATAGCTTGGTTCTGGGTCATCTGATCATCAGTCAAGATCTCTCCAACAGGTGGCGGCTATGAATTTGTGCTAATGATGTTTTTACCTTTGTAAAGTTTATCTAAAAGTCGTCGTTTGTAGCAGTGTTTTTCTTCAAATTGTATGATGAATACTGTGCCTGAAGTGTGCATATCTGCTCTCAATGCCTGTATCTTACAAACATGGAAAAGAAAAAATGGAAACATTTGGCTATTATCTGCTTTTAGTCTAGTTTGCTTCCTTTGAATTTCTATGATGTTGCAGCAAATATAGCTATAGAGTTTAAATTGGAAAATTGGAGTGAGCTACGGTACTGGTATTCATTTTTGTTGTTGGGTTTTTTTTGGGCTACTAACTTCTTATAGATTTTTTTTGGAATTACAATATATTTGGCATTCCGTAGCTAACTTTCTTTGAATGTCATGTAATAAACTTAATTTTACGTTTTAAGTAAAACAAGAAATAAAACGTAAACTTATAGAATTTTGAAAAAAAAAAATTCTTTTGTAAAATATAACAACAGTCTCTCTCTCTCTTCTCTCCTCTTTTCTTAGTTTGCCGGAATGAGTTGTTCAGGCTTCATTGTTCTTTTGGGTGGTGTTTTGTCGTGGAGTTGGATTCCAGTAATCTTTCCTTGGCTGAGAAGGAGGACACGAAATTAGTGGTAGAGTTGGACGTCAATCTTGAGGATGATATCATCTATGAGCTTTGTCAGGTGAGGAAGTTTCTCAAGGAGCGGACCATTAATTTCCCGGCAAGGGAAAGAACTTTGTTGTCACTATGGAGACTTCTTTAAGGGGCACTGATCAAACCGATTGGGGATACGGGCCTGTACTTGATACAGTTTTACCATGCGGTGGATCTGGGAAGATGGTTTCGGGGGATTCGTGGTCTTTCAACAACTGTTTCTTTTTTATACATCAACTCTCCAAGGGGAGAATCCAGAGCATATTGGTTCCGTCATGCCGATTTTTGGGTACATGTACATGACTTGCCTCCTGGTTTCGCATCAAGAGAGCTTGACGTGTAATGGGCAACCTTATGGGTAAGTTCCTCAATTATGACACTACCAACCGATGCAACTATATGAAGAACTATACACGGATCCAAGTTCTTTTGAACATTCTTAGTCCTTTTATGCGGCAGAAAAAGCTTCGAAAAGGCTGGTGGTGAACCTCCTGAAGCCTCATTTAGTTATGAGCAGCTACCGCTCATTTGTTATATTTGCGAGACCATTGGCCATGGCAAGTCGAATAGCATCAAGCTTATTGAGTTTCGAAGTAAAAAATCTAGCAGGGTTGGCCGGAGGAAATTTGGGCGGAAGCTCGACGTCAAGCTCGGTCAAACTCGGTGCTGTGGAGGAGGGAGGTGGTAGTTTCGTGAGAGAGGGCTCTTACTCGATCAACATTATTCAAAATTTAGCATATGAGGGAAGAAACAAACGGATAGATAATGCTTATATTATAACAGCTTGATTTTCAATAGTGTCGGAAAAGGCGATTTTGGAATTCCATTTTCGTAAACCGGACTTATAAATATTAAATATGAATATTTATGGGGTTGATATAAAAGAATATTGATGTTTGGCGCATCAATTTTGTCTATTAATTACTTAATTAGGTTACAAGGACTAAATTGTAAAAGTCTAATTGTTATAGGGTTTTAATTGACCAAAAAGGCTTGAAGCCTTAAATGGTAATTAACCAAAGGTTCTAAATGGTAAATAAACCATTTTATAACATAATATAGTGGAAGATGTTGCCATATTAATTAAGCATTTTAATGATTAGTTAATTAAGCTAATCATCATTATTAACTTAATTAAGTTTTAATTATCATATAAATAGTTGAAATAGTGGAAGCAAAGAGAAACATTTATCTTTTTCATCCTTCCTTGGCCGAAAATTCATATGAAGGAAAGGAGAAAAATTTTTTAAAGCTTAAAATCTAACAATTTAGTACCAATTTCGTCAAACATTCATCAATGGAAACTTTTAGAAACTTTAATAGTTTTGCAAAATAGTACACGGGTTAGCCAAATCAATCTCCCACGATCTCAAAAACATAAAATTTACAAGAAAAAGACTTAAAATACCTTAACAATTGAAGATTGAATGGCGAAAGTTTTCTAAGGATTTCTTTCCTTCAAGTTTAGGTCATGGGAGGTGAATGGATGAGTACGATGATAACTTTTTCTTCCATTCCACTGCCTTTTAAACTTTATACCATAATTAAAATTAAATTAATCTTAAATTACTAGTTTAATCTTAATTAACTAACCTTAACCTTAATTAATTAACATTAGTGGATGAAAACATCCAATTCCACTATCTCATAATTAAAATTGCTTAAATTTCTCTTTTGGTCCTAAATTAATTTAAAAATCTATAACAATTGAACTTTAATGAGTTAGTCCTTGTATCTTAATTAACTATCAATTCGACAAAATTACTATACCAAAATTTAATATATTTCTATTTAACCTCATAAATATTAACATTTAATATTTATTGACTCGATTTATGGAAACAGGATTCTGAAATTGTATTTTTCGATACTACCAACTTCTGAGTCATTACAATTTACTTAACTTTAATTTATTTAATCAATCCACTATTAACACCACCAGCCACTAACACCCACTTTGACATGGCCTAATTGCTATTTTAGACCTTAAGCCATTTTTCTAATTAAAAATCTACAGCGATTGGACTTTATAATTTAGTCCCTAAACCTTACTTAATCGCTAATTCGCCTAAGTTACCTATACAAATTCAAATCACCTATATGATAAGTCTTTAATTACCTTTATTTAATATTTACAAACTTGATTTACTAAAATGATGTCTCGAACCCATAATTTTCGGTACCACTAGAAATCGGGTCATTACAATTATGAAGTGAGAGTGAAAAGAAAGTAGTGGAAATATTGTAACCATGTAGAGAAAGTGATATGAGTTATAGTATGTGAAGAGAATATGCAAGTAAATTCATTTGTAATCTTTAAGGACTAAATTGAATAATAAATAAAGTGTATTGATATGTATGATCAAATGATTTTGTATATAGGGTTAAGTTAGTTAAGTGTCAAATGATGGATGAGTGATAAAAGAAAGAATAAGTACAATGAAAGAAATAATTAGTGTTTAAATTGAGGAAATAAATTAATTTCATGGCTAGTTTATGAAATGTATGAGAAGTGAAATTCAAGGAACTAAAATGAATAAATGAAGGCAATACACATCTATAATATGTGCAAATGATTGATTGAAATTTTATGATAATGATAAGTTTAATGTTAATAGATTTGCATTCAAATTAATTTGAATTGCTCCGAAAACAGATGTGATGTCTCGTATTTAAATCTGTCGATGGACCGGGTGTGGGGTGTCACACACTGGGCACACACTGGGCATTATGGGATAGACTTTGTGTGGCAAAAAAATATTATGGTATGGGCTTTCAAAACCTCTATTGTTTAAGTTGGAGGATTCTCTCCATTCTGGATTCTCTTCCCAATCACATCCTAAAAGCAAGATATTTTTGGAGGGAGGAGTTGTTATATGCTTCAGAGGATACTAATCTCTCATTGGTTTGGCGAAGAATCTATATAGCCAAGGACTTGATGGTTCAAGGTATCTGGTGGAGGTTTGGGGATAGTCGTTCTATTCGTGTTTTCACGAACCCATGGTTGGATGACACATCTAACTTTTTCATTGAACCCACTTCTTTGTTGGGCTTGGATATGCTACGGGTTTGTGATCTTCTCAATGAGACTGGCATAATTTGGGACAAGGAACTCATCAATAGTTTTTTGGCTCCTGTAGGTGTCGTCTACATTCTCCAACTCCCAGATGTCCCTTCCCACACCCAGACAAATTAATTTAGCATCTTGGAAAATCGTGGATATACACTATTAAATTTTCCTATCAGTTTGTATTCAATTTGATCAATAGTATTAAGTATTTTAACTTTGAGAGACCATGGCTGAGCATTTGGAATGTTTCCCTATCGTCGAAAGTAAATGATTTTCTTTGGCGGTGTAAGAGGAACTTTGTTCTGACACATTGTTGACTAGCCGAGAAAGGGTTTTTAGTAATCAATTGTGTTCGTTGTAGGGATTTGAAGGGGTTGGATCATATGTTGTTGTCGTGCATGGTTGCGATGGGTGTTTGGGACAAGGCCGGGATTGTGCCCCTGTTGTCAACAGTACTTGGCTGGCTCACTTTGCTACTATAGGGTGGTGAAGAAGGGATGATATCTATTGTGGGAGTGTTGTTGTGGAGCTTATGCTATTTCCAGAATCTATCCATTTAGAAGAACGAGCAAGTTACAATGACATAAATTTATGACTTTTTTTTATCAATACCTCCAAGGTTGCATGTCTCTCATTCAACTTATCGTCTAGTGCAGTAGCATACTTCTCCTCGACCTGAAGCTACGACTGCTTGGTCACCTCCTCCAGTTGGTATCTGTAAATGTAACATCGATGCAATCCATTTGGATCGCCAGACCATTCACTTTGTTGTGGTGGTTTGGAACACGCATGGGGCGTTGTACAAGCTTTATCGGGCTTCATCCTCACTTCTTGTGATGTTCGCCTCGCTAAAGTCATGTTTATTCAGGAAGCCTTTTCATAGCTTAAAGACCAGGGCATGAACAATATTGTTATAGAAACCGATTGTAGGGAAGTTGTGCTTGCCCTTCGTTCAAACAATGAAAACTTTTCGTAAATCGGCCTTGTGGTTAATGATTGTCAAATGCTGCAAGCTTCAATTTAACATGTCAGTTTCTCTTGGGTCAAGCGAGTCATTAATCAGGTTGCTCATCAGTTGGGTCGGGTGACTTCCTTCTATGCTAACTCGTTTGTGCATGCAATTATTCCTCTGCGCTTATGTGATCTTGTTATGGATGATGTCACAATGTAACCACTGTAGAAGAGTTCTAAGGCTTGGGTGTGCGGGGTTTAGCCTGTTAGTTAGGGTAAGTTTGGTCTTTGTTAGGAGTAAAGGGTTTTCAGTTACTTTTAGTTACTGTTAGTTAGTAAGCTGTTAAAGTAGTTTTCAGCAAGTTGTTAGTATTTCATGTGTATTATATACAGTGTACTGCTTTGGTTAATGAAGTAAGGAAGTATTATCATTTTGCTTCTTCTTTGTTGTTCTTAACATGGTATCAAGAGCCAAAGAATTCTTGACTTGAAGTTTTTTTTTTAGTTTCTTCTGTTCATGGATACAGCACCATGAGTTGACACACCTCGTAACTCTTCAAATACAGGTGAAGCAGTTCATTTGGAGGGTGTTGGTCGTACTACTTCATTAATAGTTCATTACTTTGCTAAACATGATACTATCAAGCTAGCTGAGCATAATTTTCTATTATGGAAACATCAATTGTTGCTGATTCTTGAAGGATATGGCTTTGAAGGGTTTGTACTAGGTACGGTGTCTGTCCTTCCTCCTTATTTTGCAGAAGCTGAAGGCCAACTTGTGGAAAATCCTGCTTTTCTTGTTCATAAAAAGCAAGATAAATTTCTAACGTCCTGGCTCCAGTCGACTGTTACTGATGAAGTCTTGGTTCATCTCACAACGTCTAAGACCAGTTTTGACATCTGGACCACCATAGAAAGAAGGTTTGGCACTACTTCTAGTCTTAAAGTCTCTAGCATGCGACATGCTCTTTATTCAATTAAGAAGGGTAATCTCACCATTAAGGAGTATTTGTCCAAAGTAAAGTCTCTGAGTGATAGCTTAATAGCCGTTGGTAGTATGGTTTCCGAGAAAGAACAGATTAGTGTAATCTTGGTTGGACTTTCTGTTGAATATGAGTGTATCCGAGTTCTTGCCTTGGCAACACCTATATCTCTGGACTTGCTTACTGACATGTTTCTTGATTGTGAGGCTAGACAATTGGCTTTGTTGGCAGAAATTTCGTTACAAGCAAATGTGGTCACCAAACACTAAGAAAGTTTCGAGCGTTCCAAACCTGGTTATTCTCATGATTCTAAGCATGGACAAAGGGGTTCCGGCCGAGGTTGGTCTCATAGGAGAAGTCGAGGATCTGGGAGAAGTTGGTCTCGATCTAGGCCGCAGTTTCAGTTGTGCAGAAAGATTGGTCAGTTTGTTCAAACTCTTTATCATTAATTTGATGAGAACTTCTCTGGTGTTAGTCAACAACCATCAATCAACTATCATCAAGTCCAAAATAATGACGTTGTGTCTTCTCCTCCTGCATGCTCGTCCTTAACTCACTGTTGCGGCTCAGTTTCTCATCACTCATCTCACCAAGCTCCTACTTCCTTCATCACTGATCAGACCTGGTACCCTGATTCGGGTGCAACAAATCATGTCACAGCTAATATGTCCAATCTCATGTCTGCTTCTCCTTACACAGGTACAAGCCAGGTCACAATGGGCAATGGTGAGTCTATATCTATAGCTAATGTAGGATCATCTACTTTCTTGGCTGGCTCTAGACTACTACGTCTTCAAAATATGTTACATGTTCCTACAGTTTGTATGAATTTAATATCTGTGGGACAATTTGCTAAAGATAACGGTGTCTATTTTGAGTTTCATCCATCTTTGTGTTTTGTGAAGGACATTCAGATAGGATTGATTCTGCTGGAGGGCCACATGCATGAGGGTCTCTATAGGTTTCAATTTTCAAAGTCCACGACTCAGCTGAAGCCTAGCTCACCATCGTTGAACAATGCTCAGCTCTCCTCCTTGCCTCTATGGCATAACAGACTTGGTCATCCCTACCGCAACACACTCACTCGTGTATTGAAGTCTTGTAGTATTCCTTTTAAACACAGTATTTTGCCTCGACTATGTACAGCCTGTCAGTTAGGCAAGGCTCATAAGCTTCTTTTTCCTTCTTCACATACAATTATTCCTCTCCATTTGAACTAGTGGTGTCTGATGTATGGGGACTGGCACATATGCCTTCAAATGGGTTTTCTTATTACATTTCCTTTGTCGACATGTATAGCAGATATGTGTGGGTTTACTTTCTCAAAAACAAATCTGAGATGGCTCGATGTTTTTTAAATTTTCATCAGATGGTTAAAGTGCAATTTTGTCACTCTATTAAAATGCTACAAACTGACTGGGGGAGAGAATATCGAATTCTGTCAAAGGAGCTATCTCGACTTGGAATACAACACAGGATCACTTGTCCATACACCTATGAGCAAAACGGGGTTGCTGAGAGAAAACACAGACAAATAGTGGATATGGGTTTATCACTTTTAGCTCAATCTTCCATGCCTCTAACTTTTTGGTTTTATGCGTTTTCACATGCAGTGCATTTAACCAATAGACTGCCTACTCCTGGTCTACATCAAGTGAGTCCATATGAAGTTCTTCATAAGGTTCAACCTGACTATGGTTTGCTTCGGGTTTTTGGTCGTTCTTGCTTTCTGGACCTGAGACCATTCCAACAGCACAAGTTACAATTTCGATCTCAGAGATGTGTGTTCCTTGGTAATGCTCCTAATCGAAAGGGTTATCGGTGTCTCTCGGAAAGTGGTCGGATTTTTATATCTCGACATGTTAAATTTGATGAAAGTAGTTTTCCATTTCATAATGGTTTTTCTTCACGATACCAAGTTGGTTCTACGAGGGTTTCTTGTCAGCCATCAGTGCTTCCTTTGGTAACAGCTACTAGTACTCTTAGACACACGTCCACTACGACAACCACTAGGCTAGTTGGGGTTTTTCTTAACACTTCTCCCTCTATACAGTCTCCTACTACTAATGACAGCCCTTATACTGACTCTCCAGCTTTGGCCAATGTTCCTATTTCTTGTGATCAGCTTGAGTATGCTACAGCCTCTCCTTCGGCACTGGCCGATGTTTCTTGTGGTCTGATTAAAAGTGCTACAGCCCTTCCTTCGAGCATGAACATTCACCCTATGCAGACTCGTTCCAAAAGCGGAATTTTTAAGCCCAAAGTCTTTTCTTCTGTTTTGGCTGAACAGGAGCCGATGACTATAACTGAAGCCTTTCAAAGTCCTGCTTGGACAGCAGCAGCACAAGCTGAGTTTAATGTGTTGCTTGTTAATCATACTTGAGAGCTCGTGGCTTTACCTGAAGGTCACTGTGCTGTCGGGTGCAAATGGATTTTTAAGGTTAAGAGACATACAGATGGCTCTATTGCTCGATACAAGGGCAGGTTTCTAGTTAAAGGCTACTTACAGGAAGGTCGCATTGACTTCCAGGAAACTTTCAGTCCTGTGGTAAAACCAACTACAATCAGGTGGTGCTTGCATTAGTAGTGTCCTTTGACTGGCCACTTAGACAAGTGGATATAAATAACGCTTTTTTGAATGGGGATTTGAGTGAGGAAATTTATATGATGCAGCCACCAGGGTTCCAGCAACAAGGGTCGAATCGTGAAGAACTGGTCTGTAGATTGAGGAAGGCGTTGTATTGTCTGAAACAGACACCTCGGGCCTAGTTTCATAAGTTGAAGGATTTTTTGGTAGCCTCCTAGTTTGAAGTTTCCAAAGCTGATAGCCCGCTCTTCATTCTTCGGTCAAGAACTCAATTACTATACGTGTTAGTCTATGTTGATGATATTATCATCACTGGAAATGACTTTCGGGCTATAGATAACTTTGTGGCCCTGCTCAATGACTGGTTTTCTTTGAAAGATCTAGGGAAACTTAATTATTTCCTTGGTATTTGGTTAACTACACCTCAAAGGGTATGTTTCTTAACCAGAAAAAATATATCCTTGACCTCCTCCAAAAAGCCTCAATGGAAAAGTCGAAGAGTTTGTCAACACCGATGGTCACTACATCTTATCTATCAGTTGGTACAGGAAGTCCTGTTGGGGATGAAAGTCATTACAATAGCATTGTTGGCGCCCTGCAGTATGTGGTAATAACTAGACCTGAAATTGCTTACTCTGTCAACAAAGTTTGCCCATTCATGCATAGACCTTTGGACATGAATTTCAAAGTTGTTAAGAGAATATTGAGGTATTTACAAGGGACGTTAGACTATGGGTTGAGATTCACCCGATCCTCAAAGTTGCTGCTTGAAGGATACTCCGACACTAGTTGGGGTTCAGATGTCGATGATCGCAGATCTACCTCGGGGTTCTGTGTGTTTCTTGAAGGAAATCCAATTTCCTGGAGTTCAAGGAAGCAGGAATTAGTCTCAAGATCTACCACAAAAGCAAAATATAGGAGTGTAGCACATGTCGCTACAGAAATGGTTTGGATCAGGTCCTTACTATCTGAATTATATGTTCCAGTAAAAAATAAGGCTTTGATATGGTGTGATAGCTCAGCAGCAGTTGCGGTAGTCGGAAATCCTGTCATGCACTCGAAATTCAAGCACGTCGAGTTGGACTTATTTTTTGTCAGAGAAAAGGTTGCAGATGGAACGTTCCAAGTTGGACATGTGCCTGGCTCGGATCAAATCACAGATATTTTGACAAAACCACTGTCAGAGGCAACTTCACTAAGTTTCGAAGTCAGCTAAGAGTTGTTGCCATGAAGTGAGAGGTCTTTGAAGAGAAGAACGTTGATAAGTAAGGGGCATGTTAGGAGTAATGAGTTTTCAGTTACTATTAGTTATTGTTAGTTAGTAAGCTGTTAAAGTAGTTTTCAGCAAGTTGTTAGTATTTCATGTGTATTAAATACAATGTACTGCTTTGGTTAATGAAGTAAGGAAGTATTATCGTTTTGCTTCTTCTTTGTTGTTCTTAACAGTCTTTATATGTAGTATTTGTTTATACCGATTGATGAATTTTGTTTTCTTAAAAAAATATATATATCATATATATCATTATAATTTAAAGATGAAGTTTTAAATAAATAACTTTTATTTTAATAAATTTATATTTTAAATTGAAATTTATTCTTAATTAATTAAAAAATCTACAACTTCGTAGAAGTAATCCTCGAATTGATTCTTAAGCTTCAATTTGATTTTCTATTTTATTTGATTTTATTTTTTAGAATATTTTAATTTTTTATCAAAGTAATTGAAACAGGTAAATAATACTGTTAATTTTTTGAGGGATTATTTTAGCAATTTAATAAGTAAAAACGTGAATTAGGCACAATGTACACTAGCATTAGGGTATGGTATTTTTCAAACTAAGGCAATAAATAGAAACCTTTCTTTAGTGATTTGAAGAGAAGATTTAAGTCAAATGCAAAGCAAATTAAGGATCAACAAGTGGAAAAAAAAGTTCAAACAAATATATGTATGAAAACATCTACGAGAGTGAAAAGAATTAGAAAATTAACAACAATTTATTTATTTATAGTTAATATTGGTTTAACATTTGTTGAGGGCTTTTTCCTCTGGTCCCTTCCCATGAAAGCTATTTTCATATTTATAAAGCACAGTTCCTTGATGGGACATGTTAGGGGACAACTAGGTGTCATGCACAATGACATGTTACCCCTCTAGGTTTGACATATAACCTCATAAGTATCTCTGAAGAGGCCTTCTCATGAGTAGGTGAGTTAGGAGGTGGAGTTAGAGAATGGTGAACAGACTAGCCGACTAACAGGGAGGTGACGAACTGCAAATCAGCTAGCTGGCAAACATGCGAGTTGGTGAAGGTGGCGAGCTAGGAGCAGAGTGGTGAGCAAGCAAAGTGGCAAACTAGCGGGGTGGCGGGCTAGAGGAGTGGCGAGCCAGATGACATCCCTTCCTTGATTAAGTCAAGATCCGAATCACTCGGACGGTGTAACACCCCTCACCTGTCTCTGTCGCCAAAATTAGATTATGAGATGCTACAGTAATAAACAGAACATGAACATGTGAATTTGATTCAAAACTTCAACAAAACATTCATCATATCTCAATCATTCAACAAACATGTTTTGCATACAATTTCGAGCTTAACTTAAGCCATGTGATAAACCGTATGTGCAAATATATACCTTATTATGTAACCTACCAAACCAAATCTTTAACTATATCATGAGTATGGACTTAACCATTCCTTATATCTGTTCAAAATGCTCAAAACTATTTCTTATTTCTAACCAATATGCCTCAAGGCATCATCGTACAATATTAACCAATTCCAAAGTACATTCCCATTTCATGCCAAATTGGAACATAGCCACTCATATGTCTTATATGTAATCAACAAACCAATTTTCTATCATTTAAAAGTTGATCATAATGTCAATGCAATAACCTATCATTTGACAACAAGCATAAGTTCACATGTAATACTAATTGTCGCAACCATTTTTTGACAAAAACGGTGTGTCGAACTTGGTTTTTTGAAAATGAGTAAAAAGGGAATCGCCACCGATCTTTTTATTAGGTGTGATCGGATCACCTTTGTTTTAATAAAACATTTTGGTTTACTAAAACGGAGTTTTTGGTCTGCGAATATTCGAGAAAACAGGTTCGGGAGTCGGTTACGTACGAGGAAGGATTAGCACCCTCGCCACGCCCAAAAATCGGTACCAAATTGATTAATTAATGTCCCAATGTCGAAAGTTTGAAAATTTAAAAATGAATTTAGAAATTTGGATCTTTTTTTGGAAATGATTGAGTCTCATAAATTGAATATTAAGATTTCCTTGTTTCAAAGGGATCAAATATCACATCCAATACGTAGGACACAATAATTTCAATCCCCAAATCCAAGGTCGTCTCGTAATCCCTAAGACTCATTTATTAAAATAACAAAAGGTTATTCAATTATTTGGTCAAGCAAGAGAACCAAGACCCAACACATAGGGCACGGTCCTCGAATTTCCAAACACGGAATATTGCCTCGTTTTTGAATTTTTTTGTTTTTAGGATAAAATTGATAAAAATGTTTTAAAGAAACGTGATTTGAAAATGGGAATAGGGTCATGCAATGAATAATGATGATGCAACATAAATTATGTACAAAATAATACAATAGCAATAGTAATAACAATAATAGCAATAATAAAAATACGAAATATGTACAATATACTAGTATAGATATGGTAACGACAATAATAAATGAAGTTAGTATATACAAATAATAATGCACTAACAATAATAATATAATTAGTGGTAAGAAAAAAATATATAATATAATAAAAAGAAAGTAATAATAATAATAATAAGAATAAGAATAATAATAATAATAATAATAATAATAATAATAATAATAATAATAGTAAGTATATATGATAAAATGATAATAATGATACAGAAATATGTACAAGTAATAATACAATAATAATAGTAATAACGAGAGATATGTACAATATAATAATATAATAATAGTGGTAATAGTAAATAATATAGTAATAATAATAATAATATGAAATATGTATAACATAAAATAATACTAATAACAATAATAATAATAATGTGATATGCAGTTAGTTAAACGAAATGATAATAAAATATATATATATAAAAATAGTAATGGTAAAAGTAGATACACTAATAATAACAATAAAAATAACATAATAAATAATAATGCAATAATGGTATAATAATAGTAGTAACAATAATAATGTATACAATATAATAATGATATGGTGATAATAATAAATATACTGAGATAATATAATAATGCTAATAGTGAAAATGTTAAACAATAATAGTATATTAAATAAGATTACAAAAAGAAATTATAAAATAAAAAAGATCAAATTGCATTAAAAATATAATTTTTTTTTGGGTGGGGGAAATTGGCAATAAAATGAAGAAAAGAGGGCTTATTCAAAAGCGGGCGAGAAGGAGAGGGTCCAAAATGAAATTATTCCATCTTTTATACCTTTGTGTTTTAGTCGGGACTAAATTAAAACCTGAATAAAATCTCTTGGGGCAAATTTGAAAATAACGTGTTTGAATTTGAATGGTTAGAAAATGCGGAAGGATCAAAGGGCAATTAACCCAATTAATCAAAACACGCGGATCCACGAGGCCTTCACGGGTTGGGTCGGGTCGGCCTAGGCTAAAACGACGCCGCGTTTGGGGCTTTATGGCGCCGACCAAAGCAGCGTCGTTTTGGAACGCCTATATAAGCCCCTTTTCTCCCTTTTTTTTTCATTTTCTGCTATTTTTCTAAAAAAAAAAAAATTTCTTTCTCTCTTCCTCTCTCTCGCAGTACACAAAGGGGATTTCAGGCCATACCCTGCCATGCATGTGCCGTCTTTGACCCGTCGTGCAAACCACCGCTCATGATGGCGGAAGAAGTAAGTTTTTTTTTTATTTACCCTTTTTTTTTATCTTATATATATATATTCGTGGATAAAAGGATTCGAAATGAGAAAAAAAAAAGAAAAGAAATAGAAAAGAAAAAGGAACCTCCGAATCTTCAGATCTGCTTGCGTTTTGATGATTTTTTTTGTGTTATTGCTTCGGTGATTCTATTTGTGAGAGTATTGCGCTCGTGTTTTCTTTTTAATCTGTTTTTTTTTGTTTTTTCTGATTTATTGCGAATGGGAAAAAAAAGGAAGAAGAAGATCCCCTCATACAATCCTTTCATTGGCTTTTATAGCCGAAAATAAAAAAAATCAATCTCCTACTTGTGATATTGCTGTTGCTTTTGTCTTCTTGCAGGCACTAGTGGAGCGGTTGGAGGCCAACGGCGGTGGCCGACAAGGCTTAGTGGGGAGCGGTGGCAACACTAGGGGCTAGGGTTTTTTTTTTTGTTTTTCTTTTCTGCTAATGGGTTAGAGTTGGGGTTTTGGGCCAGGTTTAGTTTTTGGGCTATCATTTTTGGGTCTGGTATTTTGGGTCAATTGGGTTGTTGATAGATGGATTGTTTTTATTTTTCTTTTTATTGGGCCCGGGTTTGGGTTTTAGTTAAAGGCCCGGGCAAATTTTGGGTATTACAGCTGCCCCTCTTTGCTCGTTGTCGTGCAACGGGAACAGAGCAAAGACTTTAAAAGCCCCCAAATTTGCCCGGTCTTGTCGAGCCTTAATTTCTTTGGGTGCTCCTCGTTGTCTCGCTACTTTGATCTACTCCACTGCTACTTCCGAGAGATAGTGCTTGTGGCTTCAATTCGCTTTTATTGTTTCGTTATATCTTCAGGGAGATGACATTTCCTTACTCCATTGCTTCTTCAAGGGCACAGTGGCTAGTGCCTTCTTCGACGTGATTTCAGGGCTTTGATCTCCTCCATCGGGACTTCGAGGAAATAAATCTGAACTTTTCAAACTGCTTCCTCACTATCCTTGGGGGGATTCTACTCCACTGCTACTTCCGAGAGATATGGCCTGTAGCTTCAATTTGCTCTTGCTTCAATCTTCTTTGTCCACTGGAACTTCTTTGTCAAATTTGCTCAACGCGACTTCAGTCTTCCTTCTGTAAGTACCTCCGTGTGTGCCCCGAGGCTCGACTATATTCACATGAGTTTCTTTCTTTCTTTCTTTTTTTTTTTGTTTTTTTGGAAATTTAAATATCTTGGCGTGTGACGAGGCTCGACATGCCTCTCGCATGGTGACAGAAATTTAAAGACAAAAAATTAAAAGACAGAAATTAAATACCTCGACGTGTCCCGAGGCCCAACTCATTTCAAGGATTATGAGTTGATTTTGAACAGGAATTTAAAGACAGAAATTAAATACCTCGACGTGTCCCGAGGCCCAACTCATTTCAAGTATTATGAGTTGATTTTGAGCAGAAATTTAAAGGATGAGTAAATTTAAAGACGTAAATTTAAGGACAGAAATTAAATACCTCGACGTGTCCCGAGGCCCAACTCATTTCAAGTATTATGAGTTGATTTTGAACAGAAATTTAAAGACAGAAATTAAATACCTCGACGTGTCCCGAGGCCCAACTCACTTCAAGTATTATGAGTTGATTTTTTCTTGAAAAACAATGATTGAAAACGTGTCATCTGGTGGAACTCGAATGTCTTTTCCTTCTCGGTCTGGTACAACTGTCATCAGAATTTCTTGCTTCATTGGTGGACCTGTATGTATTATGTGTGATGATGTCATGATATGCATGTGTTTGTCCTAAATGCCTACATGATCATGCCATGTGTCTTGGGCTTGTTTTTTCATGTATCTCTTCTTGTTACTACTCTTATGATGACCTGCATTCACTGCTTCATTCCTTGACTCTTCTCAGGCTTTGTACCCGTCTATAGGTTCTACGAGTAATCTTCTTCTTCTTTCTTTTTTTTTTTTTTTTGCCCTGTTGAACTTTGTCCTTGCTTTGAAGCTCCCGTACTCACCCAATTCTTATCCAGGTAATGCTCCATATTCTTTTTGTTTAGAGTGTGTAGTTTCACTATTTATCTCCAAAATGAAACATAAATAAAATGCATGAAAACGGTGGAGTAGGTATGAAAGGCGTTCCTCGTATCTTATATTTAAAGGCAACAAGCGAAGAAAATTGACATGGTATGACTCGATTAAGAAAGCATTATAAAAGGAAAACAAGTTCAGTTGTAGTAAGTGCTCTAGATATCCGACGCATGAACTTCTCCATGTTTCTTCGTCCTGAATCTTTTCAAGCAAGCTTTTCGTGTAAAAGATTCTCGAGCTTCAGAGTCTGCTTCAATACTATGATCTTGCTGTTTAACCCATTCCAAACTTGCTTCCTTAGGATGCCCTTCCGGGTTTTCATCCTGAGCCTTCTTTGTTCATCCGAACGCCTTTTTTTTTTTTAGGCGTAATATATCTTCACGGCATCTGAGTTCACCGGATTCGGTAACTCTTTCCCATCCATTTCAGTGAGGATCAAAGCTCCACGAGAAAGCTCTTTACGACGTATGGTCCTTCCCAATTCGGTGCCCATTTTCCTCGAAAGTCCTTTTGTATGGGGAGAATCTTCCTCAACACGAGTTCTCCTTCACGAAATTCTCTTGGATGCACCTTCTTGTTATGGGCTGCGATCATTCTCCTTTGGTACATCTGTCCGTGACAAATTGCTTTCAAGCGTTTTTCTTCGATCGATTTCGATTGGTCATATCGAGCCCTGAACCCATTCAGATTCTTCTAGTTTTGACTCGTTAGGATTCGTAGGAGGATTTCCACCTCAATGGGCAACACGACTTCCATTCCATAGACTAGAGAAAGGAGTTGCCCCGTCGTGGAGGTCCGCACACACGTGCGATATGCGTATAGGGCAAATGGTAGCTTCTCGTGCCAGTCTTTTATATGTCTCAGTCATTTTCCCAATGATCCTCTTGATATTCTTGTTAGCGGCTTCTACTACTCCATTCATCTTTGGACGATAGGGTGATGAGTTATGATGCTTTATTCGAAACTGCTCGCACACTTCTTTCATCATCTTGTTGTTTGATTTAAAGCATTATCGAAATAATTCTCTCGAGCAAACCGTATCGACATATGATCTCCTTTTTTAAGAATCTACACACCATTTTGTCCTTGTCACGTTTGCAAACGAAGCAGCTTCTATCCATTTTGTGAAGTAATCTATGACCACAAAAATGAATCGATGTCCATTAGAAGCTTTTGGGGAGATTGGCCCTATAACATCCATGCCCCACATAGAAAAGGGCCACGGGGAAGTCATGATATGAAGGGGTGAAGGTGCTGCATGAATTTTATCGCCGTAAACTTGACATTTGTGACACTTTCGTGCGTAGCTAATGCAGTCACTTTCCATCGTCAACCAATAATAACCGAGTCTCATAATTTTCCTGGCCATAGTGAAACCATTGGCGTGCGTTCCACAAACTCCTTCATGGACCTCTTCGAGTATCTTTTTGGCTTCGACAGTATCCACGCACCTCAGGAGTACCTGATCTTTTCCTCTTTTGTACAAGATGTCCCTATCGAGAACAAATCCTGCTACTAATCTTCTAATCGTTCTTTTGTCATTCTCGTTTGCTTGTTCAGGATATCTTTGATTCTTGACATATTCTAAGATATCATGGAACCATGGTTGTCCATCTGCCTCGTTTTCAATGCTAAAACAATGCGCAGGAGTCTCATATATGCTCATCTGGAGAGGCATTATTTCTGTTTCTCGGTTTGCTTTGAACATTGAAGCCAAAGTTGCCAGGGCGTCAGCCAATTGGTTTTCTTCCCGTGGGAAGTAATTAAAAGTCACTTCTTCAAATTCTTTGACCAATTCCACAACGAGATCGTGATATTTGACCAATTTCGAATCTCTTACTTCCCAATCTCCACGGACTTGGTAAATCACTAATGCCGAATCCCCGGAGACTGCTAAGACCTCGACGTTATGCTCGATAAGCGGCGCGAAGCCCCATGATGCAAGCCTCATATTCGCGCAATGTTATTGAGTACAGAAGAAATTTAATCTCGCGATAAAGGGATAATGATCCCCTTACGGTGACACTAAGATCGCTCGATCCCATGCCCCAATGCATTTGATGCACCATCAAAACTCATCTTCCATGATTTCTCTTTCGACGATTCACATTCTTCTTCCGTAACGCCTATCAAGTCTTCGTCTGGGAAATCAAATTTCAATGGCTCGTATTCTTACGTAGTCCAGAGTTCTTAAGAAATCGCTATTGCGCTCCCTTTAATCGATTTTTGGCTCACGTATACGATGTCATACTCAGATAATAGGATCTCGCCACCGTGCCATTCTTCCGAGAGTGCGGTGATTCCATCATGTATTTTATTGGGTCGACTTTGAAATCAACCATGTCGTGTGATACGGCACATATTGTCTAAGCCTCCGGGTTGCCCGGACGAGAGCACTGAGAATTTTTCGATCGATGGATATTTTGCTTCGTACTGCGTGAATTTTTCTTCTTTGAGATAATAGATCGCTTGTTCCCTTTTTCGGACTCATCATGTTGCCCCAAGACACAACCCATTGAGTTTTCGAACACGATCGGATATAGTATTAGCGGTCTTCCAGAGTTGGTGGTACTAGCACGGGGACTAGATAAATCACCGCTTTATCTTGTCAAAAGCCTCTTGACATTCCTCATTCCATTCTCCAGGGATTGTGCTTTGAAGAAGTCGAAAAATAGGTCACATTGCTTGGTGAGTTGAGAAATGAATCGAGCAATGTAGTTCAGTCTTCCTAGAAATCCTCTGACTTCTTTTTGTGTACGCGGGGGCGGTAGTTCTTGTATGGCCTTTATTTTATCCGGATCAACCTCGATACCTTTCTCGCTGACGATAAATCCCAATAATTTTCCCGAGGTAACCCCGAAGGTACATTTGGCAGGGTTAAGCTTTAGTTGGATTTTTCTCGATCTTTGAGCGTTTTGGAGGTTTCCACATGCTCTCTTTCTCCTCGAGACTTAGCGATCATATCATCGACATAGACTTCTATTTCCTTGTGCATCATGTCGTGGAACAATGTTACCATGGCTCTTTGATATGTGGCCCCGGCATTCTTTAGACCGAACGGCATTACTTTGTAGCAGAAGGTCCCCCACATCGTCGTGAACGTAGTTTTCTCCATATCCTCGAGAGCCATCTTGATTTGATTATAGCCCGAAAATCCATCCATGAAGGAGAAAAATGAATTCTTTGCCGTGTTATCTACCAATGTATCAATGTGTGGCAACGGAAAATTATCTTTAGGGCTTACTCTATTCAGATCACGGTAATCTACGCACATTCGCACTTTGCCATCTTTCTTCGGCACTGGGACTATATTAGCCACCCATTCTGGATATCTAGAGATTTGTAGGAAACCAGCATCGAATTGTTTCTTGACTTCTTCTTTTATTTTTAAGAGCATTTTGGGCCTCATCCGCCTTAACTTCATTGGATTGGCTTGCATTCTCGGTTTCAACGAAGTCATGGACCACTATATCTTCATTCAAGCGGCATATCTTGATATGACCATGCGAACACGTCTTTGTACTCGTGAAGCAAGGTGATCGATCGTGTTTGGTGTCTTGGACATGGAGGTCCCGACTTTTACCTCTTGCTTCTTTTCTTCATTTCCTAAATTCAACTGTCTCAATCGATTCTTGATAGAGGCGAGAATTTGTTTATCCTCTTGTTCTACCATTCTCGGTAGAGTGCAGGGAAGAGACATAATCTTGGCATCTTCTTGACCTCGAATTCCCCCTACACAAATAGCTTTCTCGAAGTCGATTTTAGGGCTTGTAACAGTGATTGTTCACGCCGTTGATATCGAGCACACTGAAAAGTAGACAAAAAGAAGACTATAGAGGGACATCAAGGTATCGGGTCCTATAAACGTGACATGATGATGTGGAATATCAGAGGACAAGTAAAGAATGAATATGAAATCGATGAGAATGAAAAGAACACGACAAAATGCATCTTTATTCATGTTTCATTTAAAAGCCGGATAGACAAAATGAACTTTCATAATGATTCCCTACACGACTTAGGGGCACAAAAAGTTAATATCGAGCATTACTCGAGGGGATTTGGAAACTACAAGGAGGTCCACGGCAGTCCAATTGTTCAAAGTGAATCCTGGAGGGCGTGGGCGTATCATCGAAACATCTCCAATCGCATCATCCCTTTTGTCTATGACATTTATACTGACATTCGGGAAACTCCTTTCGATTGATAACATCATGTTTGATAAACTATCTCTTCCCGGGTACATCATTCCTACCGATGTGAATGTCTTCAACAACGGAGGATACATTATAGGCTCCCAGTCCAATTCCCGCCCTGAGGCTTTTGCGATCCTCCTTTCTTGATCTTTCTGCCATTGTTTTCTTATTTGTTGGGGATTCGGCTTGAACCGTATCTTGCCTTATGATGTACCGGCTTTAGCGCTCTGGCCATTCCTTGCTGATATTTTCCTAAACCCTTTCCTGCCCGGGCGCCTTTTCCTACAGTCAACTTGATTCCCATCTTGGTGCTTCTTGACAGTTTGGGTGTAGGTGCCTTGTCTCCTTCGGCGACAAATGTAGCGTTGATAAATTCGAAGGAGCGGAAGGAGCATTCTGGCGCGTCTTTGTTTGCCTCGATATAGGGTGCGTCGGTAGAGAGTGAGGCGATGATGTCTTCTTCACCATCGATTATAATCAAGCGATCATCCATAATAAATTTTATTTTCTGATGGAGAGATGAAGGGATTGCTCCGGCGGAGTGGATCCAGGGCCTTCCTAAGAGGCAATTATATGAAGGAGCAATGTCCATGACCTGGAATTCGACATTGTACGTACACGGGCCCACCTCCAGAGGAATCTCGATTTTTCCCATAACTTCCCGCTGTGTTCCATCAAATGCCCTTACCGCAGAGTAACAAGGCCTTAGGTAAGACATGTCGACGGGCATCCTAGACAATGTAGCCAACGGCATGACATTGAGTGCGGACCCGTTGTCAATAAGCACATGCGGTATTATATATCCCTTGCACTCTGTTGTGATATGTAATGCTTTAATGAGCCCCTACCATTTGGTGGTATTTCATCGTCATTGAAGGAGATGAAATTATCGCGCTTAAATTGTTCACCCACCTATCGAGTTTTTCAATGGGTACATCGCTTGGTACATACGCTTGGTTTAACACCTTCGAGGGCGTTGCGATGTGGCTCGAAGTTCAAAGCAACGAGGATAATCTCGAGATCTTTGCGGTTGTTTATTAAAACCGCTCCACGATCATTGTATTATTGTGCTTAATGAACTTTAAGAATTCCTGTGCTTCATCCTCTTTCACTGGCTCCTTAGTTCCATGTTCAGATTGTATTTCAATCTCACCCTCGACTTCATGTATTGGTGCCTTCCCTTTCTGACTCGTGCCAATGGCTTTCTTCTTCGTTTCAACCACTTCAGGGGAATAACACCTCCCGCTGCGGGTAAAATGCCCCACCTCACTGATGTTTCCAGTCGTGGTTCCAGGCGTGGTGATGCTGGCATCATATTTCCAAGGTACCGCCTTATATGGGAAAGGGGAAGGTACTTGGATTATCATCTTTGGCTTCCTCTCTTCCTTCTTTGCATCGTAATAGATTACTAAAGGCCGATCAGCGCTGTAGAGAGGGCCTGATGATTGGCCCTCAGATGCACATATACTCTTTTCGTCAGTCTCTTCCATCTTATTGCAGATTTCTACCTCCTTATTGTCCATCATGCCCTGAAGCAGCTCTTTGAACTTCTCGCAAGATTGAATGTGGTGTCCCTCTATGCCATGAAAAACGCAGAATCTTGGATTCTTCATGTTTTCCTCCTTGAAATTCTTGTCGAGCATGCCTTTCTCAATCATTACTTCCCAGACCTTCTCCAAGGGTGTTTTTATCTCGGAGACACTACGCTTGGCTAACCACTTGTCCTCCTGTGTCATCATATTCACGTTCCCTACAGTATGGTTAGGGAGCGAATTTCCAGCCATATTCTCGGTACCGTCAAATCGTAAAATCCCTGCATCGATAAGACCTTGAACTCTCCTCTTGAAGGCTATACAATTATCTGTTGAATGCCCCGGTTCCCGTGATACATACTGATTAGCATTGGGATCGTACCACCGGGAATGGGGGCTTGGTGGTGCTATGTAATGTGGGAGATTAATTGTTTTTCCAATAATTTTGGGCATAACTCTCCGTATGACACGGGAATAGAGGTAAACCGAGGTCTTTCGAGATTGGGTTTCACTGGTCTTGGTTCGCTTTTTAGGTGACTCAAAGGCGGGCGAGGTATTTGATGGGAATATAGCGAATGGTCTTTGATTATTGGCGGCATAAGCAGGGTAAGGAGGAGGTGTTTGATAGTAAGGGCTTGGTGGTGGAAAATAGAAATTCGTGGCGGATGAAACTGAGGTCGTGGCTGGGTCGGATACGGGTTAGGAGTATAGAGGCTCCCGTCCCCACCATATGGGCTTCGGGTTCTTTCTTTTTACAGTCTTTGGCCTTTTGAACCTTCGCACTCTCCATTCTTCCACTTTTAATGCCGTTTTCGATGAGTTCCCCGGATATTACGAGGTCGGCGAAGTCTTTTGTGGCATTTCCCACCAACTTGTCGTAGAATGGCGCTCTCAAAGTATTGATAAAAAGGACCGTTGTCTCACTTTTTAGTTAGTGGGGATCGACACGGACGGAGAGATCCTCCATCTCTCGAGCGTCTTCGTCGAAGAAGGTCTCCGTGGGCTTCTTTTCCAACATTTGTAGCGTCGGTCGGTCGGGAGCCATGTCGAAACATGCTTATATTGTTCACAAAATGCGGTTGCTGAGTCCTTCCATGACCGGATCTTCTCCGCTAAAGTCGATCATACCATCGGTGATCCGATCAAGCTATCTCGGAAACAAAGTGTATTAGGAGCTTGTCCTCATTCAAGTATCGACCATTTTTAAATGAGAACATAATAAGATGGGCCTTCGGGCATCTCTTTCCCTCATACTTTTCAAATCGGTGTCTTAAACCGGAGGCGGGACTAGATCGTGCACTAAACTAAGGTCTTTGGCATTTAGTGCAGAGAAAACTCTAGTACCTTCCACCGCCTTGAGTCTCTCCTCTAGACTCTTATATTTTTCTTCAGCATCATGGTCATCCCTCTTTAACTTGACTATTTCCCTCGGATCATCTAAATCCGGAACAACCGGATTAGCAGAATTATCTCCAGCGTTTGATACGTATATACCTTGCCCCAAATGGGCAGGTGGGATGGGTTGTTGTTCTAGGCCTACAAGGTTCCCTTGAGGATATCCTCTTTGTGTTGCATGAGCGTGGGGCGGAGTGAATCCTGGGGGATAGAGCGGATCTTGATTATCCCTCGAGTGGGGCTCTGTAATGTCAGGACTTTGCGCGAGTCCTTTTCCTTTGGACATGGCTGTCAATATCTCCAACATTCTATCCATTTGATCCTTATGTCTTCGTGATTCCTCGCGGGATTTCATCATCAAGTCCCTCGCTTCTTGCTGTGACTTGGCTAACTGTTCTTGCAACTCTTTCTGGTTTTTTTCCATCCTTTCGATCCTCTCATTGAGTTCGGCGTCCATAGCTCTAGTTTTTAAGCGTGTCCTATAGGAATGATGTGATTCGGGTTCGTAATAATAGAATCGCGGATTATACGATTCAGTCTTAGTAAATGATTATGGTGATATAATGCTAATGTATGTAATGCAATACAAATGCATGGTATGAATGCGAAAAGGTGTTGATTTAATTCAATTCCATTAGATAAACTTTTCCAGAAAACAGATTTCCTTTCATAGAACGGACGATTACATATACGACCTAGCTCTAATGCCTAAGTCTCTAACTTCCCTAAGGAGCCAAGCTAAATTTTGGCCTCGCCCGATCCCGATTCGTACACATCGGACTTTAACGCGTCGGCTCGGATTTGCTAAGGTTTGCAAATGATCGGCCACCTCCGGATTTGAGCCACGTACTTCGCCCATTACATAGTCTCTGTTTCTGATCTGTTCTTGGGAATGGTGGAGTTGCTCCTTCCAATGTTCACTGTTTGCTTTAAGGAGCTCTACTCGGTTTTTGCTATCTTGTAATGCAGTCTCGAGCTCCCCTATCTTTCCTCTTATCTCCTCGACTTTGTTCTGACTGGCTCTTAATTCGACGACTGAGTTACGACTTCGGTGCAAACGTAGTGATTTTTTAATTTTCGCTACTTGGGTGTGCAACCTCTCTTTTCACTTTGGCTTTCTAACAAGTTCTTTCTCAAAGTGTCCTCTGCGTACCGAGCCTCTTGAAATTTCCTTTCCCACTGATTGGTCTTGGATTTTTCTTCTTCAATTTCTTGCTGCCATTGCTCCGATGTCTTTCCTAAACCCGCAGTTCTGATAGACATGCGCAGCTTCTTATAGTCCGTCTTTAAGCTATCCAAATCTTCCTCGGCTTTGTTCTTCCCTTTTTTAAATTTTTCAGCCTCGAACTTATGGACGTCAACGTCTAATCCTAGCTGCATCTTTTCTTCTTCTAGCTGCTCTATCTTCTTACCCAATTCTCGGCTCTTTCTCTCGAAATCTAGCTTGATAATTTCTAATTCGGTTGGGATCACTTGCAGCTGTTCTTCTATTGGTCGAGTATTTCCTTGGATTGGCCTTGGGATATTGTCGTTGACTCTTTTGGCCCGCCATTGATCGTATTCGGGGGTCGCCATGGGCCCTATGGCGAGTCTCTTCATTTTCCAGGTTTGGGTCCATGCTTCTGATATCTCGCGAACTTTCTTCTTATAGTTGTCATCCTTGTATGAAAATTCACATTGGGCCAATCCATGTGTCATTTGGTATGAATCGCCTCGATCGATCATCGCCTCATCACTAGTAACGGGGCATATGCGACGGCCTCCCCATATTCGAGTAAAGGAACCCGGTCGAATCCTCCACACCGATATAAGATCTCATCGGTGATCATCCACTGAGCTTTCCATATTACATCTTTGACTTGTGATTTTGGAGAATCGCCATCCACTTCTCTCCGGATATATGTCGTCCCGCCTTAATACACTTGCTAATTCCTCAGAGGAGAGTAGTTCTCGAAGAAGACTTTGCATGAAGCCTTCTCTTTCTTCCAAAAATGGCAATGAAACCAAGATAACAATAAGCGTGCACAACCTACGAACCTCCCTTCGCGCTCTTCGACAAGCGTTCGGTGATCGAAGGTTTCGGCTAAAAGCTCATGGAGCAGGTGTAATTCCTTATCAAGTTTATCGAATAAGTGCGAAACCGCATCCTCTACATGCCCTAACGCTTGGGAAAGATGACCAAACCATAGATGCTTAGAGCGAAGACATCGACCTCTTCTTCTTATCGGGATACGTCAAAATTAAGTCCTCAAGTGTTTCCAAGGACGCATTTACAATCTCCCTTTTGCTTGATCCGGGCCAAGGTCCATTGCTCGCTCATTCTGTAATGTTCATTAGCCTTTTGAGAATGCCAAAGACATTAGCGAATCTTGAGTACGCCTTACCAGTTTGAAATCTCGGGCATCGAAACAAAGCCGTATACTCCTCTACGGTAGGCACCAAATCCACCTCTCCAAAAGTGAAGCAAGCAGTAGGCGGGTTCCAAAAGCGGGTAATGACTCGGAGTAGGTACTTGTCTACCTTGATATCAAGCGAGATAGAGGCGGATCACCGTAGTTAGTTATAGTAAGCGATTGTTTGTCCTCGTTTCCCATGAGTTCCATATTTCCTTTAATTCTCGAGATCATTTTGAGCGCACTGTCTGGTGAAGTCCCATAACTCTGATTCGTGCCCCACTGTCAAGCTATCCCCCTTTTCTTGCTGTATTCTTTCGGACCACACTTGGACAGCCGCATTATCCTCCACTCTATTGAGAAACCCCTTTTCCATGTCAAGCTTTTCTATCTAGTAATCGAATGCGAATCAACACCTTTTTATAATGAAATGCCATGCAATAAAAGCCAAGCACAACAAGTTAGTAGCAGGTCAAAAAATAACCAAACTCCTATTTAAGGTAACAACTAAGGGTTTACGCGGCTCTACCTACAACGGGCTCTTAGGTCTCTCTATATGTGGTTTGGTTCTAAAGTAAGGGTACCTGAACCAGCAGATTCCTCAATCCTCACCCATTATAGGCTCATACGGATCGAGTTCAGTTCAGGGGAATACATTTCCCTATGGCTGCACGGAGATAAAAATCTCACGAAGACATAGGTACGGATGTATTCCGAAAGCGATCCACTATCTTGCACGGAGGTAAAAACCTCACGAAAGAGTAGCTTCTCACTCCCACTTAAGGGTGTGACCGCAGTCATGCAATGCAATGCCAAAATATTTCACAAAGCTCGACACTATAGCACAAACGAAAGCATCAAAGAGAACATGATTTTTCAAAACATTTTTCCAACTTTTCAATCGAAGAGACAAAAATCAATCAATTTACGGCCTGACTCTCGGGGTCCCCAGTGGAGTCGCCAAGCTGTCGCAACCATTTTTTGACAAAAACGGTGTGTCGAACTTGGTTTTTTGAAAATGAGTAAAAAGGAAATCGCCACCGATCTTTTTATTAGGTGTGATCGGATCACCTTTGTTTTAATAAAACATTTTGGTTTACTAAAGCGGAGTTTTTGGTCTGCGAATATTCGAGAAAAGCAGGTTGAGTCGGTTATGCGTCACGAGGAAGGATTAGCACCCTCGCCACGCCCAAAAAATCGGTACCAAATTGATTAATTAATGTCCCAATGTCGAAAGTTTGAAAATTTAAAAATGAATTTAGAAATTTGGATCTTTTTTTGGAAATGATTGAGTCTCATAAATTGAATATTAAGATTTCCTTGTTTCAAAGGGATCAAATATCACATCCAATACGTAGGACACAATAATTTCAATCCCCAAATCCAAGGTCGTCTCGTAATCCCTAAGACTCATTTATTAAAATAACAAAAGGTTATTCAATTATTTGGTCAAGCAAGAGAACCAAGACCCAACACATAGGGCACGGTCCCTCGAATTTCCAAACACGGAATATTGCCTCGTTTTTGAATTTTTTTTTTTTGTTTTTAGGATAAAATTGATAAAAAATGTTTTAAAGAAACGTGATTTGAAAATGGGAATAGGGTCATGCAATGAATAATGATGATGCAACATAAATTATGTACAAAATAATACAATAGCAATAGTAATAACAATAATAGCAATAATAAAAATACGAAATATGTACAATATACTAGTATAGATATGGTAACGACAATAATAAATGAAGTTAGTATATACAAATAATAATGCACTAACAATAATAATATAATTAGTGGTAAGAAAAAAATATATAATATAATAAAAAGAAAGTAATAATAATAATAATAAGAAGAAGAAGAATAATAATAATAATAATAATAATAATAATAATAATAATAATAATAGTAAGTATATATGATAAAATGATAATAATGATACGTAAATATGTACAAGTAATAATACAATAATAATAGTAATAACGAGAGATATGTACAATATAATAATATAATAATAGTGGTAATAGTAAATAATATAGTAATAATAATAATAATATGAAATATGTATAACATAAAATAATACTAATAACAATAATAATAATAATAATGTGATATGCAGTTAGTTAAACGAAATGATAATAAAATATATATATATAAAAATAGTAATGGTAAAAGTAGATACACTAATAATAACAATAAAAATAACATAATAAATAATAATGCAATAATGGTATAATAATAGTAGTAACAATAATAATGTATACAATATAATAATGATATGGTGATAATAATAAATATACAGATAATATAATAATGCTAATAGTGAAAATGTTAAACAATAATAGTATATTAAATAAGATTACAAAAAAAGAAATTATAAAATAAAAAAAGATTAAATTGCATTAAAAAATATAATTTTTTGGGTGGGGGGAAATTGGCAATAAAATGAAGAAAAGAGGGCTTATTCGAAAAGCGGGCAGAAGGAGAGGGTCCAAAAATGAAATTATTCCATCTTTTATGCACTGTGTTTTAGTCGGGACTAAATTAAAACTGAATAAAATCTCTTGGGGCAAATTTGAAAATAACAGAAACTGAATTTGAATGGTTAGAAAATGCGGAAGGATCAAAAGGGCAATTAACCCAATTAATCAAAACACGCGGATCCTGAGGCCTTCACGGGTTGGGTCGGGTCGGCCTAGGCTAAAACGACGCCGTTTTGGGGCTTATGGGCGCCGACCAAAACGACGTCGTTTTGGAGCGCCTATATAAGCCCCTTTTCTCCCTTTTTTTTTTCATTTTCTGCTATTTTTCTAAAAAAAAAAAATTTCTTTTCTCTCTTCCTCTCTCTCTGCAGGTACACAAAGGGGGGATTTCCGGCCATACCCGCGCCATGCATGCGTGTGTCGGCCACCGTCACCGATCACACCGCTTCATGTGGCGAAAAGAAGTAAGTTTTTTTTTTTTATTTACCCTTTTTTTTATCTTATATATATATATTCGTGGATAAAAGGATTCGAAATGAGAAAAAAAAAGAAAAGAAATAGAAAAGAAAAAGGAACCTCCGAATCTTCAGATCTGCTTGCGTTTTGATGATTTTTTTTGTGTTATTGCTTCGGTGATTCTATTTGTGAGAGTATTGCGCTCGTGTTTTCTTTTTAATCTGTTTTTTTGTTTTTCCGATTTATTGCGAATGGGAAAAAAGGAAGAAGAAGATCCTCATACAATCCTTTCATTGGCTTTTATATAAGTAAAAATAAAAAAATCAATCTCCTACTTGTGATATCTTTGTTGCTTTTGTCTTCTTGCAGCACTAGTGGAGCGGTTGGAGGCCAACCAGCGGCGGTGGCCGACAAGGCTTTAGTGAGGAGCGGTGCAACACTAGGGGCTAGGGTTTTTTTTTGTTTTTCTTTTCTGCTAATGGGTTAGAGTTGGGGTTTTGGGCCAGGTTTAGTTTTTGGGCTGTCATTTTTGGGTCTGGTATTTTGGGTCAATTGGGTTGTTGATAGATGGATTGTTTTTATTTTTCTTTTTATTGGGCCCGGGTTTGGGTTTTAGTTAAAGGCCCGGGCAAATTTTGGGTATTACACTAATAACATCTAATTTGACCATCAAAATGTTATACCATAGCCACCAACAAAATCTCACATTTTCTATCATTCCATATCATCATCAAACCTACCAAAACCCCCATGATAATATATACATCCTTTCACATACTTAACAATTACAAAATTACAATTTCCAAGCCATAAGATATCATATCCACATGCCAACAAGCACATATAGTTTATACAATACTATTAAACACTTAACTTTCAATCTAAAACACGTAAATAAAATTCAACTCTTCTTTACATACCACATAACTGAGTTGAATGGATAGTTTATACAAATCAGGATGATTTGATTTGTCGAGTTTCGCAAAATATCAACTACAAAAAATAGAAAATGAAACAGAGTAAATTTTAAATAAGCTTAGTAATTTCATAGGATTAAAACAATAATTTACCTCAAATCACATTAATGTATACTAAATTTAATTAATTTATCTATATCTCTGTCATAACATATCACATTTACAATATGAGCATTTCGTACATATAAACTATTAACTATCCATTCATTTTGATATCATTTCTAAGTAATTGTTAAACATATTACTAATCATTTGTTCAATTCAATCATATAGCATTTCAATAACCATATAAACATATCCATTTTCCATGCATTTCAAACATATCAATTTCCATGTATCTCATGGAATCAATCAATACTCTTTCTTTCCGATGAACTAAATAATAAGATATAGATACGCAGGTAACTCCACCACACCAGATAGCTCAATAGAGTGATAACTACACCACACCCAGACACCGCAATGCAAAGCCCATAGGTCCAAATATCCTATCGTATAATATATTTCATCCCTCCACTACACCAAATGGCTCAAAAAAGAGTTAACTACACCACATCAAGGCATCGTAGTGCAAAGCTCGTATGCACAAATATCCTATCATGTAATATATTTCATCCCTTCACCACACCAAATGGCTCAAAAAAACTTTAACTACACCACACCAAAGCACCATAGTGCAAAGCTCAGTAATCCACAATAAATGCATGATTCCGGCATAAATTGTGATATCTCCATCAAATCTTTTACTCCACACCATCTTTTACACATATCTCCTACTAGCGCGCAATCAACCCTATTTGCATGCCGATTGTATCTTATCCTACGTTCATCCAGACTCTATCAACATATTAAGACATTGCTTTAAAGTTTTGTTTTTTTTCTCACCTTTGCACAATTCAGATACCATTTTAAAATATAATCAATATGCTATAAGCTATTAAATTAAATCCATTCAACACATTTATAAACCTGATTACCCCATATGAACTTATCAGGTATAAATAGCAGTAGAAAAAAGGTCAGGGACTAATCCGTAATTTTTTTCTTTTCCTCAGTTATCTACCGGTTGGTTCGATTCTTGATCTATATAACAATTAAGTTCAAGATATCAATTCCATATACTTTATAGTACTCAAATACATGCATATGAATCTTTAATTTCATTTTATACAATTTTTCTAAACTTTTACATTTTCTTCAGTTTAATCCCTAAAATCGAAACTATTATATCTTTCAAATTCAAGCTTTATTTTACAATTAAATTTCAATTACATCCCTGTAAAACCCTCTAAATACACAAATTTTAGAAATTTCATATCAAACTTTACATTATTACATTTTAGTCCTTAAACTCAAAACTAACCAAAAATTACTTTACAAATTGGTCATTAAACACATCTAAGCTTATAATCAAGTTATTAAACATCATAAGCTTCCAATTTCATCAATGAAAACTTTTAAAATATTTAATAGTTTTGAAAACGGAGGTACGAATTAGCTGGACCTAATTGCAACGATCTCAAAAATATAAAATTTACAAAAAATAATGGATGGTCGAAGGACTTACATGCATAAGGAAAGGCTTGACCAAACCTTTGTCTTCTCTAATGGTGAAAACCGCAATGAAGGAAGAAGAAGATATGATTTTCATGGTTTTCTTTTTCTTTAATGTTTAATATACATCTAACTTTAATTAATAAAATTTTAACATATAAAAATAAATAAAAGTCAAGCCTTAACCGTCCATGTTATAGGATTATTATCTAAATACCATATAGGTCCTCCCACATTTACTAAATAAGCTATTTAATTAATAAAATTGACTAACTTTTACAGTTTTTACTATTTACTCTTTTTTCCTTAATTATCAAATCATTAAAATTTTCGGACCAAACTTCAATCCACTTATAAAAATATTTAGAAGCTCGGTTTATGAAAATAAAATCCCGATATATTATTTTCCAAAACCACTAACTTTCGGTATGAACCACTTGTACTTTGACTAATTGACCAATTAATAAAATCTATCAAATCAAAACTCACAATAACACAATATTTAACTCGTAAATATTAAATAATAATATTTACGAACTCACTCATCGAAATTATCGTCTCGAAATCACTGAAAAATGGGTTATTACAGGCGGACCGAATTTCGGGTTTGTAAAGTATTATATAACAACATTATTTTTATATACATTATGATATAATTAAAAATAAATAAATTGTCCTTACCAAAAAAAAAAGGTTTAAACTGGCTTGGTCTCTTAATTCATCTTTTTTATCTTCACTTTATCATCAAGTAATAATACCCTTTTCCAAATGGTGAAAATTGTTATAATCAAATTTATGGCTTGATGTCTGCCAATAATGAATACTCTTCTTCTCTAGGAAGGGAAGAAGAAATCCTTCTACAATTTGTTAATACTGTTGAAAGCGGAGTGTTGAGCTAGGAGATTTATAATAGGTTTCTTATATAAGCTCGAGGAGGAAGTCTACTAGGCTTGATGAATAAGTATGGTGGTAAAACACTAGAAATGGATGTAAAGTGCTACATCTAGGTGATACTTGAAGGGCTTCTTCATCACAAAAAAGCTCGTCCATTCTGATCTAAACATGGTATTGGTTTAGCTCCTCTAAAGATTGTCAATTTTGGATTAATTAAACAATATGAGATAAAAGATACAGGTTTGGGTTTTTGTGGTACAAGATATTACATGTCTCCTGAATCAATTGTCAGGAAAGTTAGTGGTGCATTGAATGTATGGAGAGGATTTAAAGAGACAAACTTTTGAGGGAAGAGTCACTAAACATTTAGGAAGACATGCCAATGTTAGAGAAGAATTTTTGATGGAATGCTTTATTATTGATTCAAACCAAAGGTGCTGCTACTATGTCACCCCAATCTTCTTCTCCCAAACCACATGGTTCCTGCAACACATCCCATTCTTTACCATATCTCCAACAGCAAAAAGTATATTTCAGTCTCGACTTCCAGCGGGTAAACAAGGATAAGAAAGCGAAGAGCAAAAAGGAGCTACGGGTACCTGTGGGCCTAGTTATGCTTAAAACAATCAATCTAGCAGGAGTATATATGTGGACATGGTCACACATGCTTCTCTTTTACTTTAGGTTTTATGTCGATGCTTGCCGTGCAGGCTCCCCAGCAAACAATGATCATATAATTCTGAGCTCTTTGTTTACTTCATGGACCTTTTGATTGAAGAGTCCCCTCAAGGATTGAAAACAATCTTATGTTCTCTTCGATCTTCAAAACACTCATCTTTTAGTTGGTTTTTTTCTTGGTCGTAGATAGAATTAGATTTTTTTTACACCAACTAGGATATTAGCATTTAGCATTATTGTCTAAACCCAACAATTCATATAATCCCATATCATGTTCATATATTTTAGGTCAAAGTACTTGAAAAATGTCTAATCTAGCTTACCTGTTCAATCCACCATTAGAATACTACCAAAGAAAATGTAAAATTAAATTTAACCCCATAAAGAAAAAGCACATTTCATTAAACCAATCCACTTCGTATAGGACGAGAAAAGAATAGAAAAAATACAACAGGCTCTAACATGCCTTCGTTCCTACTCCCCTAATCTGAAGCTTGAGAAATGATTACCGTCCCCTCATTTTTGTTTCATCATTGAAGAAAGATTAAGCAAATCCAGATTGTTTATAATCAAAGAAATTACAAACCCAAGTTTAGAGACACCCGGAATTGCTCCGGAACACGGAGCAATGGTGCTTGACTTGATCCGGGCTTCCCCAGCTGACCACAGGCAGCCATCTGATCATCACCTCTACTGAAGCGCATAAAAACAATGCAACCACCTTCTGCTAAAATATTTCTAAACTCGATCATCTTCTCATCGCTGCTCGGTCTAAATTGAGAACCACAATGAGGATTAAATGAAATAAGATTGATTTTGCAAGGAATACCCTTCACAAGATCGATTAACCTCTTTGCATCTTCAATGCTGCAGATAGAAATTAAATCAAAGTCCCATTGGCGGTTAGAATTATATCAATTCAAACTAAAATTGCAAAAACTAATAAACACCTTAGTGGTTTCAGAATATGGCAATCAACGATTCAAAAACAACAGAGATATTATGATAGCTTGATTAGAGTTCTACAATAGACCAACAAGTAGGATATTTAGGTTACATCACTGCAGAGACAAACGGATTGAGACCCACTGAAATTCAATCTGTAGACCCAATATCTATACTTCAGGTCAAAGATAAAGCAAAATGTTTGAGACACAATGTGTTATATATAATCATATTGTCCAAATCTCAGTTGCACTTGAACTGGCGCTTGAAATTGATACACACAAATTAATCGACAGTCCACAAGTTTCAATATTTTAGGGGAAAGGATGATTGCATACAATCTAACTCCGCATATCCAAACACTTAAACAATATGAAATATTGCTCAAAAGGGAAAGGCTATCTAACCTGTCATTGATTCCCGCTAGCATCACATATTCAAATAGAACTTTGTAGTTATTTTTGAACTTTAATTCCTCCCTAAGGGTCTCAAGAAGAAAGCTTAATTTATACTTCCGATTAATTGGCATGATCCAATTTCTGACCTGCATGATTTGTCAAAAAAAATGTCAGTCTCCCACTTTCTAGATCTCCCCCTCTACATTTATTTGTGCCTTCCTTTGGTGTGCAAGTGTCCACACAAGTGCACTCCTCTCTCCCTTATGTGTGTGTGTGCATGTTGGCGTATATTTATGCAAGAAAGAGGAGCAGCAATAAGAATATATATGATAATAAAGTACCTCATCAGTTGTAGCATTCAAACTAACAGCTAATGCACATTTTGATTCATGGAGAAAACGTTTCAGCTGGGGGACAAGTCCACTTGTAGAAACAGTGACCTTGCGAGGGCTAAAGTGAAGGCCTTGTTCATCCACCATGATATCAGCAGCTTTTATGACATTTTCAATATTATGAAATGGCTCACCCATTCCCTACAAATTCACGTAGCAACAATAGGATTAGGGTTTCACTGAAAACCATTGAATACCCATCTCCCAGATAATCTAAGACGACCCTGTTGAACCCACTAGTATTCTATAGAAAGAGGATTAAATTCCCACAATATTTTCATTTATTACGACCAAAACAGGTAAGCTGGAAACCATTGACTACTCAACTACCATGTAATCTAACAAAACCCATTGAGTTTACTACATTAAAAACAGGATTAAATACCCACAAGATTTACATTGTTCGCCACAAGATTAATTAAAAGAAGCTGATGTGGAAAAGAAAATTGAAACAACAATAGTTCATTTAAAGGGAAATTCTTTTGAGTGTCTACACACAATATAAAGGGTTGACAACTCTACTTGCTATATATAATTAAAACACGCAATAACAAAAGGCCAAAACAGAATTCTTGCAATTATTCCTTAAAGAAATGAAAATTTTTGCTCAAAAACTGACTTTCAAATAACTAGCACTTTATGACTACAGACCAGTTTGATGCTGTTTGCGTAAACATTTCCAGAACAACAAAACTCCATCTAGTAGACACACAACATGCCAAATTATTAATATAAGTATACATTCTAATAGATATAAAAAAAAAGTATGCAGATCCCAACAGGCAAGAGAGCAATTATATTTTCTCAAGCATTACACTCAATGAACAATAGAAACCTACAATAAACATACCATAAATACAACATTTGTAATAGAACCAACATCACCAGAAAGCAATCGCCTTGCATATACTGCTTGCTCTACGATCTCGGCTGCTGTTAAATGCCTCCTCAGACCCATCCTACAATATGAATCCATGAATCAAAGGCATGCACCTTATTGAAAAAAGATTTCTAAGAGTCTGAAATTATCTAAATTGCCAATTGAGAAAAATATAATTTACCTGCCAGTATAGCAGAATTGGCAATTCATGGCACAGCCCACTTGACTCGAAACGCAAACAGTTGTCCTGCCCCTATCGCAAGGTATCACAACTGTTTCTATTACCAACCCGTCATCCAGCGCAAACAATATCTGCAACCTCCTGTGTGAGTTTCAAAATCAATGAGAAGATTCTCAAAGTAACGCAAGCAACTGACCCAAGGTGGACATACAAATTTAAGGTTTTACAGAGATGAAAAGCATCCGAGTCAAAACAAATAGTCTAATCACATTGCAAGAGATTTCACATGATTAGATTATGCGTACCTTTCTAGTCCCATCAGATGCAGTGAGAATATCTTTCAAGGACAACGCCCTAAGTTCAGCATGCTCACTCAGCATTTTCTTGAAATCTTTGTTTAATCCTAAAAGCCACGATTGCACATCAGTTCAATCAGTACAAAAGAAAAGTTACAGGAATAACACGGGAACTAAATCAGTTCGCTCATTAGCAAGATTGCAAAAGCAAAAACAAAACAAAAAAAAAAAAAGAAAAAGAGGAAAAACATGGTTCTCTAATGGATGAAGTAAGCTTGACAAAAAAAAAAAAAAAAAAAAAAAACCTTTTAGTTCATCAATATCATGTGCCCAGATATTGTCTCCATAGAGACGCTTCCATAACATTAAAGCCTGACCAGGCCTGAATCCATGTGATTGAACCCATTCCTGAAAAAGAAACCCCCAATAAGATTAGACACACGGATTCAAAATACAAACTTCAGACCATAAATTGTTCAAATAAAATAAAGACCCACTTGAAATTCGGCATAATTCAGCCCTTTGAGAAGCACCTTGGAGCCCTTGGGCAGATGTGTATAGGTTTGGCCACGTTCACCATCAGGGAAATCATGGTTTTCTGGGAGGGAAATTAGTGAGGATGCAGAAGAGCAGCAAGAGGGGGTGGAAATAGAAATGGAGCGAGGGCCATAGGAAGAAGGTAAGGAAATGAGGTGAGGCTGTTTGAAACAAGTGAAGGAAAAGAGAGGGTGAGGGGGAAAACAAGGAAGTGTAGTAGCAGAGGAGGAATAAGCCATAGCGAGGGAGAAAGGGCTAACTCCGAATCGGACTCGCCTCATCCACATATAACCCATCTCCATTTTGTGTTTTGTTGTTTACTGAAAATCCCCGGTTTTTATCAGGGTTTCGTTTCCGATACTACCATCTTACACGACGTCGTAGCTCTTTTTGTTAGGGTTAAAAACCAATGGAAATTAGAATAGAAATGAAATAAGTAAGATACGTTTTATGGGGAACCATTTTTAATTTTCTTTTCCTTAATAATTAGAATGTATCTCAGACTTTGGACTAATCACCTGGAAGAAATTTAGACTAATTTATTTCTTGCAAATTAAGATATTACAAAATCAAATAATATTAAACTTTAGATTATAATCACTATTTCTAGTAAATTTGAAATAAATATGATATTACTTCTTAAATTATTATTATTTAAGTTTGTTTATTCAAATTTATTACCTAAAATTATTTTGCTTTAATAAATAATGGATTCACTTATTCCAAGTTACTTGAAATTTTTTTTTTTTTTTTTTGAAAGGAGATGGATTTGGTTAAAATAAATTTGTGAAGTGCCTGTAAAGGTAACAGATTCACAAAATAAGAAGTACCCTATCAAGTATTAATACAAACCATACACTTTGCGCATAATCACTCGTGAAGGAAATCTCGTACTTGCGCTTGACGGGATTTGAACTCAATTATTATATGAAATTCCCCCACTAGAAATAATATCGAACCATCGTCTACCCAAAGCCGATGAACTCCTTAACACATTCGATATCATTTTTAATGAAGAGTGCCTCCCAACTCTAGTGAGAGCCTAAATGTCTAAAAAGACGACAGGTTCACAAAGTGGAAGTGTGCTCATGGGATATCTGAGAAGGTGAACCATACAAGCTGTGAATAGACAAGCATCAAGGAAATCTCAAATTTGTACTTGATGAAATTTGAACCCATATTTTTGAGCAAATCGAGCAAATCACGCTACAGCTTGCTACCATGTGCAAATATAAGATTTTATTGATGGGTGACTATATCCATACTCATGGTTCACCTATTTAGGCACCCGATGAAATATTTTTATTCTGTGAACCCATCGCCTTTTCAAATACTCAAAGTTAAGAAATTGACACTTTACAAACTTCTCCGGATTGAATCAATCTCCCCTCAACAAACATAATCCAAATACTTAAAGAATAAGATTTGAATTTAATACATATTGTTTTGAAGGTCGAAACTAAATGCATATTAGATTTAAATTTTGAAGTAATTATATAAATTCAAATATTAAAAAAATACAAATATGCAACCACTATAAACCCTAAATCTGCTGCGGTTAGGGTTGAAATTCAAGATCTTAAGTAAACATTTTTCCTTTATTTCAAATTATTATTTGAGATTACTAAGTCAATTTTTTTCCTTCATCAAGAAAAATCACTAGTTTTAGTTAACATGAATATTTATTAGTTTGATGGGCAGTGAATACAGCAGGTATTGACATGAGCATTTAATAGTCTAGTGACCTTAAGGCATTTAGTTCTGCCATTAAATAAAACAATGCTAACAAAGAAAATGAATGGTATTGCCATGAGTATATGACTCAATCGCATGCAATTATTTCCCCTAAATTAACAAAAAGAAGATTAAAAGAAAAGGCTATGTTAAATCACTTCATTATAACTTGAAAAGATACGACCAGCAAGAAATATATGATTATGAAGTACTTCAGGCCTACATAATATTAAACTTCTCATGTCTAATCTAAACGCAATAAACAGTTGCTACCCAGAATAGAAGAAATATGTAAATAGGTGAAAGCAAGTACCAAAAGCTAGCTGTTTTTAGCTCTAAAATGTCTGTTTGGAGGTCCAACCAAATGGTTCTGCTGGATTTACAGCAACGATGAGAAACAACTCTGAGCACTACACTAGTTTCCAGATTTCTTCTTCCTAAAATTGCACTTCCATTACCCTTTTGAAGATTGAGATGTAGCATAAGATTAGGGCAACAAGTGCACTGGACTTTATTCTTGGTTCAGAAGCAAAGCAAACACTGCCCACAAAATATCACTCTTCAACAACATTCACCAGCTCATACTCTATCAGTGACAGATTGTTATCTTCCTTCACATTGAAACTGGCAGGTTCATCAACCTCAACACGACCCCACTTGTCCACTGCAAGCCTCATTGATCCTTTAAACATGTCTATTTTTGCATTGCGGAGAGTTACAGTGGCACCCTCTTTCATTAAGTCCACTACAAAATAAAGATTGTCTTAGCTCTAAGAAACACTGTAATCTTCCAACAAAAAAGCATGTATTATTGCCTTCACCATCAAAAAACTCCATGTAATGAAAACATGATCTTGAAATGATCGAGTAAACATATTCATAATCAATAATCTCATAAGATCTCATATAAATGAGATATCAATGCTCATATTGGTGAATTTGGTTACATGTGTAAAGTTTTCTTTAATAGTCTAGTCCTTGAACTCCACTACTTGCATTCTTTGTAATGAGTGTATGGAATTGTTGTTCTTTCGTGTAGTTATGGCAGAGCATTTTACAGACTAATACAGCAAGGACATGATAGCTGGTCAACTCAGCTTAATTGAGTGCTCAACAATTTCAAAGGGAAAAGACCTTAGTCAATCTTATTACACTTGCATGGACAGCACAGAATGCAATCCTAGACGACACTCTGGACAACCAATCTCTCAAGGAACTAGAGACTAGCAGCTACTGGAGCTTTTTATTTTTAACATACCTCTTAAATGTATTATTAATCAGTTCATAATATTCTATTCAAACTATTTGTAGTTCTTCTGTTATATTCCCTAATGATATAAGGGTTCAATTCAGGCAAATTACTAAATTAGTCTTTTAAAGGTCATGACTAGCATTTATTTCATTCTTACGATTCAAATGAACAACTAGCATTCATTTTATTCCAATTCATGTTTAGCAACAGAAAGCCAAGATCAAACATACAGTAATCAAATAATCATTATGTATAGAAAACCTTCTGTTGTTAAAATTCATAAAATAAGAAGATGCACAATGTTTAAAAGTATGTGAATTTACATCAGTCATGACATCTGAACAATCAATTTACCAATAAGCTAATAGTTTGTAATCATAAGAGCCACAACTAGCATTTATTTCACTCGGCGACACTATCAGCAACCCAAAGATAGACCTTTCCAGATAAACCGTGTTAAAGGAATCTTGCCAACCACAAATGCTATCACTACTACAACAAAAAATACTATCACGTCATAGGAAACCAATGTTGCAGTAATTGTCTAAAAGAATAAGAGAACTAAATATAAAATGCCGGAAAGATAAAACAATAAAACATAAAACTAACCAAATGCAGTAAGATGCATGACAAGTAAAACCTCTAGCTATAACAAAAGTAAAACTATTGCCCAATTAAAACCTGCATCCGGAGAAAAATATGAAGAACATACCTTGTTCATTTCTAGCAGTAAAGATAATCATTCCTGTCTCATCTCCTACCAGGCATTCCGCAATTCGCATTTGACGAACCTGAGGACCATCAGCACGACCCTTCTGCAATACCATCTTTGTGCTGACAACCTTGACAGTAAGAGTGTGACCACTAGTGCCAGGGCGAAGTTGGTCCACCTTGGTGAAAATAGGTTTCCTCAATGACTTCGATTCTGCCATTTCAATAACTTCTGAAAGAATACCGAGAGAAATAGATGGTGAAAACTACAAGAAAACCAGCGTTGACCAAAAAAATAAAGCACATTGAACTAGCGTCTTAACCATCGGACAAATTACAGCAGATTATTCCACATTTAAAATGTTTTCGAATCTAAATAAAGCTAAATCGTTTTTTGGAAAAAAAAAAAAACCTGCGAAATTCCAATTGATGTCAAAACAAAATTAATGATGAAAAAAGCCAGATTTAACATCCAAAGGCAATACTTTGATCATTGTAACTTGAAATTCTATCTAACAAGAAAGCATAACTCTAATCATAATCAATAACTTCAGATAGAACAGTAAAATCCCAGACTTTCCCCGGAATAATTACATTTTGGTAGGAAAACAGGCATACAAGAGAATAAGTTGAATCAAATCTAAGGAATCAGAGTCCGATTATCCTGGTTCCTGATCATCTAACAGAATGGTGACGAACGATACTAAAATTTTAAGATGAAATACAAACGAGAAAGAAGTGCAAACTGAAAAGATGATAAATTTAAAGATCAATAGGAAAAAAAACATAAGAAAGGTTTGAATGTTACCTGGGGAGATCTGGAGAGCGAGGTGGAATCGAGGATTTGAGAGAGAAAGAGGGTTAAAAAAAGAAAGGAAGATTTGTTTGAGAAGAAACACTCCACTTCAAGTCGGCTGAATCTAGCAGGTTTTAGCCGTAGATTTCCGATTGTATTTGTGTATACCTAAATTACCTATTCCTATTCTCTAACGGTGTCGTTTCACTTTTTGGCTTTCCTTCTTTTATGGGTCTTTACTTTGGATTAAAGCTTTGATCACAGCCTTAGGGTGGGTTTGGATGGGCGGTGCGTTTACCTGCAATTAGTGTAAAAATAGCGGTGGCGGTGAGATTAGATATTGTAGCGATACTGTAGCGTGAGATAAAAAATAAGCTAAACGCACCGCGCTGCACTCAATCGCCCATCCAAACCGACCTTTAGACTCGTGTGGCTCGAGTACTTGAGGCGAGGGAGGAGGGAGATTTGATTCGGTTGGATTGAATTTTTAAATTTTTTAATCCTTCATCCTAATTTTATTTGTTTTAGTTCAGTTTTTTTTTTTATTTCTTAAAGTTATTTTGATAAAATTAATTTTATTTTATGGATTTTGAAAATTATTTCATAAAATTTCAAAAAAATCATTAATATTTCTAGCAAACTAAATTATATTACTATTTTAAATATAAAATATTTATTTCTATATCATAAAAATTAAAATTAATTGTCGTAACTATTTTTTTGAAAACGGGAATCGACTAGGTTTTTGAAAACGAAAATAAAACTGGAGTCGCTACCGATCTTTATTAGGTGTGATCGGATCACCTTTGTTTTAATAAAACGTTTTAGTTTACTAAAACTGTGTTTTTGGTCTACGAATATTCGAGAAAGCGGGTTCGGGAGTCGGTTACGTGCGAGAAAGGATTAGCACCCTCGTCACGCCCAAAATTGGTACCAAATTGATTAATTAATGTCTCAATTTCGAAAGTTGAAAATTTCTAAAAAAGAATTTAAAAATTCGATCTTTTTTTAAAAATATTTGAATTTTCTCGAATTGGATATTAAGATTCTCTCGCTCCGAAGGAATAAAATATCACATCCAGCACGTTAGGACACGATAATTTAAAAATATCAAAAGGATATTCGATTATTTGGCCAAGCGAAAAAATAAAATCCAGCACGTTAGGGCACAATTTCTCGGTTTTCCAAACACAGAATATTGCCTTATTTTGAAAGATTTTCGCTTTTGGATAAAATTAATAAAATATTTTAAAAAAGATATACGATTGGTAAATTACGTTTTAAAGAAACATTATTTAAAGCGTGAATAGGATTGTACTCGACGAATAATGGTATATTACACGAATTTGGCGTAACGATAACATAATACACATAATACATGACATTGGAATCGTTGATCTAAAATATTAACATGCACGAAAAATAATAACAATAATGGAACAATAATATAAACAATAATAATGATGATGATAATATCAATGATATGGAAATACAGACAAACAAATCATTATACATGCAAAAATGATAATCACATAGCTTACACTATTTAAACATCAACATTAATAATCAAAGAATAGTGAACTAAACAATTTTAAAAGAAATAATACATAAACAATTTAAAATAATTAACAAAATGATTTTTAATAAAGAATACATAAATAAATAAAGTAAATAATATATGAAACAATTTTAAAATAAGGTCAAATTTAAAATCAACAGTACATCAAATTTAAAATCAACAGTACATAAAGTTTAATAAAAATAATATACAAAAAATTTAAAATAAATAATAATAATAAAGTTTTGAAGAAAATAAAAAAAAACTCTTTGAACAGGTTGAAAACTAGACTGAAGTCAGAATAAAAAAATGAGGACCAAAATCGCAATAAATTAAAGTAGAAAACAGACAGGGTCCAGATTAAAACGCAATAGAAATAATAGGGTAAGATTTTTTTTTTAAAAAAAAGAATGCGAGAGGGACTTGATCGACTAGCGCCGTAAGAAGGGGGGACCAGGCGCGCAATTATCCCTTTTAAGGGATATGCGCAGATCCCTTTGGAGCAAACGGCGTCGTTTCGTCTGTTATAAAAAACCTCTTTTATATTTTTTCATTCAGTTTCCTTTCAACAAAACAAAGAACGTCCACTCCTCCCCCATTTCTTTCTTCTTCTACTAGGGCATCTCCGTTCGGGCAACGCCACCAGATCCGGCGGCCGACGGAGTGCGCCAGGTAAGGTCCCTTCTTTTCTTTTTTTGTTTTAGTAAGTTTGAAAATAATAAAATATAAAATATAAAATAACAATAATAAAGAGTAAAAACGAAAGAAAAACGAAATCCACCTTTCTCTATTCTGTTTTCTTATTTCTCAAATGTTTGTAAAAAAAAAAGAAGCTAATACAATGTTTGTTTCGATTTTTATAACCGATTTGCGCAGATCCCCTTTTGTTTGTTTTTTTATTTTGTTTCTCTGCCATTTTTGTTTTTTTTTTTCATTTTGTTTTCTTTGTTTTGTTTGTCGTTTTCTTTCTTGTTGTTTTTACTTATGTGCTGTTGTCGCCTTTGTGTGTTGTTTGCAGGTCACGAGCGGAGGCATGCAAGGCGTGGAGTTGACGGATGAATGCGCGCTGTGCCGGCCGCGAGGAGCCTAGGTCGCTAGCACGCGTGCCGAGACACTTAGGGGCTAGGGTTTGATGCTATTTTCCTTTTTTTCTGACAAGGGTTTAGTTGGGCTTCGGGTTTAGTTTTATTTGGGCCAACATTGGGTTGGTTGGGTTTTAGTTTCTGTTGTAATTGGACATTTATTTTTGGATATTTTTGGGTTTTAATATGTTTTTGGATTAGGCCAAAATTGGCTACTACAGCTGCCCCTCTTTGATCATTGTCGTGTAACGAGAATTGAGCAAAGACTTCAAAAAGCCAATTTTGCCTAGTCTCACTGAATCTTGACTTCTTTGGTGCTTCTGTTCTTCAAGTAGTCTCATTCCTTCCCACTACATCCTCAGGGGTATCAAGATTGTCGCTTTGATCCACTCATCTGTAACTTCAAAGAGATAGGGTTTGATGTGATCTGCTCTACTACAACCTCAGAGAGATAAGATCTGCTATCCTCAGCCTGCTCCACTGTAACTTTAGGGAGACAAGATCTGATGTCTTTGATCTACTCTTGCAACTTCATGAATGCCAGATCTGCTATCTTCAGTCTGCTCTTGCAACCTCAGGAATGCCAGACCTACTAACTTCAATCTGCTCCGCTCAGGAAGGCAAGATCTGCTATCTTTAATCTGCTCCACTGCAAACTCAGGAATGCCAGATTGATGTCTTCAATCCGCTTTGCTTAAGAAGGCAAGATCTGTCGTTCGATCTTAGTCTACAATCTTCGACCTATTCAGATGCTGGTCAGGGAAATAGGACTTGTGGCTTAAATCTGGTCCATTACTGCTTAGGGAGACAAGATTTGCCGTTTGATCTTGGTCCACTACTGCTTAGGGTGACAAGATCTACAATCTTCGACCTTGTTCCACTGCTGTCAGGGAAATAGGACTGGTGGCTTAAATCTGTTCCACTATTGCTTAGGGAGACAAGATTTGTCGTTCGATCTTGGTCCACTACTGCTTAGGGTGACAAGATCTACAATCTTCGACTATTCTACTGCTGGTCAGGGAAATAGGACTGATGGTTTAAATCTGTTCCACTACTGCTTAGGGAGACAAGATTTATCGTTCGATCTTGGTTCACTACTGCTTAGGGTGACAAGATCTGTAATTTTTTATATTGCTACACCGTCTTCTAGGGGACATGTCCTGTAGACTCGATTTATTATGCTTATGATTATGCCAAATGATTAGGATGCTATGATCGGAATAAATCTAATGCTCCTAACTAAATGTATTATGGACGACATTTGCCTGAATGCAGAATGTCATGAGAATGATCCCCTTTTTTTGTACAACGATTAGGATGCAATGATCGGAATGAATCAAATGCTCCTAATTGGATGTGTGTGAATGATATTTACATGAATGCATGAGAATAATCCCTTTTTATGTTTAAGGTTTCATCGCTCATTGTTCATCAAGGCATCATCACTGATGTATTACGCTGTCTTCTTGTTTGGGTGGTATTTTGACCGAAAACCCAAAGAAACAATCGTATTTTGCTCAACTGGTTTGCCCCAATGTAACCTCAAGGCCCATTCCATGGTACATCTGGGACTTTAAGGCCTATACCATCCTCAGACCCTTTTACTGCAATTCAGGGGGATAAAATCTGGGTCATCTTCAATCCATCCCACCACGACTCAGGGGTAATCAAATTGGTCTGCTACATTTTCTATTCCTTAGCTGTCATGACCGAATGTATATAAATGTCGAATTTCTTTGAGAATAATCCCATTTTAAATGCTTAGGTTACTCATTATTTGTCGAGGTAGTATTATCGACGCATATCTTGTCTTTTTATTCAACTGATACTTTTGACAAAAAATCTTAACAGGTTGTCTCAAATTAGACTCCTTTCCAACCCTTAGTTCTGGTGAGTTCTGAACAATAGATTGTGTCAGGTTTTCGTATCATTTAGAAACTTTCAAAGTAATATGCGAGACTCCTTTTATGAAAGTGTTATTAGTCCACTAATCGTTATTTCAATGCGAAATGCTGGAAAAAGATTATAATGATGGACGAAATGAAAATTTATTGGGAGCATAGCTTGAAACAAACAAGTTAATCAATGCTAGCAAATGCAATGGAGAAGAAAGTTTATTAATAGTGCATTTTGAAAAGAAAAAGGTAATCAAAGATAACAAACTCAAAATGGGTAAAATGGAAACTAGGTGCCCCAAATATCGCAGCCTGAGCTTCTCTGTACAAACCTCTTGAGGACCATTTTGAGCTCAATATGTGCTGAGGGGATCTAGAGTATTCTGTTGATGCCCCAAGACTTAACATATCTCCTTCTAGTTAATTCGGAGCAAGCGAGGCTACCGCATGCCCCATTTTCGATCAAAATTTGAGCTGCCCTTTTCGGGTTTTCAACTCAAATCCCTTTTGGTCTCAAGGCTCCCTTTTCGGGTTTTCACTTTGGCCTCTCCCCTTTTTTTTTCTTTCTTTTCTTTCTAGAGAAGGCATTCTTTACCCCATACGGTCCTTCCTAATTTGGCATCCATTTTTTTCAGAAGTTCTTTTGTATGAGAAGGATCCTTTTTAAAACTAGGTCTCCTTCATGGAATTCTTTAGGGTGAACCTTTTCGTCATAATCTTGGATAGCTTTCCACCTCTTTTCTTCAATCAAGTTTACTTGATCATATCGAAATTAGATCCAATTTCATCTCTGATAAGACTTGAAGAGAAGGAACCTCAACTTCAATGAGAAAGGTGTTGCCCCGGTGGGGGTCCTAGCAAACGTTCAACAAGTACAGATGCCAATCCTCATGAGCCTCAATCATTTTTCTGCAATCCTTTTCTTCTTCTTCTTTATTTTTTTCTCGTTCTTTTTGGGGCGATATGGTATTTAATCTTGAGCAGACTGTAAACTTCTGATGTCGCGCTGTTGTTCAAATTTTATACATCGTCAGATATGATATATTTTTGGGGTTCCATATCGACAAAGAAATTGCTGACTGTCGACTTTGTGATATCGGCGTATGAAGTAGCTTCCGCCCACTTGGTGAAGTGATTGACGACCACATAGGTGAATCGATACCCGCTAGAAGCTTTTGGCAAGATCGATCCACTGCGATCTATGCCCCACATGGAGAAAGTCATAGATTCTACTTATTCTTTGTAAGGTGGGATCTATTTCTCATCTTATATTACCATCTTTGACAAATTAGGAAATTCTCTACAGTCTCGGTCATCTTCAAAGTCCTGAGATCGCTCTAGACACATATCTTGCTCACAAGTAGACTCTGAGCCAGTAGCAGCGTGGCTCATGTCATTGATATCTAGGGACCTGTTGTAGGTACGAAAGAATATTCAAAGAACAAATGAATCTAAAAATAGTTATTTATGTGGTATGAACATGAATGAAATAAATGAATAAAAGAATATTTGGTCAAAGGTGAAAATATAGATTTTGAACATAAGCCTATTTCACAAAAAGATTCTTATTGCCCCTAGGCTTAGAGCAATAAGCGTGTTTTGGACATTACTCCTAATTAGCTCTAAAAATACAGGGATCTCAACACTCTCAAGTATATAAAGGTCGATGCTTGGAAAACTTTTATTCCTCGGTTCCCTCTTCGGATACGCCGTTGGTGTTCTGATTTCTCGATTTCTAGGCTTATGATGACTTCTTCAAGGAATCGCAACTCTCCTGCCCTCTCCTTCAATTATCACATTTTACTGCTTCGTTCGGCTCATCGAACTTCACAACCCATATTTTAATAAGCCTTTCGACCAATTTCTTAAATACGTTACAGTTATCGATTGAGTGACCCGTTATTCCCGCGTGATACTCACATTGAGCATTCGAATCATACCATTTAGGGTATGGGGGTTGTATTGGTTCCATGTAATGAGGAGCCACCACATGTGCATCAAATAGGCTTTGATACAACTCCCTATATGTCATTGGAATTGGTGTAAACTGGAGTTGCTTTGTACTGGATTCTTGTTTTGATGTGCCCTGACGACCAGTGGTCACAGCCCTTGGTTGACCTGCAGTGACTGATTTGGAATGCATGCTCAAGCTGTTCACTCTATTTTCCCTATTTTTCGGGGTTAATCTTTTGGCACTTTCTCCTGCATCTATCTTTCCACTTTTTACGGCATTCTCAATCATTTCTCCAGTTATTACGACGTCCGAGAAGCTCTTTGTAGCGCTCCCTGGCATATGAGTGATAAATGGGGCCTTCATTGTATTAATAAAGAGCATGGTAGTCTCTTTCTCTAAGAGTGGTGGTTAGACTTGCATCGCCACCTCCCTCCATCGTTGGGCATACTTCCTGAAGCTCTCTCTCGATTTCTTTTCCATATTCTGTAGCATGATTCTGTCGGGTGCCACATCCGTCACGTGGCCATATTGTTTTATTGAAGCTTGAGCCAAGTCCTTCTATGAACCAATTTGGGCACGACTCAACTGGTTGTACCACTTGGTCGCAAATCTGATCAGGCTGTCTTGAAAACAGTGGATTAGCAGCTGGTCATTATTAACGTATCCTATCATCCTCCGACAGAACATCGTAATATGAGCTTTAGGGAAACTAGTCCCATTATACTTCTCGAACTCCAGAGTCTTGAACTTTGGCGGGAGTACTAAATCAGGGACTAGGCTTAAGTCTTTAACGTCTACCCCGTAACGATAGCCAGCAGTCTCCATTGCTTTGAACTTCTCTTCTAATCACTTGTAACAGTCCTCGAGTTGTCTTGGCAGGTCCACTCTTGTCTTGTCTATTTCTGTCATTTCGTCGAGATCGGGAACCACAGGGTTAGCTGAACTATCTCCTAGGTTAGATCCCGAACCAACTTAGAAGTTCATGGGCGATCTAGTATCGTCTTGCTCTTGTTGAGGCCTAATCGTGACAGATGGCCTTTGGGGATACTCCTCAGGTTGCATTTGTGCATGTGGTAGGGTAAAACCTAGAGAAATGCCTTTGCTATCTTCTCATGTAATAGCCATGGGACCTTTTCCTTTGCTCATTGCCTCGTTCAGCATCTGGGCCATTTGAGCAATCATGTTTCTTTGAGCTTCCAACATTTGGTCTTTCATTTCTTATTGGAGCTTTGCCAATTGCTCTTGCATCTGGTCTTGCATGTCTTTCTGGAACTGTTCAAGTCTTTGATCCATTTTCTTTGTCTTGGTACGTGTACCGTAATGGTGCTCAATTTCTAGATTTTCCTTTTCTCTCTCTCTCTCTCTCTCCTTCTCTGTATTAATTTCAACTAATTAGGCTCTTTCTATGGACTTAAATGCATATGATGCAAATGCATGAAATGCAATGCAAATACACAGGATGAAGACAAAAAGAAAGAGAGACGTTGATTATGAATTCAATTCCATTAGAAGAACTTTTCTAAAAAATAAATTTCTTTACATAAAACAGATTACATATACGGCCTTGCTCTAATGCTCGAAGCCTTAACTTTCCATAGAAGCCAGGTTAACTCTTAACCCTGATCTGATTCTAATTCACTTCAAACTTAGCACGTCAGTTTGAACTGCTATGGTTTGCCAATGATTCATTACCTCTTGTATTTGAGCAACTAATTCTTTCAATGGAGAGTAGTTCTTAGAGAAAACTTGATAAGAAACCCTTTTCACTCTCCAAAAGCGGCTATGGAACCACGCCAACAAGAGTTTCACACATCCAAATGAATTTTCTTTCACCTGCTCCTCGGCATGGATTCAAAGATCAAAATGTTCTGGCCAGAATTACAAGGACGGGCGTGACCTTCATGTCAAGTTTATCGAACAAGTCTGAAATTGCCTCGTCCACGTGCCCCTAATGCTTTAGGGAAAGTATCCAGTTTGTAAATGCTCAAGGTGAAGACATTGACCCTTTTCTTCATATCTGGGTGTGCTAAGATCGAATCTCGCAAATTCTCTAATGGATGCCTTCATTAGCTCCTTTTAATTGATATGGACTGCGACCCATTGCTTACTCGTCCCCGCAATGCTCATTAACTCCTTTAAGAAAGTCAAGATGTGACGGCTCTTGAATAGTCTTTGTCGGCTTGGATCCTCGGGCAAAGTCTTGTATTCGTCTACGGACTATCAGCCTTCTCTCGTTGTTTATTTGGACTATGTTCGAATGACCGCATTATAATCCACTTTATCAAGTAACCTATTTCCTTATGACAAACTCTTCTATTTAGCAATCGAATATGAATCAACACCTCCTTTCTATGATGATGCGGTGCGATGCAATGCAATGCAATCATAAACAAAACAAAACATGTTAGCACAGGAGAAATAAACAAAATAAAGTACCTAAACAGTTGACCACTAGGGTTTGGCGTAGTTCTAACTAAGGTGGGCTCCTAAGGTTCACTATATGTGGTTTGGTTCTAAAGTAAGGGTACCTGAACCGGCAGATTCCTCGATCCTCACCAATTATAGGCTCATATAAACCGAGTTCAGTTCAGGGGAATACATTTCCCTATGGCTGCACGAAGATGAAAATCTCACGAAGACATAGGTACGGATGTATCCCGAAAGCGATCCACTATCCTGCACGGAGGTGAAAACCTCACGAAGGAGTAGCTTCTCACTCCCACTTAAAAGGGTAATACCAAAATGGTCCCTATGCAATATGATGCGAGACTCAAACCACAGTAATTATGAAATAACAATACGAACAAATGCAATAATAGGATCGTAAATTTTCAAATCAGATTTTCAATTTTCAACAACAAGACGGAAAACAATCAATTTTACGGCTCGACTCTCAAACAACTCCCCAGCAGAGTCGCCAAGCTGTCGTAACCATTTTTTTGAAAACGGGAATCGACTAGGTTTTTGAAAACGAAAATAAAACTGGAGTCGCCACCGATCTTTATTAGGTGTGATCGGATCACCTTTGTTTTAATAAAACATTTTGGTTTACTAAAACTATGTTTTTGGTCTACGAATATTCGAGAAAGCGAGTTCGGGAGTCGGTTACGTGCGAGGAAGGATTAGCACCCTCGTCAAGCCCAAAATTGGTACCAAATTGATTAATTAATGTCTCAATGTCGAAAGTTGAAAATTTTTAAAAAAGAATTTAAAAATTTGATCTTTTTTAGAAATATTTGAATTTTCTCGAATTCGATATTAAGATTCTCTCGCTCCAAAGGAATAAAATATCACATCCAGCACGTTAGGACACGATAAATTTGAATCCTCGAATCCGAGATCATCTTATGATTCTCGAGACTCATGCATTAAAAATATCAAAGGGATATTCGATTATTTGGTCAAGCGAAAAACCAAAACCCAGCACGTTAGGGCACGATTTCTCGATTTTCCAAACATAGAATATTGCCTTATTTTGAAAGATTTTCGCTTTTGGATAAAATTAATAAAATATTTTAAAAAAGATATACAATCGGTAAATTACGTTTTAAAGAAAAATTATTTAAAGCGTGAATAGGGTTGTACTCGACGAATAATGGTAATATTACACGAATTTGGTGTAACAATAACATAATACACATAATACATGACGTTGGAATCGTTGATCTAAAATATTAACATGCATGAAAAATAATAACAATAATGGAACAATAATATAAACAATAATAATGATGATGATAATATCAATGATATGGAAATACGGACAAACAAATCATAATACATGCAAAAATGATAATCACATATCTTACACTATTTAAACATCAACATTAATAGTCAAAGAATAGTGAACTAAACAATTTTAAAAGAAATAATACATAAACAATTTAAAATAATTAACAAAATGATTTTTAATAAAGAATACATAAATAAATAAAGTAAATAATGTATGAAACAATTTTAAAATAAGGTCAAATTTAAAATCTATACAAAATCTTTAAAATAAATAATAATAATAATAAAGTTTTGAAGAAAAAAAAACTCTTGGAACAGGTTGAAAACTAGACTGAAGTCAGAATAAAAAAATGAGGACCAAAATTGCAATAAATCAAAGTAGAAAACGGGCAGGGACCAGATTAAAACGCAATAGAAATAACAGGGTAAGAATTTAAAAAAAAAAAAGAATGCGAGAGGGACTTGATCGACTAGCGCCGCAAGAAGGGGGGACCAGGCGCGCAATTATCCTTTTTAAGGGATATGCGCAGATCCCCTTGGAGCAAACGGCGCCGTTTCATCTGTTATAAAAAAACCTCTTTTATATTTTTTCATTCATTTTCCTTTCAACAAAACAGAGAATGCCCCCTCCTCCCCCATTTCTTTCTTCTTCTGCTAAGGCATCTCCGTTCGGGCAGCACCACCAGATCCGGCGGCCGACGGAGTGCGCAAGGTAAGTCCCTTCTTTTTTTTTTTTTTTTATATTTTTGTTTTAGTAAGTTTGAAAATAATAAAATAAAAAATATAAAACAACAATAATAAAGAGTAAAAACGAAAGAAAAACGAAATCCACCTTTCTCTATTCTGTTTTCTTATTTCTCAAATGTTTGTCAAAAAAAGAAGCTAATACAATGTTTGTTTCGGTTTTTATAACCGATTTGCGCAGATCCCCTTTTGTTTTTTCTGTTTTGTTTCTCTGCCATTTTTGTTTTTTTTCATTTTGTTTTCTTTGTTTTGTTTGTCGTTTTCTTTCTTGTTGTTTTTGCTTGCGTGCTGTTGTCGCCTTTGCGCGTTGTTTGCAGGTCACGAGTGGAGGCATGCGAGGCGTGGAGTCGACGGACAAAAATGCTTGTGGCGTCGGCGAGGCGAGCCTAGTCGCTAGCATGATGTGGTCGAGACACTTAGGGGCTAGGGTTTGATGCTATTTTCCTTTCTTTTTTTTTTTCTGACAAGGGTTTAGTTGGGCTTCTGGTTTAGTTTTATTTGGGCCAACATTGGGTTGGTTGGGTTTTAGTTTCTGTTGTAATTGGACATTTATTTTTAGATATTTTTGGGTTTTAATCTGTTTTTGGATTAGGCCAAAATTGGCTACTACATTAATTATATATTAAATAAAAAATACAATTTAGTTCGATTTTAAGTTCCATAAATCGTTCAAATATCTTGGTTTAGGTCGATTTTCTTGCTCAGACTTAAGGGTCAATTATCAAGAGTTTTTTTTTTTGATAATTTCTATTAGCCTTTTTTAATTTGAATTATTTTGATTTGAGTAATTTTGGATTTAAAACATTTTAGATGTATTTTAGTTTTTGGGATTAGGGTACTAAATAAAATATATTTTTTTAACAATTTAATCAATTTACATAAAAGTATATAAATTAAATACTCAATATTATAAAAATAAATGTAAAAAAATTGAGTTATTCTTTTAATTTAAAAATGAATATGTTTTTAATTGAGCTGAAACATAAATTTAAGTACATTAAATAATTATTATCTTTTAATTTAAAGATTTAGTAGCCATTAAATAGTATATAAAAAAATGAATATTTTCTTATTAGAATATAACTCAATAATTTGTTGAATTTGAGGCTTGTTATCTATTTTAGCATTACAATATCAAATTCAAATATGTAAATTGATGAAGAAATTAAGGTAAACTAAATTATGGTAGGTTACGTGAGAGGAAAAATTATGTAATAAATATATTTATTAAATTTTATATAAGAAGTGAATAAAGTTTTAATTGAAATGGTATTTTATATTCAAACTTTACATAAGTTTTTTTATTGATTTTATAAATATATATATGTAAGCTTAATATATTATTTGATATTTAAGTTTCACATTTATTTTTAATGTGGTTTTTTGTATTATTTTTTGGTCTAATCTGGTACTTATATTTAACAAAAGTTATACATTTTGGTACTCCAAAGGTAATTACGCTAATTTTTTAGTGTTTAATTCGGATTTTCAGGGTTGATTTTATGAAAGTTAATTGCCAATATAATTAAGTTTGAATTTTTTATAATTTTTTTAATAGAATAAATTTAGTGTTAGTTGTAAATTTGTTTAATTTTGTATTAAATTTGTCAAATATAATAAGATGATTGTGATTTAATTCAAGTTTTAGGGTTGATTTGATTAAAAGTTAATAGCTAATATTATTAGCTAATTATGAATTTTCATCAAATTACCTCTAAAACCTAAATTAAACACTAAAAAGTCAATCATGTTACCTTCAATTACCAAAATACATATCTTTTGCCAAATACAAGTACCACATTGGGCCAAAAAACAACGCAGATACCACATTAGAAAAAAAATATCATACTCAGGTACCAAATTATGTATTAAATCAAAAATATAAAAAAAACAAAAAATACTCTAATAATAATAATATAACTTACTTTGTATATTTTTAGTCAATTCTCAACAAAGTTGATGTAAAATTAATTTGTGGCACTAACTCAATAAAAAAAAACTTAAATATAGTATAGGTTAGAGAAAAAACTAAAATAATTGTTTTAGGAATATCATACGAATTATTTTATTTAGGTTTAATTTACGATTTGGCTCCCAAAGTACTCATTTTTTCATTTTTTATGCTTAAATTTTTTTAAGCCAATTTAATACTTAAAATACTCTTACTTCCCAATTTGACAACTAAAATATTATTCCATTATATCTTTTGGTCCAATTTTTTAACACCATTTAAAAAACATAGGTGACCAATACAAACATGCCAAGGGGAGTTTTTAGTTGAATATATATTTATCATATATATATCAACTTTAAAAATTATAAAAAAATAGAAAATAAAATTTATAATAATAACTCATTAATTTCATAAATAATTAAATATTTGTAACCTAAAAAATCTAACAAAATTTCTAGGTGTTCTCCATCATGTTCTTCAAAGTGAGAAAAGAGAAGAATTAGGACCTTTTATATATTTGTCTACTATAATGTAAAAGAAAAAAATCCAAAATTGTTTACAATTTCCTTTAAGTAGAATTTTGTTTGATTACATTTACTTTAATTAAATTAATATTTAAGTTTTTTTTTAAAGTTTCATCAAAACTAAATCCAAAAAATTTCTAGATTTTGGCATCAATCTGCCACCATCGGCCGCATGCTCTACTATTGGTTATGGTTCACTAGTAGGGTCCAAATTTCATCATTTGTCTTTTTTATTCCTTCTTTTTATTTTTGGCATTTATTTTTACGAGAAAAACACTAATTTTTTTTCTACAAATAAATCTCGAAACTTCAACATTAGATCTAGATTTTTTCACCATTGGATTATCTTCAAACTTCAGTATGTTATTCCTTTCTTCATAAGCTTTTCTTCTATTGTTTAAATCGAGCAAACAATACCCTAGAAAACCCAATCTTGCTTTGGCCAAAATTTGGATCGATGTTTATTTTTTATTTTTTTTGTGTATAGAGATTATCTCTATGGTATGAATATGGCTGTGATAATGGAAAAGATTTTTGTGTTGGGGAGAAGATGAAGTTCGACAGAGAGAAAGAGAGAACGTGAGAAAGAAAAAGAATTAAAAAATTATTTTTATTAATTTAATTTAATAAATGTATTTTTAATTAAAAATAAATCAAGTAACAATTTTTTATGAAAATATAAAAGTTATTGGTTGGATATTTTTTTAACCTCAGTTACGTTTTTGAACCAAAATCATAATAAAAATATACTTCAGGTGTCAAATTGAACCCAAAAAATGTTTAAGCACTAAAGTGAGAAAATGAGTATACTTCAAGAGTTAATTCATAAATTAAGCCATTTATTTAATTATCATATGTAATTACAATCTATTAAAAGTTATCCCGCAACAAGTAAATTGAGGGTCAAATTTGTTTTTCACATTTGTACTCTGCAAAACTTGAGGATATTTTTGTCGTTACCTCCATTTGAAAAGTTTGATGCGGCAAATATATATATATACATGTTGACATGACATGGCAATTTGGAGGAATATTTATCATTCTTGGGAGTTTTAGGCAGCAAATTGGAGAAAAAGTCCATTATCAAGTAAGTTTACTATGATATATGATAATTAGAATAAATATAAATGTAACATTTTTAGCTTTTTTAATTGTATTATAATTTTACATAATTTTTGGGGTTTTGGCTAAATTGAATAAGTACTATAAAGTTAAAATAATTTTGAATTTTTTTTATAGAGTATGGAATGAAAAAGTAGGATGTTATTGAGAGTTTTAAGAGATGCAACAACTTTGGTGTTTCTAATTTCTACATTAATTTGTATATAAAGTATGTCAAATAAGACAGATATATATATACACACACACCATGTATGGTAAATTACATATTATGCAAAAATTAGTAGACTAATCTTTTAGTCGAGGAAATGTATACATGCCATACAATGGTGAGTTATGACTGTGAAGGCAATCTGATTTATTATTATTGTGGAGTGAATGCTCTTTAACAAATATGAGGGAAACCTATACCCTAGAACCTAAACTAAGGTACCGGAGGGTTACTTAGTGTTCATTCGACAATTCAAACAGCGAAAGGAGAGACCTCATCAAGAGGAAATGCATTTTAGAAACTAGCTATGATTGGGCGACCGAAAAAAAGAGATCGAGGATTGAGTAGTTCAATAATTGATTTTATTTTTATGGATTTCTAATGGTTTTTGAAGCGAACTGATCATGGATTTGAAGAGGGAAGAGAAAGTGGAGTCTAACATTGCCATTAGGGTTTAGGGTTTAGAGTTTAGGGTTTTAGGATTTAAGGTAAAAGAGATTATACTTGTAAAAGAGAGTTAAAATAATTTTTTTAGGTATAGTTTGAGGGCTAAAAATGTCATATGCCTAAAATCTAAGTGCATTGACTGCACCACAACATAAGAATTTCAATCAAAGAATCAACACAAAACATCAAGAATAGACCAATTGTAATATTTGTAAGTGCTATAATGGAACACTTCAAGTATTCCAAGGATCGAACCCAAAAAAATATTGGGTGATAAGGTGATTAACCACAATAATGCAAGCAACTAAGAAGTCTAGCTAGGTAATTAATAAGTGTTATATTATGACAAATCATCCAAATGCTAACTACATTAAACTACATCTAGAGGGACTAAATTGCATAATAGTCAAAAGTGCACAAATATCAAATCAATGGGATAAAGTGGTCGGTTGATATCCATGTTCAATTCTTGGATTAGGAATTTAAATTGCTCAAACTTCTAATTGGATCAATTTTATCTTCCGGTAACCATTTTACCCAATTAGACAATTTAATCTGGTTTATCTCTCAACCTCGCTAAACTAAATTGGAATAATCAAATTGGTTCACAATAGGTCCTCCTCTCGATCTCACTTATCTAAATATTCACCTAGAGACTTTAATTCTAGGTTTTGAAGTCTATTCCATTTAGTCCTTGACCCAAAAACTCACCATGCAACATTTCAATCAACCAACCACCATAAGATTTAGTAACTATCCATCATTAACATATAAATATCAGTTAAGTTCATGCTTAAATGATTCATCAAAGAAAACATAAAAACGCAAGGTTGAGAAAATATTAGTGACTCTTGAAAGAGTCTTTGTTGGAGATTATAGCAGCACTAATGGTAATGAAAACACAATCAAAGTTGAGACTTTTACACTTTTGAAAGTTCTTAAAGATAAAATCTATAAGATACTTTAAAGAGAAATCAAATAACAAAAGAAAGTTTTGTATCTAATTGAAAGGAAGTGAAAGCTATAGTAAAAACGAAGAACTACTAGCTATTAACTAACTAAGTTAAGAAAAACTGAAAACCTAAAAATGGTGAAAGGAATAAAAGAGATAACTAAAAAGATGATAAAAAAGGCTCTTTTATGTTTGGCACCAAGTGTGCCTTTAATACATTCAAGTTTACAACCCTAATATTTGACAAAAATTCCCTTGGAGTGCATGAGTTGACTTGAGTTGGTGTTGGGCACAAAATTGCCCCTACAATTTTTTTCACCTTATTAAGCTTCAGTGACACAACACCCAAGCTTTAGTGTCACAACATCTTCTGTAGTAAGCACAATATTGGCTTGGGGGTTCTTGATGTCACGACATAGCTTAGTTGGTGTCGTGACACCCTCAACTACAACCCTGACTCCTTCACTTCAACCATCAGTAGTGGAGTTGCGACCTCGAAGGCTTGGAGTGGAGACATCAGGTCTTGGAGTTGCGACATAGCACACCTGGTGTTAGGACATCTTGACAGCCTACTCCAAATTGGTTTTTCATTAAAGTTTTGCTCCTCTGAGGTGATGGAGGGTCGGTGTCGCGACACACATGTATCAGTGCCGTAACACCCAAAGCAGTTGATATTTTCTTCAGGATTTGGCCATAGTCATTTTCCTACACAAACTCAAATAAACCATTAGATTCCCAATGTCATAGTTTTGCCAATTTAAGTATCAAAAGGATCAAAACGTAAGAAAAACCACCACAAACACTAGAAACTAAATATAAACAAAAAGCATTAAAAAGACTTGTAAAATACTTGAGAACAAACTCATGAAGTGTTTGAGAGAGCCTAATTTAATATATCAAATTATGACAGATCCTGCATGTTCTATTACAATAACAACAATCACTGTCAGTGGGATAAGATTATATTACTAACTTAATTGAAATTAAAAAGTCTCTCTTAAACGCTCTCAACAAAATCCTTTCGTCGGCCTGTCTTTTACTGTTTTAGTTTTTCCATGAGCGCCTACCCGACCATTGGGCCGGTGCCACTCACATCTCTGACCATGATTGTTGGTCTTTTCTTTTCTCCTTTCTCTTCGGCAAAATAACTCAAGTCGCCACCTCCCCTTTTGTTTTGACTCTTCGTTGAGGGGGGAAGATGGTGACTTGTTTTTTCCCCGCCAATGGGTCGGTTCTAGTATTATTGGCTTATGTTTTGAACATCTTAATAAGACCCCCGCGAAAGGTGGATCACAATTGATGTTTGTCCTCGAAGGATCACACATGGCAATGTCAAACAAGTTGCACTAGACCCTCGTTGATCGGTTGTTGACGTCCACTCGAAGGCTTGGAATGAAAGCTCAGTTGGTGGGTTTTCCCCTGACGAGCTTCGTTATGTCGATGACGACCTAGGTTCCTCCTCATCGACAAACTTGCTAGAACTGGGTACCTCAACAACTGGTTGTGTGGTGGTGTCTAAGGTTTGTTCCCGTTAGGCTTGGGCTTAGCTTGTTTGGTCGTATGCTTAGTGTCTTACTTGTTTGGGCTTATGTGCCTTTTAAGTATGTATCCTTTGATTAATGAATTATTGGAAGCTTCAAATAAAACAATCGCGGTTCAGTGTTATAAAATAAAGTAAATTAATGATTTATGTTATAAATTTTTTATTAATTTTTTAATAAAATTTATACATAATCAAATTTAAAATTATTTTATTTGTTCAAAATTTCGAGTACATATTATCTTTGAATTTATAACAAAATAATAAGTTAATGCAGTGAGGTTTTGAGGTGGGATAATTGATAAGTTAGGGGAAGCCGCATTTCAACTGACTACATCGGACTCTTCACTTCGTTTTGTTTAACCTTTTCTTCATGCGTGTTTTTTGTGTGGAAAACAGAGAGAAACGTAGCAGCAGTATTCAGGGGGAGGAGCACCACCGAAGTTAGTAATGAAATGAAGGGTTGGGTATATGGAGGTGTTGAAGTTTCCAAGTTTGATGATATGAGGTACACAGTAGCAAACTCAAGGAACTTCAGATTTTCACTCATCCTCTATTTCTGCTAATTCTCTTCCGTTTTTACTGTATACAAACTTTGTTTTGGAAAAATTATAATATAAAAAAAATAGCTTAGAACCTCATCGTGGCTTTCATAGCTCAGTTGGTTAGAGCACCCGTTTAGTAAGCGGGAGGTCTTGAGTTCGACTCTCAATGAAAGCAAGGAGGTTTAAAATTTTAGTTTTTTTTTGCATTCAAAAATGCAATAGAAAATAAAAGAAAAGAACCTCATTTCTGAATCCTATTCTATTGCATACTACTTCCATTCACATATGTTGTTTGGTAATAATTTTTGAAGAATCATGAAAATATAAACTTTGAGTTAATTCAGTTGGTTCATATCATCTCTTAAACATTCAAAGCCCATCATTTAATTTGCAATCATTTCCGTTCCTCAAGTTGCTGCCAACCTACTTTCCACATTTACTCTTCAACAATAGCAGCTACAATTTGAGAAAAACACTGCGATATAAGTTTAAACCCCATTTCTTTTTTTTAAAAGTTAGTTCTTACGAGAATTTTGTCAACAAAAACGAAAAAGTGGGGGGGCTAAACGCAAAAGTCGGCTTTCTCTTTTGTGCATCAAAACAGAACATTCATGTTTCGGTTTTTTTTTTTCTCAGATGATATTAAACACAAAGTGGACCAAAATCAGGTCAGTTTATTCCCTGGGAATGGTATTGATAAAGAAATATACAAAGCAGCATTGCAAGAGAAGGTATGGGGAAAGTGCAAAAATACTCATAGAGCTAGAGTGGGTGTAAGCTTGAAGTCGAGATTCCAAAGATCAAAGTTTCCATTAACAAAATCATAATGTGCACCCTTCAACTCAAGGCTTTTCTTCAACACTGCCTCTCTCACAAATGGATATGTGAATTGGTTCCCCAGAGATTCATTCACAGCCTCCTCCGTCAATTTGTTCAAAACCATATTAATATATCAATCTTATAGTAATGTGTAAGGGTGCAAAAAGATGTTATAATAGATATGTACGCCCATGAATCACCTTCTCACAATTGGTACACTGCTCCGAGAAACTCAGCTCTGTCTTTACCTTGGTTTTTGCAGGTGCACATCTCTTCTATGAAATCACTGCAAACTCAAGCATAAGTAAGACAATCATATTATGCATAAACTTTCTTTAGTGTCTTCAATCTGTTCAAAAGTTAGAAAATCATATTAAGTATGAACTCGAGCATAAGACCTTACATGTGCCAGATGTAACAGTATGCCCGAAGATCAATCATGAGATGGTTGTAATAACATACTTGATTTATCATGTTTATTAATATAAGGCGTTGTCATTATTATTTCAGTTTTTTTTCTGAGTGTACAAATAAACTGTTTTATAATAATGTCCTGAGAATAATATGATTATTCTTAAAAGATCCTTAGTTAAGTATTATTGTTGACTAGAACAACAATAATGCATTAAGACTAACATGTAGTTGATTGATGATAAAGAGTTGTCATTGATATGAAGTGTCAAAATCCATACATGAATATGTGTGCTAGAGAACAACATATTGGACTGACCCATTATGAGTATGTTTCTTGGATTATTATGTAATTGTCACAACATTACTCATAGTGATTAATATGTATATGATCCTCAGACTTGAGATCATCATTATCCCAACATCGTGAATTGTATATTTTAATACAGTCAAACGTACACCGTAACTGATTGTTCTAAAAAGGCTGATGTTGGATATACCACAATCTATGTAGAGAGATATGGTAGATCAATATAGGATAAATCCCTCCTACATAATGGGAGTAATATCTTAGGCCACTTGATTGAGTGAGACTAGAAATGCATGGCCATACTCAAATAAGTTGATATGAGATGTCATACTTATTTGTATATCATAGTCTACTCAAGATATTAAGAAACATGGGATGGACTATACAAGTGTAACTATTCCATGACTTGTGTCCATTTCAGAGATAAAGGACTTAAGGATTAATGCATGAAAAGTTAATCACAAAAGGCTATGTCAAATCATGACTTCTTGTAACTTAGGTAGTAATGATGCATTATTAGATGCCACTCATTATTTGTAATATTAGAATCGTTCTAGTATTACTGCTAACGTTACAAGAACTTACACGGTCACATCCTATGGTTGAAATGAAAGGAATAAAACATAGTTGGTATTGTGTTTGGTTGTCACATGAATTAAATTAATTATAGAATTAATTTAATTGGGCAATTAAATATTGAACATATTATATGTACAAGGATGTTGTACACATAATGAGAACATAGTCCTATTAATTTATGAATTTAGTTCGTATATAAATTTAAATAAATATAGTTTACCGAAATCCTTGTTATAATTAATGTAATTATAATTTTTGATTAAAACATTATTATATTTATTTATTTTTTAATTATGATTATTATGTTTGGATAAAATTTTTATGAATTATGATTCATTATATATATACCAATTATAAAAGGTGAGATATAAAAAGTGTTTTTTTTTTTAAAAACCCTAAAAAGAAACCTCCAAAACAGTTTTGGAGATTTCTTCAGTTCATCGTCAAACTGGGTGGATTATGTAGAGGTCAAAATCATAAGAGGTTGCGGCTTGATTTGATAGTAGATCAGAATTCTCATTGCCAAGGTGTCGCTGTCTACTCAGATTGAAGTTTTGGTAATTTTGAAACATTATTTAACCCCGATTCACTCCTCGCACATGGATCCATGGTTTGGATCGCCGGAATTATTTTTTTTGCTGCGCCGTGAAGGTACCGACATTCCAACACCAGAATGGTAATGAGATCCATATTTATATTGGTATATTCCAGAACCCCAAATTAAGATGAAAGTTCAAATTTACAGAACTTGTTCCCCTGCTTTATTCCCCCATTAAACATACCTCAAAGAAAGTAGAGCTGAAGCCAAAATTTTTTTTAAGTTTTTCCAACTTCTTACTTATCAGCTTGTTAGTTACTGATAATTCATCAGATACACAGTACAATCACATGGACAAATTACTGAAATGCATTTGGATTTATTTTAATCTAAAGTATATGCTGTACTAAGAATGTTTAAGCGCGGTTGCAAAATATGGTAATTATGGTTTCGAGACACCAATAATGGTTATCTAGACATTACCCCTTTGATACCTCTACAGCAGCTATGTCCAATAACCACATTATTCTCCACCTGACTCAAACCCAACATTATTTCTCTCTTAAATATCCGATTTCCAAAAAGGCTGGAAATTTGTATAGCAAGTTTAGTTGAAAGAAAAGCAAAATAGCTCCTCACACCACTACTATACATGCTAATTACTTCTCCATTCCGTACTTTTAATTTGTTTAATACAGTGAATCATCGTTGAAATACCAAAAGTTATGATTGTTTAAAAAATAATGTTGAATATATCCCATTTTAAATAAACAGATTCCTTTTAGGAAGTAAAAGGAAAAAAGGCCATTTCTTTAGATCAGGTCGTGGGTGGAGCACTTAAGCATGGCTGGTGAGTAGATCAAATCATATGCCTTCTCCACTCTCATTAAAAATAAAAGAAGAAGCAAATGGTGGTTATAAAGTAAAAAAATATTCACCTTGAGATGCAAGACTGCATATTCAATGGACCTGAATATTTTGCCTGCAGTCAGCAAACTAAATCCAAACATAAAATACATTTAAAGAAGTAATAATCAATGTTTTCCAATGAAATGATAAAAAGTTATTTCCAACACATCGGATAGAAGTATTAGCTAATGGATCTCATCGCGAGCTACATATATAAAATCTAAGAATTTAAATAAAAGAACAGTTAAGCGAACCTTATCATAGGGCAGGACTATATTGGCTATGTTTCAGATGATAAAAGCTTACCCTGGTTGGAAATCCAGGATGTGCCAATGGCAGATTCGAGAGTCCGAGCAAGCAAATACCAAAAACTATACCAAAGAGTTAGCTAATAACTATGTTCATCATTCATATTGCGTATGGTAATGGTTATATATTGAATTAAAAAAGATCAAAGATTCTCGGATAGAAAAACATTTCAATACTACTATCCACCTGTTACTTAATTTTAAGTAAACACCCAAATCGTAAAAGCTTCTTCACTTTTGTCGATTTCATCATGAGGGAAGGAAAACTATGGCCGGACATCTCTCATAAATCCTCTGCCAATTCAATCATATATTGACACCTCTATTTAATTAAACTTCCGATTTTATGGAAAAAATAATTAAAATCACAATTGCTTCCTCTTCTCCTCTAGCCGACAAAACAGGAATTAAAAGTTCTGAAGAATAGGTTAATGGTAAAACCTACCTTCATCAACTAGCTTGAAATGAGAATCAAAACAAGCGTTTTAAAAGTTTCAAAGGTTGTGGTTGGTAGCTCAAAACCAAGAGTAAAATAGCATAAAATCAAGAGAAAATCAAAAGAAAAGGATTCCTTAAAGTTGCCATTATCGTCATGTTTAAAGCAAGATAAAAGATAGCTTGATAGAGTTAACAAATAACAGTTAGCTAGTTAAAGCTGTTAGATAGTTTTAGTTATTCTGTTAGTAACCCTAGTCTCTATCTCCTGTATTAAATACGTGAAACTCTTTCATTAATGGCAATGAAGTATGGTTTATTCATTCATGCACTGATGTATTTTCTAGCATGGTATCAGAGACACAAAATTTTTTTCCTCTTCTTTGCGATTCTGGTTTCTAAGGTTTTCTTATGGATTCACCGCGGCATTCTTCCAGCACCGACGGGGTAATCCCTTCACAAGGTCAGACTTTTTCTTGTTTATCTAATATACAATACTTTTCCAAGCATGAAACAGTCAAATTTGGTGAACGAAATTTCCTGTTATAGAAACATCAGATTCTATTGATTCTTGAGGGGTACGATCTTGAAGGGTTTGTTCTAGACACTATTTCAGTCCCTAATTCTCTTATTCCTAGATCGGATGGACAACTCGTGGCTAATCCCTTGTACCTTCTTTACAAGAAGCAGGACAAATTCCTGGCTTCTTGGCTGCTTTCTACGGTTACGGATGAGATACTAGTGCATCTCACGATGGCCAAGACCAGTCTTGATGTATGGACAATTATTGAATGACGATTTGGTGCTAAGTCGAATGTCAAGATTTCAAGCATGCGTCATGCTTTGTATTCTGTCAAGAAAGCTAATCTTTCTGTCAAGGACTATTTGGCCAAAGTCAAGAATCTCTGTGAGGCTCTCATTGCTGCTGGGAGTCATATCACTAACCAAGAACAGGTTAGTATTGTTTTAGCTGGTCTCTCGATGGAGTATGAATCTATTCGTGTCCTTGCCTCTGCAACTCCTATGAGTCTTGATCTCTTAACCGAGATGTTACTTGACTGTGAAGCACGCCAACTTGATCAATTAACGGAGGCACCTTTGCAAGCAAATCTAGTGTCTTGTTCAAAACATGATACTACTACTACTACCTCAACACCTACTGAGCCTTCCGAAGGGTATCAACAAGAGTTTAAGCCCAGTCATCGAGGCAATGGTCGTGGTTGGTCTCAAGGCAAAAGTCATTTGAGTGGTCGTGGCTGGTCTCGATCTAGGCCACAATGTCAATTATGTGGAAAAATTGGGCACTTGGTTCAGACTGCTATCACCGGTTTGATGAAACATATTCTTGAGTTAATTCTAATCAATCCGCTTCAGTGAACTATCATGCGGTTGAAGCTCATGGCATTTCCTCGGTGCCTACATGTTCTCAAAAGTGTAGCCCCTGTTGTTCATCCACCACATCATCTTTTTCTCCTTCTTCTCTTCGACCTCAAACTCAAGTTTTGGTATCCGGATTCTGGTGCTACAAATCATGTGACTCCATATATGACTTCCCTTTCGAATGTTGCTCCTTATACAAGGTACGAATCATGTCTCTATGGGCAATGGTTTTTCTGTTCCTATTGCTAATGTAGGTACAACTGGTATGATGGCTGGTTGTCGACTTTTGCGTCTGTAAAATGTGCTTCATGTCCCTACTGTATGCAAAAATTTGATGTCCATTGGTCACTTTGCTAGAGATAATGCAGTATATTTTGAGTTTCATCCTTTCATGTACTTTGTGAAGGATATACATACAATGAACACTCTCCTAGTGGGCCATATGCATGAGGGTCTTTATCGGTTTGATGTTTCAAAAGCGTCTTCTGGTGCTTCTTCTCCGTCTACTTCAGCTCACCTATATACCGTACAACACCCTTCTCCCACAGAATTATGGCCCAAGAGACTTGGACATCCATGTTTTAATGTACTTGGTGTTGCTTTACGTAATTGTAACATTTCTTTTAATAAAAACAATATTTCTTCTGTTTGTTCTGCTTGTCAAGTGGGAAAAGCTCACAAACTACCTTTCAACTCGTCTACAACTGTGTATTCTACACTATTTGAGTTAGTGGCATCTGATGTTTGGGGTCCTTCTCATACTAAGTCAAATGGGTTTCTTTACTATGTTACGTTTGTTGATATGCATAGTCGTTATACATGGATTTATTTTCTCAAGTCCAAGGTTGAAGTTTTACAGTGTTTCCTTCAGTTCAAACAAATGGTCTCTGTTTAGTTTGGACATACCATCAAGACTCTTCAATCTGACTGGGGTGGGGAGTATCGATCCCTCTTTAGAGAACTTACTCGTCTTGGAATTCAACATCGGGTCACTTATCCTCATACATCCGAACAGAATGGGGTGCCTGAAAGAAAGCATAGACAAATTGTGGATATGGGGCTGACTCTTATGGCACAATCTGGCGTACCCTTGGATTTCTGGTGGTGTTCATCTGATAAATAGGTTACCAGCGCCTGTCTTACAGTAGCAGAGTCTTTATGAGGTGTTGTATCAAGTCAAGCCATCCTATTCATACCTCAAAATTTTTGGTTGCGCGTGTTATCCATGCTTGCGCCCTTATAATCAACATAAGTTACAGTTTCGGTCAGCTCAGTGTGTGTTCCTTAGTGTTGGGCTGAATCAAAAGGGGTATAAATGTCTCGACAACAGTGGACGAGTGTTTGTTTCCAGGCATGTTACTTTTGATGAATTGTGGTTTCCTTTTCAACAGAGATTTTCTCTTGAATCCTTTCCAACGTTAGGAACTCCAGCTCGCTGTCAGTCACATGTCCCAGTGGTACCGACTGGAAGTGTTTCTACTTCTACTTTGCTACCTTCTATCCCTCCAGCAATAGCTTCTTTTAGACCTCATAATGCTCAATCTTATTCAGCCGTGGAGGTCCCTATTCACTCACCAGGGTCCCATGCATTATCTGACCCAGTCCACTCAACGACAGACCCTTTACCAACATCACATCCCTTCTCTAACTCGGTTCACTCAGCCTCTTCTACTGCCTCTCCTATACAGTGCATACCTTCTCTCAATGTTTATCCAATAAAGACATGGTCTAAAAGTGGGATTTTCAAGCCAAAGCTGTTCACTTCTGTTTTGGGAGATGATGAACCCACCTCTATTACAGCAGCTCTTCGACATCCAGCTTGGGCTGCAGCAGCTCATGCTGAGTACAATGCTTTGGTAACAAATCATACGTGGGACATTGTGCCTCTACCTACAGGAAGGAAGGCAGTGGGGTGTAAGTGGATTTTTAAGAGCAAGCGCAATGCTGATGGGTCCGTTGCAAGGTACAAAGGTCGCCTAGTGGTCAAAGGCTATCTCCAAGAAGCTGGGGTAGATTTTCAGGACACTTTCAGCCCGGTTGTCAAGCCAACAACCATTCGGGTTGTATTAACTCTGGCCATCTCACTAGGGTGGTCTCTTAGGCAGATAGACATCAATAATGCCTTCCTCAATGGCGATATTCAAGAAGAGATCTATATGGTGCAACCTCTGGGGTTTAAACAGCAAGGACACGATGGATAACAGTTGGTGTGTCGTTTAAGGAAAGCTCTCTATGGTCTCAAGCAAGCACCTAGAGTCTGGTTTCATAAGTTGAAGGAATTTCTATTAGCAACTGACTTTGTTGCTTCCAAAGCTGACAGCTCTCTCTTTATTCAACAATCCGGAACACAGCTACTGTATGTTCTCTTCTATGTCGACGATATTATAGTCACTGGAAATAACTCTCAAGCCATCGATTGTTTTGTTCGACCACTTGATGCTCAGTTTCCGTTGAAGGATCTTGGTCGCCTAAGTTACTTTCTTGGTATAGAAGTTCAATACACGTCAAATGGGATTTTTCTCAACCACTGGAAATAATCTGTGATCTTTTGAAAAAGGCCTCCATAGATCAGTCAAATGCTGCACCAACACCTATGGTAACGACATTTTCGCTGTCAGCAAGTGTAGGTACTCCTGTTACTGATGATCATCTCTACAGAAGCTTAGTAGGAGCGTTACAATATGTCGTCATTACACGACCAGACATAGCTTATGCGATCAATAAAGTCTGCCAATTTATACATCAACCATTGGATACACACTTTAAAGAGGTGAAAAGGATATTGCGCTATCTACATGGTACTCTCGACTATGATCTTACCTTTACAAAAACTTCAAAACTCATGCTAGAAGGGTTTTCGGATGCTAGTTGGGGGTCTGACATAGATGATAGAAGGTCTATATCTGGGTACTACGTGTTTCTTGGAGGAAATCCGGTCTCTTAGAGTTCAAGGAAACAACAGGTGGTCTCTCGCTCGTCTGCAGAGGCTGAATATAGAAGTCTCGCTCAAGTTATTTCTAAAATGGTCTGGATTCAGTCCCTGTTAGCTGAGCTAAATGTTACTCCCCGAGGCAAAACTCTTGTATGGTGCGGTAATTCAGCTGTCATAGCTATTGCAGGGAATCCAGTTCAACACTCCAAGTTTAAACATGTTGAATTAGATCTCTTCTTTGTACGAGAAAAAAATGATGCAAGGATTATTTCAGGTTGGACATGTTTCAGGGCACGAACAGGTCGCAGATATCCTAACCAAGCCTCTGTCAGCAAGTCTGTTCAACAAGTTTGTGAGCCAGCTTCAGGTTTCAAAATCTGCTAGTATGGAAAGGAGTTCGACAAACTCGGGGCATGATAGAGTTAACAAATAACAGTTAGTTAGTTAAAGCTGTTAGATAGTTTTAGTTATTCTGTTAGTAACCCTAGTCTCTATCTCCTGTATTAAATACGTGAAACTCTTTCATTAATGGCATTGAAGTATGTTTATTCATTCATGCACTGATGTATTTTCTAGCATACTTTTTTTTTAATTCGGGTTGATTGAGGATTTTTATAAATATGATGTTTCGAGCGTTATGGGTTGAATTGATTTTCGATAAATCTTTTTCAATAAGGAAGTGATGTTCATAAATCAAGGAGAAATGGGAGTTGGATGCAAATTAGAGGACATTGTTGAAACTCAAAGTTGAGATCTATTTATGAACTCATAATGCTTATTGATGAGAGGAAGAAATTATCAAAGAATAAGAGGTGACAGAAGCAATCAACATGGTTTTTGGCTGATTTATATGTGGTGTGCGTCGTATTGCTTTATTTGAGATCCTGCATGTAATTGATATTGTCAACTTTATTTTGCATTGGGCGTGTAACAATCTAGTTCTTCTACCGGTGTTCTTTTAAAAGCCTTAGATCCAGTTAATGGCAAGTTGACTTTAGCTCTTAGCCGACCGTATTTTTATTTTTTTCCTTCGAAAACTTAATCTTACTCTTCTTTCCGATTAGAACCTAACTCCAACTTTGATCTCACCTTCTTACTTTAAACTGAACATGGGGCAGTTAAGAAAACCAAGCAAGAGGCAGATTCACCATTAATCTATTTTTCTGACTTTAAATCTGTAGTTTTGTTGGTTTAAAGAGAACGAAACGGTATTCTAATATTATGTTAGTAAAAAAAAAAAAAAACTACAAAAATAGTCATTCTTGTTTAACTCATATTACATTTTAGTCATTATGTTTGAAATATTACGTTTTAGTCACTTACGTTATCGTTTTGTTACGAAGTGGTTACTCTACTATTAAACTCTATTACCTCCCTAACGACAGCCCTATGTGGTAGTCCAAATATGTTTTAAATGCCAACTTAGATGTCCAGTTGTTTTAAATGTGTTTTAAATAGATTTTTTTAACTAAATTTAATTTGGATTGTCACATAAAACTATCGTTAGAGAGGCAATGAAACTTAACGATAAGGTGAATACTTGGAAAATATGAATGCTCTTGTTTTCAACATCAATTGGATAGTGAATACTGGGGGCGGTTTAGGGTCCCTAGAAAGCTAATGGTTTTGTTTATTATTGCATTTGTTTTTTTCTTTATTAGTCTTTATTATTTTATTGGTTTTCAGTTAGGCTGTTTTTGCTGTTTTGTTTTGTTTGGTCGTAATTCTTTTCCATTTTAAATTAAATAAATTCAACAATTATAAAAAACAAATAAAAGCCAAGGAACACAAATCCAATTAATGAAATCACAAAAGCTAAAAAAGAAAAAGATGGACAAACCTTGGGGCTTTGGGCTTTGGCAACTGCGCCATATATATCAGGATGTTTACCGCAAATAATAGATTATTGGAAAAAAATAAAGAAAACTGTAGTAATCCAATTTCCCAATTCAATCATATAAAGTTTCCCCTTTGTTGCAACTGTCAATTTCATAACATTATTTACGAAGGATCGTCGTAACAAGCATCCAAATTTTAACATTTATATTTAACTTAATCGTAGTTCATCATGCATTCTTTTATTTCTCATTATTATATCACCCCAAAAAAAAAAAAAAAAAAAAAAGAGAAGAAGAATAAAATAAAAAGATATCGTGCATTGGCCAAAGAGAAGAAACTTGTACTACTTGGTTTTTCAAATGAGTTTGTGGTAGATAACCAAGGGTATAATCATAAAAAATACCTTCAACATTTATGGATTTTTGAGTTTGAGCTATTAATAAATTTTTCCGATTGACACCTTTAAACATTATGATTTTTTCAAAAATTAGTCAATTTTAACGGTAAACGTGAGTTGGCTATCAATTAAACTATGTCAACGAAGTAGCCTATGTGGCTTGCCATATAGGGGTAAACAAAACTCGATTCGACTAAAAAAAATTGAAAAAAATTTCGAATTTCAAGTTAAACGAATTGAGTTATTTGAGTCCACTCGATTTTTTTTTTGAATTTCGAGTTCGAATCGAATTTAATTTTCGAATTCGAATAATTCGAATAAACCGAATACTAAACTATAATATTTTACATTTTTACCTCAAACCTCCAAACCTTTTTACTTTCCCTCAATAATTTTACTTCCTCTCACTTTCCCCTCAAAACTTTTACTCTCTTCCCATTCCACCCCCATCTACCCCAAACCCATTCCCCCCCTTTTTTTTTGACTATTTTCCTCAATTTACTTTCCTTCCAAAATTTTACTCCCCCAACCCTCAAAACTTTTACTTTTCCTCCTAAACGTTTACTTTTCACCTTTACCCAAATAAAAAATCATTAAAAAAACCCTAAACCTAAATAGTAATTGTAACACCCCTAACCCGAATCCGTCGCTGGAATAGGGTTAAGGAGCATTACTTGAGTTTACAAATCAAATAGACAGAAAATGCAAACATTTCATATCATATAGCATTCATGTCAAAAATCAATCAAAATTATACATATTTCCCCTTATACAAGCCCTCAAGGCCCAAAATGCGCATTAGAAACAAGTCGGGACTAAATCGGATACTCAAGGAATTTTTTGAAAAACATTGAAAATTTTCAAAGCTGCAGTGGTCAGGCCATGTGATTCACACGGTCAAGAGACACGCTCGTGTGTTAGGCCATGTGGGCATTCGAAATAGGGACACGCAGTTGTGTCTCAGCCCGTATCCGTGCCTGTGTAACTCTCTAACTTGGGTCACACGGCCAAGTCACACGCTCGTGTGCTAGGCCATGTGGGCATACTGACTTGCACTCTTAAGAAGATACAGGGGACACACGGCCGTGTGTTGCATACGGCTAAGACACACGCCCGTGTCTCTGCCAGTATGGACGAAAATAGGCTATTTTTCAAGCCACATTTCTCACCCAATTTGATACCAACCTAAACACAACAATTTGCACATCAACAAGCCATAACAAGGCATTCAAATCAAGCTAAAATTAAGTCTTAAAGATGTATTATCACAACATATAACCAATATGCCCTTAGGCACTTTAAATGACAACTTGAAAACATGTCAACCAAATATCCAAATTTACTTAGATAACCAAATACATATATGCATAATTGTACCAAATATACTTTCTCAAACCAATCATCAATATACCTATAAGTTTTCCATCATTCAACCATATCAAACACACATTAAATATGATAAGGTCATATATATATATATATACATTAAAATATACCAAACACAAGCCAAATAAGTGATTAATCTCAACAAATCACTTATATGCCAATATTGGCCAAATTAACCTATACATGCCATTATAACTGAAATTAATTTACTAAAAGTACTAAAAGGGCCGATGGATAGTCTGAAATAGCTCCGACAAGCTTCCAACCTGAACGAGCTTCCGAATTATTATAAAATATAGAAAATAACACATAGTAAGCATTTAAGCTTAGTAAGTTCATATAACACGGAATTTAATATACCATATATCCATAAAATAGGTAAGTAAACATAGCATATCTCAACCAATTTGGCCAAAAGCCTAAACACATGATCATCAACATATTAGCCATGAAAATCACATATAAGATGCAACACACATGGTTGAATTCATCAAAAAATCATATTTCATGTATTTCATGTAAATACCAGTAATAGTTCATATCGAACTCATATAATCTCGTAACAGAACTGTGCCCGTTGAACCATTTAAAATATCGTTGGATACACGGGTAGTACACACGAGGTGTAATGATCTGTAATCCGTCAATTCATATTCATGTATACTCATACGAGCTATGAATCAGTATGCTCTCACGAGCTGTGAATCGGGAAGCTCATACGAGTTGTAAATCGGGAAGCTTATACGAGTTGTGGTTTGTCCGCAACACATGCAGGACCCAAACCAAATAGGTAACCCTAACGACATTTCACTTGTATCCTACGAATTTTTAAAGTTCAAACAGGACTCGGTAATCGTCGGATATGCGATCGGTATTTATACATAGCAATTATACAAATCACATACATATGATTCAGTTAAAACATATAGATACTCAATTTAATTACACGAACTTAACTCGACAAATGTATATAAACATGGAGACTACTAATCCGATATTTTCTCTTTACCTCGATCTAACTCTGTATGAGGTCTGACATGATCTATACGAATAAATTTAACTCATTTCAATATAATTCTTATTCAATTTAATCCAACATGGAATTTTGGTAAAATTACCATTGTGCCCTACACTTTTAATTCCTTTGTAATTTAGTCCCTAGGCTCGAAAAATGAAATTCATACAATTTAATCCTTATTCAAGCCTAGCCGATTTTTATACATATTAATAGCACAAAATTCAAAAAATTTACCATAAATTTATCACATTTTTCAATTTAACCCCTAATTGATAATTTCATCAAAATTCTCTTTACAAAAGTTGTTTATCTAACAACAACCATTCATTTTCTATTATCAAACTTCAAAATTCAAGCATATTCATCAATGGAAAAACCCTAATACTTTAACAATTTTGTAAATTAATCCCTGAGCTAGTTAGATTAAGCTACTACGATCTCGAAAACATAGAAATCATCAAAACGGGACAAAAATACATACCTAATTGAGCACAATAAGCTTGCCTAAATTTTAAGCTTCCATGGCTAGGTTTTTTTTTTTTTTTTTTGGTGGATGATGATGAGAATGGATGATAATAGTTTATTTTATTTAATTTATTATAACTTTAATCACTAATTTCCAACTTTAACCTTAATATTTCATTCGATTTCCAATGATGACTATTCATGCTTATCCACTAACAACTTTAATGGCTAATTACTATATAAAGACCTCCAATTTAAAATTTTATAGCTATTTAATACCTTTAGCTATTAGAACTCAACTTTTGCACTTTACGCATTTAGTCCCTTTTATCAAATTAATTATGTAAACGGTAAAATTTCTTAACGAAATTTTTATACGGTATTTCTATCATAATGTAAATTATAAAATAATAATAAAAAATATTTTTTTTGACTTCGAATTTGTAGTCCCAAAACCACTGTTTTGATTTCGCTGAAAACGAGTTGTTATAGTAATAGTTTTATTTATATCTACTGTTTATATTATTAAATTAAATTTCACATTTTATACTATCTATATTATTGAATTGTTTAATCACATTAAATATTTATAAATTTCTATTAAAATTAAATTATTGATGATGCCATAAAATATTTGTGTTAAAATTTAATGTTGGTATCAATCTCACATTTTATCTTTAAGATAACTTTTATTAAAAAATCATATTTTTATATTTAATATATTTTTTAATTTCAAAATACATTGTAACAAAAATTAGAAAATAATTGAAGCAACTAAGTAAGCAAAAAAGCTAACCCGTATATAAAAGATTAATAAATAAATTATGAGGAGATGAAAGTTAATAACAAATTTGATTACAGTAGACAAATTTGATTACGGCGAGTGACAGTGGTTACAAAGACCCAAAGTTATTTTTTTAAATTTAACTTGAACAAATATATTCGATTCGATTCGAATTTCATCTCACTTAACTTGATTCGAGAAAATTTCCAATCGAGTTAGGATGATTCGTCAACTTGATTAACTGAAAAAATTTTCATTCGATTTGATTTGATCGAATGCTCACCCTTAGTGCCACATTAGCACAAGGTCATAGATGACGTCATCTATAAAAACAAAATTCTTTAACAATTTTTTTTTTAAATTTTGTTTCCATCTTTGTTCTTCTCCTCTTTCTCTCTTCCCCTCTTCACTGTTGTTGCCGTTGTGTCCAACCATCGATCGATAAGATTCTCATATCGGCTTATTTATTATAAGGTTTGAGAGAGAGAAATTAGAGTTATTGATTTCTAATCCTTTTCTTCCTCTCTTTTTTTCCTGCTAGATCTAGGTATCTAAGACGATTTTCTTTTGTTTTCATTTTGGGTTCTCTTGAGAAGGCAAAACGACAGAGAGAAGGCTTTGTTGAATGTTGTTTTCTTTTTGTTGGAGGTTTCAGTTACATTTTGGAAAAGCTAAGAAAGGCTGATTAGTGGATTTATGTCAGCTAAGTTTGATTTGGCTTTGGTATTTCCATGGATTAGACGTTAGAAGAGCAAGCTATACTAAAAAATGGGTTATAATAGTGAGTCCTCATTTTGGTTTTCCTTTATTTTTTTTGGTTTCATAGAATTTTGGGTGTTTGATGAATTTGTCTTTTGTAAATAGGCATAACTGTTGAAAATGTCGGACCTTTATGCCACAATGATTTACAACAATGACAACGAAGAAGATGAAGATGACTCCTCGCTCCCTCCTTTCTTCAAACATCTTCCTAAAGACTTCGACAATGGTTTTACAAACTTTGACAATGATGACGATGCCAGAGATTTTGGGATTGTGATCGTGAAATCCGATCACAGATGTAACACTCACGATCAATCGTCATATTCATTTAAGCCTTCGGCTGCGATTGTGGCAGCTCGATGAGAGCTAAGAGAGATGGACTAAACGTTGTTGTTGTTGATGATGATGATGATGATGAGGAGGCGGAGGAGGAGGTTGAAGATGGAAATATAGATGGAGAAGGTTTTGGGACGTTTGTGGTGATATCGACGGTGAGAAGTGAGAGGGAAGGGAGCGGTGGTAGGGGTTGAGACGGTGAGGAGCAAGAGGGAAGGTGACGACGGTGGGGGTTTGGACGTGTGGAGAGAAAGGGAAGCGGAGAGGGCTTCTAAGAGTTGGAGATGGGCAGACTGCGAAAGCAGAGGAAAAGAAAGAAAGAAATGAGAGAAAGTGTAGGCATATTTGAAATTGGTCAAACATCTTTGACACGTCATCTACATGTGGTTCACTGACGTTCAACTCATATTTCCTATTAAAATTGGGCTGATTTTTGGAAAAATAATAACATTGAGGGTGCCGATAAAAAAAAAAGGGGTTAAGGGCTCAAACCCCAAAACCTATAAACTTTGAGGATGTTTTCTACAATTATGTCATAAATAAGATCATACATAGAGGTGTGCATGGGCCGTGCGGCCCGCTCGAAATGTGGGAGGGTTTGGGCAAAAATATAGGCCCGAAAAATAGGCTTGGACAAAAAAATAAGGCCCGTTTAAAAAATAGGCCGGGCTCGGGTAAGGCATTTTTGGTCCGGGCCTGGCCCGAATTCATTAAAGGAAAAAAAACTATTTTTTTAATATTATTTTCTTATTGTTTTTCTCCTTATTTTGCTACCATTTTACTATTATGTTTCTATTATTTTGTTGTTATTGTTTAGATATTATATAAAACTTATTTTATTGTTAATTTTGTTATTATTTTAGAGGCATTTGCTTGTTAAGTTGCATCTATTTTAGTGTTATTTAAGCCTACATATTTTTTAAAATTTATTTTCAATTTGTTGAAAAATATTTATTTTGATTTTTTTAATATTTTTGATGTATTATATATATTTAAAAATTATATAAAATAATATAAAAATTAATACTGGTAGTGAAATTTGAGCCGGGTTTTATCATTTTTATATGGGCCAGGCTTGGGCAAAATTTTATGCTTATTTTTGGGCCCGGCCCGACCCGAGACCAATAAACGAGCCTAAATTTTTAGTTGGGCCCGTCCCGGCCCGGCCCATGCACACCTCTAAACATACATGGTAGCTATAGCAATAGATATATAAACATCAATATTCCTTTTTGTTTTTGGTCGACTAATTAATAAGGAGAGAAATATTTAAGTTGGTAATCGCCCTTTTCCCTTTTAACTATATAGCAAGTGTTTTGTTTTATAGTCTATATTTTATATTTTTTAAATGATTAAATCAAATTTTTATCATTTTTAAGAGTTAAAATATAATTTTATCATTACTAATTTAAAATTTTATAAATTATAAAAAATTTAAATTAAAAATTTACCATATCTACTAAGCTACTCCACTGGCTTGTACTAGAGATCGGCAGGCATTCTCTATTTTTACTCCTTTATTAATAATAGTAAATAAAGAAAAAACGAAAACTGACCTTTACTTGAACCACCAATCGAAAACCAAAGACTCACTACACTCATTCGTCGGTCAATTCGTACGGACTCCAAGGACCGTAGACGCGTTTTGTCTTGTCTTATGAAACCAAAATTTGCAAGTCCATGAGGAAAAAATGGTACGGTGTTGGGTGGTGCAGACTATATTTGTTATTGTAGTTCCTTCGATTGGGTTTTTAGTTGATGATGATGGGATGATTTGCGACTTCTTAGTACAGCATCATTGTGATTAAAGGGATTGCTGCCTACGAGGCTACGCCTACCGGGTGTTTCCTACGGTCAAAGTCAAATTAAACGACCACGCGATTGAATTTGCAAACTTTTAGTTAAATAAACTCTATTCTATGACTTTTTCCAGTAAAACTAAGACACAAAATTGTAGATATCTTCAAGCAAGGCATAGGTAAATCAGTACCTGCAAGAAACCCGATCAGACCTAAGAATCAATGTCTATGTCAAACAAACATAGCCAAATATGCCTCGACCAAACATTTCACCCCATAAAGAAGGACAAATGCTTCCGGGGTCGGACCATCGGTATTCCCAAGTCTTGCAGTGCTTCTGCTCAAGCCGCCACAAAACTGCCCTCCTCAACTCATTCCCCAACAAAACCCAATAACCCATAAAATCACTCCTCTTACCCAGCCATGCATCAAGATTCAATTTTGGAGTTGATCCAAAACTATAAAGAAAAACTCTCTTAGTTTTAATCATAATACTGATATCAGTCATATCAATTAACATTCTTCGTTCCAATAATAAATCAAAATTTTATCCCATTTAGCTGTGTACTAGATAGTATATAATCAAGTAAAACAACTTACTAGAATAATTTATGATATATGGTATGGTTGTTTAATGTATGAGACAATTCTTTTTCTTATTTATTTTGTATTTGTTGAAATATGGATTATATCAATAAAGTTCATTAATACATATTTTATATTTAAAATTTATTTATTTTCGATACTTGTAAATATTGTTCAATTAATACATATAATATGAATTTTTTTTTAAATATCAATACATTCAAAATAATACACCAAAGCATGCCGATATATATCAGTAAAACACTTATTCGGGTTTTAACTATTTTGGTGGGGTATGGTATTGGCCAAATTTCATCCGAGATAGCAGCAAAGCAGAGTTATTGATGCAAAAGTTTCCTAGAAAAGTCTGGATGTATACCATGGTTGTGAAATCCATTATGCAGCTGCCAACCTGATTGTCACTTATAGCGTTAAAAGATTACTTGGTCATTACGTTTATCTAATAAATAAATATTTATATTAGGTGAGAAATTTAAAGAAGAATAACTCTTGATGATGAAGTAATAGGCCTAGTACTAAATCCAAGTTGCCGACCATCTAGTGGTGATGAGAATGGAAGCCATCGACGTGGATGCAAATCTTCCGGTTAAGTTTCATCCCACGCCTTGTCCTACTTTTACCATTGTAAGATGTAGCACTCAACTGATGATGAAAATGCCAGTTCATTCATAGGGTTTCTTTGAGCTTTGGTAATTTATTTGCTGCCTCTTATAAGTAAAATTCAAGTTCAAATTGGTATTGTATTGTACTCAATGGACAAGTTCAACTCAGCTATTGTTGAAATGGATTCATTTTGTAACTCTCGAGAAAGGCTCCCAAAGTTATGAATTTTTTTTAAATATCAATACATTCAAAATAATTGATGTTACCTTTACCATTTCTTTTACAGAACAGAAAAAGTTACCATCATAATCATAAATATTAAATTGTTCCGAGCAATCATGCTTGCATCATTAGAACTTGATAATTAAGCTGGCTGCATCATCGAACTATAAATTGTTCCCAACAACCGGGCTGCATCATCAAACTCGCTGCCTGCTGCATCATCCCTGTTGGTGCTGCTAACTTGAATTTCCTGCATATTAATTGATCTAGAAAAAAAGGATAAAAGATGCATTTTTAAAAACTTAAATAAGTATCTAGTATTGACTAAAGATGTACTATAGTAAAAATTATAAATTTAAAATCAGGAAGCTATATCCATTAAACAAAATGGAAAATTATGCTCAAGAAGAAATCTGAGCTGCCATTTATGTTAGAAGTTTAAACTTAATCAACTCATGTCCTTAGCAAAGAAGTAAACCCCATTTTTTACACTAAACAAACAAAGAAATGGAAATTGTCAAGAAGACTTTGATGGACCACCCTGACATCAATGGTTTGCTTTTACAGCAAAAATAACACACGTTGACGTGATGTTTTAAAACAATCTTTTCCATGCTATATTATTATCAAATATAGAGTCAACTACCCAAATATATAGCTCAAATCTTGCAGCCCAAGTTGTTGAAGGCAAAAGTACCGTATACAGAAGAGCAAAACCAAGGAGCAGCAAATAAGAACAAAAAAAAAACCCATTAAGTCCAAAATTGCACCTTGCTTGTGTACAGTTTCACAACAGCAGATAACAACTGGTTTCCAGCAATTGCTCTCACTCTTTGTATCATTTGCGGCCTTGTAATCTTTTTTTCCTGCCACAATAAATGATTACGACTCAAGTTGCACATCACACATGCGAATTTTGAATTCGGATGAAAAATCATTAGTCTTACCAGATAATTTGTATACTGCTCTTCAAGGGAAGCCCTTTGTGAATGATCTAGAAAGGGCGAAAGTATAGAGATCAATGTGCCAAAGGTTATCCACGTTTTAGGCTTGATGGTTTTTGGTTCTGTTAACCCTTTGGAGCCAAAACAAAGAAATTAACAGTAGCACATGAAAAAAAAATTTGCATGCATCTTAACAAATTAAGAGTCGCACATGACAATTTAAATTAAGCTGCTCACCGCTTAAGTAAAGAGGAGCTTCGAAACTGAGAATGTAACAGGGGAGGATATTACAATTCAAGTGCGTATTCCAAATGATATATCTGGTAGGAGATGAAATATCATCTACGGCAGAATCGAAATCCATTGAACTCGGATGGAACTGATCTCTAGAATCTTCCCTCACCACTTCTTGCTTTCCTAATATAACTCGGCATAGCAACAAATGCCTCACGCCACTTCCATCCACTCCTGAACACAATACACTGCAACACATGAATCAATTTTCATTATTTCAATAGAAAGCTCCCGAAAATTCATACAACAATTCAAGTAAAAAGCTAACCTGTCTAAACCATGCTTTGCAGGAGACACGGAGATGCTATGTCTACGCCAACTAAATCCATGCATCACAGTCTCGCAAATCTCGTTTTTAGAAGCACCGTACCAAGCGTACTTGATATTGGCATCTCCACCACGCGTATCAGCCACCGCCTTTGTGTAAACACCAAAACTGTGTGCTCGAATTTTCCAACACTGGCTAGTGTTGGAATTCTTATGGATTGCCACGATTTTCGTCCTATAGGATATCTGCGGATTTCGCGATAAACTAGAGAAAAAGCTTGTTTTGATTATATCACCTTCAAAGCTTGATTCATCTATTTTAGAGAAACCATTTGTAACAAAGTGCTGGAAACAATTGTAACATGAATCAAGCTCGTTACTTTCTGACATAGCATCATCAATAGTTATGGAGGTTTGATTTTCTGCAGCAATTTGATTCATTGTTTCAGGAAAAGGTATGAAAAAGATTGCAAGGAGCAACAAAGTAAAAATCAAAGACGAAATAAAGATGCAGCTATTTATTTATAGGTTTAAAAAGTTGAATTTAGACCGCCCCTTAAACTTTTTTTGGAAAATTGTTAATGGGGTAATAAAGAAATATACACAGCTTTCGTGCCGCAGTACAAAACCGTCTATGGCCGTGTCGCTCAAGTATCCCTGGCAACGTTTCGGATTACTTAGGAATTTACATATTTAGCCTTACCTTTTACCGAAAGTACCTCAATACATAAAAGGAGTGCTCTAATCTAAAGCTTTCTTTCAATGACACGTGTTGCTAACATTTTTATTTTTTAGTCATCATCAGATAAACGTAAAATTTCAGTTTAGATCCCTCTTCTATGCTAACATTTGAGATTTAGGTTTTATATTTTAATTTGACATAATTTGATTCTCTGATTTTATAATGATATTAATTAATCCAAATATTTAATATCCTTAACTTTTCTGATTAAAATGGCGATATAAATTTCTTTTAAAACACCATTCTAACTTTAAAAAATTAGTTTCTTTCGACTTAATAAAATGGAATTGATGTTTTTAAGAAAAAAAAAGTTAAGCCTCAATATTTTTTTGAGTTTTGATTTAATACAAGTTTTGGCATATTTTAAAACCATATCATTTCTAATTAAATTGAATTTTATATATTTCCTTGGAGTTTCATAATTTAATTTAATTGGGAGCGTGATTCCTTCTTTCATTCAATCTAGAAAGGATAATTACTTTATCAGATCTCTGAACTAACCAATTATTGACCATTATGATGTATACATAAAAGTTTGATATTTATGCCGTTGGACTTAAGTTTCTTATACAAATTTGATATTTATTCCATTATGATTGGCAACTCATATTTATTTTTTCTTTTATTATAGGTATTATACAATTATGATTTTCAACATATTAATTTTACTATTTTAACCAAAATTTTATTTATTTTATTTATATTTTTTATAAATATATTTGTTAGAATTTTTTTCACCCATTCCGTAAGGTTTAACAAGTACAACTACTATGATATTGTTGAATACTTTTGACCTGCCATTGTTTTTACTAGGCTAATTAGGCTTGTGCATGTCGAACACAATTATTAGCGAAGGGAAAAAAAGAAATAGCCGACATAGGTGAAGAAAGAGAACCAACATGAAAACAAAAACTTCATTGTAATCATAGAGTTAGCAATTTTATATAGAATTTGGTAAAAACCAGAGCTATAAGTAAGAAGCAGCATCAAACCCACTAAAATTTTACAGCCCAAAGTTCCGAGACATGACTGTTGGAGCAGCTTGAACTAAAAGTTGCATGAAGGGAAGGGTTCCAAATCTCTTAGCTGAACTATCCATTTTCTTTGTACATTTTCTACACTGTATAACGTTGTTTATCTAGTTTGTTAGGTGGGTCAACAAGTCTCTCAATTGCCTGGACTCGAAATCCCTGTTTGCCTTGCACAAGTGGAACAGACTATAAGCTTATGAAGAAAATGGCAACAGATAAACAAAGTTATTAGTAATTTCTGGTCTGCAATCTCTGCAGTTACTGTTTTTTGGTATTTTGCAAAGCTAAATGGACTGACTGACAGGGCGAACTTAGGGCATCCCAGCCCCTAAAATTAGTAAAAGTAAAATTGTACTTTATTCTCTTAAAAATAATAAAATTTTGATTTAATCCTTTAAAAATTATATTTTGACTATAATAAAAATTACAATTTAATTTCGACCCCTAAAAAAATTTTCTTGTTTCGCCCTGCTAACTGAATTCATATTGTTCCATTGACATCAACCATTCAGTGAATCTTACCTCGACTTTGAAAATGTTGAGCACATTTCCATTAAATGTTGTGATATTAGCATCAATCACCCCAAGTCCCAAAGAATCCATGCCCTCCATCAACTTTGCAAACCCACTTCTCTAGTGCTTATAACACAGCTTAATCCAAAACTCTCTTTTGGTTATTTGGTTCACCTCTACATGTACCTGAGAAACGGTTCAACACATTAGGCGAGAGTTTCATTGATGATGTTTGCTCCGATGGGCAACACAACCATCTACTCCATTTTTGCCATTTCAGATATGCCACTGGCAACATGGTTTTCTTCAATGGCAGACATGTTTTTCCTATGTAGCCAGTCTAACTTCGCAGACTTCAGTTCTGCATTGCTCTTTCCACAGTCCCCTTCCTCGGTTTTCTTGAACTCATTCCTGAGTTTCATTTCCTCCTCCTGTAAATTTCCTATATATTCGATTGCATCTGTAAGAATAGCAGTTATATCCATCTACAATATTGAACAACAAAAGCATTAGAGATATGAAATAAGAAGAATTAAGTTGGGTATTATAAGTTACGGAAATTGTGAACCAACCTTGGATATCTTGGGGACTAAAGCTCGTAACTTGAACAGCCCATCTTTTATCTTCTTCCTTCTATTCCTCTCTGTGATATGATTCTTAGAATGGTAATTCACTTTTTCTGGCTGCTTGGCAGTTCTCATTTGTCATTTACAGAATTAACTTTACAATCCAAAACAAACCCTGTTTCTGTTTGAAATGTCAAACAATTATTTTTATATCATAAAAATTAAAATAATTATAAATTAAATTAAACAGAAATTGAATTATGTTTCAAGTACAGTTGAAACACCTCAGTCCTTAGATTTACTAAATCGAAGATGGTTTTATCATTAAGTGTTGAAACCAGAATTGCTTAGACCTAATTTGTTTTCAAACCTGTAGTGGTCTATATCTGTATCTATACACACACAAGATATATATATATATATATATATATGATTAATAATTACTATTAATTAAAACAATGAAGGCCAATGTATTATGAAATACTTTATGAAGGAGAAGATATTCAAAGTTAAATTCCCCTAGTGAGGCTCATCCTTTTCTTCCTCTCCCTAGGAATCCTTTTCTTCATCTCCCTGGGAACCAAGAATGACACAACTTCTTCTTCCTGAAAAATGATAACAACTCCTTTAGTTTGATACATGCTAATTCAGTTTAGTTAATAATATCCTCTTTATCAACCTTTCCTTCCACCAGATTAGTAATATCATATTGATTTCAATCGCTTAGCAATAATAAAATTCTTTTAACCTCAAAACAAAATTTATATATAAAGACTTACGTACCTTAGAAAGTGCACAATCTATATGAGCAACAAATATTCCTGGGCATTCTTCACAATAGTAAACATGATGGTTTGGGTGTCTTCTTTCTTCACATGCATCACAGTAATGCTCCTCTGAATCATCTTCGATATACGAATCTTTAAGAGTTAAAGGATGGATGTGGCATTTGGATTTGATAATTTGAGGTAAGGATACACATTCTACGTGGAAATTGATGAAACACTCAAGACAACGATAGAAAGACTGCCCACTGCAAATTTCACTACAGTGACTACAAAATAGTTCAGCATAGATATCAATGAAGTCACGGTACATGGCAAAGAATCGACCAAAGTCCGTCCCAAAATAATAAAGATGTTGCATGTGAGAGTCAAGTTTCAGAGGGCGTGTTAGGGAAATTGCACATGCAATATGGTAGTTAACGCCACAATCTTTACAACCATAGTTATAACTCTTATGATATCCAGATGGTAACAGCTTTAGTGAACATGCATGGCACCCTCCATATCTCGTGTAGCTTAGAGTCAAAGTGTGTTGGGAATGAAAAGGTACTTGCATTTCTTGTGGTAACATAAGACAAGATTCATGAAGAACCCAACCACATCTCGTGCAATGGTATGCTGGACCAAAGATTTGCAGTTGACAAAGATTGCATCGTGTTTCAGATACAGGGTCAGTAAAATTGCAAAACAGTAGCTTGTGCTTGTGGGTGAAATGGAATAGCTCAGTTTCCCTCTCCGACTCTTTCAATGTTGTGCGCCCGCTTTCAGAGGTTGCTCGAGTTGCGCATTTCAGATCGAGCTTGAAACCACACTGCTCGCAAAGATAAATGAAGCCGCTGTAAAAATCTCGACAGTTATCACATATATCTCGGTCCAGCGATGTAGCGTAGAGGTCGAGATGATGTTGAGGATGAAGAGGGTGTTGAATCTCATCGGGTAATTTAGCACAGTTTTCATGTAGGATATATCGGCATCCTTTACAGATGTAGCCTGGACCACTAAGTTCTAAACGACAAGCTTTGCAAACCCTTTCTCCCAAGTTTTCAGTTACCTCGCAAAATTTCAATGGATGTTTATGGAGGACTGGTCGGACCTGTACTTGTAAATAAACAACCAGCAAACCTGTTAATTCATCATGTTAAATATATGTAAAGACAATATATATAATTCCTTTGTTTCCTACCAACCAGAATCGTTTCAGTCTGCTCCATTTTCTTCAGCTCCGAAGCTTTAGCATCCATGGATATGGGAGGGGAGGATGATGAGTCCTGTTTTGTTGATGTTTCCTCCTAATGTACAGAAAACATTCCATTATTAGAAAACGAGGAATAAAGTAATATATAAAAGTAAAGCAAACTAAAGAAAGGGTGCGACCTGATTGAGCACACATTCAATATGAGTAATATATGTGCATTTTTGGCAATAATAAACTTCATGTGTTGGATCTCGTTCTTTCTCACAAATATCACAGTAATACTCTCCAACCTCATCTTCTCTAATTGGTTGATTAAGTAGGAGTGGATGTCTATGATATCTATGTTTAGCTAAAGGTGGAACTGGAACACATTTAAGGTGGAGATTGAGATCACACTGCACACAACGATAAAAGGTGTCTAAACACAGCTCACGGCAGGAGCTGCATTGGAAATGATATTTGAGAACTGGATCCCTGAAAGTGGGACCAACATAAGTGAGACAGTGGTTGTGGCCCTCACGTTTAAGGGTAGGTAATAGTTTTGCACACCCAAAATCAAGGTTGAAATTGCAAATTTGGCAACCATAGGCGGCGGTGGAGAAGTCTTTACTCATACTAATCCGTTGTGTACAAGCATTGCAAGTTGCGTCAACGAAATCCAAGCGAAGAGGGTGTGATGGATGGAAAGGATGGTTCAATGTTTTGGGTATCTTATCACTGCAAAATTCATGAAGGAAGAAGCCACAACTTTTACAACCGTAGAAAATGCCCGTCAGTGGCTTGTCACACCAACGACAATTATAATCATGTTCTCCCTCATTGCTATACTTGTAGAGGACCAGCGGGTGGATGCGGCAGTAATGCCGCATTGTCTGTTTCCTATCTGCATTGGATCTCTGCCTCTTCTTGCTAGCTACATGATCATCACTGCTTGCAAAAGCGCAAACTAAATCGAACTCGAAGGGGCACCGACAACACCTGTAATTGGTGCCCGAAGAAATCTTCAAACATAGATCACAGGTAAATGATGCGGCAGGACCAGACCAATCTAACATAAGATGGTGGTGTGAGTGGAGAGGATGTGTAATCTCTCGAGGCAGATATTGTATAGCTTTGGCGCACAATTCATGCAACCAGAGTTCGCACCTTACACATGCATAGGCTGCACCACAGATTTTCTCCGTGCATTTCTCACACCATTTATCATCTGTCTCATCATCGAGACAATGATAGCCCATTGAATGCTCATGACTGGCAAGTTTCATCTCCATATCTCAAACAAAGATAAGATTAAATGATAAAAGATAATATGGGAAGAAAACATTTGATTTCTAATTTATATATATATATAATAATTAGTGTTTGAAAGTTATTTTATTAATTATTGGTTTCAAATAGTAGAAGATATATTTTTTAATAATAGATACTATCAACTTTTTATAATATTAATATTTAAATATACTATGTAACAGAGTGCAAAACATTAGAACTCAAATATGCTAAATAATTTAAATGTAAATTACCGAACAATCCCATCCTGCATATTGCTTACCTAGAGATGGAGGAATTTCTTGTTGATGACACAACAAGGAACCAACTTTTTCAAGATATTGAATTAAATAATTAATTTAATGTCTAACTCAGTTATAACAAACTCATCAAAATAAATATGGGAGGAAATCACCCATAAATTACAAAAGTAATATTTGAATCTAAGCATTCAAATGTAGGCCTGTTTCTTTTATTTGTTTTTTAGGTCTGCAACCCAGCTCAGCAGCAAGTTTTATTATTATAATCCACTCCATTCATTAAAAAAAAAAAGCATTCAAAGTATTTAAAATAATAATTATATAATTTTTACTTAGTAAAAAAAACTTTTAACTAATATATATATATATATATATATATAAAAGGAAGAGATTTACTTACATCGATATAAAACTAAAATAGTTATAGTGTTATACACCCTTACGTATCCATCCCATATATATACATGAAGAAAGTATTGATAGTTAAAAGGTACAAATAGTTTTTTAAATTTAAATTTGAATTTTAAGATAATAAATATTCATTTTGTGTTTAGAGTACATAGTTTTTACACATATGTGGTAGAGTTTTTAGTTTAAGATAATATTTTATATAGTTTTTACACATATGTGGTAGAGTTTTTAGTTTAAGATAATATTTTATATAACTATTTTTACTTTTCCTTTTTTTTCTTTTTTTTAACTAATTTATATTTCCCCTCATACAAGAAAATAATATTGTTTTATGATTTATCACGCAAAGAAAGTAACATATATTCTTTTCTTTATTTTTTTTAAACTAAAAGTAACATATATTCTTTTTAAAGACAAAGGGCATATTTTTATTTTGGGTAGGACACAACGTTAAGGAATGTTTCTTTTTCCTTTTCCTTTTATGAAATGATTCTATTGTTTGATTGTAACACCCTAAAATCGTATCCGATGACGGGACAGGGTTATGGAGTATTGCCAGACATAGAGATTAACCAATCATACATTTCATGTTCATTTCTCATTCAAATAAAAAACCAATCAAATTTATTCATATAGTCCCTAATACGAGCCCTCGAGACCCACAATAAACATTAATTGTTTAAGACAAAACTGAGTACTCAAGAAATTTTTCAGAAAACATGTAAAATTTTCAAAGGTACAGAGGTCACATGCCCGTGTGGCTAGGCTGTGTGTAACACCCCTAACCCGTATCTGTCGCCGAATTAGGGTTACGAAGCATTACCGAAAGACATAGCTCAACACATTCATTTAACACCTTTCATGCACTAAATTATAACTTATAATTGTAGCATTAACTACTTTTATTCTAACAGTCAATAAATAAAACTGAATCAATAGTTCATTACTAAACATGACTCACAAATATTGCATATTTAAAACATTAACCAATTCAATACGGTAACCAATCCAAACATTGAATCAATATAACATACTTAAAACAATGTGGTCATTAATTCCATGATATTCGAACACCTAAATTTGAGTTATATATATATATATTTCATTTCATATACCATGTAATTCATAAATCAAACAATGTATTTTTATTTATTTATTTACCAACTAATACCATTAGCATATATGACATAAAGGTCAATTACACAAAAAGGATCAAATGTTGCTTTTAAACATCATAACCACATGTGCAATTAATCACATCGAATTTATGGCGTCTTTGCATATGAATTATAACATATTTCATGTCTAGTTTATAAGCTAACAACCAAGCCATAACATCAACCTCTTTAACCGTTCTTTATGCTATTTAAAAACCAAACCCAAAATGATCAACCAAACAAGCATAAAACATATGCATACTTAACCAATACAAACTAAATCAAAATGTCCATTATACCATCAACTATACCATTACAAAACCAATCACTAGATCAACCACATATACAATATGAACATTATACCAAACTTATTTATTTCATTTTCGCTTTATAACATTCAAAACATATACATTCATGCCTTTATAAACCGAACCTAATTGGTCAAATAACATAGCCGAACATACGATACACACATATATATATACTAATTTTCCCAATTCATATCAAAGTTATCCCGTAGCTTATAGATACATGAAACATAAATCCAAGACTTGTTCATCCAATATCTTATTATTCAAGCCGAAACACATGTTTATCCTCACACACAAACTGTACCATAAAATGCACTTTAAAATAAGTTAATTACATAGCCTAATAACCTTAATACCATTCACTACTCAATACCAACTTATAAACCAACCATTTCAAGTATATAAACCATGAGACATACATTAAAACAATTTAAATCACAATTGAATACACATAAATATTAACCATCACATAAAACTCATTCATTAACCATGCATAATTCACTTGAATCAAATTATATCAAACCACCATAGCAAATCATACCAAACATATCACACATATATACCATAACCAAGATTTCATAAACTTAAACATCATATTTAGCCATTTTCGCATGGCTTAATAATTACAACCTCAAAACTAACCAAAAAAAATACTAGACTATACATGCCATATGTTTGAATTTCAAGCTTTAAAGGTACCAAAATAGTGATCGATAGTATGACTGACTCTCTGACGATCTCCAAGCTCGTAACTTGTTTCCAAAATCTATAAAACAACAAACAAACACACATACAGTAAGCTTGAATAGCTTAGTAAGTCATAAGCAAATATTTATCAAACGAACATTAACATTAAATTCAACTAGCTGAATCAAACAAACCTTAACCAAATGTACAATTATCATGCTTGAAAACTCAAACATTATCTCATAAACATTAGCATTATAATATCAATGGTCGAATGTACATATACTCATAAACATATATGATTCTCACTTTTACAATGCATATTTTGTATATATGTCTCAAGTACACACTTACCTTATTTTTCCCAATCATTTAACTTAGCACATACCTGACCTTTTAACTTGATTTCACATTCGATCTTAACTCGATATTGCCCGTCGAACCATTCGAAATTAATAAGGATACTCGGATAGTCGGAAAGCTCGTACAATGCCAACGTCCCAGACGTGGTCTTACATGTAATCACATATCGATGCCACTGTCCCAGACAGGGTCTTACACGAATTAAATACGATGCCAATGTCCCAGACATGGTCTTACACGTAAATCACAAGTTGATGCCAACGTCCCAGACGTGGTCTTACACATAAACAAATATCGGAAATCCTATGTCATGACATATGTATCCTAACTATTTCTAAGGTTCGTACGGGGCTTTCGGACGTCGTATCTCGGTCGATTCAGGCTAGTAAACAATGTTCCCATGCTTAATTTAATTAGGCAAATACATATATATATACAAGAAATAATTCAATTCGGAATTATTAAAATATATACAATCAAATTTAACGATATTTATTTACTTATGAACTTACCTCGGCTAAGACGGACGAACCGAGACAACTATTCAACAACTTTAGATTTCCCCTGATCCAATTCCAATTTCCTCTTTTCTTGATCTAAATTAGTATAAATTAAACTTATTAAATCACATATTCAATCAATATTCATCCAAAAAAACATAGATGGGAAAATTACACTTTTGTCCATGATATTTCACATTTTTCACAAATTAGTCCCTATTTCACAAAATACAAAATATTCAAAATTTGACCACACTATAGCTTGGCCGAATGTTCACTAAGCTCATATAAGTCCACACGTTTCATTTATTTCACATTTTAGTCCACCAATTTAGCATTTTCACAATTTAGCCCAAATTTTTCAAATTCATCAAAAATTCAAATACAAAACATATTAATCTAACAACATATATTTATATTTTCTATCATCAAACACAAGATTCATCAAGCTTTCAACAATGAAAAAACACAAAATCATCATCAAATTCAAAAATTGAGACATGAGCTTGAGAGATTACATAGCAACGATCTCAAAAATTTAAAAATTATCAAAAACCGAGCTAAACACATACCTAATTTTGAAGAACACAAGAGCCGAACCTTTAAAACTCTTTTCTTTCTCTTTCTTTTATGTTTCGTCCAAAGATGATCAAATTTGCATGTCTTTTTGTTTTATTTTATTTAATCTCATTTTTTATACATAAGTTACTGTATTACCCTTTATAAATTAATATGAAAACATTATAATATAAACCCCAAACCGTCCATGCTAATATCATTTGGCTAATTTACCACATAAGGACACCATATGATAAAAATAATAGCAATATAGCACTTTAAAAAATAGTAAGTCACTTTCACATTTTATGCAATTAAGTCTTTTCTGCAAATTAAGCACACAAACGATCAAATTTAATCCCGAAAATTTCACACATGTCAATTCACATACTAAAAACATAGAAAATAATATTAAAATATTTTTTAACTCGGATTTGTGGTCCTGAAACCACTGTTCCGGCTAGGGTCTTAACCGGACTGTTACACCGTGTCTCTCACATGACTAATAGACACGCCCGTGTCTCAGGCCATGTACCCTTCGAAATGGCCTTACATGCCCATGTGCTCAGCCGTGTGAAAACTAGAGGGTATACTGACTTGTGCCACATGGCCAAGCCACGCGCCCGTGTGCTAGGTCGTGTGAAGCTACTGACTTGTTTTCAAAAGAAGTTACAAGGGACACACGGCTGTGTCCTGTGTGTCACATACGGCTGAGACACACGCCCGTGTGGACAAAAGTAGGCCATTTTTCAAGCCATATTTCTCACCCAAATTGGTACCAACCTAAATACAACAATTTGCATATAACCATGGCATAATTAGGCATTCAAAGTGAACCAATATCAAGCTTATAACATCTTATAATAGCAACACACAACCATGATACTCTTAGGCACCTTAATAGACCATCCATGATCATGCAAACTAAGTAGTTCAAACATGCCTAAAAGATAAAACACTTACATGATATACATATATCAATATAACAAGGCCATTCACTTATATATACATAACAAATTGTATCATAACAAGCCAAATCCAATGGCTAAATACTTGACCAAACCATATAGGCTACACCAGCCAAACAACCTATACATGCCATTATAACCAAAATTATAAACCATAAGTACCAAAATAGCCGATAGATAGTGTAATGAAATCTCCGACAACTTCCAACCCGAACGAGCTTCTGATATCTATAAATCACAGAAAAATAAACAGAGTAAGCAATTAAGCTTAGTAAGTTCGTAACTTAAAAAAATAAAATTCAGCGCTTCAATTTATAAGCGTAATCCATTTAAGTCAATCTGACTTGTCTTGGCCTTAGCTTAAACAACAATAACCTCTCAAGGTTAAATATCACATTATCAAGCCAATTTACCTCAAAACATCATAACGTAAGTATTCACTACTTACGTGTATTTATAATTCCAGCATATGGCTAAACATATTCCAATCATCCAAAAACTTATACCATTCAATACTACCATAGCAATTATAATGGACGCAATTGCCAATCTTTCATTCTTCACATGCCCATTAAACCACAAATGAAGTAAGTGAAACAAGGTATATCACAACTCAATTTGGCTTAAAAGCCTAACATATAGTCATTAATCAATATAACCATGTATTTATATAAAACCGAAAATCTCCTTTTCATGATCACAAGTATATTTCCATTTTGGCATTTACCATTTCAATGCATAACTTATAAGCTTAATGTGGTATAATCCAACCACAACTTAGCCAAAGCCTAAGCACATATACACCAACCATGTTAGTCATATAAATTTACCTATGAATCAACAATCATGGATGAGCTCAACAAATAATTAAATTTCCATATACATGTAACATCCATATCATGTATCAATATATCATGTAAAATCATTTCCATGTATTTTCTGTAAATACATGTACTAGATCGTATCGAACTCGTATAAATTTGTAATAGAATTGTGTATAAATTTAACAATTATTAAGTTCCATGTACATGTAACATATATACCGTATATTCATGTATCACATATATACCATTTTCCATATAATCCATATATATATACTTGTAATAGTTCGTATTGAACTCATGTCATATCATATGAGAACATTGCCCTTTCAACCACTTAGAAATCGTAGGATACGAGGGTAGTACACACTAAATGTACTGAACTGTAATCTGTCGTTTCATCTTTTACATTTGTTGTGCCACAACCTAGTTGTGGTCTTATCATCATAATGCCATATCCCAGCTATGGTCTTACATGGGCTTATCATCAGAATGCCATATCCCAGCTATGGTCTTACATATAAACACTGTCATGGTCCAACCATGGTCTTACATTCATAGTGCCATAACCTAGTTATGGACTTATCCATATATGCTCATACGAGCGATAATCAGTAAGCTTCTCTAAGCTTAATATCAGTAAGCTCATGTGGGCTAAATATCGGTAAGCTCCTCCGAGTGGATAACGGTAAGCTCATGCGAGCTGTGGTGAGTCCGCAACATATGAAGGACCTCAACCAAATCGGTAACCTTAATGACATTGCCATTTGTATCCTACGAATTCTTAATGTTCAAACGGGGCTCGGTATTTTCCGTACAACGTCGATTATGCGTTCGATAATTATACGTAGTAATTAAATCATTCACATTCATGTATTTCAATTAAAGCATATAGATACACAATTTAATTACACGAACTTACCTCAAACTCGTACGACGAAAATGATCAATTAATCGATAACTTTGTCTTTCTCTCGATCTAATCCCGCACGTTGCTTTTCTTGCTCTATATAATCAAATTTAACCCATTTAAGCTTCGCTCTATTCAATTCAATCCAAAATTCATGTTATGGAAAAATTACCATTTTACCCCTATACTTTTGACTTAATTACAATTTAGTCCCTAGGCTTGTAAAAATGAAATTCATGAAATTCCATCACACTCAAGCCTAGCCGAATATCTTATAAGCCTACAACAGCCTATAGATTTCACAATTTCACATAATTAACACATAATTTTCATATTTCTCAATTTAATCTCTAATCGATAATTTCATCATAAATTCATTTACAAAAGTTGTTTATCTATCAACAACCATTATTTTTTTCCCATTAAACTTTAAAAACCTCACATATTCATCAATGGCAAACCTCTCTTATCTTCTTCACTAAGTTGAGATATTTTTACTCTCTCCATAACCATGGATCCTTGATTGACTTAAGTATCGGGGAGTGATTCCTTTTAATTTATCCTTTAATCTTGTAGATCGAATCAAGCCCCTCGAAGCACCTCAACAGGCCTAATCGATATCAGCTAAAAAAAGACTAGTATTTGATGTTGCCATTGGAATTGAACAAAAATCCATGGCTCAATCTTCCCAACTAATCATGCTTCGATTTTTTCATAAATTTTTCAAGCTCCACTTCATCCATTGGAGATCTTATAAAATTGCATTTTTGAGGTTTTGTTTTCAACTTCTTCCATTTGGGTTTCATAAAACTGTCATTTTGAGTTTCTTAGAGTCCTTTAATGTTGGTGTTGAATTTGGTGCCTAAGTTAGTATTTTCATTAAGTACACTTGTAATTTTTCGAACAGATTGGTTAATAAAGTTAATCATGAATTATATTAATACTTTGTATAATTGTCCTCATATAATTTTTTCACGCAAAACAAAATAGAAGCAAATGCTACTTATTGGTTGTATGATGTTTAACTAATACTAAGAGGTATTACGTGGTCGGATCGTAATACTAAAAGGCAACTTATATTAGTAGATGAACCTAAACATTTCTTTTGTCTAATCAGAAATAATCAAACCGATTGAAAGATTAATGTCGAAAACCATTTTTTTTGAAAAACGGGGTCGACTTTTATTTAGAAACGAAAATGGAGTCGCCACCAATCTTTTTATTTATGAGGTGTGATCGAATCACCTCGTAATTTGATCGTTTTAATAAAATATTTTAATTTATTAAAATAATGATTTTGGTCTACGAAATTCGAGAAAATGGGCTCGGGAGTCAGTTACGTGCGAGGAAGGATTAGCACCCTCGTCACGCCCAAAATTAGTACCTAATTGTTTAATTAATGTCCTAACGTCGAAAGTTGAAATTTTGAAGAGATTTTAAAATACGATCCCCTTTTTTTATTAATGTTCATTTTAAAAAATGCTTGAATAAATCGAAAAGAATGTTGAAGACCCTCTCGTCTCGAGGTAACGAAATGTCACATCCTGTAAGTTAGGATACAACACTTGGAACCCTCGAGAATAAGCTTGCCTTTAATTTTGATTGAAATTCCGTATATTTTGAAATTTAAAAGGATATTTTGCTATTTAGGTTTAACGAGAAAATTGAAACCACGTAAATTGGGGTACGATTTCTCGAATCTCCAAAATGCGAAATATTGCCTTATTTTAAAAATTTTCCTTTTTTTTTTGAATAATAGCGAGTGCAATACTTAAACAATGTGCATTTATTTTATTAGGGATAAAAGAAAACGGTTTATTATAGATATAAAAAAATTAAACGCGACTTTTGAAGTGATGAAATGAGATGGAATGATAATATAGAACATAGAATAATGATTTATGAATAAATTATTACATTAATGAATGACAATAATATGAAAACACGAATAAACGAATTATTGTACACATGATGGCAATAATCACACAATGTACATCATTTTTAATACCAATTAATAATCAAAGACAAATGAAATAAAATAATATACAAAAAACAAATTAAAGTAAATAATATAAAAAGGTTTAAAATAAATGATAAATGAAGCAATTTAAAATAAATAATACAAAAAAATGGTTCAAAATAAACAAGGTATGAAAAAAAATTAACATAAATAAAATATAAAACAGTTTGAAATAAATAATTTAAAACAATTTAAAATAAACAATTACAGCTACTAGTTTTTAAAAAATCTCTAACAAACCCTAGTAGCTAAGAGTGCTTTGCTTAGTATCTTAGCGAAACCAGCCTCTGCTACGACTTGGGATGGAGGAAAGTGGTGGCAACGAAAGGTTGAGGGATGAAGAGGTTTCCCTTTTGGCAGAAGAGCTCATTCACCTATCGGTGAAGAGTTCGACAATGACACCAAGCGGAAAGCCTACGTTGATCAGCATTGTATGGACAGAGAAGTCTTATAACCCAGATAGCTTCAGGGCACAGATGAGGAGTATCTGGAAAACAAAGGGAAAATTCGAGATCCAATTAGCAGGTCAAAATCTTTTTATGATTAATTTCGAGTTTGAAGAAGATCTAGAGACAATCCTAGAAGGCCAGCCATGGCTATTTAGAAAGCAGTTAGTTATTTTTGACAGATTTCTTAGATCGACAGAAAGGAGTAGAATTAAGCTTGTTTCGTCCATGTTCTGGGTTAAAATTGGGCCTTGTTTACTAGAATTTGATAAGAAGGACCTGATGCATGCTATTGGGGAGACTTTTGGAGGAATTATTAGATCTGAAATAAACGGTGAATTCTGTCGGATTAGAGTGAAGTTAGATGTGCAAAAACCTCACTGCAAGGGTATATTTGTATCCATAGATGATCAAGAAAAAATTTGGATTTCTTTTAAATACAAAAAGTTACCGACTTTCTATTTTGGATGTGGTAGAATGGGCACGCTCGTCCAAGCTGTGAGGAGATAAAACTTGCAGAAAGAGACAAAATTAGAGATGATCCACCTTTTTCATTAGTATTAAAGGCAGAAATCAGTTTATTTGGAAGAGAAAGTTCAAAGTTAAATGCCTTCTCAAAAAAGAAAAAAAAATCAATGTTCGTACACGGGTCTGTTGGAGGAAAGCCAAAAGATGAGGCTACAAGGAGGGGATATTTGCGATATGAGACAAACAAATGATCTACAACTATTAGGAGTGGAGAAAGTACTGAAATTTCAAAAAGAAGGGATGGTTGCAGATGAGAAAGATCATGAATGAAGCGGTGAATAGGAAGGAACTTTGAAATTGGCCAGGAAAACTAGCTGGAAAAGAATTAATTTTGTGAGAGAGATGGGTCCGTATAATGAAGAAAGTATAGCGCATAAGAGAAAATTGATAGAGTTCGATGTTGGGGTTTGTGAGGAGGAAAGAATTTTTGAAGATACACTTAAAAGAACGAATTATGACTTCCAAGATCCAAAAAGTAAGGAGGGTTTAGAATTCTTAAAAGAAAAATTGGGAAAAGATAATTCTTTCAAACAACGTAGATTGGCGGCTGCTAGATGGCAAGTCAACCAGATGCAATGAAAATTATTTGTTGGAATGTCCGTGGTTTAGGGAACCCATGGGCAGTACGAAGGCTTCGGTTCTTGCTGGAGTAATATAACCTCGATATGGTTTTCTTTATAGAGACCAAAATTGATGATAAGCGTATGGAAATGATCAGAAGAAGATGTGGTTTTGTGAATTGAATTGTTGTAGGAGTAGAGGGCTCGAAAGGTGGACTTTGTCTAGCATGGAGAGAAGAAATTAAGGTCAGTCTCAAAGTCTTCTCGAAAAATCATATTGATGTGCTGATCGAAGAAAGCAATCTGAATGGAGAATGGAGATTTACAGGATTTTATGGGTCGCCTTATGCTAGTGAGCAGAACGCTTCGTGAAATTTGTTAAGGACGTTGGGGCAAGAACAGTGCTACCCGGGTTGGTTAGTGGAGATTTCAATGAAATTATGTACTATTTTGAAAAAAAGTAGAGGCCAACCGAGGGAGAAGAGGAAAATGGCAGCCTTTTGCGAGGTTTTAGATGAATGTCAATTATTAGATATGGGATTTCAGGGAACATGGTTTACATGGGAGAGGGGAAATTTACCGGAAACGAATATAAAAGAAAGACTGGATATGGGTGTGGCTAACGAAAAATGGACGCATCTCTTTCCAAAGGGCAATGTTCATCGTTTAATTCATTCGATATCAGATCATTGTCCTCTCCTTATTCTCACAGACAATGAAAAAAGTTTTAAGCGAAGCCCACGTTTTCAATTTGAGGCATAGTGGACCTTAGAAGAGTCATTTGAGCAAAAGCTTAAAAAATTATGAAAATCATCAAACGGGTCGATTTCTGAAAAGTTGGAAAGTCTACAAACTAGCTTGACAAGATGGGAAAATTTAATTAAAAAAGGTAGAGATGGTTTGGAAAGGAAGCTCGCAAAGGAATTGGAAACTCTATTGGAAGGCGAGAGGAATGATGATACAAAGGCAAAGCTAATTGATACCAGAATTAGATTAAATATGGAGAACAATAAAGGTGAAATGTATTGGGATCAGAGAGCAAGGGCCAACTGGCTTCAATTAGGGGACAAAAACTCAGCTTTTTTCCATAAATATGCCTTAACTCGTAAAAGGATCAATACAGTCAATAGGCTGGAATCAGTGGAAGGACGGGAAATTACAGATGATCTAGGAATTAACGAAACAACCTCAAACTACTTTCAAAACTTATTTTCATCTAATGGTGTGGGCAATTCATCATACCTACTAACGGGTATTGGTACTAATATTTCCTCTGAAATTAATACAGCTTTGCTATCAACATATACGGTGGAAGAAGTTCATCAAGCGCTACAAGGGATGGGGCCCAATAAATCACCAGGTTGTGACGGCTTTCCGGCTTTATTTTTCTAGAAATACTGGCACATTGTGGGTAAAGATGTTGAAGTTTTTTGTCTTGGAATTTTAAATGAGGGTAAGGATTTCGAATCTACTAACAGTACAGATATAGTGCTTATTCCAAAAACTCCAAACCCTACAAACTTTGTTAATTTTAGACCCATTAGCCTATGTACAGTTCTATACAAAATAATAGCAAAAAAAATAGCAAATGGACTTCAGAAATTTATTGGAAGATGCATTGACGGTGCTTAAAGCGCTTTTGTTCCAAGAAGATTAATTTCGGATAATGTGCTGATTGCCTATGAAATTCTTCATACATTACGTCAAAAGCGTACTGGGAAAAAAGGGTTTATGGCGGTTAAGTTAGATATGAGTAAAGCCTATGATAGAGTTGAATGGGGTTTTTTAAAGGATGTAGTGCTCTGAATGGGATTTGTAGAGGAATGGGTTACATTAGTCATGAAATGCGTCTCAACAGTCTCCTATGCAGTGAATATTAATGGAAATAGAGGCAGGATTTTTCGACCTATTAGAGGGTTCCGATAAGGAGATCCGCTTAGCCCTTATCTTTTTTTTTTATTTGTAGTAAGGGACTTTCAACTCTAATTAGACTGGCAGTTAGGGAGGAGGTTCTAAAAGGAGTCAAGGCGAGCAGAAGGGGACCGGCAATATCACACCTTTTGTTTGCAAACGATTGTATCCTGTTTGGAGAAGCCACAAATGAGCGAGCAATTTTTTTAAAAGACATTTTGAAAGAATATGAACAATGCAACGGTCAGTGCGTGAATTTTAACAAGTCGACAATTTTTTTTAGCACTAATACATCAGAGGGGGTGAAAGAAGAAATATCAGACGTATTGGGTGTGAGATGTTCAACAAATTTGGAAAAATACTTAGGACTTCCTAATGTGGTGGGTAAAAAGAAGAGAGAGTCTTTCAGAATATAAAGGATAATGTCAATCAAAGAATTGTACAGTGGAGTACAAGGCTTCTATCACAAGGGGGAAGGAGATTTTTATAAAGTCAGTACTTCAAGCAATACCAAATTATGCTATGACATGTTTTCTTCTACCAAAGTCTCTATGCGGGGAATTAGAAAACATTTTTGCCAAATTCTGGTGGCAGCATGGAAAGAAGAAGAAAAGGATACACTAGTGCCAATGGAAATTTATATGTCGCTTTAAAGAAGAAGGAGGTATGAGATTTAAAAATATGTCTCAATTTAATATCCCTCTTCTAGAGAAGCAAGGATGGAAGATTATTAATAATGAAGATTCTCTTGTCACGCGAGTTCTTAAAGCTAAATATTTTCCAAATAATCAAATTTTAAACTCTAGTTTGGGAGATTCGAGTTCTTATACTTGGAAAAGCATATGGGCAGCAAAAGATGTTTTGAGTAAAGGCTTATTTTGGCGAGTTGGCACAGGCACTAATATTTCTATTAATAGTGATGCATGGATCCCAGATGCAATTAATTTCATGTTATCATCAGAGGTTGATTCCATGCGAGATCTTAAAGTTCATACGTTGATAGATACCAATGAAAGAAAATGGAGAACGGAGTTAATCAAGTATACCTTTGCAGAGGAAGATGCTGAACGAATCCTCTGAATCCCCTTGGCAGACGTATCACACGATGACTTCTTGGCATGGGGAGGTGAAGCTTCGGGAGAATTCTCGGTTCGGAGTGCCTATAAACTATTACAAATTGCTGATGAAAATCCTAGAGCTTATGCTTTATAGACCATCTATAGGAAATTCTATGAAAAACTATGGCTCCTGAATCTTTCAACAAAAATAAAGATTATAATATGGAGAATTTCATGGAATTATTTGCCTACGAAAGTAAACATGCAACACAGAAAGCTAGTCACTGATACAAGTTGCCCTCGGTGTGGAGAGCGAGCTGAAACGATTGACCATTTATTTTGGGAGTGTCCTGTTACAGTGGAAGTGTGGTCAACATTACTACTCCAAAATGTGCTCATCGCTTTTAATAGGGATTTCGAACAGTGACTTACCTGGATTTTTGAACAGCTCAATCCTCCGCATTTTTAGTTGTGCACTCTGGGCAATATGGGGAGACAGAAACTCCAGAATACATAATAAAAAGGTCAGTACAGGCAATGAAATAGGAAATTTCATAAACAACTATATTGTAGAACTTGATGGTCTCGAAAGTAGGAAATCAGCAAAAATAAAAGAAACAAAGAGCTGGAGGCGCCCACCTCGGGAATCTGTTAAGATAAACTTTGATGGAGCTTTCGACGGACAAAACAATATTTCAGCCTTAGGAATCGTAGCAAGAAATGACGAATGACGTATTCTTTTATCATGCTTTGAAACCCATAAGGAGGTCACTTCAGCCTTTGCAGCCGAAGCACTTGCATGCCGGAAAGCAGTCAGAATGGGATTGGAAAATATATGGCCGGAAGTTATTGTTGAAGGCGACTCCCTCGCAGTGATAAAAAAATGTAACAGTAATGATCAGGATAAATCAATGATAGGAGCTTACATCTCAGATATTCAACAGATGATAAATAGACAGACGGTAAATAGAAATAGGCACTTTGTGTTCAAGCATATTCCGAGAACTGCAAATGCTCTCACCCATAAAATTGCAACAGAAACTTTAAAGAGGAAAGTAGAGTTTTACCTGGAAAAGAAAGTCCCGGAATATGCTGAGAAGCAGGGGTTATTGGAATGGGTACGCGAACCAGACTGAAAGGGAGGATTTCGGCAGAAGGCTTGGGAAAGGGAAGCTAAAGAAATGAAAAGGTTTTTTTGAGAGAAAATAGCGTCCCAGAGAAGTGAAATCGTCAATTAAGGGAGCAGTTATGTTGACAGGGGTTTGACAGATTTCAAACGTTTCTGATTGGGCATTAGTGTCGGTAGAGTTAGTATTTCAAGATTAGTCTGTATATGTCTTCAAAATATCTAGATTTTTCTTCCGATTTTCTTTACTTTATTTTGGGCCTCTTTACATTTAGGCCATTTTCTTTTATTTGTTGGTTTTTATTGGACTCTTGTTTTTGTAATTGGTTTCTGTTATAATATAAGCCCAATCGATATTTTATTCAAAAAAAAAAAAAAAAAAAAAAAAAAACAAGTACAACTACTACGATATTGTTGAATACTTTTGACCTGCCATTGATTTTACTAGGCTAATTACGCTTGTGCATGTCGAACACAATTATCAGCGAAGGGAAAAAAGAAATAGCCGACATAGGTGAAGAAAGAGAACCAACATGAAAACAAAAACTTCATTGTAATCATAGAGTTAGCAATTTTATATAGAATTTGGTAAAAACCAGAGCTATAAGTAAGAAGCAGCATCAAACCCACTAACATTTTACAACCCAAAGTTCCGAGACATGACTGTTGGAGCAGCTTGAACTAAAAGTTGCATGAAGGGAAGGGTTCCAAATCTCTTAGCTGAACTATCCATTTTCTTTGTACATTTTCTACACTGTATAACGTTGTTTATCTAGTTTGTTAGGTGGGTCAACAAGTCTCTCAATTGCCTGGACTCGAAATCCCTGTTTGCCTTGCACAAGTGGAACAGACAATATAAGCTTATGAAGAAAATGGCAACAGATAAACAAAGTTATTAGTAATTTCTGGTCTGCAATCTTTGCAGTTACTGTTTTTTGGTATTTTGCAAAGCTAAATGGACTAACTGATAGGGGCGAACCTAGGGCCAGCCAGCCCCTAAAATTTTCCATTTTGCCCTTTAAAATTTTTAGTAAAGGTAAAATTGTACTTTATCCCTCTTAAAAATGATAAAATTTTGATTTAATCATTTAAAAATTACATTTTAACTATGGCAAAAATTATAATTTAATTTCACCTCCTAAAAGAACTAACTGAATTCATATTGTTCCATTGACATCAACCATTCAGTGAATCTTACCTCGACTTTGAAAATGTTGAGCACATTTCCATTAAATGTTGTGATATTAGCATCAATCACCCCAAGTCCCAAAGAATCCATACCCTCCATCAACTTTGCAAACCCACTTCTCTTGTGCTTATACCACAGCTTAATCCAAAACTCTCTTTTGGTTATTTGGTTCACCTCTACATGTACCTGAGAAACGATTCAACACATTAGGCGAAAAGTTTCATTGATGATGTTTGCTCCGATGGGCAACACAGCCATCTACCTCCATTTTTGCCCTTTCAGATATGCCACTGGCAACATGGTTTTCTTCAGTGGCAGACATGTTTTGCCTATGTAGCCAGTCTAACTTCGCAGACTTCAGTTCTGCATTGCTCTTTCCACAGTCCCCTTCCTCGGTTTTCTTGAGCTCATTCCGGAGTTTCTTTTTCTCCTCCTGTAAATTTCCTATATATTCGATTGCATCTGTAAGAATAGCAGTTATATCCATCTACAATATTGAACAACAAAAGCATTAGAGATATGAAATAAGAAGAATTAAGTTGGGTATTATAAGTTACGTAAATTTTGAACCGACCTTGGATATCTTGGGGACTAAAGCTCGTAACTTGAACAGCCCATCTTTTATCTTCTTCCTTCTATTCCTTTCTGTGATAAGATTCTTAGAATGGTAATTCAGTTTTTCTGGCTGCTTGGCAGCTCTCATTTTGTCATTTACAGAATTAACTTTACAATCCAAAACAAACCCTGTTTCTGTTTGTTGCGCACACACATTTTGGCTGCATCCTAGTCTTTTTGTTCCATAATATGTGCCAATTGGCTGTTTCAATTGCTCATCTTGAGAAATATAGGCAGAAGTTGAAGAAAAGGGGGGATGTCCAATGGAGGGAATGAACTGTACTCTGGGATTCACGGTTGACAAGTTCATGGAAAATGGCAAGTCTTTTTCTTGCAATGTGTTGAGATACCATTTGTGAAGATTTGCTGTTCTATAGCTTTCTGCTGTTGTGGTTTCTACTTTTAAAAGTGCATTGCATTCAGTTCTTATTAACTCTATGATGTTTTGATCTTTTGGTATCTGATCAAAAGGGCAAATTTACATGTATATAAGCTTGGAAGACACAAATTGCATTGCAAAATAATAGAAACTGAGAAAGTCAAAGGAGCCTTACATTCTTCGAAGCAAAAAGCTCGATGAGACCGCCAAAAACTGGGATCAGAACTTGGGTTCCCATTGTCTCCTGTCAAAATAACATGGACCATTTCGAAATAGAAAACCAGGTGATGTAACACTTTTAGATGATAAGATACACCATGAATGTGACTGTCTTGTATAAACACATTTGTGTACATACACCGCAGAAATTAGTTGATTAAACTAAAGCATCAAAGGGGGATTTTTAAGCAAAGAAAATCATAGCCAAAAGCATGAACTTGCAAATTTCTGGGTGACAAAAAGAATTTGAGACTGAAAAAGAGATGCTCACTTCTGAGGAAAGGGAAGTGGAGATATTGGCATGGTTAAGCCACTTTGATTGACATGAAATAGCCACCTCTCCATGAATCCTGTTTTCACTGAAAAAAAAAATCAGAATGATTGTGCCGTGGCTATCATGTGTGTCCAAAACTGAAAAGAAGAGAGTTTTTGAGAAGAATCAAAGTGTACCCAGCATAGAGAGACACGGCAAAAGGAAAATGGGAGAGGGCTTCACAAGCCTTTGATCTTATGGAATGCTGGAACTGAGCATCCCTGCATAGAGGAGGACCCTGAAGCTGAAGTGTATCTTGTTCTACTTTGACATTTATACCACCGCTACAGCAACAGTCCTTCCATTCAATAAACCTACAAACAAGCAAGAAAGCTTCATTAGAGTTCAAATCCATCTGCTCCAAAGAAAAAGGGGAGGTTGAAAGTACCTAGAAGGATCATCACCCAATTTCCAAACAACGCAGAAATCCCAAGCATTGCTATAAACAAATGATCTAAGCCATTCCACTGCTCTCTCAAAACCTCTCATCGTCTCTCTCCTTTCAACAACAAACCCCAAAATTTGATTTCTATAGTCTTTTTAATTGCAATATATATAAATAATATAACCACAAGAATAAAGCTGGAGGGAATTGTCGTACAAGACGAGGGTAACCAACTGTTGTTGCTTTGAATTGGTACCGAGTGAGAGATGGAAAAAAAGGATAATCTTAATCGGGTACAAAAGCTGGCGGAGGCAGTTTTAACTATTTTGGGCAGCCTACTTAGCCTGAGCCCTGAGTCTTTGAAACTACCATTCTAATGGTTTAAAAGCCTGTGTGTGTGACAGCTACCTGTACCTGCAATCGCTTTTTATTACCCTGTTCTTAATAAGGAGGAAGGGGAGGATATTGTGTAAGATGAAATCGAAATCAACATCAATTACGGATTTGGATGGTCTTTTACCACTTCGATATCCATTATATTTTTTTCTTCATCAGTAAGAAGAAAACAGACAGCATTACACAGACACTAGACAAGGCCAAGATTACTAAAAAATTATTTTACCAATTCGATATCGACTGCATTTTCCATTAGTATCTATATTCTAATATTTATTATTTATCATTTTAAATCAAATTTATTCTAATATTTTTATATATTTTACATAAATTGTTTCACCGCATTGTTTGCATATCTATATTTTTATATTATTATTTAAATGTGTGTTTGAGTTGATGTCACGTGATAATTCGATACCAACTCAATTAGAAAAATTACTCAATTAACCTTACATATCTTAAATAAGTTATATTATTATGAGGATACTTTTATCTTTTCCTTATTTAAAAACCAATAAAATAACATATATTAAGATTTAAATCCATGTCATCAACATTTATAATTTTTTTAATCGCTTCAACTTTATTGCACAAATTGTTTCAGTCATATTGTTTTTATATCTATTTCAAACCTATGCCATTGGCATGCACAAAACCTCAACTTTAGCACTACAACCAAAGCTTCATTTCAATTATTTTTGTTCATTTCAATAGTTTTCACCAAGCTTTTTAAAATCGGTTTGATAGTCAAATCGGTTAGGCCATTGGTTTGTTAGTTTGTTTGGCTTGGATTATTCAATTAAATAAATAATTAAAAAATTATAAAAATAAAAATATTAAAGATCGATTGAATTGCCAGTTCAATAGATTTTTTAGTTGGTTGAACAGGTTTGTGCCGGTTCCCGACTCAATTAGTCCAAAACCTTTCTCCAGACCAGTACCCTGATCCGCTCTAGATCCAAATAATTTGATCACTTGGTTCAATCCGGTTCATATAACCATGGTTTTCACCCACATTGTTAGTATCTATACTATTATTTGAACCCTTGACTGAGTTGATATTTCAAGTTAACCAGACATCAAGTTGGTTGCAAAAATTACTAAGCTACCTTTACATATTTGAAATAAATTATATTCTTGCATATTTAAACTAAAATTTTCATTTTAATTTTGTATATATTGCTTATGTGTTATTATTAATTTTATTTATTGTATGTTATTTTTAAACATATGTATTCTAAATACATGATTTTCAAATGAGTATGATAGAATTTTTAGCTAGACTTAGACTTTGCTTGATAAGGTAGAAAGAAAATTAGAATGATGGAATATTAAAAGAGTGGAAAGATAGAAAGATTGAAAATATAAAATTTCTTCTCATAAGTATGACTGACAAGAAAAATGGAAAATTGAAAAGAAAATTACTTTTTCTTTCCATCCATGGCTAAACAATTAAAGGAAATTTCTTTTTTTAAAAAAAATATATAACTTTAAACAAATATACACACCTATTTCACATTTTTTGGAATTTTGAAATCGTTTATCATAATTTGGTTGGATTTGATTCTTGATTTTCCATATTAATTTTTTTTTTTAGATTTTTAGATTTATTTTTTAGAAAATAAATTTTATTTTATAATTTTTGAATATTATTAGACAAAATTTTTCAAGTTTTTTCATAAATATTTCTTAAAAAACATAAATTTTCAAAAATAAAAAACTTTTCTATGATATTTTTTCAAAAAATATTTTATAACAACTTTCAAATTATTTGAAATGTCAAACAATTATTTTTATATCATAAAAATTAAAATAATTATAAATTAAATTAAACAGAAATTCAATTATGTTTCAAGTACAGTTGAAACACCTCAGTCCTTAGATTTACTAAATCGAAGATGGTTTTATCATTAAGTGTTGAAACCAGAATTGCTTAGACCTAATTTGTTTTCAAACCTGTAGTAGTCTATATCTGTATCTATACACACACAAGATATATATATATATGATTAATAATTACTATTAATTAAAACAATGAAGGCCAATGTATTATGAAATACTTTATGAAGGAGAAGATATGCAAAGTTAAATTCCCCTAGTGAGGCTCATCATTTTCTTCCTCTCCCTAGGAATCCTTTTCTTCATCTCCCTAGGAACTAAGAATGACACAACTTCTTCTTCCTGAAAAATGATAACAACTCCTTTAGTTTGATACATGCTAATTCAGTTTAGTTAATAATATCCTCTTTATCAACCTTTCCTTCCACCAGTTTAGTAATATCATATTGATTTCAATCTCTTAGCAATAATAAAATTCTTTTAACCTCAAAACAAAATTTATATATAAAGACTTACGTACCTTAGAAAGTGTACAATCTATATGAGCAACAAATATTCCTGGGCATTCTTCACAATAGTAAACATGATGGTTTGGGTGTCTTCTTTCTTCACATGCATCACAGTAATGCTCCTCTGAATCATCTTCGATATACGAATCTTTAAGAGTTAAAGGATGGATGTGGCATTTGGATTTGATAATTTGAGGTAAGGATACACATTCTACGTGGAAATTGATGAAACACTCAAGACAACGATAGAAAGATCGCCCATCGCAAATTTCACCACAGTGACTACAAAATAGTTCAGCATAGATATCAATGAAGTCACGGTACATGGCAAAGAATCGACTAAAGTCCGTCCCAAAATAATAAAGATGGTGCATGTGAGAGTCAAGTTTCAGAGGGCGTGTTAGGGAAATTGCACATGCAATATGGTAGTTCACGCCACAATCTTTACAACCATAGTTATAACTCTTATGATAGCTAGATGGTAACAGATTTAATGAACATGCATGGCACCCTCTATATCTCGTGTAGCTTTGATAGAGTATCACTTACCTTAGTCAATATAGCTAGCCAAGAAGTTGTTTCAGTCTGTTAGCTGTTATGAGGTTGTTAAAAGAGCAGTTAGTCCAACTCTTTATAAAAAGACTTTGTACAAATGAATGCAGGAGGGTTTTTCACAATAGATACAAAATAAAGAAATAGAAACGAAATCTCAGATTCATTTTCTTGAAAAGTTCTCTCATTCATACTTTCTAGCATGGTATCAGTCGCCATTCGATCCTAGGACCTATGGCTACCTTACGCTCTCCAGAATCCGGCTCTGTTGATGGTGGTTGTGCCTTGTTCACTGGCGAGAAGGTCATCACTTCGTTTCCTCGTCATGATGTGGTGAAGCTCGACGAAGGAACATTCCTCTAGTGGCAACAACAGGTACGATTAGTTCTTGGTGGATATGATTTATTAGGATTCATAGATGGCATCTTACCTCCACTGGCGCAGTTTATACAATCGGCAGATGGTTTTCTTGTTGTAAATCCGACCGCGCTTGTATTTTCTCGTCAAGATCTTCTTCTTGCGTAATGGTTGTTGTCCACGATCCATAGTTCTTTTTTATCCTCTTTTACAGATGCTCGATCATCAACGAATGTTTGGATTACAGCGACTAGTATGTTTACTGCGAATACCGGTGCCAAACAATCAAAGCTCCAGCATGAGCTTCCTTCTCTAAAGAAGGGTGCCCTATCTGTCAAAGCCTATATCGATCGAATCAAACACTTCTGTGATCTCCTTGCAGCGTCTGGCATACAAGTATCGGAGGCAGAGAAGACGGAGGTAATGGTTGCAGGGCTATCAACTGAGTTTGAAGCCGTTGTCTCTTCGGCATCTTTGTCGTTGGAGCACATACTGTTTAAACGGTTGGTTGACGCGTTGCTTAACTGTGAACAGCTCAGTTGCGGATTGTCCTGGAGGTTCCTATGCAGGCCAACCTTGTTGACGGAGTACAGTCGCACGATCGAAAAGGATCAGTCCGCGGTGGTCGTGGTGGTTGTCCTCCATTCGGTAGCTGTGGGAGAGGATTTCGACCGCGAATCCAATGCCAAATATGCAGTCTATTCGGCCATATCGCACAAAGATGCTTCTATCAATTTAATCGTAATTTTAATGGGCCGAGATCTACTCCGTTGACTGCTGACTTGGCTCGCTCATCGCCAGCGTCGAGGCCTCCCTATGAACCGAATTTTGGTGTGTCGTTTGAACAAAATGTTGAAGGCAAAATGTCCCTCTCAAAGGCTGCATTATACTCAACTTAATGGTCAAAATTGGGGTTCATATGGTCAAACTCAAGGGTCATTGTGGCCTCCAGCTATTTCCAACATTCGGCCAAATCATTATTTCTATGGGCAAGGTTTATGGGTAGATCTATTCCTTATGCGCATGGGTCAAATGTGGGTAGACCTGCGCACTACTCAGATGGGCCAAATAGGCCGAATATTACCTCACAGCCTAATGGTGTTGGTACTAATAATGGGCCTTGGTAATTTTGATAATGTTGGGCCAACCGCAAATTACATTCATTATGGGCCTGAGCCTGTGTCACCTGTTCCTTGGCGGACTAAGCTGCGAGCCCGTGTTTACTCCGGTTCTGATCCATGTGTCGAACTTTCCCGTGTTGGTGATCTGAATGCATCTGGATACTCCGATTCGTCAGGCTCGTATATTAATACTTCTTAGTATGGTTCAAATGATGGTGGCACTAACTCGTATATACCCATGCCAGTAGGCACGGCATCGTGGTACCCTGATTCTGGCGCGAGCAATCATGTCTGTCACGATGAGTCGGCACTGTAGCATACCACTCCGTATTTAGGTACGTCCTCTCTCTTGATGGGTGACGGGACACCTGCCCCGATCTCCTCCATTGGTCATGGTGTTTTACCTACACATTCAAAATTACTTTGGTTATCTGATGTTTTATGTATGCCACGAATTCAAAAAAATCTGTTGTCTGTCTCATAATTTGCTAACGATAACGGTGTGGTTTTTGAATTTCACCCAACGTACTGTGTTATTAAGGACATAATGACCCAGTAAACATTGCTGAAGGGCCACATACATGATGGGTTGTACCAGTTCTCTCTGCCGACTCTGTTCGCTCAGTCTGTTGAAGCTCCGATTACTACTTCCTCTATACTATGAAATAAAACTGATGATTGTAATGTTTTGACGTTGTGGCATAATCGTCTTGGTCATCCTTCTATTACTACTGTCAAAAGTGTTTTAGATAAGTGTAATGTTGTCATCCAATCTGATACATGTCTTGATCATATATGTACTGCCTGTCAAAAAGGGAAGGCTCATAAACTACTGTTTCCTACATCTTCTACTAAATACACAAGCCCGTTTGCCTTGGTTGTCTCTGATCTTTAGGGTCCGGCATCTTTTTCGTATAGGAATAATTGGTACTATATCTCGTTTGTTGATATGTGTATGCGGTTTACGTGGGTTTATCTTCTCCGGTAGAAATCTCAGGCTGTGCAATGTTTTGTTCAGTTTCAACAATTAGTCGAAACTCAATTTGGGAAGAACATCAAATAGTTTCAAAGTGATTGGGGCAGAGAATATAGAGCGTTTTCGTCTCTTTTAGCCTTCCAAGGGATTATTCATCGCTTAACTTGTCCACATACGTCAGAACAGAATGGTGTTGCGGAACGGAAACATCGTCATATTGTTGACATGGGTATCATAATGTTGGCTCAGGCAAATTTACCCATGAAGTTTTGGGGATATGTGTTTTGTTGTGTAGTACATCTCATTAATCGACTACCTACTCTTGTTCTAAAGGGACAATTTTCGTTTAAAGCTCTTTATGGGAATGACCCGTCTTATGATCATTTGAGGGTATTTGGCTATTGTTGCTATCCCTATCTATGCCCGTTTTTTACACATAAGCTGGATTTTCGGTCTCAACCATCCACTTTCTTGGGATACAGTGCTCAACATAAGGGGTATCTATGTCTCTTACCGACTGGCAGGATAATTGTTTCACGTCATGTGGTGTTTGATGAGAATAAGTTTCTTTCGTCACAGTCAACCCCAGAGCCGTCTTTGACAATAGCAAATCAGCCTGTTTCAACATTTGTTCCTGTGGTTCGATCTAGTGCGTCTGGTTCTGCAGAGCCCTCTGTTGTTTGTTTTTCTCCATCATGTTCTCAACAAGATGCTTGTTCATTTCCGCCTTCTCCTGTACCTGCTCAACATGAGGTTAGATCTGATCGGGAGTCTCATAGCTTCACTCCGTCTAACCCTCCTACTGATCTTTCATGTGAAGGAGGACTTGGTTCATTTTCTGAGACTCAGGCACCAACTCTACCTGTGGTCAATGTCCACCCGATGGTGACTAGGTTGAAGGCTGGAATCTTCAAACCCAAAGCCATGTCTGTTGAGGCTGTTGAACCTTCTACAATAGAAGAAGCCTTGACTTCTTCTGAATGGTGAGCTGCTGCTCAGATAGAGTATGATGCACTTATCCATAATTCTACTTGGGAACTTGTTTAGCGACCACAGAATCGCAAGGTTATCGGGTGTAAGTGGCTCTTCAAGATCAAGAGAAATCCAGATGGTACTGTGGCTCGCCGGAAAGCTCGGCTAGTAGAAAAATGTTGCTCTCAGATCCCTTGGTGTGATTTCAAAGAAACGTTTAGTCCTGTGGTAAAACCTACTACTGTGCGTGTTGTGTTGACCATTGCTGTCTCGAAAAGGTGGCAGTTGAGGCAAGTCGATGTCAAAAATGCCTTTTTAAACGGTGAGCTTGACATTGAGGTCTTTATGCATCAGCCTCCAGGGTATGAACAGTGTGGCTCCGATGGACAACCTTTTGTGTGTCGTCTGAAGAAAGCCTTGTACGACCTTCGACAGACACCTCGTGCCTGGTTTGAGAAGCTCAAACAGTTTCTCATATCGCTGGGGTTTGTTGTTTCCAAGCCCGATTCGTCGTTGTTTGTGCGAATAATGGATGGTCCCACTCTCTATGTTCTTGTATATGTTGATGATATTATAGTAATTGGCAACTTGTCCATGTCTATAGAGTGGTTTGTTCGGTTGCTGAATAGTGAGTTTTCACTTAGGATTTGGGTGATCTTCACTACTTTCTTGGGTTCAAGGTCACTCGTACCAAAGACTGTCTCCATTTATGCCAACGAAAGTATATTCGTGATATACTTGGACGGTGCTCGATGCCCACAGCAAAAGGGGTTCATACTCCAATGATTAGCTTATCAACCATGTCTAAGACTGATGGTGAACCTCTGGAAGATCCAACTGAGTACAAGAGCCTTGCTGGTGCTCTCCAGTACATTGTTCTGACCAGGCATTGCGTATGCTGTGAATAGAATTTTTCAGTTCATGCATCATCCTACCATGGTTCATATGGTGGCTCTAAAGCGCATATTGCGGTATTTGTGTGGCACCCTGGAATTTGGGTTAGTTTTTCGTCCATCTACTCGGTTATCTTTGGTTGGTTATGCCGATGCAAACTGGGGACTTGATTTTGATGACCGACGATCCACCTCAGGCTACTGTGTCTACTTTGGACAGACTCCAATCTCATGGGGATCTAAAAAGCAGCAAGTAGTTTCTCGGTCCACAGCTGAAACTGAGGATAGGAGTCTTGCTGTGGCAACGAGTGAGATGACTTGGTTCCTGTCGTTACTTCAAAAGTTACGGGTTGTGTCTGATGATACTCCTGCTCTCTGGTGTGATAGTTCAAGTGCAGTGGCAGTTGCGGCCAATCCTGTCTTACACTTAAAGTTCAAACATGTCGAACTACACTTGTTTTTTGTCCTTGAAAAGGTTGCCGATGGGTCTCTTCTGGTAGGAGAAGTTCCTGCATGTGACCAAGTCGCAGATATATTTACAAAGCCCTTGTTCGTAACAATTTTTACTCGGTTTTGAAACTTTCTGTGTATCTCACAGGCTGGGAAGCTGGGTGCATGATAGAGTATCACTTACCTTAGTCAATATAGCTAGCCAAGAAGTTGTTACAGTCTGTTAGCTGTTATGAGGTTGTTAAAAGAGCAGTTAGTCCAGCTCTTTCTAAAAAGACTTTGTACAAAAGAATGCAGGAGGGTTTTTCACAATAGATACAAAATAAAGAAATAGAAATGAAATCTCAGATTCATTTTCTTTAAAAGTTCTCTCATTCATTCTTTAAAAGAAATAGGAATGAAAAGGTACTTGCATTCCTATGGTAACCTAAGACAAGATTCATGAAGAACCCAACCACATCTCATGCAATGGTATACTGGACCAAAGATTTGCAGTTGACAAAGATTGCATCGTGTTTCAATTCTGGTCGATGAAATTGCAAAACAAAGAGCTTGTGCTTGTGGGTAAAATGGAATAGCTCAGTTTCCCTCTCCAACTCTTTCAATGTTGTGCGCCCGCTTTCAGAGGGTACTCGAGTTGCGCATTTCAGATCAAGATTGAAACCACACTGCTCGCAAAGATAAATGAAGCCGCTGTAAAAATCTTGACAGTTATCACATATATCTCGGTCTAGCGATGTAGCGTAGAGGTTGAGATGATGTTGAGGGTGAAGAGGGTGTTGAATCTCATCGGGTAAGTTAGCATAGTTTTCATGTAGGATATATTGGCATCCTTTACAGATGTAGCCTGGACCACTAAGTTCTAAATGACAAGCTTTGCAAACCTTTTCTCCCAAGTTTTCAGTTACCTCGCAAAATTTCAATGAATGTTTATGGAGAACTGGTCAGACCTGTACTTGTAAATAAACAACCAACAAACCTATTAATTTATCATGTTAAATATATGTAAAGACAATATATATAATTCCTTGGTGTCCTACCAACCAGAATCGTTTCAGTCTGCTCCATTTTCTTCAGCTCTGAAGCTTTAGCATCCATGGATATGGAAGGGGAGGATGATGAGTTCTGTTTTGTTGATGTTTCCTCCTAATGTACAGAAAACATTCCATTATTAGAAAACGAGGAGTAAAGTAATATATAAAAGTAAAGCAAACTAAAGAAAAGGTGCGACTTGATTGAGCACACACTCAATATGAGTAATATATGTGCATTTTTGGCAATAATAAACTTCATGTGTTGGATCTCGTTCTTTCTCACAAATATCACAGTAATACTCTCCAACCTCATCTTCTCTAATTGGTTGATTAAGTAGGAGTGGATGTCTATGATATCTATGTTTAGCTAAAAGTGGAACTGGAACACATTTAAGATGGAGATTGAGATCACACTGCACACAATGATAAAAGTTGTCTAAACACAGCTCACGGCAGGAGCTGCATTGGAAATGATATTTAAGAACTGGATCCCTGAAAGTGGGACCAACATAAGTGAGACAGTGGTTGTGGCCCTCACGTTTAAGGGTAGGTAATAGTTTTGCACACCCAAAATCAAGGTTGAAATTGCAAATTTGGCAACCATAGGCGGCGGTGGAGAAGTTTTTATTCATACTAATCCATTGTGTACAAGCATTGCAAGTTGCATCAACGAAATCCAAGCGAAGAGGGTGTGATGGATGGAAAGGATGGTTCAATGGTTTGGGTATCTTATCACTGCAAAATTCATGAAGGAAGAAGCCACAACTTTTACAACCGTAGAAAATGCCCGTCAGTGGCTTGTCACACCAACGACAATTGTAATCATGTTCTCCCTCATTGCTATACTTGTAGAGGACCAGCGGGTGGATGTGGCAGTAATACCGCATTGTCTGTTTCCTATTTGCATTGGATCTCTACCTCTTCTTGCTAGCTACATGATCATCACTACTTGCAAAAGCGCAAACTAAATCGAACTCGAAGGGCCATCGACAACACCTGTAATTAGTGCGTGAAGAAATCTTCAAACATAGATCACAGGTAAATGGTGCGGCAGGACCAGACCAATCTAACATAAGATGGTGGTGTGAGTTCAGAAGATGTGTAATCTCTCAAGGATATTGTATAGCTTTGGCGCACAATTCATGCAACCAGAGTTTGCACCTTACACATGTATAGGCTGTACCACAGATTTTCTCCGTGCATTTCTCACACCATTTATCATCTGTCTCATCATCGAGACAATGATAGCCCATTGAATGCTCATGACTGGCAATTTCATCTCCATATCTCAAACAAAGATAAGATTAAATGATAAAAGATAATATGGGAAGAAAATATTTGATTTCTAATTTATATATATATGTAGGTATTAATAGAAACTTCAGTTTCAATCTTTAGTATTACTTTTAACTTTGATAATATGCCATTTATTGAAAGATTAATAGCTTTCAAATAATTATTTATTAATTTATTGGTGATGTATATCTTAATATTGTTCATAATAATATATAAACCTGTCATTTAATTAAATATAAACTATCATTATTATTATTTTGGGTAGGACACAACGCTAAGAATGTTTCCTTTTCCTCTTGCTTTTCTGAAATGATTCTATTATTTGATTGTAACACCCCAAACCCGTATCTGACGTCAGGACAAGGTTATGGAGCATTACCAGACATATAGATTAACCAATCATACATTTCATGTTCATTTCTCATTCAAATCAAAAACCAACCAAATTTATTCATATAGTCCCTAATACGACCCCTCGAGACCCACAAAAAACATTAAAAATTGTTTGGGACAAAACTGAGTACTCAAGAAATATTTCGGAAAACATGTAAAATTTTCAAAGGTACAGAGGTCACATGCCTGTATGGCTAGGCCGTGTACCCTTCGAAATGGCCTCACACGCCCATGTGCTAAGCCGTGTGAAAACCGGAGGGTATACTGACTTATGCCACACGGCCAAGCCACATACCCGTGTGCTAGGCGCTTGGCCGTGTGAAGCTACTGACTTGTTTTCAAAAGAAGTTGCAGGGGACACACGGCCGTATCCCGTGTGACACACACAGCTGAGACGCACGACTGTGTCTCTGTCCGCGTGGATAAAAATAGGTCATTTTCCAAGCCATATTTCTCACCCAAATTGGTACCAACCTAAATACAACAATTTGTATATAACCATGGCATAATTCGGCATTCAAAGCCAACCAATATCAAGCTTATAAAGTCTTATAATAGCACACACAACCATGATACTCTTAGGCACCTTAATAGACCATCCATAATCATGCAAACTAAGTAGTTCAAACATGCCAATAAGATCAAACACTTACTTGATATACATATATCAATATAACAAGGCCATTCACTTATATATACATAACAAATTGTGTCATAACAAGCCAAATCCAATGGCTAAATACTTGACCAAACCATATAGGCTACACCAGCCAAACAACCTATACATGTCATTATAACCAAAATTATAAACCATAAGTACCAAAATAGCCGATAGATAGTGTAATGAAATCTTCGACAACTTCCAACCCGAACGAGCTTCTGATATCTATAAATCACAGAAAAATAAACAGAGTAAGCAATTAAGCTTAGTGAGTTCGCAACTTAAAAAAATAAAGTTCACCGCTTGAATTTATAAGCGTAATCCATTTAAGTCGATCCGACGTGTCTTGGCCTTAGCCTAAACAACAATAACCTCTCAAGGTTAAATATCACATTATCAAGCCAATTTACCTCAAAACATAATAACGTAAGTATTTGCTACTTACGTGTATTTATAATTCCAGCATATGGCTAAACATATTCCAATCATCCAAAAACTTATACCATTCAATACTACCATAGTAATTCTAATGGAATCATTTGCTGATCTTTCATTCTCCACATACCCATTTAACCACAAATGAAGTAAGTGAAATAAGGTATATCACAACTCAATTTGGCTCAAAAGCCTAACATATAATCATTAATCAATATAACCATGTATTTATATAAAACCAAAAATCTCCTTTTCATGATCACAAGTATATTTCCATTTAGGCATTTACCATTTCAAAGCATAACTTATAAGTTTAATGTGGTATAATCAAACCACAACTTAGCCAAAGCCTAAGCACATATACACCAACCATGTTAGTCATATAAATTCACCTATGAATCAACAATCATGGATGAACTCAACAAGTAATTAAATTTCCATATACATGTAACATCCATATCATGTATGAATACATCATGTAAAATTATTTCCATGTATTTCCAGTAAATACATGTACTAGATCGTATCGAACTCATATAAATTCGTAATAGAATTGTGTATGAATTTAACAATTATTAATTTCCATATACATGTAACATATATACCGTATATTTGTGTATCATATATATACCATTTTCTATATAATCTATATATATACTTGTAATAGTTCGTATTGAACTCATGTCATATCATATCAGAACATTTCCCTTTGAACCACTTAGAATATCGTAGGATACATGGGTAGTACACACTAAGTGTACTGAATTGTAATCCATCAATTCATCTTTGACATTTGTTGTGCCACAACCTAGTTGTGGTCTTATCATCAGAATGCCATAGCCCAGCTATGGTCTTACATATAAACACTGTTCTGGTCCAACCATGGTCTTACGTTCATAGTACCATAACCTAGTTATGGACTTATCCATATATGATCATACGAGCGATAATGGGTAAGCTCTTCTGAGCTTAATATCGGTAAGCTCATGTGAGCTGAATATTGGTAAGCTCCTTCGAGTGGATAACGGTAACCTCATGCGAGTTGTGGTGAGTCCGCAACATATGCAGGACCTCAACCAAATCGGTAACCCTAATGACATTGTCATTTGTATCCTACGAATTCTTAAGGTTCAAACAGGGCTCGGTATTTTTCGTACAACGTCGATTATGCGTTTGATAATTTTATGTAGTTATTAAATCATTCACTTTCATGTATTTCAATTAAAGCATATAAATACGCAATTTAATTACACGAACTTACCTCAAACTCGTACGACGAAAAAATGATCAATTAATCGATAACTTTGTCTTTCCCTCCATCTAATCCTGTACGTCGCTTTTCTTGCTCTATATAATCAAATTTAACCTATTTAAGCTTCACTCTATTCAATTCAATCCGAAATTCATGTTATGGAAAAATTACCATTTTGCCCCTATACTTTTGACTTAATTACAATTTAGTCCCTAGGCTCGTAAAAATGAAATTCATGAAATTTCATCACACTCAAACCTAGCCAAATATCTTATAAGCCTACAGCAGCCTATAAATTTCACAATTTCACATAATTAACACATAATTTTCATATTTCTCAATTTAATCTCTAATCGATAATTTCATCATAAATTCATTTACAAAAGTTGTTTATCTATCAACAACCATTATTTTTCTCCCATTAAACTTCAAAAACCTCACATATTCATCAATGACAAACCTCTCTTATCTTCTTCACCAAGTTGTGATATTTTTACTCTCTCCATAACCATGGATCCTTGATTGACTTAAGTATCGGAGAGTGATTGGAGTACCAACTCCAATGCGTCTTAATTTATCCTTTAATCTTGTAGATCGAATCAAGCCTCTCGAAGCACCTTAATAGCCTAATCCATATTAGCTGAAAAAATACTAGTATTTGATGTTGTCATTGGAATTGAACAAAAATCCATGGCTCAATCTTCCCAACTAATCATGCTTCCATTTTTTCATAAATTTTTCAAGCTCCTCTTCATCCATTGGAGATCTTATAAAGTTGCATTTTTGAGGTTTTTTTTTTTTGCAACTTCTTCCATTTTGGGTTTCATAAAATTGTTATTTTGAGTTTCTTAGAGCCCTTTAATGTTGGTGTTGGATTTGATGCCTAAGTGTAGTATTTTTATTACGTACACTTGTAATTTTTTGAACAGATTGGTTAATAAAGTTAATCATGAATTATATAAATACTTCGTATAATTGTCCTTATATAGTTTTTTTCACGTAAAGCAAAATAGAAGGTTTAACTAATACTAAGCAGTATTACGTGGTCGGATCGTAATACTGGAAGATGACTTATATTAGTAGATGAACCTAAACATTTATTTTGTCTAATCGGAAATAAGCAAACCGATTGAAAGGCTAATATGTCGACTATTAAGTCTAATTTCGGAGATACTTTGTCTTGGGTATCGGAGCGGATGACTCCCAAAAGATAGAGACACAGATGTGACTAACTGGACTGATAGTACATCAGACTAGACCCAAAAAGAATAGATCCTAAATTCATTTATGGATTTATTCACTTGTGACGTTCATTGCGTGACATACCTAAACCTTAAGTAGATGACAGACTATGTATATGTGACTCGTACACTTTGATGTAAGTAAAAGCCTACGTTCGAACAGATAAGGAACCGAAATACGTGTGTTAGGTGTATGACTTCTATAGTATGTAGCGCCATTCACAATAGTAAAATTCATAGCCCAAGACATGGGTAAATGATATCTTTTCATTGGAATTACATGGTTGATGAAAAGTAAACATAGCCACAGGTCGTTTGTCTTTGTGATGGATGACTTGATTACTATTTGATAGTAATTGACTTTTCATGAAGTAAGATGTAATGGTTACCATAAGATAAAATAGGATCATATTGGGAGAACGGATATTATCCCAAAGAGATTAAGGATATCCTATGAAGGTAACACACTATGACAAGGTCATTAGATGAGCATTGATCAAGTAGATTTCGTAATGGTTTATCATTGGGGAGAGCTTAGTCGCGATACTATAGTAGAATGACTTCATGACTAAATGAGTTTATAAAATAATAAGCGAAAATCTGAAACTTAATTATACATCATTTGAGCCTCAATTACATATGTCCAATTGGTCCCTCCACTAGCTCATTGAAACAAAAAATGAATTGCATGTTGAATCAAATGAACATAAATGAATAGAAATGGTGAAATGGAGAAATATGAAATATTTGAAAATGATTATGGTTTTCTCCAAAATGAAAATGAAAATGGAGAAATGAAATCATTTGGAAATGAACGTGGTTTTCTCCAAAATAAAAATGAAAAATAACCTGAAAAAATGAATTTATGTTTTTTGAATTAAATATACTATGTAACAGAGTGCAAAACATTAGAACTCAAATATGCTAAATAATTTAACTGCAAATTACCTAACAATCCCATCCTGCACATTGCTTACCTAGAGATGGAGGAATTTCTTGTTGATGACACACAAGGAACCAACTTTTTCAAGTATAAATATAAGTTTTTTCAATTATTATAAATATTGAATTAAATAATTAATTTAATGTCTAACTCATTATAACTAATTCATCAAAATAAAAGAGGAAATCACCCATAAATTACAAAAGCAATATTTGAATCTAAGCATTCAAATGTAGGCCTGTTTCTTTTATTTGTTTTTTAGGTCTGCAACCCAACTCAGCAGCAAGTTTTATTATTATAATCCATTCCATTCATTAAAAAAAAAAAGCATTCAAAGAATTTAAAATAATAATTATATAATTTTTACTTAGGAAACCTTATTTGCATTAAAGAAAACTTTTAACTAATAATATATATATACATATATAAGGAAGAAAATAATATTAAAAGTAGGCATATTTTCCATCATACAAGAAAATAATATTATTTTATGATTTATAACGCAAAGAAAGTAACATATATCCTTTTCTTTTTTTTAAACTAAAAGTAACATATATTCTTTTTAAAGACAAAGGGCATATTTTTATTTTGTGTAGGACACAACGTTAAGGAATATTTCCTTCTCCTTTTCTTTTTCTAAAATGATTCCATTGTTTGATTGTAACACCCCAAACCCGTATCTGACGTCGAGACAGGGTTATGGAGCATTACCGGGCATAGAGATTAACCAATCATACATTTCATATTCATTTCTCATTCAAATCAAAAACCAATCAAATTCATTCATATAATCCCTAATACGAGCCCTCGAGACCCACAATAAACATTAAAAATTGTTCGGGACAAGACTGAGTACTCAAGAAATTTTTTGGAAAACATGTAAAATTTTCAAAGGTACAGGGGTCACATGCCCGTATGGCTAGGCCGTGTCTCTCACACGACCAATAGACACGCCCATGTCTCAGGCCGTGTACCCTTCAAAATGGCCTCACACGCCCATGTGCTAAGTCGTGTGAAAACTGGAGGGTATACTGACTTGTGCCACACGGCCAAGCCACACGCCTGTGTGTTAGGCCATGTGAAGCTACTGACTTGTTTTCAAAAGAAGTTACAGGGGACACACGACCGTGTCCCTGTGACACACACGCCTGTGTCTCTGCCCGTGTGGACAAAACTAGGTCATTTTCCAAGCCATATTTCTCACCCAAATTGGTACCAACCTAAATACAACAATTTGCATATAACCATGGAATAATTAGGCAGTCAAAGCCAACCAATATCAAGCATATAACGTCTTATAATAGCACACACAACCATGATACTCTTAGGTACCTTAATAGACCATCCATGATCATGCAAACTAAGTAGTTCAAACATGCCTAAAAGATCAAAAAGCCATTCACTTATATATACATAACAAATTGTATCATAACAAGCCAAATCCAATGGCTAAATACTTGACCAAACCATATAGGCTACACCAGCCAAACAACCTATACATGCCATTATAACCAAAATTATAAACCATATGTGCTAAAATAGCCGATAGATAGTGTAATGAAATCTCCGACAACTTCCAACCCGAACGAGCTTTCGATATCTATAAATCACAGAAAAATAAACAGAGTAAGCAATTAAGCTTAATAAGTTCGTAACTTAAAAAAATAAAGTTCATCGCTTCAATTTATAAGCGTAATCCATTTAAGTCGATCCGACATGTCTTGGCCTTAGCCTAAACAACAATAACCTCTCAAGGTTAAATATCACATTATCAATCCAATTTACCTCAAAACATCATAACGTAAGTATTCGCTACTTACGTGTATTTATAATTCCAGCATACGGCTAAACATATTCTAATCATCGAAAAACTTATAGCATTCAATACTACCATAGCAATTCTAATGGAAGCATTTGCTGATCTTTCATTCTTCACATACCCATTTAACCACAAATGAAGTAAGTGAAACAAGGTATATCACAACTCAGTTTGGCTCAAAAGCCTAACATATAATCATTAATCAATATAGCCATGTATTTATATAAAACCAAAAATCTCCTTTTCATGATCACAAGTATATTTCCATTTAGGCATTTACCATTTCAATGCATAACTTATAAGTTTAATGTGGTATAATCCAACTGATCGTAGTCTGAGAGTTCTAATATTTATATAATGAATGATCGAGTTTAGAAACTAACTATCACGACGATTAAGGCAAGCGCACCTATCGAACAGTAGTATAGTTTAGTGGCAAGACCAGAATGTTGAACCCAAAGAAACCAAAAGTACTAGTACTGACTTTCTTTCTATTATTTAGCCTAAAATAAAAAAGGATTAATGTTTGTCTAACTAATTCCTAAACTAAGAATGCCAAGACACAGAGAATGAATTAGGAAAATACTTTTGAGAAAACCAATTGATTAAGACAATACCCGAGGAAGAATCCACCTAGACTTCCCTTGTTATTTAATTCTGAACTAGACAATTTATTCACTTGACTTGATCCATAGGATTCCCTAATTTATATTAATACCTCTTTTGAGGCTATTAACATCTAACCCTAGGTTGATTAATTGAAATCTCTTTCTAATTAAAACCCCTAGTGTTGCATTAACTCGATCTATGGACTCCCATATTAGGTTTGACCCTAATCCGGCAGATTTTCGTCGTCCTATCTCTAGAAGTGCGATCAACTCCGCTTAATTATGCTAGATCTACTCTTAAACAGGGACTTTTGCTCCTCTAAATAAGCACATCAATACTTGAATCAATATCCTGGAATATTAAAGCAAGAATTAGGAACACATAATTAAGAACAAATCAAGTATTTATTATACAGTTTAGAAAACAATAACAAGATCCGTCTTAGGTTTCATCCCTCTCAGGTATTTGAGGGGTTTAGTTCATGTTTATAAAACAATACATTTTAGAAGAAATTAAATAACAAAACATAAAGAAAAACCCTAAAACCCCCTAAAGGAAATTGAAGGAAAGATCCTCAGTCTTAAGCATGATTCTGGCTTCTGAGATGGATCAATTGGCTTTCTTCGGGTAATTCCCTAATTTCAGCTCTCTCTCTCTCTGGCTTTGCTCTTGTCAAATGCCTTGACAAAGGCCTTCTGTCGAACTCCTCTTTTAGGTTGCCCTCTAGGGTGTTTATATAGGCTTTCGGGATGTTTTACTTGGCCCACAAGTATCCTAATCCGAATAGAATTCATCTTTATTTTGGTAGGGACATGCCCGTGTGACACGGCAGTGGTCGATAACCCAGGCCGTGTTCGATCCGGCTTGCCACACACGGCCGTGCGGTCCTCCCGTGTGAATCGAGCCCTAGGCCGTGTTCGAGTCTGTTAAAGTGGCACGACCGTGTGGCTAACTTCAGGCCGTGTAGATTTCTTTCTTTGGCCTATTTTCTCCGTTTTCAGCCTGTTTTTCATTCTTTTCGACTCTCTGAGCTCTCCTGAGTATAAAACATTAAATTAAGAGATTAGGAGCATCGAATTCATCAAATCAAGGGATAAATCATCCAAAAGTATGCCAAATGTAGGATTAAAGTATGTATATATTACGGTTTATCAAATACCCCCACACTTAAGCATTTGCTTGTCCTCAAGCAAAATCCTCAACTCATAATTAAAATTCATTCTTCTCAACTTATAACTCCTATCAATAATGTTTCGAAATAATCCATAGGTAATTATACATTGAGAATTCAACTAAAAGAACATCAAAGTTTCAAACAATCCAAGTTGAGCATTTTATTTATGAAAACATAGGTATTCCCCCTTATCTAAGTAATTACCTTTGATTCAAAATATCATAGAGTTAACATCCTCACTAAAGATTCACTCAAATCACTTGAAGTGTTTAAGGGACAATAAATTAAGCACTCAATAGTCAGCATAAAAAGTTATTACCATAGGCTTGCATGAAAATCAAATCTCCACCACTATAAATTGAGATGATACATTGATTAAAAGGTCTTTAAAAAGGGTTGTAACGTGGCTTGGTTAGGAGGCATGGTCACAAGCTGAAAGAGGAGGTTAGAATTGAGATTGAATTGACATATTACCTAACTAGAAAAATGGACTAATAATGAAAAATTACATTAAAAATACGAGCTTCTTCTAAAGATGTGAGATTTACTGTTTAAGCTCATAAAGACGTAGAACTAATAATGGATATACTTTCAACTTTTTTTTTAAGAACAAATCAAGTAATAAGAATTTAACAACTGAAATGGAAAACATAGTCAGGCAACTTCTCAAATAAAATCTCAATAAAAAGGTTAATACAACAGGAAAAATTCTTAATGAATCAAAAAGAGTAAGTCTTGGGTTAATATTGAGGGTAAATCAATGAATGGTTTATTAGGATCAAAGGGGTTCACTAGGGGTTAATTATGGAGGTAGGCCTTTTGGAAAGTAAGTGGGTTAAATCCTATGTGTCTTTATCATCTCAGTATATCAAATCAAAAGTGTGGTCTTGACATGTATAATCAAAGCAAGTTTTAGAATAACAAATCAATATTGACTCACTCAAAGCAACAATTAAAGTGAGCAAGAAAAAAAATGCTCTCAAAGGCTCAAGATCTCACAGAAATTATGGTTTTTGATGCCAACCCTGTGAACTTCAAATTTCAAGATAATACCTAAATTTGGGGAAACAACCTAGCAAATTTTTAATTTTGAAAGATCAACTTATCATGCTTGATTCTCTAAAGCCTTCAAGTTTAAACAATCAATGCACAACTGCCTATGTTTTAATTCAAGATATATCAATAAAAATCATAAATGAATCAGAATTTGTTCAACAAAATTCAAGGATTTAAGAATAATGCAAAAAGTTAGGAACTTTTAGAATTTACCCCCCACACTTAAGATGTACATTGCCCTCAATGTACAAAGATAGATATCTACAATATATAAAATCAAAAGATAAGGAGAGAAGTGAACTTCCTGAATTTTGGATGAAGTCGAGGAAAAGAAACGGTCGTGGTGTCTATGGTCATGGTGTGGTGATTCCCAAGCAGCCTTTAGGACCTGAATCAAAGAAATCAAAATGTAATAATAGAAATTAAAGACAGGAAAGATAAAGGGAAGGAAAATAAAGGAGAAGAGAAAAGAAAAAGAAAAATTAAATGGACTCAAATGTCCTTGACTTGTCAGATAATGGAAGCGGCCGGCATAAACTCATGTAGATCGGTCTTGCACTGGGAGACTGTGCTAGGATCCTTTCGCTTCTTCGACATGGGAATGGTGGTGTAGAGAAAGAATGGCAGAAAGGGGGAAAAGAAAATAAAGGGGGGAAGATAATAGTCAAAGAAAGGGCGTGGTGGCTAGGGTTTGATTGAAAAGGAAATTGGGGAGAAAGTGAGGAGAAGGAGGGTTTAAATAGGAAATAAGGATCTGGTGGCTTCCCACGCCCGTGTAGTGGTCTCCACGCCTATGTTGATAAATCAGTGACGACCACGGCCGTATCGCATGGCCATGGCATTTTATCACTGCCCGTGGTTTGGGGATTTTTTTCTTCCTTGGTTCGTACGATCTCTACCACGCCGGTGGGCACATCCGTGGTGTCCACATGACCACGGCCACGCCCGTGTGCAAGGCCATGTGGCAGGGAAATCTGTGTGGTTAGTTTATAGTTACATGCTTAAAAATAAAAGATATGAAAATTAATGGGGTTAGTGCTCGGGTTGCCTCCCGAGAAGCGCTCGTTTAAAGTTCTAAGCTAGACTTACCTCTCATTCGTATATTTCATAGTGGTTTGAGGAGTTGAAACTCCTCTCCCCTGCTATCAGTTCTATGATTACTGAATATTTTGAGTCGAGTGGTGTTTACTTTGAAAGTGCCGAACTTGGGATTAGTTACCTCGACTGTTCCATATGGGAAGATATTCAATACCTCAAAAGGGATTTCTTCGTTTGTATCGAGGTCTGAAGTGGCGATTCGAGGGTCTGTTTTATTCAACAATACCTGATATCTGATCTTAAATTGGTTGAGATCATCTTTAAGTTTGTCATGGAGTTGCCTCGGTTTTGCTTCGTGTATTCTTATTTTCTCCTTGAAATGTGTCTTCCACTCTTCTAGTTCATCGATCTGAAGTCTTCGTTCCTCATAAGCTATTTCCTTGTTGGCATGAGGTCTAGGATCTGGTTCAGTTGTGTAGTTTCGCGGTGTTTCCTGAAAAGAAGGTTTAACCAAATGGTCATTAATAGAGTTTACGTTCTCACCTTGATTACTTGATGTCCTAGCCGAATCAAGAGCTTGAAGAGTGACCGTCTCGTCACCTACACGAAGTATGAGTTCTCCTGTACCAACATCAATTTTGGTTCTAGTAGTTGCTAAAAAGGGTCTTCCTAAAATTAAAGGAATATTATTGTCCTCATCCATGTCTAAAACAACGAAGTCTACTAGGAATATGAATTTGTTAATTTTCACTAGTACATCTTCAATTATCCCATTGGGAATTCTAATAGTTTTATCAGCTAATTGAATGCTCATCCTAGTTTGTTTTGGCTTCCCTAGACCTAGCTGTTTAAACATTTTATAAGGCATGACATTTATGCTAGCCCCTAAATCAGCTGAAGCATTATCAACAGATAAACTACCAATTAAGCATGGAATTGTAAAACTCCCTGGATCTTTTAATTTTTGTGGTAGTTTATTTTGCAGAATTGCTGAGCACACTACGTTTAGCTCCACATGTGACTCCTCGTCTAACTTCCGTTTGTTTGTCAAAAGTTTTTTTAAAAAATTTCTTTGAATCTGGCATCTACGAAAGAGCTTCAAGAAACGGTAAGTTAATATGTAATTTATTTAGGAGTTTAAGGATTTTACCGAATTGTTCATCTGTGTGGTCTTTCTTCATCGCATTGAGGTATGGCAAGCGACGTTGGTACTCTACAATTACCGGTTTTGGTTTATCATGTCTTACCTTAACCTTACCTTCCTCTACCACTTTCTCTTGCCTCAGTTTTGGTTCATCTAACCCTTCACTATCGTGAGCTATTATGGCTTGAAGTTGCTCTTTCGAGTTTGTTTCATTGTTACTTGGCAGGCTACCTTGTGGTCGTTCAGATATTAGTTTAGCAAGCTGTCCTAATTGGTTCTCGATCCCTTGAATTGATGCTTGTTGAGTTTTAAGTGTTGTTTCAGTGTTTTGGAAATGTATTTCTGACACCGCGATGAATTTCTAACCCTAGGTTGATTAATTGAAATCTCTTTCTAATTAAACCCCTAGTGTTGCATTAACTCAATCTATGGACTCCCATATTAAGTTTGACCCTAATCCGGTAGATTTTCGTTGTCCTATCTCTAGGAGTGCGATCAACTCCGCTTAATTGTGCTAGATCTACTCTTAAACAGGGACTTTTTCTCCTCTGAATAAGCACATCAATACTTGAACCAATATCCTGGAATATTAAAGCAAGAATTAAGAACACATAATTAAGAACAAATCAATTATTTATCATACAGTTTAGAAAACAATAACAAGATCCGTCTTAGGTTTCATCCCCCTCAGGTATTTGAGGGGTTTAGCTCATGTTTATAAAACAATACATCTCAGAAGAAATTAAATAACAAAATATAAAGAAAAAGCCTAAAAACCCCTGAAGGAAATTGAAGGAAAGATCCTCAGTCTTGAGCATGATTCCGGCTTCTAAGATGGATCAACTGGCTTTCTTCGGGTAATTCCCTAATTTCAGCTCTCTCTGGCTTTGCTCCTGTCAAATGCCCTGACAGAGGCCTTCTGTCGAACTCCTCTTTTTGGTTTCCTTCTAGCGTGTTTATATAGGGTTTCAAGATGCTTTACTTAGCCCACAAGTATCCTAATCCGAATAGAATTCATCCTTATTTCGGCAGGGACATGCCAGTTTGACGCGCCCGTGGTCGATAACCCAGGCCGTGATCGATCCGGCTTGCCACATACGGCCGTGCGGTCCTCCCGTATGAATCGAGCCCTGGGCTGTGTTTGAGTTTACTAAAGTGGCACAGCTGTGTGGCGAACTCCAGGCCGTGTGGATTTCTTACTTTGGCCCATTTTCTCTGTTTTTGGCCCGTTTTTCGTTCTTTTCGACTCCCTGAGCTCTCCTGAGTAGAAAACATGAAATTAAAAGACTATGAGCATCGAATTCATCAAATCAAAGGATAAATCATCCAAAAGTATGCCAAATGTGGGATTAAAGTATGTATATATTACGATTTATCACCAACCACAACTTAGCCAAAGCCTAAGTACATACACACCGACCATGTTAGTCATATAAATTCATCTATGAATCAACAATCATGGATGAACTCAACAAATAATTAAATTTCCATATACATGTAACATCCATATCACATATCAATACATCATGTAAAATCATTTCCATGTATTTCTTGTAAATACATGTACTAGATCGTATCGAACTCATATAAATTTGTAATAGAATTGTATATGAATTTAACAATTATTAAGTTTCATGTACATGTAACATATATACTGTATATCTGTGTATCATATATATTCCAATTTCCATATAATCCATATCTACACCTGTAATAGTCCGTATTGAACTCATGTCATATCATATCAGAACATTGCCCTTTGAACCACCTAGAATATCGTAAGATACGCGGGTGGTACACACTAAGTGTACTGAACTGTAATCCATCTATTCATCTTTGACATTTGTTGTGCCACAACCTAGTTGTGGTCTTATCATCAGAATGCCATAGCCCAGCTATGGTCTTACATATAAACACTGTCATGGTCCAACCATGGTCTTACGTTCATAGTGCCATAACCTAGTTATGGACTTATCCATATATGCTCATACAAACGATAATCTGTAAGCTCTTCTGAGCTTAATATCGGTAAGCTCATGTGAGCTGAATATCAGTAAGCTCCTTCGAATGGATAGCGGTAAGCTCACGCGAGTTATGGAGAGTCCGCAACATATGCAAGACCTCAACCAAATCGATAACCCTAATGACACTGTCATTTGTATCCTACGAATTCTTAACGTTCAAACGGGGCTCGATATTTTTCGTACAATGTCGATTATGCGTTCATTAATTATACATAGTAATTAAATCATTCACATTCATGTATTTCAATTAAAGCATATAAATACGCAATTTAATTACACGAACTTACCTTAAACTCGTACGACGAAAAAATGATCAATTAATCGATAACTTTTTCTTTCCCTCGATCTAATCCTGTACGTTGCTTTTCTTACTCTATATAATCAAATTTAACCCATTTAAGCCTCACTCTATTCAATTCAATCCAAAATTCATGTTATGGAAAAATTACCATTTTGCCCTTATACTTTTAACTGAATTACAATTTAGTCCCTAGGCTCGTAAAAATGAAATTCATGAAATTTCATGACACTCAAGCCTAGCCGAATATCTTATAAGCCTACAACAGCCTATAAATTTCACAATTTCACATAATTATCACATAATTTTCATATTTCTCAATTTAATCTCTAATCGATAATTTCATCAAAAATTCATTTACAAAAGTTTTTTTATCTATCAACAGCCATTATTTTTCTCCCATTAAACTTCAAAAACCTCACATATTCATCAATGGCAAACCTCTCTTATTCTCTTCACTAAGTTGAGATATTTTTTACTCTCTCCATAACCATGAATCCTTGATTGACTTAAGCATCGGAGAGTGATTGGAGTACCCACTCCAATGCCTCTTAATTTATCCTTTAATCTAAAAAAAAATACTAGTATTTGATGTTGTCTATTGGAATTGAACAAAAATCCATGGCTCAATCTTCCCAACTAATTATGCTTCGATTTTTCCATAAATTTTTCAAGCTCCACTTCATCCATTGGAGATCTTATAAAGTTGCATTTTTTTTTTTTTGCAACTTCTTCCATTTTGGGTTTCATAGAACTGTCATTTTGAGTTTCTTAGAGCCCTTTAATGTTGGTGTTGGATTTGTTGCCTAAGTGTAGTATTTTCATTAAGTACACTTGTAATTTTTCGAACAGATTGGTTAATAAAGTTAATCATGAATTATATTAATACTTTGTATAATTGTCCTCATATAATTTTTGCACGCAAAGCAAAATAGAAGCAAATGTTGCTTATTGGTTGTATGATATTTAATTAATATTAAGCGGTATTGCGTGGTCGGATCGTAATACTGAAAGATGACTTATATTAGTAGACGAACCTAAACATTTCTTTTGTCTAATTGGAAATAGGAAAACTGATTGAAAGACTAATATTTCGACTATTAAGTCTAATTTGGGAGATGCTTTGTCTTGGGCATTGGAGCAGATGACTCCCAAAAGATAGAGGCACAGATGTGACTGACTAGACTGATAGTACATCAGGCTAGACCTAAAAAGAATTGATCCTAAATTCGTTTATGGATTTATTCACTTGTGACGTTCATAGTGTGACATACTTAAATCCTAAGTAGATGACAGACTATGTATACGTGACTCGTACACTTTGATGTAAGTAAAAGCCTGAGTTCTAATAGATAAGGAACTGAAATATCGTGTGTTAGGTGTATGACTTCTATAGTATGTAGCATCATTCACAATAGTGAAATTCATAGCCCAAGACATGGGTAAATGATATCCTTTTATTGGAACTACACGGTTGATGAAAAGTAAACATGGCCACAGGTTGTTTGTCTTTGTGATGGATGACTTGATTACTATTTGATAGTAATTAACCTTTCATGAAGTAAGATGTAATGGTTACCATGAGATAAAATATGATCATATTGGGAGAACGGATATTATCCCAAAGAGATCAAAGATATCCTATGAAGGTAACACACTTATGACAAGGTCATTAGATGAGCACTGATCGAGTTGCTTTCGTAATGGTTTGTCATTGGGGAGAGCTTAGTTACGATACTATAGTGGAATGACTTTATGACTAAATGAGTTTATAATTAATAAGCAAAAATCTAGAACTTAATTATACATCATTTGAGCCTCAATGACATATGTCCAATCGGTCCCTCCACTAGCTCATTGAAACAAAATGGCATTGCATGTTGAATTAAATGAACATAAATGAATAGAAATGGTGATATGGAGAAATATGAAATATTTGAAAATGATTATGGTTTTCTCCAAAATGAAAATGGAAAATGACTTGAAAAAATGAATTTATGTTTTTCGAATTAAATAAAGTTCGAAAATGGAAATAAATCAATTGGTTATAATAAACCATTGAATGGAAAAATATTAAATATATTTTCTCATAGATTCTTTTACGGTAAAGTCGTGATGATTTTAACGGATTTAGAATTGAGTTGATAAAATTATTTAATTGGAAATATATTGAAATTTATTTTTGGGAAATAGAAAAACAAATATTGGGTTGGATCAAATTATAAAAGTATTGGGTTAAAAGTCTAAGAAGTACTTGTGTAACAGCCCGTTTTTCAGTGGTGTCGAAAACAGTGGTTTCGGGGCCACCAAATCTGACGAGTAAGTTTGTAAATATTATTATTTAATATTTACGAGTTAAATGTGATCTAAAAAAAAGGTGTTTGATTTGATAATTTATGTTATATAAGTGATTTATTAAGTTCAAGTGGTTTTAGAAGATGAGGTATCGGGACCTTGTTTTATAAACTGAGCTGTAAATATTTTTATAAATATTTACGGAGTGTCATTAATGTGGTATTAAAGTTTCGTTAAGAAATTTTAACGTTTCGATAGTTAATTAATTAAAAAGGACCAAATTAAAAAAAAGTGCATTCCCGGGACTCCGTTCCCGTAAATCGGACTAGTAAATATAAAAATATTTACAAAGCCAGTTGTGTAGTTAATTAGGTTTCGATTAAGTGAATTTGCTTGAATTAAAAGTAATTAGGTATAAGGACTAAATTGCATATAGGGTGAAAGTTGAATTATAGATTAAAGAAAAAATAAAAAGACTAAAGAAGCAATTATGTCATTGCTCATAAATGAGGTAGCATAAGTGTTTATTATTAAAAAAATTAAAGTTAAAAAATATATATTAGAATATTAGAATATTATATCTTAATGTTTAAGTATATATATTATATAATAAAACAAAGAAATAAAAGAAAAAGAAATAGAGAAAGAAACAGAGAAGCAAAAACGAAGCAGTAGAAAAAGAAAGAAAGGAGAAAATTAGTGTTTCAAAGTTCCAAGCTCAATTGGTTTGTCAATTTAATCCTTTTTCTTGTAATTTTTATGTTTTTGGAATACCGTTGTTAAATACTACCCGACCCATGTCAAAATTTTAGTAATTATTGAGTTTTTAAGTGTTGTCTATGTTGAATAATTTTAGTATTAGGGACTAAATTGATAGATTTTTAAGCTAGAAATGAAAAAGGATTAAATTGTAGAACAAATAGTAAAATTTGTGTAATAGGAACTAAATTGTGAAAAATTCAAAATTTAGGAATTTATGTGAAAACAGGGAGTTGAATTTAATCTAAAGTAGAATTTGCATGAAAATAATGAATTAAATGTGAATAATAAAAGTTAGTCTCGATTTAGGGACTAAATTGGAAATTAGGCAATATTTGATTAAAAATTGAAATATTCAATGTGAAATTGAATTGTGTTGTATTGATGATTTTTAATTGTTTTAATTCCGTAGTTAACGTTGTACCGAAATCCTCGACTAAAAAGGGGAAATATAAAGTCGACGTGAAATGGATAGGAATTCCTGGTTTGTATTTCTATAATCCGAACCTAATTGTTAATTGTTGTATTTTAAATTAATGTATATGGTAAGTGGTTAAGGTGAGTATATGGCACTTTGATTATTGAATTGATTTAAAGTTGATTGAATTGAATTGAATTGAATGAATATGTGTTAATGTGAAATTTGGATATTGAATCTTGGTTGTATTTGAAAAGTGAATTGGAACCTTATTAACTGTATCGGGCTGAGTCGGATATAAATGGCATGCCATAGGATTGGAAGAGTTCAGGGATTTCTTCGACTTCGAGTTAATGAGACACTGTGTGTCAATTTACTACTTCAGATTAATTCGATGAGGCACTGGGTGCCAATTTATTTCGATTTAGCCGATGAGACACTGGGTGTCAAATTATTACTTCGAATTATCCGATGAGGCACTGGGTGCCAAACTGGTGTATTTTAGTTGGATCCGTGTATCCGTCCAAGTCTAAGTCATGTTAATAAGGGTAAATGAATAATAAAGTTTTATAATTGATATTGAAATGGTATGGTATGAGAAATGGAAGTGAAATAGTGAATTGAAAATAGAATGTGAAATATGTTGCAAATATATGGAATATATGAGTATATACTCATGAAATGATGATGGTCTCGAAACTAACTAATATTTCGACATAGGCAAGTGCACCTATCGAACAATAGTATAGCTATGATGAGTCCGGAATATCGTATCCACAAGGACTAAAATTACCAGTAATAATTAAAGGAGATTTGTTTTTAATCTAAAATTTAACTAATTAATTTACTGTGCACACGTCAGAGAGTGAAAAAAGTAATTGTATAAACCAATGAATTAAGATAATATCCAAGGAAGAATCCACCTAAACTTCACTTATTATTCTGTCTCTGAATTAAATGATTTGTTTTAATATCTTTTTATTATTTAGCCTAATAATTAAAGGAGATTTGTTTTAATCTAAAATTTAACTAATTAATTTACTATGAACACGACAGAGAGTGAAAAAAGTAATCGTGTAAACCAATGAATTAAGACAATATCCAAGGAAGAATCCACCTAGACCTCTGTAACACCCCAAACCCGGTCAATACGCCATGACCGAATCTGGCATGCCACGAAGGAAAACGTTTCAAAGATAATAGAGTTAACGATTAAATTTTGGCGAAAAACTTTTTGTTATTCTAAGTTTATAGAAAATCGAGTGTATAATAAATTAAAAACCGATAATTTACTTTGAAATCACGAAAATAAATCTTTAAAACTTAGTTACAAATCCTTATATTAGAAAAAACTTTAAAAGAAACCCAAGCGATTATTTTGAAAACCGTATCTAATAAAAATTTGGAAACTTGAATTTTGGAAAATAGTAAGAGTTATCAAAAATACTTAAGTTGTTAAATACTATCAATTGATTTATGTTACCCGATGGTAACGTTTTAAAAACCATCGCGTTTTGTAGTTTAGAAAACTTGGTGCTCAAATTATTATATCAACCATGTAAATTATAAGCCATATTTAAAACAAATCCAAACCATATAAATAATCTAAAAACATAATTAAAGAGGCCTTATTACAAATCCATAAAAAGATGGAAACCAAATTAAAATAAAGTACCCAAATGGAAGTTCATGTAAAACCAATTTTTATTGCATGGCCTCCTCGAGTTCATCCGACTCCTTATCCGCGAATTTACGAATCACCTGAAAAGGTAAGGGAGAAGGTGAGTCACCAAGACTCAGTGCATAATCCCTCTCCCGGATAATGCAAAAATTCTTACACAATTTATAATCAAGCAACATATATATTATGCACCCAACCTAGCCATCCATAACACCTTTACTACCCCGTGTGGTACCAAACCACTGGTGGTGCCAAACCACTGGTGACCCAAAGTCACGATATCCAAAAATGTGATACCAAATCACTGGTGACTCAAAGTCACGAAAAATCCATCTGTGGGGCCAACCCACGTGTGATACCAAATCACTGGCGACGATCCCATATCTCAAAAGTAGGGCCAACCCACGGTGGTGTTAATCCACAGGGACAAGTCGCTATGAGGTGCCAAACCTCTGGTGTCCCAAAGACACAAATGTGATACCAAATCACTGGTGACCAAAGTCACGAATAATTAAGTTGTGGGGCCAACCCACGTGTGATACCAAATCACTAGCGACAATCCCATATCTCAAAAGTGGGGCCAACCCACGGTGGTGTTAATCCACAGGGACGAGTCGCTATGAGGTGCCAAACCTCTGGTGTCCCAAAGACACAAATGTGATACCAAATCACTAGAGGTGCCAAACCTCTGGTGTCCAAAGACACGGATATGAAATTCTTCCCCCTCCACTCATGTTCCCAAACCAATGTATTAATAGTATAAAACATGCCATCATACTTTGATATGATCATATAACATATTTAAATCGTAGACCATGATATCAATCAATCATATATTAACATCATATCGAAACGGACTTACCCGAATCTTTGCACATACCCTTCAAGGTAGCAAATCAAGATCTCATAGTATTTCACTTTAATAAAACGATTAGTATATATATAAATACATATCACCAAATTATAAAGTGTGTAAGATACACACCTGTCACTAACGCAAGTACTAAAATCCGAAGACCCGATCTACCGCACTAGATCACCTTGTCCTACAATCGGCCAATATTTAGATTATAAACAAAGGCCATTCAGCCACACCACTAAATCCCAATGAGTTATCACTTGAAAAACCAAGTCTTACCTAAAAGCTTACCCAAAACGATTGACAAAGAAACGAGGCTTAGATTGATTGCTTCCAACGTTCCGAGGAGCCTAAAAGAAATCGGTTTCTAAGAATGATTAGAACATTGCAACAATTGCCCAAAATTCGGCCTTTGTCCACAAGAGGAACAACATAGAAACGAGAAAAAGAATAAGGAAAAACGGCCATAACACTTACCTATTTCCCAAAACCGTTTGAAGAAAACCAAATGAAGTCCTACCCTTGAAGAAATTCGGCCAAGACAAATCAAATAGGATATGAGAGTTTCGGCTATGATTTTGAAAGAAAACAATTGATATTCGGCTCAAAAGAGATGAAGAATTAGTATGGCAAAGAAGAAAAGAAAAAAATGAAAAGGGACGAAGGATGATTTGGCTTTAGCAACTAATGAAAGAAAAATCAAGAGGAAAGGGGAAGAAAGAGATTCGGCCAAGAAAGTAAAAGAAATGTTGTGATTTTGAACAATATTCAAAAGAAAGAAAAAGAGAAAATGGGATTAAGAGATTCGCCAACACCTATTTTACTAAAGAAGAAAAGTGCACAAAAATGCACAAAGTTCAAATGTAGTTTCGGTTTCAAGAGAAAAATAAAAGAGGAAATGCAAAAAGGTGCACAAAAGAGAAGAATTGGTAAGGTTCAAAGGAGTTTCAGTTTTGACACAAGGCAAAGGTTGAATGCCTACCAAGCTAGCCGAAAATGACTACTAACCAAAGGGAAATTTGGCACTAACTAGCTACCAACCAAACCAAAAATTCGGCCACTCTCCCCCTAGCCACACATGCCGTCCACATACATGGACTTCCAAGTCAAATCTTACCACCCAATTCTTTCCATAACAAGACACCCCACATCATGCCTTATGTTCTCCCATTAGCCTTAAAACCATTGATTTCTTTCCCAAACATCAAACTTACCTTAAACTAATATTCAACTTGCCATAAAGAAAAAATTTGAAAGTCCAATCTTCCATATGTAAAGCTTGACCGTCCATTAATGCTAGGATAAAAAAAATAATGTCTTCAAAATGTTAATCATGCTACTCGAACCATTTCCCTCAAGCAACCTTTCATGCCCCTTATCCACTATGCTACTAACTCTCTTGTGCTTAATTTAACACTTAAATTAACTTAAGTGTCAAGTTCACCTAATCCACTTCATTAAATAAACCATACTAAAAATTATTCTAGCTTCCTAAATAAAATCAAGCCTTCACAAGACTATGCTAAACACACAAAAATTCATACCCAAGTCAACATAATAATAAAATAATATTCTAATTTTGGGATATTACAATTCTACCCCCTTAAAAAAAAATTCCGTCCTTGAAATTACCTGATCAAAAGAGTTGAGGGTACTGCTGCCTCATCGCATCCTCTGGTTCCCACGTAGCTTCTTCTATGCCATGGTTTCACCATAAAACCTTTACTAATGGAACTGATTTCCTGCGCAAAACTTTCACGTCGCGGTCTAAAATCTGCATTGGTTCCTCTTCCACCGTCAGATCTGGACTCACCTCAATTTCCTCTACTGCCATGACATGCGATGGATCAGAACGGTAGCGTCTAAGCATGGAGACATGAAACACATCGTGAATCTGACTCAGTTCTGATGGCAACTCGAGCTGATAGGCTACTGGTCCCACTCGTCTCAACACCTTATATGGCCCAATAAACCTTGGACTTAACTTGCCTTTTCTCCCAAACCTCAACACTTTCTTCCATGGCGAGACCTTCAGAAAAACTTTGCCACCCACGACAAACTTTATATCCTTCCGCTCGAGATCGGTATATGACTTCTGCCTATCCGAAGCTTCCTTCAGACGAGCCTGATTCATTTTAACCTTATCCTCAGTCTCTGCAACCAACTCTGGTCCTAATATCTGATGCTCACCCAACTCAGTCCAGCATGTAGGTGTGCGACACCTCCTACCATAGAACGCCTCATATGGTGCCATCTTAATACTTACCTGATAACTATTGTTGTATGTGAACTCAGCTAATGGCAAAAACTCTTCCCAGCTGCCTCTGAAGTCCAGAACACATCCTCTCAACATATCCTCTAAAATCTGTATAACTCTTTCGATCGCCCGTCGATGTGGATGAAACGCGATGATGCTGAAATCCAACCGCGTACCCAAAGCCTGATGTAACGCTCTCCAAAACCTCGACGTAAATCTTGGATCCCTATCAGAGATGATCGACACTGGCACACCGTACAACCTCACTATCTCCGCTACATACAACTTAGCTAACCTCTGAAGCGAGAAATCCACCCTTACCGGAATGAAATGAGCTGACTTAGTTAGACGATCCATAATCACCCAAACTAAATCCTTCTTACTAGGCGTAAGAGGTAATCCACTGACAAAGTCCATAGTGATCCTTTCCCACTTCCACTGTGGAATCTTCACCGGCTGAAGTAACCTGAGCGGTGAATCGATGTTCGACCTTGACTTGCGACACGCCGGACATTTGCCCACAAACTCAGTTACCTCCCGCTTCGGACCTGGCCACCAAAACTGCTCTCTTAAATCCTGATACATCTTGCTACCTCCAGGATACATAGCATATGGGCTACTATGTACATCCCGAAGAATCCTTTGCCTCAACTCAACATCCTTCGGTATACAAGCTCTCCCTTTAAAACACAAAACTCCATCACTGGTCAAACTATAATCCTCTAAACCTCCATTCTGAACCCGCAACCTCCGATCATTCAAACCATCATCTTTTAACTGTTTCTCCTTGATCTGCTCTAACCAAGTCAGCTTGACTTGCAATTCAGCCAAAAGACTCCCATCGTCATATAAACTAAGACGAGCAAACATCGATCTTAAATCAGATACAACTTTATGGCTCAACGCGTCTGCCACCATGTTAGCCTTGCCCGGATGATACTCAATCGAACAGTCGTAGTCCTTTAACAGCTCAATCCATCTACGCTGTCTCAAGTTCAAATCCTTCTGAGTCAAAAGATACTTAAGACTCTTGTGATCCGTGTAAACTATCGACTTCTCTCCATACAAATAGTGTCTCGATATCTTCAGAGCAAAACCACTGCAGCTAATTCCAAGTCATGCGTCGGATAATTAACTTCATGTGGTCTCAACTGTCGAGATGCATAAGTCCCTACCTTCCCTTCTTGTATTAGCACACATCCCAAACCAGTATGTGATGCATCACGAAGAAAGTGAATTCCTTGCTCGCCTCAGTTGAATCAAAGCTGGAGCTTGATCGTAATCTTCTTCAACTTGTCGAAACTTTCTTGCGCTTCTCACCCACACAAATGGAACTCCTTTCCTCAATAACTTTGTCATAGGTGTGGCGATCAAAGAAAATCCTTCCACAAATCTTGATAATACCCGCTGCACCTAGAAAACTCGAATCTCGATTGCGACTTAGGCAGCTTCCAATCTAACACTGCCTCAATCTTCCGAGGGTCCACTCTAATCCTCTCAGTTGATACCACATGACCCAAGAAAGTCACCTCCCTAAGCCAGAACTCGCATTTACTAAATTTGGCATAAAATTTGCTTTTCCTCGAGAATCCGTAACACTACACGCAGATGCGCCTCATGCTCCTCTTCTGACTTTGAGTATACCAAAATATCGTCTATAAATACCACAACAAATTGATCCAAAAACTGCTGGAATACCCGATTCATCATATCCATGAATGCTACCGGTGCGTTAGTCAACCCAAACGGCATCACCAGAAATTCGTAGTGCCCATACCGAGTACGAAATGCCGTCTCATGGATATCAGCCTCTTTCACCTTTAGCTGATGATATCCAGGCCTTAAATCAATCTCGGAGAAAACCGTTACCCCCTTAAGCTGATCAAACAAGTCATCTATCCTCGACAAAGGATACTTGTTTTTGATCGTCAGCTTATTCAACTGGTGGTAGTCTATACACATCCGCATTGTACCATCCTTCTTCTTGACAAAAAGTACTGGGGCTCCCCATGGCGAAACACTTGGTCGGATAAAACCTCGATCCAACAACTCCTGAATCTTAGCCTTCAATTCCACTAATTCCTTGATTGCCATCCTATACGGAGCAATAGACACTGCGCGCAGCCTGCAATGATCTATACCAAATTCAACTTCACGATCCGGAGGCGGCCCCGAAGTTCTTCCGAAATACGTCCGCATATTCCTTTACCGTTCGAACATTCCCCTACGAGAGACTCCTTAGCCTCCACGCGCACACACATGGACCACAAATGCCTCACGGCCCTTCCCGACCAACTTCACGGCTTTCAGCGCGCAGATACCACGTTGGATAGATAATCTCTTCTATTACCTATCATGACCACTTCTTCGCCATCGGTGTCCTTCAAAACCATGCGCTTAGCAGCGGCGCAATCTAAACTTGCTTGGTACTTGACCAACCGGTCCATCCCAAGAATCGAGATCAAACTCCCAAATGGCGGTTCCATCGGATCACTACGAACACTACCCCTTGGAGTTCTGGGGTACATCTCTATATCTGACTTATTTACTTCTACAGAGTGACCTAGAGAGGCTAAATCATCGTCATCTTCCTAGAAGTAGTCTCGAGTCTAGAATCATGGTCTCTACAATGCTACTAGCAACATACGAATGTGTCAAACCCACATCTATCAAAGCAAAGATATGACACACCAAAGATTAAGAACGTACCGGTTATGACATCCGGTGCGTCGCCGCCTCCTCTCGATGTTTATTTGCATACACCAAACTGCATCGTCTTGCCTCGGTTGCAAAGCACCTCTGCGCGGATGCTCCACGGCCTCGACCAGAACCATTACCTCTACCATTACCACGACTCTCTGCGGTGGCGGTCCCCTTTCGAGGCTCGAATCGAGCACGACCTTGACCCGGGATCGGTTTCTGGCTAGCTTACGTGAAGCGGTCTCTCACACGATGATCCAAATGAGCCACACTCGAAACATCCTTTCCCCCGGCCCAACATCCGCCCCAATGAAATTTTCCACATCGGTTACACCGTCTTTGGTCCCTAATTAGCGAGAATGTGCCTCCTGCATCGATTTGGCCCACTCGCCTAGCCCTCTTACGAGAATTACCGGTGACCGGATGATCCATAACCTCTCTTATGCTTATTCCTGGTCGTAACTCGTCTTCCAGATTCCTTTATTCCTTCGGCTATCTTAGCCTTTTCAACTAAAGTAGCAAACTCTCGCTCCTGATGTGGAGAAATCAGTAATCTCAGCTCGTCCCTTAAACCGTCCTCGAACCGGACACATCACTCGTGCTCTGAATCCACGATACCTCCAGCATACCGGCTCAATCTTAAAAATTCTGCCTCATATTACGATCACGGACTTATTACCTGGACCAAACTCGAAATGCCTTACTTACGCACATCAATGTAATTAGATCCAACATATTTCTCGCGCATTACGCCTTGAAATAATCCCAAGTGAGATCCTCTGCGCAAAGACTATTCCGTACCGTGAGCCACCACTGATACGACTCATCCCGAAGAAGCGACACAATCCCTTTCAGCTTGTCCTCAGCATTCAGATCCAAGTCATCCATGATTCGCTCCGTCGCCTCTAGCCAATATTCAGCCGCACTAGGAGCTACACCTAAAACACCTCGAAATACCTCCGCTCCATTGGATCGGAGTCGCTCGGGTACAGATTTCTGAGCTCCCGCGCCTCCATCTAATCCAGCTACCCTCTCAAGGACTCACAGCACCACCTGAGACACTGCATCATCCCCCGTTTGATCATGATGCTCAACTCCAACTGCTGGTGGTGGGGGTGGTGTTACCTCATTTTCGGATCCTTGACCAGACCTCACTGGTTCAGACACAGCCATCTTACCAGGACCGCGTCCACGAGTAATACGACCTCGACCTCGAGTACTTATGTCTAAAATCTCGACTTATCTGATTTAAAAGTGTTATGCATGAGTCATTATTCCACTTTCTTTAAAACAAAGTTTTATGAATAATTTTAATAAGAGATTGTTTCGCGAGTACATCCAACCTATAGTTTTGGGTCTCTAGAGTAGTTCCTACTACTATATAGTCATACCATCATATCATCAAAATCAATAATTTGAAGTACTTACCCGGGCGGATCGGTGTCGGAGACTCGATGCCATGCTTTTCCAACCATATAATTTTAAACAATAACATTTTAAAACTATACTTTAAATCATTTTGGGCCTCGGGCCGACAACCGAGCTTTTGAACTTAGCTCTGATACCAATTTGTAACACCCCAAACCCGGTCAATACGCCATGACCGAATCTGGCATGCCACGAAGGAAAACATTTCAAAGATAATAGAGTTAGCGATTAAATTTTGGTGAAAAACTTTTTGTTATTCTAAGTTCGTAGAAAATCGAGTGTATAATAAATTAAAAACCGATAATTTACTTTGAAATCACGAAAATAAATCTTTAAAACTTAGTTACAAATCCTTATATTAGAAAACTTTAAAAGAAACCCAAGCGATTATTTTGAAAACCGTATCTAATAAAAATTTGGAAACTTGAATTTTGGAAAATAGTGAGAGTTATCAAAAATACTTAAGTTGTTAAATACTATCAATTGATTTATGTTACCGGATGGTAACATTTTAAAAACCATCGCGTTTTGTAGTTTAGAAAACTTGGTGCTCAAATTATTATATCAACCATGTAAATTATAAGTCATATTTAAAACAAATCCGAAGCATATAAATAATCTAAAAACATAATTAAAGAGGCCTTATTACAAATCCATAAAAAGATGAAAACCAAATTAAAATAAAGTACCCAAATGGAAGTTCATGTAAAACCAATTTTTATTGCATGGCCTCCTCGAGTTCATCCGACTCCTTATCCGCGAATTTACGAATCACCTGAAAAGGTAAGGGAGAAGGTGAGTCACCAAGACTCAGTGCATAATCCCTCTCCCGGATAATGCAAAAATTCTTACACAATTTATAATCAAGCAACATATTTATTATGCACCCAACCTAGCCATCCATAACACCTTTACTACCCCGTGTGGTACCAAACCACTGGTGGTGCCAACCACTGGTGACCCAAAGTCACGATATCCAAAAATGTGATACCAAATCACTGGTGACTCAAAGTCACGAATAATCCATCTGTGGGGCCAACCCACGTGTGATACCAAATCACTGGCGACGATCCCATATCTCAAAAGTGGGGCCAACCCACGGTGGTGTTAATCCACAGGGACGAGTCGCTATGAGGTGCCAAACCTCTGGTGTCCCAAAGACACAAATGTGATACCAAATCACTGGAGGTGCCAAACCTCTGGTGTCCAAAGACACGGATATCAAATTCTTCCCCCTCTACTCATGTTCCCAAACCAATGTATTAATAGTATAAAACATGCCATCATACTTTGATATGATCATATAACATATTTAAATCGTAGACCATGATATCAATCAATCATATATTAACATCATATCGAAACGGACTTACCCGAATCTTTGCACATACCCTTCAAGGTATCAAATCAAGATCTCATAGTATTTCACTTTAATAAAACGATTAGTATATATATAAATACATATCACCAAATTATAAAGTGTGTAAGATACCACACCTATCACTAACGCAAGTACTAAAATCCGAAGACCCGATCTACCGCACTAGATCACCTTGTCCTACAATCGGCCAATATTTAGATTATAAACAAAGGCCATTCAGCCATACCACTAAATCCCAATGAGTTATCACTTGAAAAACCAAGTCTTACCTAGAAGCTTACCCAAAACGATTGACAAAGAAACGAGGCTTAGATTGATTGCTTCCAACATTCCGAGGAGCCTAAAAGAAATCGGTTTCTAAGAATGATTAGAACCTTGCAACAATTGCCCAAAATTCGGCCTTTGTCCACAAGAGGAACAACATAGAAACGAGAAAAAGAATAAGGAAAAACGGCCATAACACTTACCTATTTCCCAAAACCGTTTGAAGAAAACCAAATGAAGTCCTACCCTTGAAGAAATTCGGCCAAGACAAATCAAATAGGATATGAGAGTTTCGGCTATGATTTTGAAAGAAAACAATTGATATTCGGCTCAAAAGAGATGAAGAATTAGTATGGCAAAGAAGAAAAGAAAAAAATGAAAAGGGACGAAGGATGATTTGGCTTTAGCAACTAATGAAAGAAAAATCAAGAGGAAAGGGGAAGAAAGAGATTCGGCCAAGAAAGTAAAAGAAATATTGTGATTTTGAACAATATTCAAAAGAAAGAAAAGAGAGAAAATGGGATTAAGAGATTCGGCCAACACCTATTTTACCAAAGAAGAAAAGTGCACAAAAATGCACAAAGTTCAAATGTAGTTTCGGTTTCAAGAGAAAAATAAAAGAGGAAATGCAAAAAGGTGGACAAAAGAGAAGAATTGGTAAGGTTCAAAGGAGTTTCAGTTTTGACACAAGGCAAAGGTTGAATGCCTACCAAGCTAGCCGAAAATGACTACTAACCAAAGGAAAATTTGGCATTAACTAGCTACCAACCAAACCAAAAATTCGGCCACTCTCCCCATAGCCACACATGCCGTCCACATACATGGACTTCCAAGTCAAATCTTACCACCCAATTCTTTCCATAACAAGACACCCCACATCATGCCTTATGTTCTCCCATTAGCCTTAAAACCATTGATTTCTTTCCCAAACATCAAACTTACCTTAAACTAATATTCAACTTGCCATAAAGAAAAAATTTGAAAGTCCAACCTTCCATATGTAAAGCTTGACCGTGCATTAATGCTAGGATAAAAAAAATAATGTCTCCAAAATGTTAATCATGCTACTTGAACCATTTCCCTTAAGCAACCTTTCATGCCCCTTATCCACTATGCTACTAACTCTCTTGTGCTTAATTTAACACTTAAATTAACTTAAGTGTCAAGTTCACCTAATCCACTTCATTAAATAAACCATACTAAAAATTATTCTAGCTTCCTAAATAAAATCAAGCCTTCACAAGACTATGCTAAACACACAAAAATTCATACCCAAGTCAACATAATAATAAAATAATATTCTAATTTTGGGATATTGCAACTTCACTTATTATTCTGACTCTGAATTAAATGATTTGTTCAATTATCTTGATCCGTAGAACTCCCTAAATTATGTTAATATCTCTTTCGAGACTAAAAACAACTGACTCTAGGTTGATTAACTGAAATCTCTTTCTAATTAAAACCCCTAACGTCGCATTAACGTGGTCTATGGATTCCCTTATTAGATTTGACTCTAATCTGACAGATTTATGTCGCCCTATTTCTAGGGTTGCAATCAACTCCGCTTAATTATACGAGATCTTGTCTTAAACAGGGACTTTTGCTCCACTGAATAAGCACATTAAACTTGAATTAATATCTTGAAAATATTAAAGCAAGGGTTAAGAACAATAATAAGTATTTATCATGTAATTCAGATAATTAAATAATAAGATTCATCTAGGTTTCATCCTCCCTAGGTATTTAGGGAGTTTAGTTCATAACGTAAAAGGAAGACATCTTAGAATAAAGAAAACAACAAGACATAAAAAAACCCAAAAACTTCTAAAGAACTTGATGGAGATCTTCAATCTTGGAGTGAATCGGCTTCCGAGATAATTCTGACGGCTTCCTTCGAGTAATTTCTTCGTTTTACTCCGCGTCCCCCCATAGGTCTTCCTCTGGCATGTATTTATAGACTTTAGAAGGCTCAGAAACCCTAAAAATTGGCTTTTTCCGCGTGAAAACAAAGCAGGGTGCGACAAAGGCATGGACGTGTGCTCAGCCCGTGTGGAAATTTGGGTGGCTTGCGATTGACACGGGCTGGCACATGGGCATGTGTCCAGCCCGTGTGGTTCATACGGGCATGTGCCCTGCCCATGTGGTTCTGGCTTGGCCGTATGGATCCTTAAGATGACCCGTTTTGTCTAGTTTTGGCCCATTTTCCACTCCTTTCGCTTCCCTATACTCACCTAAGTATAGAAATATGAATTTAAAGATTTAAGAGCATTAAATTCACATAATTGTATAAATAAACATCCAAAAACATGCTAAGCATGGGATTAAAATGTGTTACTTTTATGGTTTATCAAATGACTATGGAATGGATATTGCAATTGTATAATGAAATGTGAAATAAATTGTGAAAAGCTATTTACATAGCAAGCATGGGAATTAAGATATTTGTGAAACAAATGAAATATGATATGGTTGTTGTAATAATTAAATATTAATATGTGTTTATATTTCAATTGTATATTTGTAATTTCTTATCTTTAAATATTCAGATTATAGAAATACCACTGAGTTTATACTCAGCGTACGATTTTGTTTCCCATGCACAGGTTAGGTACTTAACTTTTGATCACCGATTCAGCATCCAACAACGATCCCGAACTCAAATGTGGTGATGTTTATCCTTTGTGTCGACATGTACCTAGGGTGTCTAAATAATAGTTATTTTGTGGTTTGATTGTAAATGAGGTAATAAGTTTAATTTTGGTTGGTTTTATACATATAGATATGTTTTTATTTTTGAAGCCATATTATGGCATGGTAAATTGAACTAAATCTATATAGGTGCATGTGAATTTAATTCTATGTTTAAGTGCTCATGAACTAGGCAAATTGATTTGGATTTGGTATGTTTATAATTTGGATTAAAATGATGCTTGGATTACTTATTTTGATGATATGAAATGTTTGAATTTTTTTTTCCGGTAATGCTCCGTAACCCGATTTCGGTGAGGGATACGGGTTGGGGGTGTTACAACTTGTAATTAGACCCGATATGGAAGAGGCCCAAAAGCCCCTCATGTTATAAGGTGGGACGACAAACCCTAGTGTCGCCTCCTACATCCTAGTTAAACTAGGATTTCATTTTTCTAGTTGAAGTAAACTTCTACAATTCAATAAGGGTTCTACCTTCTCTCCTTATAAATAGATGGCAGTGGTAGGGCTATTTACACAACACTTTAAGATATTAGTACTCTGCTGAAAAATAAAGAGAGTTTATTCTTAACTATTAAATATATTTTTCCAGAATAACAATTCTGTTAGTTTTTATTTAAGAAGAAAATTTTCATTTTCACACACAAAAAAAAAAAAGAAAATTTTTGTAGTTTATGTGTTTGATTTGATTTGTTCGAGCCCACACTTGAAGCAATTCGTGGTACGAGAACAACAGAGAAGATCGTTTGGTTAAAAGTCGAGAATAACAAGGATCTGTCTATCTGAAAACACAAGCATGAATTCGGTCTAAGGTTAATTGCTATAAATAACACAAATCGGGTCGATTTTCAAAATTTCATTTTCCGCTGTGTAAGAAAACCATTTTCAAATTGGAATTTTCCCAATAATTGACATATTTATTTAATTAATAGGTATATGATGGTCTAGGTAGAAATTTGGTTAAGGTAATAATTTTGGTGAAGGTTGTGTGTGTCCAATGTCAGACATGTTAAGTTTTAGTGATTGATAAAGGGTATATCCAATGTATGTTGGAGAGGCATAAGTCATAAACTATTGAAAATTGACAGAGTTTGGATGTACATACATATTGTAATGACCTGAAAGTTAAGGGTGTCGGAAATGGTGGTTTTGAAACCCCATTTTCGATGACCGAGTTCGTAATATTTATGAGGTTAGTATAAAGTCTAATTAAAGTTTGGTCCAGTAATTTTAATGAATTGATAGTTAATTTCGGCATAAGGACTAAATTGTAAAAGTCCACAATTATAGATTTATAATTAGACCAAATGCTTAAGGACTTATATAGTAACTAAACCAAGGCATAAGATGAACAACAAACCATTTATGTTTCTCGTGGATGGTTTGGTTATGGTTTAATTAAAATAATATTAAAATTTAAAATTATAATAGTATAGCATGTATATTAGGTAAATAAAAGAAAGATGATATATTTTCATCTTCTTTTTCATCTCTTTCTTACCATGGCCAAAACTTTGAAGAGAAATTAATGGTTGGAGTTTTAAATTTATAAGTCTTTTTCTTATAATATTTATATTTTTGAGGTCTTGGGAGCTTGATTTAGCTAGCCCGTGTACCTAATTGTAAAAATCTTAGAGTTTTCAAAAGTTTCCCTTAATGAAATTGTTATTAAATTGTTAAATTTTAAATTTAGAAATGAAAAAAAGGACTAATTTGTAAAGTTTAATTACTAGTTTTTGAACATAGGGACTAAAATGCATAAATTTTGAAATTGAAGTAAAATTTCAATAATTATAGATAATAGAGGGTTATTGAAGGAAAATTAAGATCAGTTTCGAAATCAAAGCACAAATTTGAAAGATATTGCAATTTCGATTTTAGGTACTAAATTGAATAAAATGAAAAACTTCAAGAGGCATTCAAAAAATGAAATTTAACTAACACATGCTTATAATAGGATGATATAAGATGTTTAGAATTGATAAATTGAACTAAATAATTGTATAGATCGAGAATTGGACCAAATCGAAACTAATTGGGGAAAAAGACAAAATTATTGATTATCGGTTGTTATTTTTCCAAGTAAGTTCATATGGTATGATTGAATTTAAATTGTTATATACTTGAATTATGAATTTGTGTATGATTAATAGTAATTTAAATTGTTTGCAATTTTGCGCAAAAGGTGAGATATGGGCTAAACCATAAAGAAATGATAAATTGAATATGATGAATTGTAATTTGAGACATTTGATGAATTAATAATTCATTATTACTGATCAAATTGTATTGGTATGAATATGATCAATTATTGAGATAGAGGACTAAATTGAATAAGATTGAAAATATTGCATCTTGATGAAAATGCGAAATTGATTTTGAATTGGGTTGATTCATGCTCTCTCTCTCTCTCTCTCTATATATATATATATATATATATATATATATATGTATGATTTGATTGATGATTGGGTTAAACTCGGAATGGGGTAATTGTTACTCTATTAATTGTTCAGGTAGAGTCGGATATAGTTGGCATGTCACAGGATAGATAGAGTACGAGTTACATTGACTACTTGTCGACGAGTGTTGGGCACAACTTTTACTTCGGTTATACCGATGAGGCACTAAGTGTCAAACACATTGATGAGCGCTGGGCGTAAACTAGTTACTTCAGCATAGTCCAATGAGGCATTGGGTGCCAAATTGTTGTGTTGGTTGGATCCATGTATCCGTTCGAGCTCGAGTTTAAGTTTGACTTAGGTTAACATGGATATAAAATGTAAATGGGATAAATTATATATGAATTAATTGATAATGTGATTTGGTGATATACATACATATTGTGATTTATGAATATCAACATCATATGAAAGATCATGCGAACTTATTATACGAGCCCGGAGGGCCGATATGGAAATGTGATGAATTAATGATTTTGATTTGAAATTCAAATAATGAAACAAGATAGTGAATGACATTATATTGAAATTGGATTTATTGTTGATAATAGATGGAAAATGATATGAAATTGATATTGAATTGAATAAATGTTGATTATAAGTGATTGGGGATGTTATAGCTTGAATTACTATACGAAGCGATATATGTTGATACTCACCTTATTGATACGTGGTTGTCGTATTTAGGCAAACTCATAAATCTAGTGACTTATCGAATTTAGTTGTAATTGAGGTAAGTTGTTGTTTAAATACCTATGAACTTACTAAGCATTTGTAATGCTTACCCTGTTGTTTTCCTTTCCTTGTAGATTGCCAACTTGTGAAACGTGTCGTTTAGATCGCCCCAAAGCTCACACTATCCTTATATCAGTTTGAATGTCTTTTGATTGTTTAAAAGTTCAGTTATGTGGTATGTACATAGGTGTCTTGTAAATGTTGGTTTGGAACATATTATATATGTGTGTGTGATTTGAATAATGATATTAGCTAGTTGAATTGGTATCTCTTGATACAAAAGTTGATGTGTGTATTGATGATCATATGAGACATGTAGGTGGCTTTTGATATGATGCATGCTTGAACAAATGGATAGAGTATGTTTTGGTATTGATACCTTTAGTTGAATCCTAGCTAATGTTTGATTTTGGGAAGGCTAATGTTTTTATTTATGTGTGTATATTTTGGTGATATGTTAAGCTATATGTATGACATTAGAAATGGCATGGCTGAGTATGAATTGACAAGGTTAAAGTGATGATATTGAATGTTAAGCTATATGTTTGAATTGATTGTGATTCAATAGGTTGAATTGATATATTTTGGTGCCAAATTGAGGTATAATAGATGAAGTTGATTTCAATAAACTAAATTGATATGTTTTGAAGTTCAATTTATGATATCTTGAATTGATTAAATGGTGATGATATGGTAAGATGTTGGTGTGTGTTTTGCCATATTATGTGCAAGTTCTAAGTGTGCCAAAAGGCACCATTTGAGTCAATTGTGATTTAAGCATGATAAGGGACCAAAGTGGGAGAGTTTTTTACATCTTTGGCACTATGGTATCGATACCCTAGTATAGGTATTAGTACCTATCATTTTTCAAATTGTTTTGCAACAAACAAATTGTCAAAACGTATTGATACCTGGCTAAAGTATCGATACTCTATTCATGGTACCGATACTTTACAAAGGTATCGGTACTCTAAACATTTGTTGGTTTGACAAAAAGAAACATAACCGCAAATTAGTAGCGGTACTAAAATTAGTATCAATACTTTATAGAAGAAGTATCGGTACCATATTATAGGTATCGATACCAATGATACATGAATGATTTTTCTTACATTGGAGTTCAAAAGAGGTATCCGTTCAGAAGAATCAATGCCTAATCTAAAATTTTGAAAACTTTATAATTTGGTCCTTTTTCATGCTAGGGTCTACAAAAGAGCTTTCGTAAGCTCAATTAAGCTCGGATTTACTTATGTGTCATAATGTGAATGTGTCTATGACATGGTTGAATGTTTGATTTATTTATTTACGGTGTATTTGACGGTAGTTGCTCCGGCAACGAATGTGACATCTTATTACTCGGACCTGACGATCAGGTCGAGTAAGGGAGTGTTACCCATATTATTGAAGATTTGGTTGTGAATGATTATATATACACATAGCGAAGCATGAAAAATATCCAATTTGGTAAAATGAATTTTGGTAAGATTGTGAACTTTGAAGAAGGAACCAATATTGGCAAAGGTGAGGAATATTAACGAAGATAATAAATTTTGAAGAGATTTGCTTATAGTGTTAGTGGTTATAGAATATATGCACAGAAATACGTGGTTCGTAAGGCTAGGAAAGGTTATGTACTATGCGTATTGTGTGTCAATTTTTAGTGATTGCAAATGGTATGCTCACATTTTAATATTTGGCTAAAGATGCCTCAAGATTTAGTTGATGCATTACCTTGTTTGCTTTTAAAATTCATCAAGTTCAAGTGTTTTGTTTTCACATGTAAAAAAAAAAAAAATCGTATTATTGTATATAAGATTTACCGACACTTATTTTAAATCTTGTAGGAATAAACATTGCGCTTGTACCTTGTTAACGAATATCATTTAACCTTTCTAAACACACATTGATAAAAATATAAATATACGTTATATTATAAAATTATCGACATTTTCAATAAACTTCATAGATATAAATGTCGTACAACATACCTCCTTGGGATAAATATTGCATGAATATGCCTTGCCAAAATAATAATGTCTCACCAAGTTTAAATGCTTAGTTGGCACAAGTCTTGCCAAAAAAGTATAAGTTTCCACCTTGAACAATATATATTTTCTTATGTTGATATATGTCTTGCCAAAGTTACTAACACCTTTTGGATATGGATATATTTACTTTATTTTTGCCTTCAAGACGAATTTTACTCCGCCTTCAAGGTGAGCGTGATTCAAATATTTACTTTAGTTTTGCCTTCAAAGTGAGTCTCATTCTATCTTCAAGACGAGTGTGATATTTACTTTAGCTTTGCCTTTAGCGCAAACATAATATTTACTTATGTTTTGCCTTCAAGTCGAACTTAATTTATCAAAAGCTTTGCCTTCAAGGCAAACTTCGCTATACTTAACCATCATGGCACACTTGAACTTCTTGTATACTTAGCATCTACACTTCATTAAAAAGACTTTGCTTCCAATAGCACTTAAGGCTTATTGTGCAATAAATATGGTATAGCTTTTCCAGACATACCTCGCCTTCTTGGCCACCTAAACTTTCACAAATGAAGCCTCTTTAGGTGCATTTAGTTTTTTGGAAAAAGAATTAGGAACCTCATGCGCATTTATACTTTATTTTTATAGTTTTGTGCATCCATACTTTAATCATTACATTTCGCTTTTAATGTCTCATATGACTAATTGTTACACAAATTTATATATTTTCATCACAGTTACATGATTCTATAGCCACCCTACATTATTAATAGGGAATCATTACTTGAGTCTTACCAAGTACCCCTTTTTATACACTCTCAAGGACATAAAAAAGAGGCAGTACTCTCCTTCTATCTCTCTCTCAATGAAGCTCCATGAGAGCTCCTCATAACCCCTCATCCTTCAACACTTCCGCTTGCAATTCTTGATGCACCAAGTGAATCGCCACCAACCTCACCAAAATTTTGTATCAACAAAATTATTGTTGACTTTACTTTAGTGGAACTGCTTTTTTTTTTTTTTTTTTTTTTTTTGTGCCTGGATATTTATTTTAGAAAGCAATACACTTTTTTTAAGATTTTGTTCAAAAAAGCTTGTTAAGGTTTCAAAGATATTGCATAGAACAAAGATATAAACCCCCTTATAACAATATTTATTACTTTTTTTTAAAAAAAAGTTATTTTTAAAATTTTTAATTAAGTGGGTGCTAAATAATTCATATACGAATTCAATTAAAAAATTATATAAATAGATATTTTACATGTCAAATAAAAGAAAAAAGAAAAAGAAAATATTCAGGTATGACATAACCAATATTTTTTTTAAAGAACGTTACAAATACAATTATAAAGCACAATTAACCAATAACTATAATTAAAAGCATGCATTACAAATCATAATTGAATTCATAATTTAAATATATCTAAATTTATATTACAATAAATCTAGATGTCATCTACACATGATTTAAAATTTATTCAAAAAGAAATTTTTGCATGACAATATATTTTTTTATTAAAGAAGGAAGCAAAGGTCATTACATAATAGTAGACTTTATCATAGGTTGGGTTCGGGCCAGGTCAATACAAAATTTTAAGCCCGTTTTGTAGGTTCATGTTTGGCCCAATCTGAAAAATAGGTTTAAAATTTTACCCAAGTTCGACTCAGATAAAAAATGTTAAACTCGAGTTTGGTTTCACTAGTATTAAATTTTTCTATATTAAAATAAATTTAAAAAATATAATACACCAAATACACTAAAAAATATATTTTCCAAAAAATTGAAAATACATTAAAAAAAGTTACTTAAATAACATTAACATAGTTGCAAATTAGCAAGCAAATGCCTCTAAAATAGTAGTAAAATTAATAATAAAACAATATTTATACAATATCCAAATAATAAAAACAAAATAGTAATAATATAATAGCAAATAACATCAAAATAACAATAAATAGCAGTAGGGAAAAAATTAGGTAAATTTGGAACGAGCCTTAATTTTTGTCCAAGCTCATTTTCGGGCTTATATTTTTGCTTAAACCCTCCCACTTTTTAGGCGGACCTTCGGGCTTGTGTGAGTGACCCGACCCATTATCAGCTCTACATAATAGTGGTTAGATAATCATTTTCTCAAAAAAAAAAAAAGAGAGAGAGAGAGGAATCTACTTATATACGTGTAAAGTTTAAGTCATTTTACATCATTTCATAACTCTTTTATAAAATTAATATTTCAACAATCTAAACGTTATGTTACATGCTTCATTTTAGGTAGATCAAGCATGTCAAATTTGGCATAAATTAAAATTTTCTAATTATTCATTTTACATAAAAAAAACTTTCAACCATTAAATATATATTAATATAAATGATATTTTATATTAATATGACAGAGATATCAGATTAATTCAAAATTTTACATGTATGACAAGTACAAATATCTTGACAAGTTCAATAATTAGATTATTAAAATATTAATCATATAAAAAATTACAAAACTACATAAATTTTACACCTATATAAATAAATAATAAATTCTGATATTAATGAAACCACTATTTTCAAAAGCGAAATCCTTCATAAAAACTACAAATACTGTGATGTAAAACAATATTTTGTTTGATCATGACGTTAATTGTTATTCATAATTTCCTGATTGAAAATTGCTATTTTATTCGCCTTTACCATATTATACGATGAATATAAGTAAATAAATACATGTACGGAAGATAATAAAACTAAGAAACTACATAACTTATAGGAAAGGAAAAAAAGAAAAAGAAAAAAGGGAGATATATATTATGAGCTGCAACGAGCCTGGAACTTATTCCATGCGATGCTAGTATCATGCATCAGGCTTCAGCGCTCCATCATCCCCAGGCTTAAGTCCGGCCATTCTGAACTCAGTGGGACCCCGATTTCCAGGTATTCTAATTCTTGTTGGATCTCTATTTCCAGGTATTCTAATTCCTGTAGGAGCTCCATTTCCAGGCATTCCAATTCCTGTTGGATCTCCATTTCCAGGCATTCTAATTTCTGTTGGATCTCTATGATCTCCATTGCCTGGCATTTTGAACCCTTTGTTGAGGTCGCCATCATGCTCACCTGGTTTGGCAGCTGGAACCCTCCCATCGAACCCCAACTCCACGTCCCTTTCTTTAGGACCGAAATTATGGTTATGGTCGGAGGGTTTCGTTTGATTCTTGCCCCGGTTACACAGCCTTCCAAGAAAGCAAGCTATAGCTGATATAACAATGATCACTGCAAGCACTATAAAAACTGTTCCAAACGATCCATCCGAGTGATTATGGGATGGCGGCGCTTGCCCTGGCACCGTATTTGGTAAAACGACAACGGGTTGTTGCGGTTGAGTGGACATGGGTATGGTTCGAAATTGCAAAGATGGGATCGGAGTGAAAAATGTGAGTTTTTAGTAGGTGTTTAAAGGGTTTGGATGCATAAATGTGCAGCTCCTTGTTCTTTGAGTGCAGACAAAGGGAGGGAGGCTTTACAGTAAACTGTTGAAACAAGTAAGAACAATTTTGCCTGTAACAAGAGGTTATGTATATAAAAAGGTTTAGTAATTTTGAATGAGGAGCTTTCTTTATTAAGGAGACAAGCTAAAAGATTTTCATGCTGTTCTTTAATTAATGCACAAGTAAGGTCTTTGGAAAGGGAAAAAGTAATGATTTTGAGTGGCCTTTCCAAACTCATCTACCTACACTTTGCCGATCGCCGAAATATGGCTAAAATTGATCACCAAAACATATAACGGGTGTAACTCTAAAAATATGGATCAACTCATTCCATTGGTAATGACGTTGTAGACGAAAATTGTATCCCTCAAAACCCATTAATTTGGCCGACTCCTCGTATTCAACTTATTTTCAACTATTCTTGCATATATATTTTCAATCATATTTATCTTAATTCAATTTTAATGTATCATAATTTATGAAATTACATAAAAATTATATAATTAAAAAAGTAAATTAGATCAACGGTCACTTAATTATACATAAATTTTCGTTTTGATCACGTCTAATGTTTTTGGAATTGCTTTTTTAAAGTAACTAAGATTGGCACCTTTCTAATTGGTATAATAGTAAATTTAGCTCTAATTCTCTATAAAAAGTTATAAAAAAATCAAAATTCTTTTTAAAGTTTAAAGATTTTAATTTTTTTTATAAATATTTAAAATATATAAATCTATGATCAATTTTAGGTGAAGTAAAGTGTAGCTAGAATTGCATTGATGAGTAACCTAATTATAAAATAGCTAACTGTGGCACCTCTCTAATTGATATAATAGTAAATTTAGCTTTAATTTTATATAAAATTATAAAAAAATAATTTTTTAAAAAATTTAAAGATTTTGTATAAAAATTTAAAATATATAAAAATATAAAAATAAAATATACATAAAATTGAATATTTTTTTTATAAAGCTATAAATAATAAAAAAATTTTAAAATTCAAATATATAAAAATATTTTTAAAAATAAAAAACAATTATTTTTAATGAAAAATGAAAAAAAATGTTCTCTCCTCCCAATCACTCTTCTGTAATTTGTTAACTTACTGAAAGAGATAACAACAAGATGAAGATAATAAGGAAAGGGAAAACTAAGATCATGAGTATACTGATTCATAATCAAAGAGCCTATTTATATAGGCTTTTACATAACAGAAAAACTAAAAATAGGCACTAACAACTAGAGAAAAAATCTAAACAAAATGAATCCATAATTTTCAACCACTAAATCTTTGATGTGCACAAACTATTTGCCTAGAAATAAGGAAAACAATTCAATTTTATTAACAACCAGATTTTATTAACAATCCCTCCTTTAAACTGAAAAACTCCTTAAGCTTCAGTTTATTGGTACCATTCTTCAAGCAGGATCTTCCAAAGTGCAAACTCCCGTTAACCTCCTCAAATTTTGGAAGGAAAACAATCTGAGAGGTTTGGTAAATATGTCAGCTAGTTAATCTTCGCTCTTGCAGTACTTGAGACCAATTACCCAATCTGTAACACCCCTTACCCGTATTCGACGCCGGAATAGGGTACGAGGCATTACCGGAATTACAAATTTATTTATCAGACATTTTATTTCATTTAGCATTTATTTTTGAAACCAATCAAAAACAAACATATTGTCCCTTAAACATATTTATTTTTCTCGTCATGTCTTATATAAATTTATTACTCGTCTCAACATACTTAATTATCTTGTATTAACATATTAAAGATAATCACATATTTACATATCATGAAAAATATCATTCAATTATCTCTTCTTCATAAACATAAATCAGTTAATTTATCATATCAATATTTCACGTACCATCAACTCAAATTTTCTTATATCATATAATTAAGTTACACAAACTTACCTGGCTAAATCAAATCTGTAGAAATATCAAGATTCAAGGTCATTTTGGTAATTTTCTATTTTCATCGATTTTTCAATCGATCTTAATCTAAATTAATAATTTCATTCAATTTTGCAATTTTAAATAATAAAATAATCCATTCCATGTAAATTGGTCATTTCCAACATTTTTACAAAACTAATCATAAAATTTTACTTTTATTCAATTTAGTCCCTGAGCCTAAAACATTACAAGTTAGCCATGCTAACTGAATATTCATACATATTTTCCTCCTCCTCCTCTCCATTCCACATCCTTAATGTATATAACATGCTATAAGTAACATTGTCAATAATTTCATTAATTACTCATAAATATATTCAAAACTGTCCATTTGAGTTATAGTCACTAAATTATTTATTTCCAGAGCTACAGAACTCCAAATGAAGAACCATAAATTTTTCCTGAAACTAGACTCACATATCTTCTTCCCATAAAATTTCCAGAATTTTTGGTTTAGCCAATTAGTACAGTTTATTCATCAAAATTACCCCTGTTCTGCTGTCTGGCAGTTCTGACCCTTCTTCACTAAAAATTAATTATCTCTTCATACAGAATTCATATGATGTTCTCGTTTATTTCTATTGAAAATAGACTCATTCAGGATTCTAAACATATAAACTTAAGCCTCTAATTATTTTTCTCCAATTTTTATGATTTTACAAAGTCAGAACAGGGGATCCCCGAAATCCCTCTGAACCAGTCTTACAAAAATATAAATATCTCAAATTACAGAATTCCTTTGCTTTCCCTGTTTCTTTCATATGAAAATAGACTCAATAAGATTTAATTTCATATCTCATTCAACTTCTAATTCCACTTCTACGATTTTTGGTGATTTTTCAAAGTTACTCTACTGCTGCTGTCCAAAACAGTTTTGTTATAGCTTATTTTACAATTAAATCCTTTACCCAATTCTAACTTCAAATTCTTTCAATTAAACCACTAATTCATCTTTTTGTTCATCATATGCTATATTCAACAGCTTTAAAACTTCAAAAACTTCAACTTAAATTCATCAAAACTTTGTTCTAAAACTTATAAAGCATCAGAATTAAAAGAAAATGACTAAATTAGCTTACCTATTAAACATCCAAGCTTTAAATCATCAATTTCTCCTTTTCTTTCTTTCTTTCTTTCTTTCTTTCCCCTTTCGTCTTGTTCTCTCTTTCTTTTCTGTTTCAATTCTCTCCTTTCTCTCCCCTTTTTTTTTCTTTCCATTTGTTTGTTTATATATAATAATATAATAATATAATAATATAATATAATAATATAATATTAAACATAAAAAAAATCTCAGATTTTCTTCACAATAACCGCCTCAACTAAATAAAATGACTTAATTGCCATTTTGGTCCTTTATACTTTCTTTAATCTATAATGAAACTTTTACACCTTTTTCAATTTAGTCTTTTTTATTTAATTACATATCCAAACGTTAAAATTTCTCAACTAAACTTTAATAATAACTTAATGACACTCCATAAATATTTTTAGAAATATTTATGACTCACTGTATGAATTCGAGGTCTCAATACCTCGTTTTTGGCCCAAATCTTTTTTTTAATTAATTCTTTTAGTTCACAAAATTCACTAATTTTAAAATATTTCTAAAATCACACTTAACTTATAATTATCGATTAACAAAGTTTTCTAACTTTTTTCGTCAGATTTAGTAATCTCGAATCACTATTCCGACACTATTGAAATTGGGCTGTTACACAATCATTGTTAAGATCTCTCTAAATATAGTACTTTACATCAATATGCTTGCTTCTACCATGTAATACTGGATTTTTTGTGAGTTTGATAGCTGAAATGTTGTCACAGAAAATTGTTGTAGCTCCCATTCTATTGAACTTTAGCTCCTCCAAGATTTTCTTCAGCCAAATAGCTTGACAAGCATAGGCTGTTGCAGCAACAAGTTCAGCTTCAGTCGTTGACAAAGTAACAATGGATTGTTTCTTAGATGACCACGAAACAACTCTGGTTCCCATCATGAAAACATAACCTGAAGTGTTTTTTCTATCATCCGGTCTCCTGTAAAGTCACAGTTAGTGAACCCAAATAAATCTGAAATTTCACATTTTCTATAAAACAACCCAAAATCCTCGGTTCCTTACAAGTAACGAAGGATTCTCTTGACAGCCAATAAATGCATCTCTGTAGGATTCTCCATAAACCTACTAATCAAACTCACAGAGTACATTATGTCAGGTCTTGTACCAGTCAAGTACATTAAGCTGCCAATGATCTGCTTATAAAGAGTGTTGTTCACTTTCTTTCCCTATTTTCTCAACTTCAAACCAAACTCAATGGGGGTGCTTGTTGGATTGCAATCCTTTATATCAAACCTGTTCAGAATATCTTGAACATGTTTCCTTTGAGAAATAAATATTCCATCAGCTGATTGCACTACTTCTATGCCTAGAAAATAATGCATCATACCAAGATATGACATTGCAAACTCAATCATCATAGACTTCATGAATTCATTAAATATAGAACTACAATTTCCAATGAAAATAAAATCATCAACATATAAACTCACAATAAGCATTTTCTTTTCATCGCCAGTTTTAATAAAAAGAATAGACTCATAAGGACAATTGGTAAAACCAACTTTCAAGAAATAAGCCTCAATTCGACTATACCAGGCATGTGGGGCTTGTTTCAATCCATATAAAGCCTTTTTTAGTTTATAAACCTTATTTTCACTTCCATGTTTAACATAACCAGTAGGTTGTTCAACAAATACCTGCTTTTGGAGCTCACTATGTAAAAATGCCCACTTCACATCCTATTAGAAGATAGGCCAAGAGTACTGGGCTGCAAGCGAAATCACCAATCTGATTGTATCATGCCTTGCAACAGGAGCAAAAACTTCTTTGTAATCCACCCCAAACTCTTGCTTATAACCTTTGGCCTCTAAGCGCGCCTTATACTTGTCAACTTCTCAATTCTCCTTCAACTTTGTCTTGTATACCCATTTGACACTAATTGTCTTGTGCCCTTCTGGAAGCTCAGTCAACTCCTATGTATCATTCCTTTCTATAGCTGCAATCTCTTCATCCATTGCCTTTCGCCATTTCGACTCCTTTACAGCATTTTCAAATGTTGTTGGATCACAATCTGCAAATAAAACAAAGTGGATGATTGGATCTTTAGTTTGACCAATGCTAGTTACCTCAAAATCTCTCATCCAAGCAGGTCTCCGACGAATACGACTAGGACAAGGTTCGGTTACTTCTACTTCTGTGGTTGTTGAAGCATCGTTTGGTGAACTCTCAAGCTCAAGTGTTGCTTGAGTCTGCTGATCTAAAGGCTACTGCCTTTCAAATTCAATTTCAGTGTCAACAGAAGTTTGAGAAGGTTGTTGGTCATTCCAATTCCAAGTGTTCTCCTCATAAAAAATTACATCCCTACTAATCACAATTTTCTCCGTTAAAGGATTAAACAATTTATATGCTTTAGATGTTTCACTTACACCTAGAAAGACACACTTCTCCCCTTTGTCATCAAGCTTCTTTCTCTTTGCATCTGGAACATGTGCATAAGCTATGCAACCAAAAAGTGATTTACCGCTGGTTTCCTTCCGCTCCAAGTTTCTTTAGGTGTCATGTTTTGAACAGAAAAAGTTGGGCTATTATTCAAGACGTGGATGCTCCAATTTACTGCATCTGCCCAAAACCGTTTCGGGACCCTTCCACTAGCAAGCATGCTCCTCACCATATTTAGTATGGTTCTATTTTCCCTATCCAATACGCCATTTTGTTGGGGGTATAAGCAGTGGTAAGCTCTTTTCGAATGCCATGACTTTTACAAAATGCTTCAAATTCCTTGGAGCAATATTCTCCACCACAGTCAGTGCAAAGAGCTTGAATGGTTTTCTTGGTTTCATTCTTAACAAGTGCTTTGAAGCTAGTAAATGCATTGAATGCTTCTTATTTCTCCTGCAAGAAGTAAACCCATATTTTTCAAGAATAATCATTAATGAAAGTAAGGAAATAATTTTACCTCTATTAGATGATGGTTTTATTGGCCCACAAATATCTTAATGAACCAATTCCAACACACGTTTTTCTCTCTAAGACTTTCCTTTGGGAAATTGTTCATGATGTTGTTTGCTAACAACACAATCTTCACACACCTGGGATGGAATTTGAGGAAGACCGTTGACCATCTCTTTCTGTCTAAGAGTCTTCAAACCCCCAAAATTAAGATGACCATAGCGAAATTGCCAAAGCCATTCGTCGTCCTTCAGTTTAACCATCAAGCAAGGTTGAACACAGTCAATCACCAATGGAAACAACCTGTTGGAACTCACAGGAACCACTACAATAGCACCTCTAGAAGGATCATAAATTTCACAAACACTTTTTGATATCGTAATCACATATCCTTTTTCTTGCAATTGACCAGCACTTAACAAGTTACTTTTTAAAGCAGGCACAAAGAAAACATTAGAAGTTGTCTCTACAAAACCATTCTTGGTTCTTATACAAATACCACTCTTTCCCACTACATCAACAATAGATTTATCTCCAAAAGACACAGTAGTGTGAAAGTCTTCATTTAGATAAGAGAAAGAAGACTTATTACCGCACATGTGGTTGCTACAGCACGTATCCACATAACATAAACATGAGTTCCACGACTCCTCTTGCTTGTTATGAACTGTGTAACACCCCTAACCCGTATCCGTCGCCGGATTAGGGTTACGAGGCATTATCGATCAAATTACAACTCAATACAATCATTCAATTTAAATTCATGCTCAAAGTTATATTAACTCATTTACAATAATTGTTTATTTTACAACTCGAATAGTAACCATTTACTCAAACAAATATATATTTTCATCACTTTACTTTATTACCAAACCAAATTATACCACTTTTCATACTTCCAAAATGAACTAACCATAAAGCCTATTATACTTCATACTTACCATATCTCATTTCCAAATCATATAACCACATCAAAAACATATTTACCACAAAATATACCTCCAAATTAAACTTAAGACATGACCGAATACACAACCATTAACATCATAATCAAGCCATTTTCGCATGGCTATATATATATATACAATTTCAAAACCAGCAATATCAAAACTAGTCTATACATGCCACGTAACCAAATCTCCAAGCATTTATTTACCGAAGCGAAAATTGGATAGTGTGATAAGATCTCCTTCGACTTCCAACCCGAACAAGTCTTCGAAACTCTATAAACATAGAAAATTACACAAAGTAAGCTTTGAAAGCTTAGTTAGCCATAAGCAAATAATTCACCATAGAAACAGATATAATTCAATTCAAAAGCCAAATTTAGTTAATCACATACACATATACAATCACTTTTCTCATATAATCCATGTTCCTCGTTAAGTAACTTCACTTACCTTATTTTTCATTTAACAAATAAACCTCATACGTACCTGAATCATTTAACTCAAATACACAGTCAGTCACCCATTCATTCATGGAAATATCATAATCATGCATATATTCCATCTCATAATTTATATCTAATTCACTTACTCATAATTCACTTACTTATAATTTATATCACTATTCGTAAACTTTCACCTTTCATAGCCTTAAGGCCAAACACTCACACATTCAATAATAGATTTCACATTGATCTATAAATCACTTTCCCATCTCAAAATAATTACATATACATTTGTTCAATTATATACATATAAACAATTTTTTTTTTTTTTTACCTTTCAATCCATATAATTCACATATAAATACGTATGATATAAAATTTTCATTTCAACATCTAAAACTTACTTATTAGATCAAATACACATGATTCATTATGCCATCACATATGGCAGAATATACTAGTTTAATGCATTATCATATATATAACTGAACATCCAAAGTTAATTAAATTATCACATGTACTCATATATTCAAATTTAATATAATATCACATATAACCACTTATATACAAATTCAATTCATCATCACATATGCACATACCTTTGTGGTCGAACATATAAGGTTAATTAAATCAACTTACTTGTTCAATTTCCTCATCCATATGAAGTCTTATAGACATAGACTTGAAAATAAATCACTGGTATTAAACCTGCTAGGCGTAAGCCTAAATCACACACCGGCACTAGGCCTGCTAGACCCAAGGTCTGAAATTTATTCACCGATAATAAGCCTGCTAGGCACGAAGCCCGATTTAAGTTCACCAGCTCAAAGCTTGCTAGGCCCAAGGCCCGAAATATCACAAATACATAATCGATTTAAGGACATAAATCACATATACTAAGTCATAAGCTTTCATAAAAAATTTATACTATCTTTCATATATCTAAACTTACTCAAGTAGTTCCTTGAACATATCAAATACCATCCCTCACATTCGGCAATAGCAAATTTAATTATAAACATTTCAATTCAGCATGAATAATTTACATTTAATTAAAATTAAGAACAACCATTTGCTTATAGACTTACACTTAACTTCAAATAACAACATCTCGTAGTATCAACACTTACCAAATTCGATCTTTGAATTAAAAATTATCTCGTACTCTTATTACTTATTAACCGATTTCGCACACTTAGTGATCGGTAATTAAATTCGTACACATAGTGCTTATTGACCGATATCGCACATATAGTGCTTGGTAATTCAATTCACACACTTAGTGCTCAATAGTCGATTTTGCACACATAGTGCTCGGTAAATTCAATTTGCTCACTTAGTGCTTATCTTAACTTGTTATTCAGTTATATATATACGCATAAAACTTTAAACTTCAACCACATATATCCAAATTAACTCATTTCACCTCCAAAATCAATTTCACATTCGGGTGTACAAATAACATGTATGCATAAAGCACATTCGGCTATAAAATATATATATACTTTTAATAAATTTATGGACACTACTATAAGTAAGCCCATTTCACTTAATTGCTTAAGACTTATCTCGGATATCGATGGACGAAATAAACGGATATTCGATTATTTTTGTTTTTCCCCGATCCAAACCCATTTTCTTCGATTCTTGATCTAGAAATAATAATTTAATTTAATCAATTACTCAATAATCATAATCACACATTTAACCATTAACATTTGGTATTCACTCAACCTAGTCCTTGCCACAAATTATAGCTAGTCAATTCAATGTTTGTAAAAATTTCCTCAACCCATCGAATGTGTGTATATATATGTAATACAAAATATATCTAGTCAATCCAATGTTTATAAAAATTTCCTCAACCCACCGAATGTATATATATATTTATATAAAATTCCCAAACAATCCTTATACTCTTGAAATTCATCGCTTAATAACATGCCATTTTAAATTTTAAAGAAGCTACATCCCTAACAATTAATTCCATCTAAACCCATCCCACAAATTAACCAAAACGGCAAATGAAATTAACATTCCTTCTTCATTTGTTTTTTTTTTTTTTCAGCACGCGAACATACAAAGAAAAACAGCCCTTGCATGCCAAAAATTCCACACAACAACATCAAGCTCCATCTAACTATTCAATATTTCACTAAATTTATAAATTATGAGACTTTCTTAACAAATCTTTCCATAAAATATCCATGCATAGAAGTTCACCAATAGATCCCAAAAATCTTAAAACTTCATCAATGGCATTCTCCACTACTTCCAAAAATTTTATATTCTAGCTTATGGATTAGCTAAATTAAGTTATTTCCAACTCAAAAATATAATCAAAATGAAAACTCAATTTGAGTAACACTTACATGCCAGCACTTCAACCCAAATACACAAGCTTTTATCAATGGCTTCCTTTCTCCCTAACTTTTCTCTAATTTCGACCAAAATAACATAAGAAAGATGAACACTTTCATCTTTTATCAAATATATTATTTTAATATACATAAAAAATATCATAATGCCATAGCATATATTAAACAACTCAAATCACTACTGCATGCATTTTGGTCAGCCACTAAGGTGAACATGCAACCTTTTTATGTTTTATTTATTATAACATTATGATATTATTTTATTATTATTAACTTAACTAATATAATAAGCATATAAAAGCATAATGCATGCAAGTTGCCGTCCATTACACTTGCAAAAAAGGTAATTTACAACTTAAGGCCTCATCTTTATAAAAACACATCAATTTAATCATTCAATTAAATAAAAGGCTACTTTTATCACTTATGCAATTTAGTCCTTTTTCTTAAATTAAACACACAAACTAACAAATTAACCCACGAAACTTTAACACATGCTCAATCATAGATCATAGGTACTGAATATAATATTAAAATATTTACTGACTCGTATTTGTGGTCCCGAAACCACCGTTCCGACTAAGGTCTAAATCTGGTTGTTACAAACTACCATCAATAAGGTTTCAACTTCTTCTTTTTCTATAAAATTTGACTTTTCCCCCTTTTTCTTGTCATTAAATAGATTAGTACGACATTTAGAATGATAATGACCAAACCTATGACATCTATAACGTTCTACCTTTGATTTGTCAAATTGTTGATCCCATTGTTTGCATTTATAATTTGGTTTGGCATGCCTGCCACCATCTTTATTCCAACTGTCTCCTCTACTTCTTCCCCTTCCCCTTCTTCGACCTCTACCTCTTTCTCTAAAAGAATGAGTTGAAGATTTCAAAGCCTGCTCTATTGAGGTAGAAGTACTCTTCATCTTCTACTCATGAACCAACAAGGAGCTCTGAAGTTCATCAAGAGTGAGTGCATTAATATCCTTGGATTCTTCAATCAAGCAGACAACATAATCATACTTTGGTAATAAAGACCGCAATATCTTCTCAACAATGGTTGTAACACCCCTAACTCGTATCCGTCGCCGGACTAGGGTTAAAGGCGTTACCGAACAGATCGAAAACATTTTTAGAAGTTCATATATTCATCCATCAGTCTCAAACATAATGTCCCTTAATACGGTCAACTAGACCTAAAACATGCTTATAAACCGGGTCGGGACTAAACTGAAACACATACAGACATTCTCGAAAATTTAAAACTTTTCTAAGTTTCAGGGGTTACACGCACATGTGGGCAGGTCGTGTGCCTCCCACGGCTGCTAGACACACTCGTGTGTCCTCCCCGTGGTCGAAACTGACTTTTCTTCCACGGCCACTAAGCACGCCCGTGTATTTTGGCTGTGGTTGATCCTGTCAAAAATCGCACGGCTACTAGGCACGTTCGTGTGCCAAGGCCGTGTACTCTTATGCTAGCTATTGACTTAGCCCCACAGTCAATAGGCACGCCCATGTGCCACAACCATGTGACATTATAGGCCATTTTCAAGGCCAAAATGCCACCCATTTGGGTCTTACCTACAAGCAATATTTACCAACACATTTTATGCATACTAGACAACCAAAATAACCATTCAATCTAAACATTCAATATCCATTTCCACCATGCCAACTTCCAAGACCAAAACATATGTATATCAAGTATAATTCATCCAAATGCTTACCCAAAAACTTGACCAATTCATGTGCTTCAACCATACCAAGGTATACTTCATATATCACATTCATATAAACATAATACCAACTTATAACTAGCCAAATCACATGGCTAAATTCACTTCATTTACAAATACAAAAGACTAGCCTATACATGCCATATCTAGCAAAATATATATCCAAAATATACCATAAACAAGTTGAATAGTGTCATGACGATCCTTGACGGTCCCAAGCCTTCAGTAGCTTTGAGACCTATAAAACAGAGAAAACGCACACACGGAGTAAGCTTTCCAAAAGCTTGGTAAGTCATAATACAAACAAACTTAGCATAGAAGGCAGATATACTCATAGATACATTGGCACATCTAAATCACTTAGCAAATTATCACATATATACTTTGGTCCATGTACTTGGCCATATTTGCCACATTTAACAATTCAAAAGTCTCATATATACAAAGCTCTTTCATGCTTACTATCATATCTCATATTGTTATCCAAATATACATAATCATCATAGTAAGATCACATAGGAACCTACCTTATATATACACTTAGTGTATGAATCAACGTACCTGAAACGGATTCACTATTTACATGACCATTTCGTATCACAGACTTGCCCGTTAAACCGTAAGGAATCTAGTAGGATACTCAGAAAGCTCGGAATAGTCGTACAATGCCAACGTCCCAGACGAGGTCTTATATGCACTCAGATATCGATGCCACTGCCCTAGACAGGGTCTTACACAAATCAATACGATGCCGATGTCCCAAACATGGTCTTACACGTAAAGATCATATCGATGCCAACGTCCCAGACGTGGTCTTACACGTAACGCTCATATCGATGCCTACGTCCCAGACGTGGTCTTACACGAAATCTCAAATCAACGCCAACGTCCCAGACGTGGTCTTACATGATAAAAACAGAACAAATACCTATGTCATGACATAGCTAATCCTATCTATTCCTAGGTTAATACAGGACTTTTCAGATATTGTCACTAAGTAATCCTTATCTCGGAATTCATGAACAGATCATATCATAAGTATTCATTGATAACAATAGTCATAAGAACATACATAATTCAATACGAATACGTTTATTTGTATAATGACTTACCTCGGATTTGATTTAACAGAAACGGAAACGGCTACTCGGTTACTTTCGCTTTTCCGCGATCTAAGTCAGTTTTCCTCGGTTCTTGATCTATACATATTCAAAATTAACTCTTTTTATTCACTAACTTATTCAATTAAATCCAAGGAAACACATTTAGGGCCATTTGCAAATTAACCCTCATATTTTCGCATTTGGACAATTTAGTTCTTTTTTTCTCAAAACATCAAATTCACAAAATTTGTTCACACACATGCATAGCCGAATCTCCCTAGGGACTATATAAGTCCATATTTTTCATCAAATTCACAAATTAGTCCTCCAAAATAATATTTTCTCAATTTAGCCCTAATTAGCTAAATTCATCAAAAAATTCAAGAAAAAAATATATTCATCTAGCTTAAATCTTACATTTAATACCATAAAACATCATAAATCACATGGGTTCATCAAATGCTTATCTCAAAAACATCATCAATTCTCAAAATTAAAACATGGGCTACAAAGTTTACAAAGCAACGATTGCAAAAACATAGAAATTAAAACGCCGGATCTCCCTAGGGACTATATAAGTCCATATTTTTCATCAAATTCACAAATTACTCCTCCAAAATAATATTTTCTCAATTTAGCCCTAATTAGCTAAATTCATCAAAAAATTCAAGAACAAAATATATTCATCTAGCTTAAATCTTACATTTAACACCATAAAACATCATAAATCACATGAGTTCATCAAATGCTCATCTCAAAAACATCATCAATTCTCAAAATTAAAACATGGGTTACAAAGTTTACGAAGCAACGATTGCGAAAACGTAGAAATTATCGAAAACCGATCAAAAACATACCTTGAATTAAACTCTCAAATGGTCGAATATAACAAAGCCTTTCTTCCCTATTTTTTTGTGTTTTCGGTGGAAAGATGATAACCATAGCAAATTTTATGCTTTTGGTTTTATTATAATATGACTTAATAATTCATTTTCAATTTTAACCTTATAACATAAAAATTTAAAACATATTATACAAGGTCATTATTGACCATTTTCACTCCACTATCTCAAGTATTGGCATAATTGCCACATGAAACCTTCATACTTACAAAGACATGACAATTAAGCATCTTTTCATAAAACATACAAATTTGCATTTCAATGCAATTCAATCTTTTTTATCAAATTAAACACACAGGCAGACAAATTAACTCACAGAAACTTACCACATGCTTAGTCACATATCAACGACACAGAAAATAATATTAAAATATTATTCAAACTTAGATTTGTGGTCCCGAAACTACTGTTTCGACTAGGGTATAAACCGGACTGTTACAATGGTTGTGTCATTTATCTTCTTACCATGAAATCGCATATTATTTGTGATTCTCATGGTTCGGGCACAATAGTCTGTAATAAACTCACCATCCTTCATCTGAATAACCTCAAAGTCCCTCCGTAGGGCCTGAAGCTGTGCACGCTTCACTCTAGAAAAACCTTGATATTTTGTCTTCATGGAGTCCCAAATATCCTTGGAAGTTTCATTGCAGAGAATGGTTTTCAGGATCGAATGATCAATGGCTTGAAATAAGTAATTCTTTGCTTTCAAATCTTTCAGCTTCAGCCCTTCCAGGTCTTTTTACTGTGCTTCTGTAAACCTTTCTCCATCTGTTGATGCTACTACACTGTGCTCAATAACCTTCCAATATTCTTCAAACCGCAAGAAGTTCACCATAACATGCTTCAATTATCATAGTGACCATCAAAATGTGGAATAGTTGGCTGCACAAAATTTTTCCTCTCGCCAAAAATACTCTTCTTTTAACCTAGCTCTGATACCACTATTAACTTACTGAAAGAAATAACAGTAAGATGAAGATAATAAAGAAAGGGAAAACTAAAATGATGAGTACACTGATTCATAATCCAAGAGCCTATTTATATAGGCTTTTACATAACCAAAAATAAAAATAAAAATAGGCACTAACAACTAGAGAAAAAATCTAAACAAAATAAATCCATAATTTTCAACCACTAAATATTTGATGTGCATCAACTATTTGCCTAGAAATAAGGAAAATAATCCTATTTTATTAACAACTAGATTTTATTAACATAATTAACACGAAGAAAAAAAAATCTTGTGCGGCCTCATTCCTTGATGAAGATACTTAACCATTTTTTATTTACTTTTCATAAATAAAATTTAAATAAGTGCATCTATTAACTTTTACGATAGTAATTCTATTTCTCTTGGTACTGGATAATAGTAAAAAAATAAATTGAAAGAAAAAAAAGGAAATAATTGTTTAATTCGATTCCAATGCTTCAATTGTCAAAAATGAAATTTATATTACCAAAAAAATTATAAGCGCTAAACCAGTCATGGGTGTTCCCATAGTTCAATTTTATATTACCTAACAAATTATAAGCTTTTTTTTTTTTTTGAAGTAGTGCACTTTGAAATACGTCTAAATTCTTTTCATCATGTACTTATCGAATTTTGAAATTTTGGTCCTTACCAAATAATAGTTGTTAAATTCATTAAGTTATTTTATTTCCAAAACCTCGCTTTTGCACTTAACATCCAGATCTCTTTCCACTAAGTTTTCCACCTGAAAATTTAGTTTATAAATCAAGTGACTCATTTGTTTACTTGCAAAATGTACTCACAATAATGAGTTCCTAAATAACAAAATAAGTGCTAGACTCTTTGCACAAAACCTATACAAATCTTTTGAAATATATGAGATTTCGACTTACTAATATACTTGATCAATTACATTTCACACTCTACCAAAGTAGCAATAAGATCAAGATCAAGAATATCCTAATAAAGTCTAAGATAAGTCACAGATCTCCAAGATAAGATTTTCAAGTTATTCGATCTAATCTCCTTAAAACAGGGAATCTGATTGCTTGATCCAATTTAATCTGCAAAGATTTGTCAATCCAAGTTATTAATCTTCATAAATGGGCCAGCAGACATCCAAAGAAACAACAAATATCATAGCCCAAATGTTTTGTTTCAAAATATTGTCAATTATAAATAAGACAAGTTACGTAGCTTGTGTAGTGCCCGTTGTAGTTGTAACTACCAGTCGCATTACTCTCATAATTGCCTTAAGAGAGAATAAATGATTCTATTGGAGATCTTAGACTAAATTTACAATTTTATATATAGTACAAATTCATAAAAAAATTTAACAAAACAAAATTTAACTACTACCATTTGGGTCAGGATTAAAATTTCAAAATTCAGAAAATATAAATATTAAAATTGACCAATTCAAAATACAGATAAACTAAAATTGGTTAAATGACTTTGATATTTAACATGATTGTTAAACTTGATTTTGATTTTCACAATTTTGATATTGACTTTATAGTAATTTTAATTTATTATATATTAATTTTGATTTTATTTGTTTACCTGTTAATTTTCATTTTCATTTTCATTTATTCACATGGAGGTTTTGATTTTGATTTATTTTTATTTCCATACGGGAGCATTTTGATTTTTTACTTTGATTATGTTTAATTGTAGATTAATATTTTTTATAGAACTGTAGCTTAATTGTTATAAGTACCTGTCTATAAATGTATAATCATTTATAGTAAGAATATCACATAAAAAAATATAAGAAATTAAATCAGCGACGCTTACAAGTATACGAGTCAAATTGTAATATACTATGTGTGTACAACGGAATACATGAAGTATTTCAAGGATTTTACCCAAGAGAGGATGGAATATATTTAATGAAAACCTCTCTATAATAATAAGTCTAAATAGTAATAGTTAAATCCTATATAAAGATAAATCATAAAATAGATGAATATGATAAATTAAATAAATAAAATAAAGAAACAATAAACTAGACAAACGACTAAATATATTAAACAAATCAGGAAGATTAACTTGTTTCAAGGTTGTAATTAACTTCGAATTAGGGTTTTAAGGAGGATTAGCAATCAATTAACCAACTATTACCTTCCGACCTCTAACTGAGTAATTGATTAGTTGATACTCGCTTATCTCTCGATCTCACTTTCTCAACCAGGATGAACTATGATTTACTCAATGAAACTTATCTCCCGATCTCATTTAACCTATGATAACTTCCTAAGTTGTCAAACCTAGGGATAAGAAACACATAATATATACCAACTAATCCTCTTGAGAAACCCTAAATCCTCCATTAACCACGTCCCCAAACATTAATCTCCCCTAAGGGATTTAATCACTCATGTTATTCATAATCTTAATCTCAATTGAATAAAACATATAAAGAACACAATTGAATCAAAAGAGAAAATATATTAGAATAATCCTGATTTTGATATCGAATAGAGCACGGAGTAACGAATCTCTCGATTGGAATAATCAAATATCATTGCTTGCAAAGAAGAAATAACTGAAATACTTCAATATTATAAAATTACTCTTGGATCGAAACCGATTCCAAAAGGAAAAACAAAGTTGTTTATGAAAAGTGAAAGAAAACTAAACTAATTCTACTCCTAAATTACTAGGGTTTTGAATGCGTCTAAGACGACTTCGTTACATCAAACCCCTAAGGTTTTATTTTTATGAGTGTTGGCATATAACACCCCTAACCTGTATCCGTCATTGAAATAGGGTTTTTAGCATTACCGAGTAATCATAATCTAAATCATTCATTTCCAAACATTTTAAAAATCATAATATAACTCATAATTAACATGCATAGAGCCCCTTATTAAAGCCTTTGAGGGCTTAAAATAACTTTAGAAACAATTTGGGACTAAATCAGGAACATTTGAAAATTTTAGGAAAAATTTTAAAAAAAATTAATTGCAAGGACACACGGTCGTTTGTCTGGCCGTGTGGGCATTCGAAGTAGGGACACACGGTCGTGTCCCAACCCGTATTTGTGCCTGTGTAACTCACTACTTGGGTCACACGGCCAAGCAACACGCCCGTGTGCCAAGCCGTGTACCCTTCAAAATTGCCTCGCACGCCTGTGTGCTAGCCGTGTGTCTCACACGGCCAAGTCACACGCTCGTGTGTCTGGCCGTGTAGACCTAAAATGTTCCTTTAATAACAAGTGTACCATTTCCTACTTGCTTGGACATTAAGCAACTCAAAATTCGTTCATTTAACCTATTTAAAACACAATCAAACACACTCAAAACATATCGTCAATGCATCATTCAAATCCAAATTATAAATATACCAAAATCATTCCATTTATCCTAGTTCATAACCACCTAAACATCAACTAAAATTCACAAACACCTAACCTATCTCAGTTCAATTCAACATACCATAATATGGCTTCAAACACAAACACATGTTTATATATATACCAACCAACATTACACTTATAGCTTTATTTACAATCCATCCACAAAATAACTATCATTTAGATATCCTAGGTACACGCCGACACAAAAGATAAACATTACCATATTTGAGTTCGGGATCGTTGATGGATGCTGAATGGACGATCAAAAGAGAAGTACCTAACCTGTGCACAGAAAACAAAAACCATACGTTGAGTCAAACTTGGTGATATTTCTATAATTCGAATATTTAAAGACAAGAGAGTACAACATGCATATTTGAAATATAAACACATATTAATGACTAAGATCACAACTATCATATGCCAACCTTTTGAATTCATACATAATAGCATATCATTTCATACTATATTCCACTTACACATGCTATTATATTTCATTTGTTTAACAAATGTCCCAATTCTCATACTTGTTATATAAATAGCTTTTCACATATCAAACCACATTTCATTTTAACAATTGCATAATTCAACTATATTCAATCAATGAGTGCATTACTCATATATCTCATTTATAATCACAACTTTTTCACCTTTCATATATCAATTCACTTTTCCATTTCCAATTCACATATTTTGTCATTTCAATATCGATCACAGAATTTGTTATTTAATTACCCCTATTAACACAACTCAGACTCGAACATATACATAGATACAACCAACACACCAGTTTGGCACCCAGTGCCTCATCGGATAAATCCGAAGTAATAACTACGCCCGGCGCTATATAAATTGACACCCAATGTCTTATCGGTTAAACCGAAGTAAATTGGCACCCAGTGTAACACCCCTATCCCGTGTCCGTTGTTGGATTAAGGTTAGAAGCGTTATCAGACATATTGGGAACAGTCACAGACAACATCATACATTCAATCATCATTCTCAGACATAATGTCCCTTAAACGGGTCCTCGAGACCTTAATCATGCTTAGAAGTCGAGTCGAGACTAAACTGAAACACATATGAAATTTCATGAAAATTTTAAACTTTTCTAAACTACAGGGGAAGCACGCCCGTGGAAGGAGACCGTGTGTCCTCCACAGCTTCTAAACACCCCCGTGTGTCTTTCCCGTGGTGATATATTGACTTGGTCCCCACGGCCACCAAGCACGCCCGTGTGCCATGGCCGTGGCTAGCTACTGACTTGTACACCACTGCTAGATGACACACCCATGTCAAGGCCGTGTGTTACTAAACTGTATCCTGATATACACCCACAGTCATTAGGCATGCCCGTGTGCCACAACCGTGCGACATTATAGGCCATTTACAAGGCCAAAATGCCACCCATTATGGTCAAACCTACAAGCAACATATATTATCCCATTTCATTCACATATAGCCACCAAAACATACCAAATAACCAACCAAATCATGCATTTTTGTCAACTAAGGTAATCACACTACAATTCATTCAATATTCATTCAATCTAACCATTCAAACCAATTCTAAACATACCAATTTGCATGATCAAATCTCAATTATGCTCAAGCACCAATCATCTATATACTTACCATTTCAAAATCATTTCATATATCTACTAATCATACCAAAACAACTTCACATATCATACTTCTTTAAGCATATATCAAAACATATCTAGCCAAATCACATGGCTAAGTTCACTTTACAACTTAAACGTATACACATATACCTAGCCTATACATGCCATATTTAGCCATATACATTTTCAAAAGGGTACCAAAACGAGTTGAGTAGTGTGATGACAATCCGTGACGGTCCCGAGCCTTCAGTAGCTTTGACGACCTATAAAACAGATTAAACACATACACAGAGTAAGCTTTCCAAAAGCTTAGTAAGTCATATACAAATAAACTTGGTATGGAAAGCATATTTGCAAATAAATACATTGGCACATATCAATCACTTAGCCATTTTCACCATTCAAGAATCATATAAACACATAGCTCATCTAGCCACACAACTCTTATCAATCACAAATTCCATATACATATCATCATAGTAAGATTACTTAGATGCTTACCTTATATACACAATTAGTGTATAATCTACGTACCTGAATCGGACATTCATTTACTTAATCTATTAAAGCTTGGATTTGCCATTTGCATCTCAGACTTAACCGTGAAACCATAAAGAATCCAGTAGGATACTCAGAAACTCGAAATAATCGTACAATGCCATCGTCCCAGACGAGGTCTTACATGTACTCGAATATCGATGCCACTGTCCCAGACATGGTCTTACACGAATCAGTATGATGCCGATGTCCTAGACATGGTCTTACACGTAAAACTCATATCGATGCCAATGTCCCAGACAAGGTCTTACTCGCAAAGCTTATATCGATGCCAACGTCCCAGACGTGGTCTTACACGAAATCAGATTTCGGTGCCACTGTCCCAGACAGGGCCTTACACGAATCTAAAATCAACGCCAACGTCCTAGATGTGGTCTTACATGATATCAACAGAACAGATGTCTATGTCATGACTTAATCAATTCGATCTATTCATATGTTCATACGGAGCTTCTTGAACTTAATCACTATATCAAACTTATCTCGGAATTCAAATGCATAACTTCTCACAACAAAAACATTCATTATCATCATTAATCATAAGAACAATTCCAATTGCATACATATACATTTATTTGCATATTGACTTGCCTCGGATTCGGTTTATCGGAATGAAAACGGCTACTCGTTTACTTTCGCCTTCCCGCGATCTAAGTCTATTTTCTTCAGTTCTTGATCTTGAATTTTTGGCTTGCAAGTGCCGAATGTCTAGCCAAAGTTTCTTTCTTTTTCTTTCTTTGATATTCGGCCAAAAGTAGGATGAACAAAGGCCACTTTCTTTTTCATATGTTTTATTATTACAAACATATTAATCCATTTCCAAAATTGCCCATTTAATAATCATATAAGACAAACATAAATAATGGTTATCATGACATTTTACAATCCACTAACTAAATAGTGGTTAAATTGCCATATAAGGCTTCCACCTTTACAAAGCCATAACATATTAATACTTTAACAATTAGCAAGTAACTTTCACATTTAATGCAATTCAATCCTTTTTCTCAAATTAAACACACAGACAAACAAACTAGCTTACGGAAATTTACCACATGCTCAATCACATTCCAACGACACGAAAAATAATATTAAAATATTATTCGAACTCAGATTCGTGGTCCCGAAACCACTGTTTCGACTAGGGTATAAACCGGACTGTTACACACAGTGCCTCATCAACTCGAAGTCGAAGAAAACCCTAAACTCTTCCTATCCTATGGCATGCCATCTATATTCGACTTAGCCCGATACAGTTAATAGGGTTTAATTTCACATTTCAAATACAACCAATACCCAATTCTCATATTTGTACATATATTCATTTCAATTCAAATAATCAATACATTCATAATGTATGTACCAATTCAATCCATGTCGATCAACTATTCAAATGCCAAATACTCACCTCACACACTTGCCTAATGCATTAAATCGAATTACAACAATTGGCAACTAGGTTCGGATTTATAGAAATACAAACCGTGGATTCCGAACTATTCGACGTCAATTTTATCCTTCCCCTTTTTAGTCAAGGATTCCGGTACGACATTAGCTACGGAACTAAAACAATTAGAATTCGTCAATACAACTCAATTCAATTTCACATTGATCATTTCAATTTTTACTCAATATTTGCTTAAATTCCAATTTAGTCCCTAAACCGAGACTAATTTTTATTCTTTACAATTAATTTTATATTTTTATAAAAAAATTCACTTTAAACTAAATTTAACTCCCTATTTTCAATTAAACCCCTAAATTTCAAATTTTTCACAATTTAGTCCATATTACTCAAAATTTACAATTAGCTCTACAATTTAATCATTTTCCATTTCTAGTTTAAAAATATATCAATTTTATTCCTAATACTAAGACTATATAACATTCAAAACATTTAAAATCTTAATCAATGTTAAAATTACAACATGGGTCGGGTAGCCATAGGTACCGGGATTCTAAAAATATAAAAATTACAACAAAAAGGACTAAATTAACTAACCAATTGAAGTTTGAACCCTAAAAATTACTAGACCGTACATGAGTTTCTCCTTTTTCTTTCTTTTTTTTCTTTCTTTCTTTTGCATGTCTTTCTTTCTTTCTTTTCTATTTCATTTTATTATACTTAATATTTATTTATCATATTATTTATTATAATGCATATACTTACTTTTACTTTTAATTATTATAACCATTATACTTATAAATTTCATTTTATAATTCATAATATATATAAAATATATATTTATAACATATGCCGTCCATTATACATATATATAGATATAATTACTACATTGGCCCTTTAATTAATTTTTAATCTATAATTCAACTTTTAACTCAAATGCGATTTAGTCCTTATACCTAATTACTTTTAATTCAAGTAAATTCGCTTAACCGAAACCTAATTAACTACACAACTAACTTCGTAAATATTTTTTATTTTAAAAAAAATTTACGAGTCCGATTTACGGAAACGGAGTCCCAGGAATATACTTTCCAACACCCCTGACTATCGGGTCTCTACGTGGCAACCTGAATTAGGTCTTCAGCACGTCCTAGGTCTTTGTATAAAGTTGATTGTGCGGACCAAAATAGCCTTGAAGTACTTGGGCACCACACTGGGGCTATGTCGCGCCATACAAGGTCTATGGCACGACATGACAAGCAATTTATGGCTTCCTTGGTTCGTTTCATGCTTTGACGGCTCGAGAAGCTTATGCATCACTCGTCTCTTGCTCCTACGTCCATTGGGCCTATAATTCATCATCCTACACACTCAATTCAACACATTAGTGCTATCTAAGACCCGTGTCGGTCTAATAGGTCACCACACTTACAAAATGTGTTAAAAATACTTATTTTTAATACTAAGTGCTAAATATCGAAAATGTAATAATAAGTATTAAAACGGCTAGAAAACAAGCTCTTTAAGTGTGCAAATAGACCGAAATTACTACTACTTTTGATGCCAGGTCAATAAACATTATTTCATTCGAAATATAAATCGTTGTTTCATTTAGTTGGATTTACAGAGAGGAAAAAAAAATTGACCAATAAGCGGGGAGAATTTATCTTTTTATGACCGAGATAATTTATTTATTTTCTTTAAATAGAGTCACAAAATGTATTTTTAGATGAGAGAAATTTATTTTCAAATTTAAATTTAAACCACTAAAAAGGTAAATTAAAGAATTTAGTAAGCTAGTCGATTGAGTTTTAGCTCGGTTGGTATCGATATTGTTGTCAGTGTAGGAGAACATGGGTTCGAGTGCGCTGAAACACATTATTCTTCTATAAAAGGATTGGGGAGGGGTTATAAATAATTTTAGGTATGAGATAATATTAAAAAAAAAAATTAGTAAGCTTAAATCTAATTTTGTAGAGGACAAATATCTTTCCCCTAAAATTAGATGATTAGAAGCTTAAATTTCATTAACTAAAAATAACATTGTGGAAAAAGGAAATACAAATACCATTTAAACTAGTTTGACTAAGACTTGTCTAATGGGAAAGATCCTAAATTCTCAATTGAACCAACCAATATTTTAAATGGCAAAATTTATCGGTGTAGTTATTTTAACTATAAATGAAAAGCTGGATAGTAAGTCATGGAATCTAAATGAGTACCATTTTTCAATAAACAAACTAATTTCATCACTCATGGCCTTCACTGCTATGTTCTTGGTGGTGTTGTGTATGTCAAATCCTGTTCCATCACATCACTATTTGTTGAATACAAGCATTGAAAACAGATATTTTAGGGGAAATAAAAACCCCTAATAATAGAAAATTGCCAAGTACATGAAGCCTTTCAAACCAAAATTCAATCTAATTTACACCAAGTGTGCAATCATTCTAACCGGTAACACTATATATTCAACAAAGCTTCATCTCTTTTCTTCATTCTACTAACCAAACATTGCCTGGAAAAAATTGAATTCGTTGAGCTTGGAAAAACAATGCTGATAACAATCACAATTCGGGATCTTCTATTCCCAGTCTCATTTCTCTTGCTTCTTCCATGTGAAGCAGGTGCCAACATCTCTTATCCCTTGCGCTGTTAGATATTGTCAATATATAGGAACGGGATCTCATGATTTTTATAATCGGTGCTTGAAGGGTTTTCTTTTTTTTAATTTGGATTTGCTTGCAGTTGCTGCAACACTTGGAATCTGCTATGGCCGTGTTGCCAACAACCTCCCACCAACCTCGGAAGTGATCAACGTTCTCAAAACCAATGGCATTTCGAATGTCCGGATCTTCGATCCTGATCCGTTTACTTTACAGTCATTTTCAGGCACCGGGATCAATCTCATGACCGGTGTCCCTAATGAAGTCCTCCCTTCACTTGCCTCAGGCACACCTGCCTCTGCACTCCAATGGCTCCAAACCAACATATTCGCGCATATTGTTCCGAGCCAAATCCGATATATTGCGGTTGGAAATGAGGTCCTCTTTAAAGACTCATTATATTCTCCCTATCTTGTACCCGCTATTGTTAACCTTTACCAAGCACTTAAAATGCTAAATCTTGATGGTACAATCAAGTTATCCTCCCCTCAAGCAGCATCCGTGCTCTCTGTATCCTACCCTCCCTCGCTCGGAGCCTTTGATCCTTCCCTTCGTGCTGTCTTGCGCCCTTTACTGAGTTTCTTGCATGAGACGAAATCACCATTCATGGTCAACGTATATCCCTATTTCAGCTACACAAGCAGTAGGTCGAATCAAGTAACGTTGGACTACGCACTGTTTAGAAGCAATAACATGGTTCAAGACGGTCAGTTGATGTATGGCAATCTGTTTGAAGCGAGCATAGATGCAGTGGTTCATGCAATGGAGAAAGAAGGGTTCGCAGAAGTTGAGGTGGTCGTGTCGGAGACAGGGTGGCCAAAGGGCGGAGGGGAGGTAGCCAGCGTGGAGAATGCATTGGCTTACAACGAGAATGTGGTGAGGAGAGTAGTGGGAAATGTAGGGACACCAAGGAGGCCTGGGGTGGGAATTGAGGTTTACTTGTTTGATCTGTTTGATGAGAATGGGAAAGGTGGAGATGAGTGTGAGAGGCATTTTGGGATATTTGGACTTGATGGTGTCAAGGCCTATGATCTTAGATTTAATTCAGAAAATTAAGTTGGATGTAACCAATAAATAGGAGCCATCTTCTTGACAACCTCTTATACTTTCTTTTTGATTTGGACTTCACTATATTTTCTATACACTGAGTGCAATTGAAAATATTGAATTGTCTTTTCATGGCCTCAAACTTATTTAAGGAAGGGGCTATGACCAAGTTATCATTCACTCTGATAACTGGGAAGTTGTTAAAGGCATTCTAGGAAGTTTTTACATTGTCTCAAATTCCGCTTTTATTAGGCTAATCTATAATATTTTGTCTCAAGAAAATCAATGGTTTTTGCAGTATATTCCGAAGGAACAAAATCAAGTTACGGATTGTTTAGCTAAGCAAGCTTTGATTGGGAAAGCAAATTTGCAAGTTCTCGATGTTCAACCCGAGATGGCTCGTACTTTTATTGATAGGGATAAGTCTACAGGAGTTACTTTCGCTCAAGCATTGATTTTGTAATTTTTTAGTGTTTTCTTTCTTCACCAGAAAAAAAAATATTGAAGGGGAGATCAATCAGGATAGATTTCTAATTTTCAATTTTTAATCATTTTAAAAGATAAAATTATATACATTAATAATAGGTAAGAAAATTTCCTAAAATTTTAAAAAATCTAAAAATTACTTTTACAGAAGAGAACATAAAAAATAGTTAAAAAAATATTCATTCTTTTTGGGTAAATTATAAAAATGTCACTGAACTATTAATTTTTCTGATTTAGTCATTAAAATTTTTGAAATTAAATGTTTTGACTTGTTGTTAGATGATGTGGGCTTTTTTATTGAACTAATAATAAATTTAGTGCTCCAATATTTACATATTCGATCCTAAAATATTTAACAAATTTAACTCTCAATATTTACAAAATTTGTCATCTTAATTTAACTCCTAAAAAAAATCAATAAATTTAGCCCTCAAAATTTATAAGATTTATCAAATTATTGAATTAGAACTAATTTGATAAATTTTGAGGGCTAAATTTATAATAAAAAAAGTTTAGAGTTCAAACTAAAATGAAAAATTTTGTAATCACTGAAGGTTAAATTTATTAAGTATTTTATATTTAGAATCAAATGGATAGAATATTTATTTAGAGGAAAGGGTATCTTAATTGTAAAATTAGTTGCGAAAAAAAAAAATTGTAACAATTAAGGGAAAATAGGTTAATGATTATTTTATAACGCTACATTAATAGTTTAGTGATGGCAAGTATAGAAGGTACAAGTTGAGAACTGCTATAGGAAGAAGGGAAGCTCTGAAATTCATATTGCTTCCTCGGATTTGTGCTCCATGTGTGCTTCACGTGTTGTACCTAACTTCTACAACTCTAAACAAAAAACTGGGAAAAGAAAATAAAAATAATCCATTCACAATCTCCTCTCTTTTCCCACGAAGAATCTCTACTGGAATGAACATTCTTGTCACACCATCCACCTTGTAAGTTACTCCCATTCTTTGTCTTTATTTTTCATTGCGAAATCTGCTTTTGATTCTGCCTTTTCTGCTCTCTTCCTTTATTTATTTTTCGTTGTCAATTTTGATGGCTACTGATTCCACTTCACCCATGTTGAATGCAAATCTTGAATTTTGCCCAAGACCATGATAGACTCGGCTAAGAAATTGCCTCAAATTGCTTCATTTATGCATAATTCTCCCCTGCCGTTACCTTAGAGCTGAGTTAATTTGATTAATTATATCAAGGGTTTGTGGGAATGATCGTTACTTTAATCTGATTACGAGAGACTTTTGCTTTAAGTTAATCAACTGATGAAAATACAAAAAAAAAAATGTTAACAAATTTTGGTTTTCTGAAAAGAGTACCATCCCACAAAACCCGGGGCTGCTGTAGAAATTTTAGAGATGTGGCTTAATGTTCTTGACTTATCCCAAACATAACAAGAATATGATGTCTTCCTTCCGTTTCTTTGTACGGTCAGAGGGCTACAAATACAATAAATAATTCTGGAGAGTGGCTCAGTGTGGGTAGTTTGTTTAACTAAGGGTGTGTTTTATCTCATCTTTGGTATGTAGGATAACAAATTTACATTTAACCTCAGTGAATAAGCTTAAGTTCTAATGTTATATCATTCATCCTGTATTTGTTCAAAGTTATACAGGTTTTGGTGGTTAATAAGCTTTTCCATTCTCTGCTATCTGTAAACTTGCTGATATAGTATTCTTATACAAAGCAATGGCATTAGCACATCTTTTAGTTTATTGTGGATTAACATTTGTATTAAATTTCAGATTTTAACAGGTTAGATGGAAGGGAGAAAAGTAAGCATTGATTTTCCTAGGAGTGACACAAAAGGAAAACCGAAGGTTCTTGATCCAGCATTTTCTGCCTTTTTGGTTCAGCTTCCAAACCAACTTCAAAATTGTCTCAAGGTTTGTCATGGCTCCTATGTAGAGGAAAATTCATTCAATGGAAATTGAAAAGCCGTGTTTGATAGATAGGTTTTTCTATGTTGGATTTTGAAGGGAAAGTTCCGTTTTCTTTTGTCAAAGTCACAGATCAAGAGACTAGCTAAGGATAATGTTGGAAAAAAATCAGTTAACCCTTTTCTTGGGAAGGAGAAGAGTTTATCTACTGGATTGGGGATCGATCTGGAGAAACAATTGCAAGCTTGGAGAGAAAATCCTATATGGGTCAATCAACCTCCAGAAATAAAGGTAAAGAATCCTTGGGGAAATTTGTGGTTTCATTCTCAGTAGTTATTCTAGTTTCACCCTTTCTGTCAAGCATCATGTATATCATGCTATGTTGCTTCAACTCTTCATTTTTGTCAAAGAACCCATGTTTGGCACTTGTGTTTGACATAATTCTTGACATGGATATGAGGATACAACCATCCTAAAACAAAGAAAAGTGAACATTCCCGTGCCTAACACATGCTCATATCCGACACTTACACCTGAGTATGAGTAACATAGCTATCATAGATTATAGTTTTGTAACTTTAGAGTACACTTTGTTAGTACGATTTCTTTCATATAGCCAACACTGAAGAAAACTCCTGGATTCTATTTTTGAAGGTTGATTATATATCCAGTGTTTGCACAAGATTGCTGTCATCTTACATTCCTAATTGCTTTGATGGATACTTTACCCTAAGCATCTATCATTTTGCAAAGTACTAGGAACCTAATGTTATTCTTGGCAGGTCAGTGTACCAAAAGGTTCTCTTTGCAACCTTAAGGCAAAAGTTGATGTTGGATTGCCTCCTGATGCAGTGTATAATATTGTAACAGATCCTGATAACAAGAGAGTATTCAAAAACATTAAGGTGAGTGGTACATTTTCACAGGCTATAGTAGATTTGATGTTTTCCATCTTCAATGTCATTTGTAGCTTCAACATTTCAAGCCTTTTCAGAAATTTCTGATTTTTATTTAATAAACTGATCTTATGCTTCAGGAAGTGATATCTAGAAAGGTTTTAGTTGATGAAGGTAAAAGACAGGTGGTTGACGTGGAGCAGAAAGCTTTGTGGAGATTCCTTTGGTGGTCAGGGACCATCTCAGCTCATGTTCTAGTGGATCAAAACAGAGAAGATTACTCAGTAAGGCTTACTTTTTCCGATTATTTGATTTTAAAATCCATGAGTGAGCCTTCTCTGTGAGAAGTTGGACTTTTATTTTTGTTGTTCTGAGTTACATTCAACAATTTCAATCTTTGAAGGATTTGACACTCCACTTAGTGAAGCATTTAATTTCTTTTGCTTAATCTTTATGTTGTGTGCAAAAAGATCATGCATGGGTTACTAGCGAGTTACTGTCAGTAATTCTAATAATGACTGTTAACAGATGAAGTTCAAGCAAGTAGATGCAGGATTCATGAAAAAATTTGAAGGTCACTGGAGAGTAGAACCTCTTTTCATTGATGAAGAAACTTGCTTTCCTTTCAAACCTAAAACATGGGCAGAGTATTGTTCATGTACAGGGGGTAAAGGAAGGATTGGGTCGAAGGTGAGCTTGGACCAACTGATTCAGCCAGCCATCGTCCCTCCCCCACCCATTTCTTGGTATCTAAGGGGAACAACCAGCAAGACCACTGAGATGCTGATAAATGATCTGCTCGCCGAAGCTGCTAGACTAAAGGGCGGCTTTGACGCTGAAAATTCAGTCAACGAAATCAATGAACAGCACCAAGTTGAGCAGATTAATGACATTAAAGAAAGATGGAACCTTCATAGGAGAAATGTGAAGCTGCGTGGTAAGAGGCTATTGACTGCTGAATCATCTACGATTTGATGAGTTCTAAGTTCATATATAGTTGGTTGACTGTAGCATGTGAGTATTTTATATGAAAAATGTCCACCATTATGATATTTCGGTTTGAACTTTTGGAATCTTCCAAAAGCATTTGAATCATCATCTTGCATGACTTGGATAAGGATATTTGTCCGATATGAAAAATCTATTCTTATTCTTTTATATATATTTAAAAAGCCATACTATTATATCGATGTTTGAATACACGTCAGACATGAATGTCAGGACATTTGATACTTTGTTGAAAAAAAACAGCATCTGAACTCGGTCACAAGCAAATAAAGTGCAAAGCAGACCCCTGAAAGATCATATACCAAAATGTGAGTCTCACCAAACAAGAATTGAAATTGAATGCTTGAATTCAACCAAAAAAATCAGACATTCAGAAGAAAAAAACAGTTTAAAGAGAATAATTTCATTAGAAGAAAGTAAAAAAGCAATACATATATGGTACATGTAATCTACAATGAAGGGAGATGTAAGACAATCTTGTCTAATTGTGAGTTGCAACTCTTTTATTGTTTCTTCACATTGGTTTCTGTTGAAATGACTGGTCCTACAATATATCTATAATGTAATAGATGTTCTCCGAATGGAGAGTTTCTCTCTTGTACAGTTACCTAGATATTCCACAAGAATCACTTTGTCTTGTATGCTGTATCTCTATGTTCCGTATACAGTACACTCAATACTTTCGTTGTCATTTGATTTACCGTTCATTGAGCAATAAATCTTATTGCCGGCAGAGGATACACTGATGGGGAACCTTTGCGGTATTTTATTGACAGTCAAGCCGTCAAGACACTGCTTCTCATAGCTCATGAATGCACCTAGTGCCCCAAGAAAACCTTCATGCCGTAGAAACATTGCTTTAGCCTCACCTTTGGACCTGTAGCATAAATTTCAGAGAAGGAAGGAAGAAAATTAATTAAAAATCAAGGAAGATCGATGTTAGTAAAAGGGAAAATTATTAGAATGCACAGCTTCTAGGTAACAGGACCTGATGTCTACAGATGGAACTATGTATCAAGTGAAAAAGAAGATGGCCAGCTAGTCAACTTATTTCACTTTTTTATCACAAATTACTAAAGATAATCTTTTTTTTTTCTTGCTGACACAGGATAATTGTTAGGATTTCAGGGGAAGCAATTTTGTTCCTCCTTTGGTTAATAGAGGTTTGCAATTTTATCATTGTAATAATTACCTCTAGAAGGTAAGCTTTCACATTTTAATTTTCATTGAAGATTCCGTGAGGATGGATTGAACTTGAGAGAATGAAATCATTTTCGACAATCAGCCTCTAGTGTTGAGAATTATCATTTGAGTTTCACGAAAGGGAAACATATAAATGGTTTATGACGAGGAGTGCAACTGAAAAATTAACACTTAAAATAGTTACCAGAAATTAACAGCGACGGAAATAGTGTCCATAGTATAGGCATGACCCCGAATGAAAAAACCGGCAAAAAATATCCGCTTAAGGCCAAACCGAAGTGCATTCAAGTAAGATATCTGGACAAAAAAAAAAAAAGATAAAAATGAAGCCAACAGAACAACAATCAGTATTAATTATAAAGCCACAAGCATGATGCTTATAGATACTAACATGAGAGAAATCATGACAGCGAAGTTTCTTTTTCTTTGACCCAAGAAAAAGTATAATCAAAGTACTGACAACCTAAAAGCTAGTCCTTGCAAAAAAAAATTATACACATAACTGAATCCTAAACAAACCGATTGTACCCAAGGAGGAGCAGAGTAACCATATAATCTGTAGCATCATTACTATTTAAGTTATTTTGAAGTTTAGTTATATTTCTCCTTTGGCCTGGATGAAGGTAGTGTTAATGGGTTTAGTCCAAGTGATGGACCCATGAGAGTCTAGTCTAGTTAACACTCAATTACTGTGAGAATTACTGGTTCTGTTACGGTTACTGTTAGTAGCTATCAGGTATAGAGGATTGTATGATCTGGGAATCTCGAGTATATATGGAGAGCAGTAATGAATAAAGGCCAAGAGCATTAGACAAAACTCTTTCTCTCTTAGATCTTCTCTGTTTCTTCTCCTCCTCTCTGTTCTCCAAAGGCTCTTTTTCCTAAAAATCCAAAGATTTAGAAGTAAGCTGCATCATTGGTATTAGAGCTACATTCTGGCAAGATAGCCAAAGGAGTAACCACTAGGATGCAGAAGGAGATCACTCAGATCCAGCAGGAACTTTCTCAGATGCATTTGGAGGTTCAGCATCCCGAAAAGTCAAGCAGAATTGAAAAGGAAACAGTAATTCTCAGGGTAATGGAATAGTAACTAGACTCTCGTGAGATGGACTAAACCCATCAGGACTACCTTCACCCAGACCCAAAAGAGAAATATCAAATAACTTAACTAACTGAGAATAGCTGAAATATTAATTCTGCAATAAAATCAATTAGGCAAAACAGAAATCTGGAATTCTCATCCACCAAATGAACTTGAAAAGATTGTGAAAGGTTAAACCAGGCATGAGAAGCAATATCTATCAACATTAAGGCCAAAATCCTTGTAATGATACAAATTTTCTATTTTAGTAGGCAAGCGTCAAGGTTAGCACTATTTTAGGATAAACATCTGATTTACCATATGCAAGAAAACCAGTACAGAAACTAACCTGACCAATATTATTTGAAATCATTCGAAGAAGAGAGCGGGAAATGTCTTCAGGTTTGTAATCTACCAGCTCTTTATTATCAGAAATGGCCTTGCCAAAGCTGGAAGCAATTGTTGTTGCAGAGAGACCGATCTGTCATTAATAAAACAATTGTAAAGCAGTTTATGATTACATGTCAAGAGGTCAAAGATGGTAATTTACGAACTCTTATTGTGTTGAATGAAACTGAGGCTATTTGATATGAAAACTCTAATTTACATGCATTGATATGGAGTATGGAAATTCTCCTAGTCTAAGTTAGAACAAAGACATCTTCGTACCTTTGCATAGTCGGTTCCACCATAGATATCACCAACAAGCATATCTATAACTCTATTATTTCCCTGATGACTTAGCTCCAGTAACTCATCAAAACTGTGACAGTAAATTAATTGGTTACATACAATAAAACACAGTATGGAAGGAAACTAAAGATTACAGTAGTCAATGAGGACATAATTACTTCTTGCACTTTGTCAAAAGCCTTCCCAAACCCCAAAAGGTGCCACCTCCAAGGCTAGTTCCACTAACTCGCTCAAACTTGCCATCTCCATCCACCTATATACCCAAAAGATTGAAAATCAACTATATAAATATATATATTAAAAGCTTTAAATATTACCAAAGTAATGAAGATGACTAGAATACCTTTATCATGCTAACACCAGACCCGATGTTAACAAGAAGATAAGGATATAAATCATTAGGGTCTATCTGAGAAAATTCCTTCTGACCATCCAAGTATGTAAAAGCTTCTTGGTGGACTGCCTATCAAAGAACAATATGCAAATAGATATTGAGCATGTCAATAAATAGCCAGAAGCTATGTGCTAACCGCTATAGAACAATGTCAAGGAATATGTAAATTAAAACTGTATTTTACTGACAGACATTTTTTTGTATATTCCACAACCCTTAAGGAAAAGAAGGAAGGTTCACACCAACTTTCAGAGAATAACATGACTGTGAGTAAAAGAATAGGCAAAAACTTCCAGATACAAACAAAACTCTTGCATTTCCAAAAACAAAGATGAGTGTGTTCTCTAAATTTAAACCTGAGAAGAAGAAAACTTCAAAATCACTCCCATTATAACTCGCCAAGACTCCGCAACAAGTCAAATATCATAAGAAAACCAACTAGAATAGTCTCATTGATAAAACAACCCTGCCATCAAATAGCAATGCTGATAACTTTCCATTCTCTCACTCACACTTAAGCTGCCCATAGCATCAGATTGTAAATATTTGACCAGTTAGACACACTGCTGAATAATGGTAGACTACCTAAAGGCAAGAGCAATAATGTTAAATTTTCCATTTAAATCACATGATATGCTGTGTTGTTGAAAATATCATAATCATGTCAGACAGCCAAAATGAATACAATATATTTAACAAGCATGCATAAATTTCCAAAAAGTGAAATGGGGAAAAACATTAGCACACATATATTTGGCAGGAAAACAGAAAGGATTGGCTTCACGATAGTCAGACATTAAAAGACTACTTAGATTATGAGAGGATTTTATAAGATTTAAGACTCCAATTGGTGCAGACTCACAACATTTATGCAGTATTAGAAACCCACCTTAAGCAAAAAATTTGCACCAGTCACAAGGCACTCCATTTCATCTTCCTTGTCAAGACTGACACCGAGCTTTTCTTTGAAAAGGTCAGCAAATTTGTAGGCACCACCGCCTGTTGCCTGCAGACAGATATTAGCCATTTAAGGTATCTTTCTACTGCAAAACACCCTACCAAATATGACTGATACAAGCAGGTTGAGAGAAATAAGTGCTCAAAGCAGTAATAATTATAGCATTCGAAATAAGTCAAAAATAAGAGAAAAAAGAAAAGAAAAGAACATAGGTTTCATGATTAGTAATAAAATTCATCAATTATTAAGAATGAGTAGCTCCTATCAGATTATAAAGCAGAATATCTAGAAATGTTGAACTCCTCCCAAAACCAGAGAAATACCAAGAAAGTTTACCTTTATAAAGATCTTGTCACTGGAAGGGGCAGTGCAGTCATGGAAACCTGAATTAACATTCATTGATAAGAAAATAGGCTTAAGCAACGTCAGAATAAAATAAGCTTCAAAAGCATATTCAAGAAATTGCAACAAAACTGCAACTGCGGTTAACCAGGCCAGATGTCTTTCCTAAGTACTAACCACAGAAGAAAAAACAATGTCCAGTGAGATGATAGTATTTTATTAGGGCAAAAGAAAAACGATAAGGGGAGTATTAACCCCAAAAAACATCATCCTAGCACAAGTAGGAATATCCCTGGATAAGAAAAGAAGATATGATTCCGATATTCAATGCCAGAATACGAGAAAAAACAAACAAGAGCACCTTAAAAATTTCTGGAGTAATATATTGTCAGTCATGCCATTATGCTTCAGAGCCCTTAAGCAAAAATCAAATTGCACACCATAGATATGGGTAGATGTTGAGAATTCAATTCAACATCTTTTCCATTCTGTAGTAAATACAGGTAGTAGATGAGTAAGGGCATCCTAGCACTTTCTAAACAGTGCATGATGCTGAAATATAGCTAGGGTAGGCTCATGGACAACGCAAAGTTTAACAAATATAGGTGAAAATAACCTTAGCACTAAATGAGCTTAACTAATAACTTAATTAAGCAATCAATCCTCATTTAAACTCAAATAAGGTCTAGCGATCCCTGTTATTCATACTGTGTTTTAGAAGTTAAAAACACACTTCTCAAATATCAATTTAAGACTGCCAAAAATTAATGATATTCAAGGACAACTGCATTTAAAGAATGATGATAACAACAACCATCTTCTCCAAATTGTAGTTAAACTACAAGTAGTAGCCAACTAAGAACATCCAATCACTCATCTAAACAGTGCATCAGGCTGAAATCATGAACAAGCCAAATCTCAACCAAATATGTGTGAAACTGGAAATGACTTTCATTGTGCTAAATGAGCTTGCATATAAAGTTAAACTAAGCAACTGAATCCTCGTCTAAACTCAAATAAGATCTCACAATCCCTGTTATTCAGGTCAGGACTGTCAGGTGGCTAATTACGCACTACTGTCTCTGGCAATCATACTAACTCTTAGAATTTAGGAAACACACTTCTAGAATGCAACCCAAAAACAGCCAAATTTTAATGATATTAAAGGAAAACTCTAAGGAATGATTGTTACAAGAAGCAAAAGTAAACGTACCACCAAGGTGAAGTTTCATGGAGTGAATGAACTCCAAGCAATCATTTATCTTGCTAGTTTCAAACTTTGCGAAATGAAGCTTTCCTCCAAGAACAGGTCGGCTGTTATCACTTTTGGAACCAAGGCTTTCATTTTGGGACCTTAGCTCATCGTCATCTCTACAACTATCATCATATCTACAGAAATACACCAATTTGATCAAAGAACCTGTCAACCAACATAGAAGATTGTAATAAGTTCTACAATCTCTGAAATGTAAATTGTTGGATACTCTAAATGGAGTGTGAAGTAAAGACACGAGTATAAAAGCTTCGGTCCTTTCTTTTCAGTACATAAAAAAATATTGATTCGAACCCTCAGACCCCAAAGCTCAAACTCTCTTAATAACCGTTAGGCCATCTTTCAGACAGTTGACTAAAAAAAACTACAAATCCTAACAAAGAATTAGGAGGGAAAAAAAAACACACTAACTAGAAAATTAGGAGGGAAAAAAAAACACACTAACTAGAAAATAGATAAAACTGGAAGCAAAGTAGGTTTGAAGGCACAAAAAGTAGCCCAATTCAACAAACCAAATAATAACAATAACAATAATAACAGAGGGACTCAACACAGTACATGCGAAAAAATCTAAATTGTGTTACAAATTAGCTCAAAACAGGGGGGGGAGAGAAGGAAATTGGAAGATCAAAGGGTAGAAAACAAACCTCCAATGTCGAGAGCCAAATGAGAAATTTGAGATTGGGGCTGAGAATTTGGTTGGTTAGAAACATGGGCGAGATGATCCATTCTTTGCCTTTAATAATTTAGAGCTTAAAACCCAGAAAAAGAGAAAGAGAAAAAATAGAAGGAAGAGGTTTGGATCTCTTCTGGCCTGCGTCTAACCCATCTGCACCTCATTGGAAAGAGAATATAAAGAAAAGCAACAAGGGATTTGGTGGAATAATGAAATCCGTAATATTATTATACGTTCCATTCGTCAAAATCAAACGTGATTATTATGCCACCACTGGTGGCGTTGAATTGAATCATCAAGCTGAATTTTCTTTTTCTTGGGCCAAAAATAATAAGTTGAATCTGCCAGTCAAACACCTTTATCTTTGACTCCCTTCAATCTTTCATCCATCGCCCTCCCCTGTCTTCTCGAGTTATTTTCGGGTGTTTTTATCCTTTTTTTTTAATATTTATTTAGAAGGAAAAAAAAAAAAAAACAGGAAAATTCAAATAAACTCCTATTGTATTGTATATTTTCATTAAGTGGTATATCAGACAACTATTCACTGAATGAGTGATAAAATTTTCTTATATAATTTTTATCAATCCCTAATTCAATCTTCCACAGTTTATTTAATATTAAAATAAAATATTAGAAAACAAAAATATCATTATTATAACATTTAAAAAAGATTATGACATTTATTTAACTTAATTAAGAGAGATTTTAATGTCAATGTTTGTTGACACCATAATGTTCTTTTTCTTCCAATTTTCCATGTTTTGACCCTCAATTTCTTTTAAGATTTAACAATGTGTTTTATGCTTCTAAAAACAATTTATTTTTACACATTTATAATTATTTCTACATGATATAATTATATTTACAATATTATATATTTATTTTTAAGATTAATTCTCTTATTTGATATTTAAATGATACGATTTGACAAAAATAAAATAGTCTTAAAAAATTATCATGTGTCTCTCTTTTTTAAAATATTTATTTTTTTAATATTTTATTATACCCTTATAGGACACTTGTCAACTCCTTGATCTTGTAAAGTCTAAAAATTTCACTAATAATTTACCGAATATTATTACTAATAACATATTATGTTAATTTTTAAGTGCAATTTTTAAAAGATATAATCAAATTAATTAATTTCACATTAATAGACTATCTTATTAATTAATATTATTTTTATTATTACCACGTAATAATATTAATAAAGTATACAATTTACTAATATAATTAACAATTAAAAATATTCTCGTCAATTTAATTTTTTTCCAAACTCATACTATTATATAAATTTTATCTATTTACTTTATGTTTGAGTGTGACATTTAAAATCATTAGATCCATTATAAGTTTGAAATTTTAAATATGTAAAATTGAAATACCGATTAATTTATTGGTTTATCACACTTAACTGCTATAATTGATTCGATATTATTTAAGTAAAATTCAACAATGTACAACATTATAAAAATATGTTACAATTTGTCAGCAGTCATTGAAAGAGGGGAAAAAAAAATATTGTTAGTTACATTCAACGATGTACAACATTATAAAAAATTTGGCAATCTAGTCAGTCCGACAAGTGTAAGGCTGATATGAGTGGGTTAAGTTTTGAAATAACTTTATCAAAGAATTATTTTTAAGAAAAATTACCGTTAGTAATTAATTATTTTTTATATTTTTAAAAATTAAAATACGTATCACACCACTTTAATTCCGATCTTTAGTTGCAGTATTCTTACTTTTGACGTTAGTACATCGTGAGACGGTCACTGTCGACTGGTGAATGAAGATGGTGGTGGGTTAGTGGCTGATGGGTGTTGGGTGTTGGAGTCGGTTGTGGGAAAGGGGGTTAAAAGGGCAGGGAAATGATAGTGGCTAGGGATTTAGAAAAGAAAAGAAATTAGTTGTTGTTACTATTAGGGATTACAATTTAAAAATTGGGGGGGTCGAGAGGAAAAGAAAAGAAAGGGTAGCATGGTATCTGGGCCGGGCTAAAAAAAGCTTACCCAATGCCTAATCCACTTAGAAAATGGGCCTCATTTTTTGTCTAAACCTATTTTTCGAGTCTATATTTTTGTTCAAATCCTCCAAATTTTTTGGCAAGCATTCGAGCTTGGTCGATAGCCCAGTCAATGACCAGGTTTACAAAAGATGGCTTTGAAATTATATTAATTTTTTGGAATATTATTTAATTGATTATAATTAAATAATTAAAGGTCAAAGTGAGAATTAAATTAATTAGTTATCATAGTTTTATTGAATGGGACAATTTGTAACACCCCTAACCCGTATCCGTTGCCGAAACAAGGTTTCGAAGTGTTACTAGTATTTATAGATCATTCAACAAAAATTTCGTTTCATATAATATTTATACCTAAAATCAATCAAAGATAATCGTATATACATGTCATCATACATATCAATCTCTTACCGTTTCTTCAATAACATATTTCATATAATTTCAACATCAATAACCTTATTATCTCAACATGTCACACTTGAATGTATTGCTCATCTCAACTTACATAATTTCCATGTATCAACAAATCAATATATTAATGTATATGTATATGTATATCTATCTATATATATATATATATTTCATGTATATTTATTCCGGTAATAATTCATTTCGAACTTAACATTACTCAAATTCCATGTACATATACTTTCCACACCGTGTGTCCATATAATATGTACAAATCATTATATTTCAGGCATATAAGAGTAATAATTCATTTCATGCTCGTACCTTCTCATGTCAGGATTTTACCCGTTGAATTTATTTAAATATCAATAGGTACACATATTTCAGATTAATACCAATTATAACCATAAGTTTTTCAATATTAATTTCATATGTCACTTACCAATCTTTGTCAAATTAGAGAACGTCTTACGGATTTGAGCACGTCGTTTTCTTAATGCCACAATCCACTTTGATCTTGCACATATATTGTCATGGCCATGCCATGGTCTTTACACTTTATCACTGTAACACCCCTAACCCCGAACCATCGCCGGAACAGGGTTACGAAGCATTACCGGACATATCAGACAATTTGCAAATATAAATTGGTTGTTTATTGAAATGAATACGATTTATTTTACAGGGGGTTTTACTTGGAGCTAGCTGCAGTAATTTTTGCTTTAAAGATTTGGAGACATTATCTTTATGGAGAAATGTTACATTTACACGAGATCATAAAAGTCTCAAATATCTGTACATCACAGAAAGATTTAAATTTAAGGCAAAGACGGTGGATCGAGCTTCTAAAAGATTATGATTGTGTTATAGATTATCATCCAGAAAAGCAAATGTGGTAGCTGATGCATTGAGCAGAAAGTGCGATTGAATTACGAGCAATGTTTGCTCGGCTTAGTGTTAATGATGATGGAAGCTTGTTAATGAAAGTTAAAGGTTAAGCCAATGATGTTAGAGCGATTAAAAAGCATTTCGGATGGAAGATGTCAAATTATTAAAGAAAAGAGAAATGGTTCGTAATGGTAGTACGATCGAAAATTTTAGTATTGATGAACATAATTGTTTGAGGTTTCAAAATCGGATTTGTGTTCCAACTACTTCGAATTAAAGAAGATGATTCTTCAAGAAGCACACGATGGTACTTTTTGCGTTGCATCCGGGTGGAACAAAATGTATCGTAATTTAAGGGAGCACTATTGGTGGCAGGAATGAAGAAAGATATAGTTGAATATGTCGATTAAATGTTTGACTTGCCAACGAGTAAAGGCAGAACATCAAAACCGGCAGGGTGGTTACTCGATCTATTAGTATTCCGAATGGAAATGGGATAGTATTACTATGGATTTTGTTACGGGTTGCCACCGTCAGAGAGCAAAAAGAATGCCATTTGGGTGATAGTTGATCGACTTACTAAGTCCGCTCATTTCATAGCGATCGGGGGTGATTGGTCTTTTCTGAAGCTTTGTCAAGTATATATCCAGAAATTGTGAGATCGCATGGCATTCCAAAGATCTATAATTTCCGATCGAGATCCACGATTTACATCGAGATTTTGGAAGCGATTACATGATTCTTTGGGTACTCGGCTTAATTTTAGTAATCGCATTTCATCCACAAACCGAACGGACAATCGAGCGGGTAATTCAAATTTTAGAAGACATGCTTGGGCTTGCATTATTGACTTTGAATCGGGTTGGGAACGATACTTGCCATTAGCTGAATTTGTTTATAATAATAGTTATCAATCTAGTATTCAAATGGCTCCATATGAAGCATTATATGGTCGAAGATGTCGATCACCGGTATGTTGGACAGAGTTGAATGAGAAAAAGATTGTTGGACCGGAATTAATTCAGGAGACAGAAGAAGTAGTTAAAAAGATCAAAGACAGGTTGAAAGTAGCTTTTGACAGACAAAAGTCTTATGCAGATCTAAAGCGGATTTTGATATAGAGTATTCGTGGGTGATAAAGTGTTTTTAAAAGTATCACCTTGGAAGAAAATTTTGAGATTTGGTCATGAGGAAAATTAAGTCCTCGTTACATTGGGCCATATGAAGTAATTGAAAGAATCGGACCGGTTGCCTATCGATTAGCTTTACCTCGGAATTCAGAAAATTCATAATGTTTTTCATGTTTCCATGCTACGAAGGTATCGATCGGATCCATCTCATATTATTTCTACTGAAGACATTGAGATTAGACCGGATTTGTCATATGAAGAAGAACCGGTTCAAATACTAGCTCGAGAAGTGAAAGAATTAAGAAACAAACGAGTCCCTTTGGTAAAAGTATTGTGGAGAAGCCATAATGTAGAAGAAGCAACTTGGGAACTGAAGAAACTATGAGAGCGCAGTGATATCCTCACCTATTCTCGGGTAAATTTCGAGGACTAAATTTATTAAGGGGAGAAATGTAACGACTGAAATTCGTGGGCAAAAAAAAAAAATGTGTTATCGGGCCTCCGTCTTAGTAAATCGAGTTAGTAAATAATTATTAGGAGTAATTATGAGTCTAGTAGTGTGCTTAATTAGATTTTTATTTAGTGAATTTAGCTTAATTGAGAGTAATTAGGAAAAAGGATCAAATTGAATAAGGAGTAAAAGTCTAATTGTAGATTAAAAGAAAATAAAAAGGACCAAAATGGCAATTATGCCATTTAGCATAAGTTGAGGCGGCATAAGCTAAAAAAATCTGAGATTTTATGTGTTAAAATATATTATTAATATTATTAAATAATTATATTAATATAATATTATATTATATAATAAAGTAAATAGTAAATGAAATAATAAAAAGAAACAAAGAAGAACAGAAAAGAACAGAGAGCATACGAAACAAGAAGGAAAGAAAGAAGAAAAAGAAGGAAAAAGGAAAAACTAAAGATTCAAGGTTTTAAACTTTAAAAGGTAAGTCAATCAAGTCCTATTCTTTTAATTTTGATGTTTTAGAAGCTTTAAAGCAAGATTTTGATGAAACTAAGTTGATATTTTGAGAGTTTATTGGTTTTTAAGTATAGTTTATGTTAAAGAAAAAGATGAACAAGGGGTTAAATTGAATGAAATTTAAGTTAGAGTTAGTAAAAGGATTAAATTGTAAAGTAAGCTATAAGTTTTGTATTATAGGGATTGATTTGGAAGAAATTATAAATTAGGGTTTATTTTGAAAATTTTGTAATCAAGTTGAATATGGAAGGAATTTAAGTAGAATCAAGCATGAATTAAGTTAAGAAAATAAGTAAACTTAACTAGGATTTAATTGCAAAATAAGTCATAAGAAAACAGATTTAAGACAGCAGCAGTAGAGTAACTTTGAAAATTCACCAAAAATCGTAGAAATGGAATTAGAAGTTGAGTGAGATATGAAATTAAAGCTTATTGAGTCTATTTTCATATGAAAGAAACAGAGATAGCAAATAAGTTCTGTATTGTGAGATATTTAAATTTTAGTGAAACTGGTTCAGGGTGATTTCGAGATCCCCTGTTCTGACTTGTAAAAATAATTAAAAATTGTATAAAAATGATTTTGGAACATAATTTATATGGTTAAATTCCTTAATGAGTCTAGTTTCAAATGAGCTAAACAAGGAGGCCATCTAAATTCTGTACAAAGAGTAATTTAATTCGTAGTGAAGAGAGGTCAGAGCAGTTGGACAGTGAAACAGGGGAAACTTTAAGAATAATCTGGTATTGATTGGCCATACCAAAAATTCTGAAAAATTTACAGTAAAAATATATATGAGTCTAGTTTCGGGAAAAATTTACGGATCTTAATTTGGAGTTCCGTAGCTCCAGATATAGATGATTTAGTGACAATGACTCAGGTAGACAGCCTAGAAAGAACTTATAAGTAAATAATAGAATTGTGTATAAAAGATGTGGAATGAAGAGGAAGAGTAGAAATTGAATCAAATTCAATTATTTATTGTAATTTAATGTTGTAATTAATAATGTAAATTATTATTTTAAGTAGCTAAAAAGGAACTCGAGGCATCAACCCATAAAGGAAAGGAGAAGGTTACCGAGGAATAATCAAGCAAATTCGGGTTTGTATTACTATAATTCAAGCTATTTATTTATTCATTAAATATTAGATTAATTTATGGATATGGTAAGTAAATTATAAGGTAAGTGTTTTTATTGAAATTGAATTGTATCCGGATTGATATGGAAAAGTGTAATTAATATTGAAATTGAATTTATTATGAAAATGAAAATGAAATTGAGAAGCTGAAATACCCTATTAACTAGTCGGGTGAGTCGGATATAATTGGCATGCCATAGGACATGGAAGAGTACGGGATTTTGCGGCTTCATCGATCAGCACTTACGTGCGACTCATCGTTATTCTTATTATCGTTACCGATTCGACACTTTGTGTGTCGATATCGTTATCTTATTCGTTCATGAGTTCGACACTTTGTGTGTTGAATATCGATATTGTTATCAGCATCGATTCGACACTTTGTGTGTCGATATCGTTATACCGTTAAGGCACATTGTGCCGTCTTTGGAGTGTTGGGTTGGAATCCGTGTATCCGTTAAGGTCCGAGTGCATTAATAGGGGTAAATAAAGAAAAGGTTAAATTGAATAAAATGAAATGGTTGAGCCATTGGAAGAAATGCGAAAATAGAACATGAACTGAAAAATGTGATTGAAATATGAGCATGAGAAAAGAAAGTATGAACCATTGGTTCAAGAAATGGATAATGGCTCAACATGATTGTGTATTATTTCAATTGTTAAATAGCTAAATTTGAATTGTATGAATATATTGAGAATGATAAACTTATGTTTGAATTGGGTTAGTTAAATTAAAGTTATATGATTTAATGATATGATTATTATGTTTATAATTTGAATTATGGTAATACCATCGAGTATATGTATACTCGCATGCGGTTGCTTCCGATGCGCGCAGTTGTAGAAGTCAAATCTTGAACCAAAGATCCGAAGCGGACCGACTTGACAAACCTTTGGTGATGTATATTTCCTTTTATAATGTGGCATGTACGTAGGTTGTGTTTAAATGTTATTATGTTTTGAATGTAAATGGTTAAAAATGTTAGTATTACAAGTTTAAAAATTATAATGAAAGGAGTATATTTATTTTAATCTAACTAATATTTTGATAAATTTAAGTTGATATTATATTGATTGAGTTTGATTAGAAGGTATTTAGAATAGAAAATGAATTTATCAAATGAATTGGTTAAATTGGTTGTTTATTGAAATGAATACGATTTATTTTACAGGGGTTTTATATATTAATGAGAAATGCTGCGAAATTTATATTAAACAAAATTTATATTTGCAAATTGTCTGATATGTCCGGTAATGCTTCGTAACCCTGTTCCGGCGATGGTTCGGGGTTAGGGGTGTTACAATCACAATGCCATAGCCCAGCTATGGTCTTACACGTACACACATATATTGCCATGGTCTAGCCATGGTCTTATGTTCACAATTGACATAACCCAGTTATGGTCTTTTCACTAAAATGCCATGGTCTTATCCGTCAATTCATCACTAATCATGGAACGGTCGTACTCAATTCAACGTTCTGCTCAATTTGAACTCTTGCTTCGATTTTCATATTATCATACTTATCATAATAAAGATATGGAATAATACATTATATAATCTCAAATTTTAACATTCAATCATAAAATCTCAACCATATGAACTTACCTGGCTAAATTGCAGAAATGCCAATATTAATGGGCATTTTGAGAATTTTTCTATTTTCCTCGATTTTTCATCCGATCTTGATCTAAATTAGTAATTTCACTCAATTTATTAATTTAAACACTAAAACAATTCATTTCCTTCAATTTGGTCATTTTTTACATTTTTACAAAATTACCCCTAAAGTTTTACTTTTATTCAATTTAGTCCCTGAGCCTAAAACATGCAAATTAGCCATTTTTAAAGTAAACACATACTAGATGAATATTCATAAATTTTCCTCCTCCTCCCCTCCATTCCACATCCTCAATATACATATAACTACATTATTTATTTATATGTTCATATCAAACTATCTACTTGAGTCATAGTCACTAATTTATATCTTGTGTTACAGAATTTCAAATTAAGATCCGCTTGTTGTTTTTGAAAATATACTCAAATATCTTTCTACCATAAAATTTTCAGAATTTATAGTTTATCCAATAAGTACAATAAAATCTTCAAATTTGTTCTTGTTCTGCTGATTGACAGCTTCAACCTTTCTTTACTAAAAATTAATTATCTCTTAATACGGAATTCGAATGATTTTCTCGTTTGTTTATATTTAAAATAGGCTCATTAAGAATTTAAATATTCAAATTTAAACCCCCAAGTATTTTTATACAATTTTTAATGATTTTACAAAGTCAAAGCAGGGGAACCCAAAATCATTCTGACATTGTCTCACAAAATTTATTATATCTCATAATTTACAATTCCATTGCTTACATTGTTTCTTCTATGAAAAATTAAAGTCAAAAAAATTTAATTTTATATTTTATTCAACCTCTAATTTATTTTCTACAATTTTTGGTGATTTTTCAAAGTTATACTACTGCTGCTTTCTAAAATTGTTTTAGTGCAAAATGTTGATTACTAAGTTTATAACACCCTTATTTCTTTTCTCTACAATACTTCCCATCACTTTCTCTTATTTTCCTTCACTAACATAGCAATAACATAAAACTTATATAAGAAAACTCTACATTAACATCAATTCCATGCTTTTTCAATAATATCAAACTTAAAAATATATTGAAATCCTGATGTTCTTACCTTTTCTTATTGATTTCAATCTTTAACTTAATTTTCTCTCTCCTCCAGCTTCTATTTCTTGAATCTAACTTGATATTCTAGCTCCTCATAGTCTCCTTGTCATCTTTCTCTCTTGATGGCTATAGAAATTCTGTAACACCCCAAACCCGTAACCGTCGCCGAAATAGGGTTAAGAGGCATTACCGGACAAACATAAACATTCATAGACATTTCTTCTCGAAAATCAACAAATCAAATCAAAGTGTCCCTTAAATAGGTCTACGAGACCTTAAACATGCTTTAGAAATGGGTCGGGACTAAACTGAACACTTACAAAAATTCTCAGAAATTTAAAAATTTTCAAAGTTACAGAGGTCACACGCCCGTGTGCCTCACCCGTGGTCGACACTGACTTGCACCACACGGCCAGTCACACGCTCGTGTGTCCATCTCGTGGTCAAGTCTGACTTGTTTTAAATTACAACCACGAAGGACACGGTCGAGCCACACGCCCGTGTGCTCAACCGTGTGGGCAAATATAGGCCATTTGCAAGGTCAAAATGCCACACACATTTTGGGTCATTTCTACAAGCATCACACCAATTCAATTCATACCAAAATAACCAACTTTTCCAAGCATTCAAAAGCATTTCAAGCACACCATCTTATGCAACAATTAACTCAATTAAATGACAAACATTTCCAAGTATAATTCATCACAAACTTACCATACCATTATGATCACCATTCATCAAATGTATATATATGCTCACTAAATACATCAAGCATGTATCATTTACCTTATTGCCAAAACACATTTCAACTTTCATTAGCAAAGCATAATAAACAAGTTACACATAAAACTCACCTTAACCAAAATCATACACACAAACATAAACATAGCAACCATGTTTCACATATAGTAAGCAAAGACCAAATTGCTAAAACCAAACATATCAAGCACTCAACCAAGTACACATAAAACTGAACTTAAACATAATGATCAAGCCATTTTCGCATGGCTATAGATATATTTACATATCCCAAAATCGAACATTCCATCTATGCTATACATGCCATATGCCCAAAATTAACTTTGTAAAATACCGAAAGAAACAGTCGATAGTGTGATAGGCTTTACTGACGATCCTCGAGCTCGTGATGTGACTCCAAAATCTATAAAATAGAGGTAAACAAAACAAACAGAGAGTAAGCAATTTAAGCTTAGTAAGTCTTAAGCAAAAACATATATATATTAACACTTGCATAATAACATTAGATTAATAAGGCCGAATATACATATCCTCAAATGCAAAATTATCAGTTTAATCATACATACATATATATATCATATGGATAAATGCATAATTACACATGAACATATATATGAATCTCACTACTAATATCACATATACCTCATTTGGCTGAATATACACGAGCACATATGTATACACATAATTCACATTTATAACTTAGACAATTAAGCAATCAATTTAACATCCAACTTACCTTATTTTCACAACTTAGAATAAGCACATACTTGAATTTTTTATTAGATTTCACATTCGGTCTTTACTTATATTATCACAAATACATCAATAGGCCAAATCACTTATATGTTCAAATATGCTAACACATAATTCATAATTCACGTAACTTTTAAACATCAATTCAAGTAAACAATTTACCTTAATTCCATAACATAGTATGAATACATACCTGAACCTTTTAATTCAATTTCGCATTCGGTCTTTACTTCACATTGCCCGTTGAACCGTTCAGAATTAAAAAGGATACACGGATATTCAGAAAGCTCGTACAACACCAACGTCCCAGACGTAGTCTTACATGTAATCACATATCGATGCCACTGTCCCAGACAGGGTCTTACACGAATCAGATACGATGCCAATGTCCCAAACATGGTCTTACACGTAAACACAAGTCGATGCCAACGTCCTAGACGTGGTCTTACACGAAAACACATATCGATGCCACTGTCCTAGACAGGGTCTTACACGAATCAGATACGATGCTAATGTCCCAGACATGGTCTTACACGTAAATACAAGTCAATGCCAACGTCCCAGATGTGGTCTTACACAAAAACACATATCGATCGAGTCGAACTCGTAACTTATCCTTCAAGCTTAATCACAATCAGCCAATGCACATATGTATTCTTAAAATTCAATTCAACACATAACAAATATATATTTTTAATTTAACAACATTTATATGCTTATAGACTTACCTCGGATGTTGTCGAATGATTTAATCGACTATTCGTCTACTTTCGATTTTCCCTAATCTAATTCTGTTTTCTTCCGTTCTTGATCTAAATAAATTCAAATTTAACTAATTTAACCACATATTCATTCAATTTAATCCAAAAAACACATAAATAGGTAAATTACCATTTTGCCCCTGACATTTTACACTTTTTGCAATTTAGACCCTATCGCATAAAACACAAAATACACAAAATTTCACATCACCATAGCTAGGCCGAATATCACCCATGCCCTTACAAGTCCATACATTTCATTAATTTCACATTTTAGTCCCTCAAAAATTTATTTTCACAATTTAGTCCAAATTACTCAAATTCATCAAAAATTTAAAGACAAAACATGTTAATCTAACACATATATTTCATATTTCATCATCAAACAACAAAAATAACAAACTATCATCAATATCTTAACTCAAAATATTCATCAAAATCAAAAATTGAAGCATGGGTTTTGTACATTTCATAGCAACAATCTAAAAAACGTAAAAATTATCAAAAACTGAAACCTATACAAACCTTAATCAAGCTAGATTAGTGCCGAATATGTAACATCCTGAATTTTGGGCCTATGCGTTTAATGAGAGAATAAGTGTAATGTGTTAATTTAACTGTTAGGGGTCCAAATTGGGCTCAGGATGTGGTCAAGGCCTTGGTGAAATTTGTGTTTGGGCACTATAAGATTTAAAAGGGTGGTATCTATGTTTAAAATACCAACGTGGGCTTGTGGCCCAACAATAGGTGGCACTGTAAGGGAATTTGAAGGTGGCGTCATTAACAATTCAAGGGGCCCAAGTTTTGGCCGCAAGGAGCCCATGTTTCTGGGCCATTTTCGGCACTTTAAAGGGAGCAAGGGGTGACGCCATACACAAGGAGTTAGGGGCCAAAAATTTAAGTTTCATAGAGCCCAAATCCTTTAATTCAAGTTATCTAAATTTGGCATTAGGGTTAGGTGAAGTGGACGGCAACAAGGCTCAAAAATAGGAGGATTTATGTGGATTTTATAATTGATAATATAGATGATAAAAAAAGAGAAAAGATAGGAGCTATCTGCAAGGCAAGGTGATGGCCGAAAATCCACCACTTAGAGGAGTAAAGAATTCGGCTACTTCATGGATAAGGGGTGCCGAATTTTCCCTTTTTATTAGCTTGACTTTTAGTTGTCAGGAAGGGCGTTTTTGGTTTTAAGCAGTAGATGCCAAAATTTCTATAAATAGGGGAGATATCTCATTGATTCTGGCATTTAAACCCTAATTTCCTCTTCACTCTTTGTGCCGAAATTCTTAGCCTCTCCCTCTACAATTTCTTTTCTTCAATTTCTTCAAAAGCCGAAACCTCTCCTTTCACTCTCTTCTCCATTCTTTTTCTCTTGAGCCGATTTCTCTAAAAAGCCGAAATCTCCATAGTTTTTCTCTATTCATCCCATTTGTGAGATAGTTCTATTCTTCCGGTATTTAATCTTTTCCTTTGGCATTGTCGAATCTTCTCTCTAGTGCTAGCCGAATCTCCTGTGTTAAGGTAAGCGTCGACTTCTGTTAAGCTCTCACGTTATATTTTAGTTTTTGAAAGGCAAAAGCCAAAAAGCTAATAGTTTAATGGTTCTATGTTGGGCGGTATTCTGGGATTTGAAGGAAAATTGGTTGTCTAGATCTAAAAGCCGAAAAACGTTAGTCTCCTATTTCGAGATTTTAAGGTAAGAAGATTTTCCCTAGATTTTTACTAGATTCGCTTATTATATGCAAGATCTTAACTTTATGATGAGGATTAACGATCATAAATTGCGATAGTAGTTCTGACAAGGACTTGTGATGGAATTAAATATGGATCAGGCAAAGGAGAGAATCCCTAAATTTAAGAAACGAGCGGTATCTGCCGTTCAAGATTGGCCACTTGGTTGTGGACCAGCTTCTGAACAACACCTTAAGCAGATAGTAGTTGTGTCGACTAAGGATAGCGTCGACATAGAAAGCATCGTTTTATCAGTAATCAGGTGTGTAGATTTCTAACACACTATTAATCCTGTATGTATGTCTATATATTTATCTTATGGGCTAAAAAGCCGGAAAGAGGCTGTATAGACAGCCGAATGGAACCCAAAAAGGGGTTATGCTAAGATGCCAGGTACGTAAACATAGAACTCTCTATCTGTATCGAAATATGTATAAGTCTGCATGATGTTTCTTTTATGTGTATGCATGGGGTGGGATTACGTTATTGAAGGGGAAGAGCATGATTGGTCACATGGTGATCGGTGGTAGAAAACCCACGTATTGAAATGTTAGGTCACATGGTGATCGGTGGTAGAAAACCCACGAAATGAAATGTTAGGTCACTTGGTGATCGGTGGTAGAAAACCACGTTAAAATTTCCTGATTGATAAGGAATAGGCAGTACGGCTGTCGTTATGGTGTGTAGCGGATGAAGGGTTGATTGTAGAAATCCCAAGGTGTGATGGTTGGTACGGGTTGGTGTGTAGAGGATGGAATTCTAGGTTGGGTTGGGCTATGCATCATTTATTATCTATCATGTAATTATGATTGTTGCCATTGTGTATGGGCCAGGGCTCATAATGTGTTTATGGGCCTAAGTCTTTTATGTGTTTTAGGGATTTACACACTGAGTCTTGATGACTCACCCTATTATTTTCCCTAACTTTTCAGATGAGCAGTGATTGTTGACATGGGAGCCGAGACGGACTCGAGGGGCCATCAAGTTTTTATTTCCATAGATTATTTTCGGTTTTTCCTTTAAGTTTTTATTTTGGGAATATTTATGTAATAAGGCCCCATAGCTTATATTCACCTAAGTAGTTTTTAATATTTGCAACTTATGAAATTATGTCAAAGGTTTATTTATACCAAATAATAATAATACAAGGTTTTTTTTTTAATGTCACTTATTTATTCAAATATTGTCTAATTAACTTACGATTTCCAAAACCAACAAAGCAAAAGTTTTCAACGTACAACCCGTAGCATACCAGATCTAGTCGAAACGTATGGGCTTGTAACACCCCTTACCCGAAACCTTTGCCGGAGTCGAGTATGTGACATTACTAGACTTGACTATTAAGTCGGGGCATAAAGTTTTAAAGCTGTCCAACTGCATCACGCTGACTAAATTGACCATAACTCGAGTTACAAAACTCGAAATTTGGATCCGTAAATTTTCCTTGAAACTAGACTCATATAACTTTTTACTATAATTTTTCCAGAATTTTTCAAGCGGCCAATTAGTACAGTTTATTCATCAAAGTTACCCCTATTTCACTGCTCAACAACTCTGACCTATCTTTACAAAAGTACAGTTATCTCATTGTACAAATTTTCAATAATGTTCTTGTTTATTCAAATCAAAAATAGACTCATTAAGGATTCTAAACATATAAACCATTAAGGATTCTAAACATATAAACCATGCTCCATAATTATTTTTGTACAATTTTTGACAAATTTTCCAAGACAGAATAGAGACTCACGAATTCGTTCAGAGCAAGTTTCACTAAAACTTAAATATCTCATAATATATAAATTCTTTGCCTACTATGTTTCTTTCATGTAAAAATAGACACAATAAGGTTTAACTTCATATCTAATTCACTTTCTAATTCAATTTATCCTATTTTTGGTGATTTTTCAAAATCACATCACTACTGCTAACTAAAAACTATTTCATTGCAAAATATGATTAACTAGTTTATAATTGAACATACCCACATACAACTCATACTGTCCATGCATTTTAATCATTTATGCAAATTAACTTATACCTAAAACATTCACATAATATCCTAATTCAAAGGTTCATTTCGTAAACATACACTTCCTTACCAAAAACGATTAAACTTGACTTAAAATGCACAAAAGCATACTTAACTAAAACTTTGGCCATATTCGCATGGCTATTATATACAAACAAAACTTCATTCAAACATTTAGTTAGCCTATACATGCCTTTGATTCAAAACTAACTTTAAAATACCAAAAGGGATGATAGTGTGGTTGACTCCTCTAACGATACTTTGAGCCCGTAGCTTGACTGAAATCTATAATACAAAAAAATGAACACACACGAATAAGCTACTAGCTTAGTAAGTCTTAAGCATCATACTATATCTTTCAACCGTCTAAACATAAAATAAAATGAGTTCATGACATTTTATTTACATGTCTTACTTATGACACAACATAACAAGGTAATACCACTTTATTTAACTTGATAACTTTCAATTTCCATAACAATTACATCGATTGCCGATTATACATAATAATCGCGTAGCTAAGTGTAACAATAACTTACACGAGCATCTTTTATTTTAAAACATACTCATGTTTGAACTTCAAATAACCACATGGCATATTTAGCATACCAAATTCACAACCAAGTATATAACACTTTTCTTTCGTCATTTTATTTGCTCACTATCATGGCATATTTATATGTATACATTTATAACACTAAGTATAATAGTACATACCTTGTAGCCGAAATAACAATGCCACTCTCAAAACTTAAGCCTTCTAGATTTGTTTCATGACTTTAACACTATATAAGTAAATCAAAATTGAAACTCATGAAATAAAACCACGCTAGGCTTTAACCCGAAATCACACAAACACCAGGCACTAGGCACTCGCTAGACTCAAGGTCTGAAGTTTAAACACCGGCATTAAGCCTGCTAGGCATTTAAGCCTGAAGTATATCACCGGCATGAAGCCTGCTAGGCACAAAGCCCGAAATATATCACCGGCACGAAGCCTGCTAGGCACGAAGCCCGAAATATATCACCGGCACAAGGCCTGCTAGGCACAAGCCTGATATTTCAACATTTTCAACAATTGTACATTTAAACATATTAGCTCCATGCTTTCGGCATTAAAATAAAATTTTTCCCACATGTATAATATACATAGTCGAATATAAGCAATAACTATGATTTATTCATTCAAACATTATCATCCAAATTCCAACATCAATTTAAGTATAATATCGATTATAAATATTTAACTCAAAAACATTACTCAAACCGTACATCATTATTAACTCATGCACATAAACCACATTCACATACCATATCAACTATACTAATTCACGTTACATTTCCAACATATTCAATTCAAGACACGACATTTATATTCGGCTATCACATACTAACTTACTCAAGTATATTAAATAATATTATTGAACATATTGTTAACAATCTATTTAATGTACTTTAACTTAAGACTTACCTTAGAAGTCGATAGATTCGAAATTTCCAGGCTATTCGTTTTGTCTAGCTTTTCCTCGCTCCAAATTCTTCTCCTTTTGTTCGAATCTAATTTGGTTCAAATTAAACTTATTTAGATACATTTCAATTCCATTTAATTCACAATTATTTGTTAATGCAAAATTTCTATTTTTACCCTCAACATTTACAAAATTACTTTTAATCTAATCCTTACAAAACACAAAATATAGGAAATTTAAATTAACCCCTACTCTCCATCCCCATACATATTACTATTAATCATTTGCTAAATACAATAACATAATTAATCTCATATTGGCCGACTATGCAAATATCCATTACCTTATTATCTATGGCCGTACATTAACTACATATATATATACAATATACTTCCAAATATAATAGCTCAACACATATCCCGTTTGTTTTTATACCTATACTAACCCCTCTCCCATTCAAAGACAACCAGCAGAGATATACTCATCTACCGTAGAATTTAAACATGCTCAATACTCCAAATTTTTATATGGTTTTGATAGTACTCAAAGTAATCAACTCCAATATGTAAAAATTTTACTAAAACAAAGCTCAAATACCTACCTGGCATTACATGCAATGGCCGAATATGGGATTTCAAGTTTTCTTCTTTTCTTTGGAATAAGTTCGGTGAAGAAGATGGGGGAAAAGGAGAGAGAATAGAATTAAAGCATGCTTCTTTTGTTTAATAAAATAAGACATATATATTAGCATGCTTATAATATAATAACAATTTAGTTATAACATACTAACATAACTTTATTTTAAAATTTTACTAACATATAATATGTAGTTTGCGTGGCCCATTGCCGTCCCTTTTTATAGTGTATGGGCTAATTGCCCCTTTAGGACACCCACTTAAAAAGCCACAATCAAATTAGTACTTTTCACTTTAGCACTCAACCTTTACGCTTTTCTCGATTAATTCCTTTTATCAAATTAAGCACTTAAACGATAAAATTTTTCCTCTGAAATTTTCACACACATTAATCCACATATTATAAACACAGAATAAAATATTAAAATATCTATCAGTCTCGGATTCGTGGTCCCGAAACCACCGTTCTGATTATGGTCAAAATTGGTCTGTTACAACTCTCCCCCCTTAAGGATTTTCGTCCTCGAAAATCTTACCGTTAAACAAGTTCGGATATTGCTGCCTCATTGAATCCTCAGGTTCTCACGTAGCCTCTTCAACTCCATGTCTATTCCATAATACTTTTACTAATGGAATCCTCTTATTTCTTAACTCTTTCACTTCCCGAGCTAAGATACGGATCGGTTCCTCATCATATGTTAAATCAGATCGGATTTCAATCTCTGCCGGTATAATCACATGAGATGGATCGGATCTGTACTTACGAAGCATCGAAACGTGAAATACGTCATGCATCTTTTCTAACTCAAAGGGAAATCTCAATCTATAAGCAACCGGCCCAATACGTTCAATGACTTCGTACGGTCCGATAAATCTCGGACTCAACTTGCCTTTCCGACCAAATCGGAGCACCTTTTTCCACGGAGAAACTTTTAAGAACACCCGATCTCCGACCTGAAATTCAATGTCCTTACGTTTCAAATCGGCATAAGACTTTTGACGATCCGGCAGCTTTTCAAATTATTCTTGATAAGAACCACATACATTCGCTGTTTCTTTAATCCAATCAACCCCGTGTATCTTATTTTCACTAAGCTCACCGAAGACAACGGCAAAGCGACATTTTCGCCGTATAAGGCTTCATAAGGCGCCATTTTTATACTAGATTGAAAGCTATTATTATAAGCAAATTCAACCAAAGGTAGGTATCGTTCGCCCCACGCACCTTCAAATTCGAGAACGCAACACCTCAACATGTCCTCAAGTATCAAAATAGTTCGCTCAGATCGACCGCTGCGTTTGCGGATAGAAAAGCTGTACTAAAATGAAGTTTAGTACCTAGAGCATCTTGCAATTTCTTCCAGAATCGCGACGTGAACCTCGGGTTCCTATCTAAAACAATGGAACTCGGTACACCGTGCAACCTTACAATCTGTGACACATACAATTCGGCAAGCTTATCAAGTGAATAGTCAGTGCGTCTGCACGGTACAAAATGAGTGATTTAGTCGATCTATCAACAATAACCCATACAAAGATCTTTCTTTTTGGTGTCATAGGAAGACCGGATACAAAATCCATTGTAATTCTATCCCATTTCCATTCGGGTATCATGATTGGTTGAAGTAGTCCGGACGATGCACTGATGCTCGGCTTTTATTTGTTGATGATTAAGCACTTAGAAACAAACTCGGATATATCTCGTTTCATGCCGTGCCACCAATAGAAAGCGCTTCAAATCGTTATACATTTTAGTGCTACCGGGTGTATCGATAGTCGACCACTATGGGCCTCACACAGGATCATCTCGTATCAAATCGAGTCCTTTGGAACACATAATCGGCCTTTATAATTCAAGCAATCATTTGCATCAATCGAAAATCGATTACGCGCCACTATCACACCGACTCGAATAGAAATCAACTTTTGTCAACTCTTCGTGCATCACAAATCTATTTGAATAAACATCGGTCTTGCTTGTAAACTCGGCTATGATCGAACCATCATCGACATAGTCACGTATGCGTTCAATGCACGAAGAGCAAATAATGATTTTCGACTTAATGCATCCGCAACAACATTAGCTTTTCCGGATGGTAGTCAATCACTAATTCATAATCTTTCAGCAATTCTAACCATCTGCGTTGTCTCAAGTTTAGATCTTTCTGAGTCATCAAATATTTTAAACTTTTGTGATCTGAATAAATGTGACATTTTTCGCCGAATAAATAGTGACGCCAAATTTTCAATGCGAACACAATGGTCGCTAACTCGGATCGTGAGTTGGATAATTTTTCTCATGCGGCTTCAATTGTCTCTCAAGCGTAGGCTATCACCTTGCCTTCTTGCATTAAAAGCGTAACCCAACCCATTCAAGGAAGCATCGCTAAAAATAATAAATTCTTTACCCGATTCAGGCTGAGTTAACACTGGGGCTTCGGTCAAAAGGGCTTTCAACTGCTCGAAACTTTTCTGACACTTTTCTGACCACTCAAATTTGACATCTTTCTGTAGTAGTCTCGTCAACGGTGTAGCTATTACAGAAAAACCTTTTACAAATCGTCTATAATATCCCGCAAGGCCTAGGAAACTTCGGATCTCGGAAACATTCTTTGGTGATCCACCCGAATACCTGACATCGAAACAACATGACCCAAGAAGTTGACTTCATTCATCCAGAACTCACACTTACTGAACTTTGCATACAATCGTTGATCTCTCAAAGTTTGTAGTACTAATCTCAAATGCTCAGCATGTTCCGTTTCATTTTTGGAGTAGATCAGTATATCATCAATAAACACTACTACAAACCGATCCAAAAACCGTCGGAAGACTCGGTTCATTAGATCCATAAAAACAGCAGGTGCATTAGTGAGTCCAAAAGGCATAACCAAAAACTCATATTGTCCGTACCTAAATGCGGAATGCGATCTTTGGCACATCCGAATCTCGACTCATAGAATCGATAATAGCCCGATCTCAAATCTATTTTCGAAAACACCAACCCCCTTCAACCGATCAAATAAATCATCAATCCGAGGTAGTGGTACTTATTCTTTATAGTTACCTTGTTTAGTTGTTTAGTAGTCGATACACATTCGCATAGTCCCATCTTTCTTTTTCACAAATAAAACCCGGTGCACCCTACTGAGAAAAACTCGGTCGCCGTGAAGCCCCTATCATCAACTCTTGCAAGCTGCGCTTTCAATTCTTTTAATTCAAAAGAGGTGCCATTGATCTGACGAGCTATTGAAATCGAGCCGCTTTTGGCACTAACTCAATGCCAAACTCAATCTCTTGTACTGGGGGTAAACCCGGTAGTTCTTCAGGAAACACATCGGGGTATTCACATATAACTGATATAGATTCAATTTGTTTCTCGGACATTTTATTATCCAGTACATAAGCCAAATAAGCTTCACACCCTTTTCTCACATACTTTTAAGCTAACATTGAAGATATTACTGTAGGTAATCCATTTACGTCACAGGATTTAATTCTGATGGTCTCACTGTTTCGACATTTCAAATCGATGAGCTTTCTTTTACAATCCACTACTGCCTCATGTGAAGTTAACCAGTCCATACCCAAGATTATATCAAATTCGTCAAAGGGCAACAACATTAAATCAGCTGGGAAGCAATAATCCCGAATCATCAATGGGCAACCTCTACACACTTTATTAACAAGCACACATCTACCCAAAGGGTTGGACACACGAATCACAAACTCGGTAGACTTAACTAGCAGAGTCTTGCCAAATTCTAAAGTTTCACACACATAAGAATGAGTCGAACCAGGATCGATTAGTGCAATTACTGAGTAGTATCATAAAGAGTGAAAATACAGGTAATGGCGTCGGGAGGAAGCATCCTCTCGGCTCGGCGGCATATGCTCTAGCGAGCTCTAGCCTCGATCGAATCGTAGTGTTCTTCGTTTCTTTCGACTACCACCTACATTGCACGAATGTCCGGGTGGTCTACCTCGCATTGACATGTTGCTCGGCTTAGTGTTTCGAATCAGATACTCTTTCACTAACCTCGGACATTCTCTAATAAAATGATCGACGACCCACATTTATAGCAAGACCGATCATGAAATCTACAACTCCACGAGTGCCATTTCCCACGGTGCTTGCATTCAACTCTATTCGTGGAGGCGTTACCAACATCAAGCTATCGAGGTAGCTCGGGAGCTCATAGGAGGTCGATCTCGTCTAGGTGGATCTGTAGTAGCTTTATGTCTACTGTAGTAGTCATCTCTGGACTTCTTAGTTGTGGAATGAAAGACCTTACCCAAGATCTTTTACGGATGTCTCTAGCTTCTGTCTCGGCCTTTCTCTCTTCTCTTTCCCCGAGCTCTTGACTTTGCAAGCTCTCTCAACTAAAGTCACAAACTCTTGAATTTCAAGAATGCCAACAAACATCTTTATATCTTCATTTAGGCCATCTTCAAATCTTTTACACATAATAGCTTCAGAGAAACACACTCTCTAGCATATCTGCTTGAGCGACAAATTTTCTTTCATATTATTAGATTCACGGTCATTCGCCTGCTTTTTATTTCAAGGAACTCCTTTCGTTTTTGATCAATGAATCTTTGGCTAATATACTTCTTGCGTAAATTCATTTTGGAAGAAATTCCATGTCACTTTTTCTTCGGAACCACCGATACTAGTGTATTCCACCGGTGATATGCAAAGGTGTCCGTAGTAAGGATATAGCACACTTGAGGCATTCATCCAGGAGTACAAGATAGCTTATCAAGTACCGAATAGTGTTATCAAGCCACATTTCGCTCTCTCTGCGTCATCATCATCATTGGCTTTAAATTCTTTACCCCAAATTTTTGAATTTTATCAATCGGGGCCTACTAGATCTCATCGGATCTATCATCGAAGGTTTGAAGGAATCGGAGTTGGATTATTCGGGGTGGAGGTTGGTGTCTGGTGGGTTATTTTGAATAAATTGGGCAAACCACTCATTCATCATCGATAAAGGCTTGTTTAGTCTCTCCTTCGTGGCTACTCGAAAGCAGGTCGAGAGTCTCTACGGCGCTGATCCGTGTGCACGGTCAGGCTCTACGCTCTCTACATCATCAGCTACGGCTCTTTCGGGATCAGTGTCCATTTACTATATAAAACAAAGTTCAGGCTGTCAGAAGTCACCACACTATCAACATATAATAAAGGCATGTATAGCTAGACTCACACACGCGCTACGGTAGTCCTAGAATCGACTAAACCGTAAGCTCGATATAATCAAATGTAACACCCCTTACCCGAAACCTTTGCCGGAGTCGAGTATGTGGCATTACTAGACTTGACTATTAAGTCGGGGCATAAAGTTTTAAAGCTGTCCAACTGCGTCACACTGACTAAATTGACCATAACTTGAGTTACAAAACTCAAAATTTGGATCCGTAAATTTTCATTGAAACTAGACTCATATAACTTTTTACTATAATTTTTCCAGAATTTTTCATGTGGCCAATTAGTACAGTTTATTCATAAAAGTTACCCCTATTTCACTGCTCAACAATTCTGACCTATCTTTACAAAAGTACAGTTATCTCATTGTAAAAATTTTCAATAATGTTCTTGTTTATTCCAATCAAAAATAGACTCATTAAGGATTCTAAACATATAAACCATGCTCCATAATTATTTTTGTACAATTTTTGACAAATTTTCCAAGACAGAACAGAGACTCACGAATTCATTCAGAGCAAGTTTCACTAAAACTTAAATATCTCATAATATATAAATTCTTTGCCTACTATGTTTCTTTCATTAAAAATAGACACAATAAGGTTTAATTTCATATCTAATTCACTTTCTAATTCAATTTATCCTATTTTTGGTGATTTTTCAAAATCACATCACTACTGCTAACTAAAAACTATTTCATTGCAAAATATGATTAACTAGTTTATAATTGAACATACCCACATACAACTCATACTGTCCATGCATTTTAATCATTTATGCAAATTAACTTATACCTAAAACATTCACATAATATCCTAATTCAAAGGTTCATTTCGTAAACATACACTTCCTTACCAAAAACGATTAAACTTCGACTTAAAATGCACAAAAGCATACTTAACTAAAACTTTGGCATATATTCGCATGGCTATTATATACAAACAAAACTTCATTCAAACATTTAGTTAGCCTATACATGCCTTTGATTCAAAACTAACTTTAAAATACCAAAAAGGGATGATAGTGTGGTTGACTCCTCGAACGATACTTTGAGCCCGTAGCTTGACTGAAATCTATAATACAAAAAAAATGAACACACACGAATAAGCTACTAGCTTAGTAAGTCTTAAGCATCATACTATATCTTTCAACCGTCTAAACATAAAATAAAATGAGTTCATGACATTTTATTTACATGTCTTACTTATGACACAACATAACAAGGTAATACCACTTTATTTAACTTGATAACTTTCAATTTCCATAACAATTACATCGATTGCCGATTATACATAATAATCGCGTAGCTAAGTGTAACAATAACTTACCTGAGCATCTTTTATTTTAAAACATACTCATGTTTGAACTTCAAATAACCACATGGCATATTTAGCATACCAAATTCACAACCAAGTATATAACACTTTTCTTTCGTCATTTTATTTGCTCACTATCATGGCATATTTATATGTATACATTTATAACACTAAGTATAATAGTACATACCTTGTAGCCGAAATAACAATGCCACTCTCAAAACTTAAGCCTTCTAGATTTGTTTCATGACTTTAACACTATATAAGTAAATCAAAATTGAAACTCTTTGAAATAAAACCTGGCTAGGCTTTAACCCGAATCACACAAACACCGGCACTAGGCCTGCTAGACTCAAGGTCTGAAGTTTAAACACCGGCATTAAGCCTGCTAGGCATTTAAGCCTGAAGTATATCACCGCAGACGTGAAGCTCGCTAGGCACAAAGCCCAAAATATATCACTGCACGAAGCTCGCTAGGCACAAAGCCCGAAATATATCACCAGGCACAAGGCACGCTAGGCACAAGCTCGATATTTCAACATTTTCAACAATTGTACATTTAAACATATTAGCTCCATGCTTTCGGCATTAAAATAAAATTTTTCCCACATGTATAATATACATAGTCGAATATAAGCAATAACTATAATTTATTCATTCAAACATTATCATCCAAATTCCAACATCAATTTAAGTATAATATCGATTATAAATATTTAACTCAAAAACATTACTCAAACCGTACATCATTATTAACTCATGCACATAAACCACATTCACATACCATATCAACTATACTAATTCACGTTACATTTCCAACATATTCAATTCAAGACACGACATTTATATTCGGCTATCACATACTAACTTACTCAAGTATATTAAATAATATTATTGAACATATTGTTAACAATCTATTTAATGTACTTTAACTTAAGACTTACCTTAGAAGTCGATAGATTCGAAATTTCCGGCTATTCGTTTTGTCTAGCTTTTCCTCGCTCCAAATTCTTTTCCTTTTGTTCTGAATCTAATTTGGTTCAAATTAAACTTATTTAGATACATTTCAATTCCATTTAATTCACAATTATTTGTTAATGCAAAATTTCTATTTTTACCCTCAACATTTACAAAATTACTTTTTAATCTAATCCTTACAAAACACAAAATATAGGAAATTTAAATTAACCCCTACTCTCCATCCCCATACATATTACTATTAATCATTTGCTAAATACAATAACATAATTAATCTCATATTGGCCGACTATGCAAATATCCATTACCTTATTATCTATGGCCGTACATTAACTACATATATATATACAATATACTTCCAAATATAATAGCTCAACACATATCCCGTTTGTTTTTATACCTATACTAACCCCTCTCCCATTCAGCACAACCAGCAGAGATATACTCATCTACTGCCGAATTTAAACATGCTCAATACTCCAAATTTTTATATGGTTTTGATAGTACTCAAAGTAATCAACTCCAATATGTAAAAATTTTACTAAAACAAAGCTCAAATACCTACCTGGCATTACATGCAATGACCGAATATGGGATTTCAAGTTTTCTTCTTTTCTTTGGAATAAGTTCGGTGAAGAAGATGGGGGAAAAGGAGAGAGAATAGAATTAAAGCATGCTTCTTTTGTTTAATAAAATAAGACATATATATTAGCATGCTTATAATATAATAACAATTTAGTTATAACATACTAACATAACTTTATTTTAAAATTTTACTAACATATAATATGTAGTTGGCGTGGCCCATTGCCGTCCCTTTTTATAGTGTATGGGCTAATTGCCTCTTTAGGACACCCACTTAAGAGGCCACAATCAAATTAGTACTTTTCACTTTAGCACTCAACCTTTACGCTTTTCTCGATTAATTCCTTTTTATCAAATTAAGCACTTAAACGATAAAATTTTCCTACGAAATTTTCACACACATTAATCCACATATTATAAACACAGAATAAAATATTAAAATATCTATCAGGCTCGGATTCGTGGTCCCGAAACTACCGTTCTGATTATGGTCAAAATTGGTCTGTTACAGGGCCGGGTTTGGGGTGTTACAGAATACCCAAAGCTTTTCCATTTTCTTTTTCTTTTCTCAATTCGGTCATGAATGGATGATAATGGCCTTTTTATTTTATGGTTGTCTTATTATAATAACTTATAATATGTTAATATATATTAAACCATTATAATTAATATAATAAACTATATAATTTAACATAATGCCGTCCACTACCTTCATTTATGGCAAAATTGCAACATAAAACCTTCATATTAAAAGAACATCTACTATTCGGCCCTTCTAAAAATAACCACTAAATTTTCATTTTAAGCGATTTAATCCTTTTATTTAATCAGACACTCAAACGACGAAATTAAAACACGAAAATTTCACGCAAGCTAATTCACACATAATAAACACAGAAAATAATTTTAAAATATTTTTCAGACTCAGATTCGTGGTCCCAAAACCACTGTTCTGATTAGGGTCAAAATCGGGCTATTACAAATTCTTTTGATTTCTAAGTGAAAATGGTGGATTTTTGGTGAAAGGACCAGATTGTAAAGAAAGTAAAACACCAAATTGTAAAGAAAGTAAAACTTTCTTTCTTTCTCTCTTGTTCTCACGTTGATGCATGGAAAGGAAGGATGATAGTTCTTCATCTTTCCTTCCTTTTATACTAAATAAATAATAAAATAATAATAATAAAATATCTCATTAATAAAATAATATTTATCTAATTAAATAATTATAAAATATCATCAATATCATCATTGCCTTCTAGATTTCTCTCTCTTTCTAATTGACCATTTTGCTCTTTATTATCTTTTAAAATTCCATCATTGAGTCATCATTTAATTTGGTAAAATTATAATTTAGTCCCTCATAATTCTTCACCTATTCAATTTGGTCATAATTCATCCATTTTCCTTAGTTTGTAGATCATTCCACCCTTAATATATTTTTATTATTGGTCCTTCAACTTTTTCATATTTACACTTTAACCCCTCAAGTTTTGAGTATTTACTCTTAGGCAACAAAACGTTTCTCACTTTTACAATTTAGTCCTTTCTTGAATCAAGATATCATACTATACTTCCCAATGTTGCCATAACTCAAAATTTCCCTTTTTATCGCTTTATTTCCTTATTTTACTATATCAAAGATAATATCTTATTGTAGAAATTTACGGGGTATTACACAATAAAATATATTTCTCGTATATTCTAATATGGTAAAGTTGTCATAACTTTAAAGGAATTAGAATTGAGTTGAGAAAATAATTTAATTCGATAAATTAAATATTTTAATTAATTAATTAATATTTTGGAAAATAAAAAATAGTTATTAGGTTGGATAAATTATAAGTATTGGTTGAAAGTACGAATAAAACATAAAATTGTACTAGTACACAAATTAATAATTTTTTTATTATAATTTTTATTTGAATTTTTTTAATTTATTTAATTGAGTTGATGTCTTTTATTTATGAAACTAAATTCAATCACAGTCTTTATATTATATTAAATCATGACACAGATATGATATGGGTTTTTTTTTTTGTATCAAATATATTTATAAAAAGTTTATATAAAAAATTAAATGAAATTAATGTGATATTTTTCTAAATTTTACATCAAAATATAAAAAGACAAAAAAATTCTCACGATATTCAGTGGTGAAGAGGGAGGGGCCTCAACCCCTTGGTTAAATGGAAAATTTTCCCTTTAGCCACTCTTAAAACGTAAATTACTCAAATTAAGTTTTTTAACTTTTGAATAAATGAAAAATTTTCATTTCTGCCCCTCTAAAAATATAAGCAATTTAAGAATTTTAGTGAAAAAATTTTAATCTTGACCTCTCCAAAATTTTTATAATTTTATTTTGGCCCCTTTAAATAAAATTTCTAGCTTCGCCTCTAACAATATTTTTGTTATTGTTGTAAAATAATTAGGTATTTGATAATTTCATAAATGAGTTGGGACTCAGTTGATGGATAACACAAATTTAGTCGTTTAACATATAGACACTAGATTATGGTACATCTATTAAAACAAATTTATAAAAACTAATACAAAACAAAATGTGGCTTTGGTTTAAATGGTAATGTTGAGATTTTTAAAACCATGATATATTAAGTTTAAGTTTAATGACTCCTATAATGTGAAAAGATATTGTAACGGGCCACACAAAACAAATAAAAAGAACCAAAAAATAAAGTCCAAAAACAACAGTCCAGATACAGCCCAAATTTAAAAACCCTAGGCCAAACTACAACAGGCCCAAAAATTAAAATATTTCAGAAGGCCAGAAACCCTAGCTGCCCCATGTGCTCTGTCTCCTTGGGCGCGCCGCCCGCGCCTAGTCCCGAGGCCTGACCCACCCCGCTATCGTCATTGCACCAAAACGACAAAATGCTGAAGTTTCTGCCTCTGTTGACCTTGCCTGCAAAAAAAGAAACAGAAACAAAAAGCAAACAACAAGAAACAACCAAACAATAGAAGAAAAAAATAAAAAAAAAGGGTGTCATCGACTATAAAAGCCCGGAATCGACTTGTAATATTTTTTTACAGAGACAAAAAATTACAAGCAAGGAAATAAGATACGAAAAAAAGAGAAACAGAATCGATTTGAGGAAGATAAAAAGGTTGCCTTTTATTTCTGTTTTTTTTTTCATTTTATTTTTTCCATCATATTAAAAAATAAACAAAGAAAAAAAAGGGGGTCAAAAACCGTACATTTCTTGCGTTTGCGCCGCCGCGGGTGGTCAAGGTCGCCATCTCTGAGGAAAGATGGTATGTTTCGAGATCGGAAGCCGAAAAGCCAAAAAAAGGCTATTTTTTATCTTCGACCACCGTGGACAGCGGCGCCGTCACCGGCGACTAGCGGCCACCACCGTGGTCCGACGCCGGAGTTAAGACCGAATTTCGGAGAGAGTTTGAAAGTTGGGAGAGATTTTTGTTGTTTTTTTTTTTTTTTTGAAGAAGAAGAAGAAGAAAGAAGAAATGAAATTCTAAAAAAAAATTGACTTATATAGGCTAGCACAATGCACCGTTTTGCTCAGCCCCTTAAAACGCCAAAATAGCGTCGTTTCTAACATGACCCGCGCGCGACTCGACCCGCTCGAGGGGGATCCGCGTGTTTTTGAAAACTGATCTTATTGTGCTTTTCGCCCTTCCGCTTTTTAAGTGGTTTACAATCAAGTCCTTTTTTCTTTTTTCTTTTTTCTTTTTTCTTTTTTCTTTTTTCTTTTTTCTTTTTACCTCATTAGTTTTATTCTATTTTCAATTTAATCCCTCGATTTGGCCATAAAACGCTGCGTTTTGGAGGACATGGATATTTCTCCATTTGGTCCCTCCCTTTTATTCCCGTGTTATAATTTGGTCCTTTACCTTATTTTCATTCACGATTTTGGCCCAAAACTTTGTTTAAATTTCAATTTAATCCTTTAGGCTTTTATCTTATTACGATTTAGGCTTTCAATTTCATTTTAGTTTCAATTTGGTCTTCATTATTTAATTTCAACCATTTATAGCCATTTTATCTTTTTTTATATATTATATTATTATTTATTTATTTATGTGTTCCTTATTTTTTTATTTCCTTTTATTATACATTTTTGTTTTATTTTACCTATGTTTTTTATTTATTTATTTATTTTATTTTTATTTTCATTTTTTGGCCTTTATTATTACAACTTGGACTTCTCATGCTTATTATTTCGCTATTATTTACTTATTATTTATGCATTTATTATCACTTTATTTTATTTTAAGTTTATATTATTCATATCTACACATTTTTTATTCATTATTTGTATATATTTCATTCATTATCTATTTATATTTTTACGTGTTATTTATCATCATTACTTAGTATCTTTCACTTTTTTTTTTTACTTATTTTAAATTCACTCATTTATTCTTATTATGATGTGATTACTAATACTAACCAAATTTATATTATTATGGTATTTCTTATTTATTTATAGTATTCCTATATCAAACATTAGGTTTTAAAACCATCCATTTGTACATTAAATTCGAATAAACCAAATACCTATCGTTTAAATACTACGTTCGATGTTTTTCAAAAAAAGGAAAGTTTTCAAAGTAAGGCAATGTTCTGTGTTTGGAAACTCGAGAAAATCGTGCCCTAATTTACGGGGTTTCAATTTTTCTCGTTGGATCTAAATAACCAAACATCCTTTTAAAATTAAAACACATGAGTTTTTAAAATAAAAAAGGGACAAGCTCATCCTCGAGGTTTCAAGGTGTTGTGTCCTAACTTACGGGATGTGACATTTTGTTATCTCGAGATGAAAGGGCTTTTAACATACTTCTCGGTTTATTTTTAAAATTAACACCCATACAAAGAGTGATCGTATCTTTAAATTATTTTCAAGTTCTTCAACTTTCGACACTAAGACACGAAGTAATCAATTAGGTAGCAATTTTGGGCATCACGAGTGCTAATCCTTCCTCGTACATAACCGACTCCCGAACCCGTTTTTCTGGATTTTTGTAGACCGAAAAACATTGTTTTGATGAATCAAACATTTTGTTAAAACAATCAAACTGCGAGGTGATCTGATCACACCTCATAAGAAAGGATTGGTGGCGACTCCCAATTTTTGTTTTTTTAAATAAAGGTCGATTTCAAAAAAATGGTTTCGACAGCCTGGCAACTCCACTGGGGACTGAATAAGAGAGTCAAGCCACGAGTTGATTACCTTTTGTCTTTTTGTCAAAGATTGATAATTTGGTTTAAACTTACGATCCTTTCATTGCATTTCATTGGTCTGTATCATTTTCATATGATTACTTTATCGGTTTGAGTCTTTTAATATAACTCCACGTATTGTATCGCATAATCGGACAATTTTACCTAAGTGGGAGTGAGAAACTATTCCTTCGTGAGGTTTTTACCTCCGTATAGGATAGAGGATCGCTTTCAGGATACATCCGTACCTATGTCTTCGTGAGATTTTCATCTCCGTTTAGCCATAGGGAAATGTATTCCCCTGAACTGAACTCGGTCCGTATGAGCCTATAATGGGTAGGATCGAGGAAGCTACCGGTTCAGGTACCCTTACTTTAGAACCGAACCGTATATAATGGGCCCTAAAAGCTTACCCTAGGTAGAACCGCACCAAACTCTAGTGGTTACTCGAATAGATGTTTTATTTATTATTTCTTGCTTACTTAATTCTAGCTTTGTATACTGACTTGTTTGTTTTGCTTTGACTGTGGTTGCATGACATTTTTATCATAAAAAAAGTGTTGATTCACGTCCGATTACTAAATAGAGAGCTTGCCCTGGAGAACGGGTTTCTTGATAAAGTAAAAGATAATGCGGCTGTCCGAATATGGTCCGAGAAAATGCAACTAGAGAAAGGTGATAGTCTGATGAAAAGGTACGTATCAGAATTGTGGGACTTCACTCGTATCAACGTGACCCAGAACAGTCTCCAAGAATTGAAAGAGATATGGGCCCAATGGGATGAAGAAATCAAGTAGTTATTTTATTGTAATTATGGTGATTTACCCTATCTACTCGATATCAAAGTGGACAAGCACTTGTTTTGAGCTCTGGCTCAATTTTGGAATCCTGCCTACAGCTGCTTTACTTTTGGAAAAGTGGACTTAGTACCTATTGTGGAAGAATACACGACCTTATTTTGTTTCTAAAAAATTCGACCCGACAAGGTTTATTCCAGAGCCGCTAATGTTCCGACCTTCCTAAAGAAACTAATGAACATCATGGGAATGAGTGAGCAATGGGTTGCAGCCCAGATCAAGCAAAAAGGAGATGGAAAATGTATCTCTTAGAATAGTTTACGAGATTCTATCTTAGCATACCCAGATATGAAGAAAAGGGTCGATGTCTTCATTTTGATCATTTATAGGCTGGTTGTTTTCCCTAAAGCATTAGGGCACGTAGACGAGGCAGTTTCGGATTTGTTCGACAGACTTGATAAAAGGGTCACGCCCGTCCTTGCAATTTTGGCCGAAACATTCCGATATTTGAATGCATGTCGAAGAGCGGGTAAAGGAAGATTCATTGGATGCGTGCAACTTTTGTTGGCATGGTTTCATAGCCACTTTTGGAGGGTAGAAAAATTTTCTTATCGAGTATTCTCCGAGAACTACTCTCCATTAAAATAATTAATGGCTACACCGAGGTGAGACAACATTTCAAAAGAAAAATGGATGACGATACTCTAGAATCTCCAAGATGAGGACGTCGAATGGAGAGCCTTTTGGATGATCCCCGATGAGATTCTATACCGGTATGGAAATCTCGACTGGGTTCCTTTACTTGATATTTGAGGAGCTGTTAGATATGCTTCTCTACTCATGTTGAGGCAGTATAGATCGAGGCAGTTCATACCAGCAACACAAGGGCTGGTTCAATGCGAGTTTTCGTATAAGGGAGATCACTACAAGGAAAAGATCCGAGAAATGTCTAATGCCTAGAACCAAACCCGCTGAATGAAAAGATTTGCTGCAGGTCCGATGACTACCCCCAAATATAATAGATGGTAGGGTAAAAGAGTCAATGATAACATCATTGGGCCAAGTGAAGAAGGCACTTGACCAATAGAGGAATACCTGTGAGTGATCCCATCTGAGCTAGAGATCATAAGACAATATTTTGAAAAAAAGAATTCAGAGCTAAGAAAGAAGAGAGAACAATTAGAAGAGGAAAAGATGCAATTAGGACTAGATGTTGATGTTTAGAATCTAGAGTCCGAAAAACTAAGGAAAGAAGAAAAATAAGGTTGAGGAAGATCTGGACAGTTTAAAAATGAATTACAAGAAGCTGCACTTATCAATGAGGACTGCTGGGTTGGGAAAGACATCAAAATAATGGCGACAAGGGATCAAAGAGGAAAAGAATAGAGCCGATTAATGGGAAAGAAAATGCCAAGATACACATGTTCGAGAAAATGCTCTAGAAAGAGACCTATTGGAATGTCAAAATGAAAGGTCAGATTAAAAGCCAGGGTAGCGAAACTAGAAAAGTCACTTCATAAGTATCATAATCGCAACTCCACAATTAAGTTGAAAGCGAGCTTAAACAATATTGAAGAGCTGAAAAGGAAAATAAAAGAGCTCGAGATCGCATTACAAAATTGTGAACTCCGAGTTGAACTCCTTGAAGCAAGCAACGAGTAGTAGAAAGAGCAATTTCACCGTTCTCAAGGTCAGGTCAGGGATAGACACTATATCATGGGTGAAGCTGTGGCTCAAATCTGAAAGGTGGTCGATCATTTGCAAACCCTAGTAGTTCAGGCTGACGTACTAAGCTTGAAATACGAATCAGAATTGGATCAGGGTCAAGAGATAGCTTGGCTTCTTAGGAAGGTTAAAGCTTTGAGCATTAGGGCAAAGCCGTATATGTAATCCGTTTTATGTAAAGAAATTTGTCTTCTAGTAAAGTTGTTCTAATTGAATTGAATCAGATTCAATGCCTTTTTTCGCATTCATGCATTTGCTTTACATTGCATCATATGCATTAAATTTCACAAAAAGACCCTAATTAAATGAAATTATTTCAATTAATCTGGAAACCAACAAGAATCAACCAACCGAACATCGTTATAGTACTCGCGCCAAAACCAAAGTAATGGACCAAAGATTGGAAAGGCTAGAGCATGTCTAAAAAGAGATACAAGACCAGTTACCAGCGCAACTACAAGAACAGTTAGCGAAAGTGCAAGAGGAGATGAGGGATCAGATATTGGAATCCCAAAGAAGTATGATAAATCAATTGGCGCAGTTACTGGCTGGAGAACGCAAAAAAAGGGAAAGGCACTACGATTAACTCAGAGGATGATAATGAGGATCCTATTTACCCTCCAGGTTTTACCCCGATAAATGCCCAGGCAAAACCAGAGGCGTACCCACGAAGGGCACCCGTCACAATTAGACCCCAACATTATCAAATCAGTACTTCGGCGCAGATAAACTTCCAAACAGACTTAAGTTCTAATCCGGGGGATAACCCAACCAATCCCGTTGTTCCTGATCTAGATGATATGGCAGAAATAGAAAAAATAAGAGTGGAATTGTTAAAGCAACTTGATGATCGATGAAGATGGCTAGAAGATAAATTTAGAGCAACGAAAAATGCTGATTACTGTTGCAGAATCGATGCCAATGACCTAAGTTTGATCCCATATTTAGTACTCCCTCCCAAGTTAAAAACTCCAGAGTTTGAAAAGTACAACGGGACTAGTTGTCCTGAACCTCACATCACTATGTTCTGTCGAAGGATGATAGGATATGTCAATAATGATCAATTGTTGATCCATTGCTTCCAAGACAGTCTAATCGGGTCAGCAGCTAAATGGTACAACCAACTGAGTAGTGCCAAAGTTAATTCATGGAAAGACTTAGCACAAGCTTTTATGAAGCAATATAGTCATGTGACGGACATGACATCCGACAGAATCACGCTGCAGAACACGGAGAAGAAGCAGAATGAGAGCTTCAGGCAATATACCTAAAGATGGAGAAAGGTGGCAACGCAAGTCTAGCCACCTCTTTTGGAAAAATAAACCACAATGCTTTTCATCAACACCTTAAAAGCCCTGTTTATCAACTATATGTTGGAGAGTGCTACGAAAAATTTCTTGGACATAGTAATGTCAAGTGAAATAATTGAAAATACGGTGAGAAACAGTAAGATAGATACGGGAGAGCGCCAAAAGATTAGCCCCGAGGAAGAAGAAAAATGAGATGAATAATGCAAGCATATATAACAAGGGCTATTCAAAACCAATCACGGTAGGCCCACCAAGGACAGTAACTACTAGCCATCAGGGCCTCCAAGGTAAGAATCCAACCAAAGGCCAAATATAGAAAGGCTCCAGTTCACACCTATCTCGATGACGTACAGGAAGTTGTATCAGAGCCTATTTGATACACATGTGGTATCCCCCTTCTACCTAAAGCCCATGTAACCTCCATTCCCCAAATGGTATGAAGCAAATGCTCAATGCGAGTACCACGCGAGAATCATAGGACATTCAATCGAAAATTGCACCGTATTTAAAAAGTTAATCGAAAGGTTTATTAAAATGGGAATTGTAAAGTTCGACGACCCATCAGGACGTAATGTGGTAGCAAATACGATAATCGAGAATGGAGGGAAAAGAACCAAGATGGATGTAGTAGAAATAAAAACCCCCCACTGAAATGGGTTTGGAAGAAAATGGTAGAGGGATGATTAATCAAACAGGATTCAGAAGAGAGAGCTGAAGGGATAAGGAACTACTGTGAGTTCTAAGTGAAGGATGGTCATAAGATCCAGGAGTGCGCTGAATTCAAGGCCTTAGTGCAAAATTTGATGGACAATAAGAAGCTAGAATTCTTTGAATATGTTGTGGGCTCCGAAAGAAAAGAAGTGTGTGCCTCGAAAGAGCGGTCAACAGAGAATGTGTATAAAGTCAATCACCTAGTGGTTATCATTTCACGACCTAGAAACAATGAAGCCGAAGTACAAATTACATCAAGGGTTATAATCCAAAAACCTGTAGCTTTTTCTTACAAGGATAGCAAGAAGGTTCTCTGGAATTATGACTGTAACGTGACGATCCCGGGAGAAAAGAACCTGATTAGTGCTTCAAAAGAAGGGCCAAGAGGTGGGTTTCTACACGCGCAGTGGGTGGCGTTATGATCCATCAGATGTAGAAGCTAGGCTTGTTAAAAGAAAGACCCTAATGGCTAAACAAAAGATGAAAAAGACGGTCAAGCTCAAATCACCAATTAACGAGTCAGTAACTAAGAATGAGGCTAGGGAGTTTTTGAAAATTTTAAAGCATAGCGAGTACAGCGTTGTAGAACAGTTATATCAGCAACCAGCTTGCATCTCAGTGTTAGTTTTACTCTTAAGTCTAGAGACACATCGTGACGCGTTAATGAAAGTGCTAAACGAAACTTATGTCACTAATAATATCTCTGTAAACAAGCTGAACTGCCTAGTCAACTGATAAACCATAATTTACACATATTTTAACCCCATACTTGGCTTAATTTTGGATGACTTTCTATTGAATTTGTTGAATTTGATGTTCCTTATCTCTTAATTTTATGTTTTATACTCAAGAGAGCTTAGGAAGTCAAAAAGAACGAGAAACGGGCCAAAAAGGGACAAAATGAGCCTACAGCAGAAATCACACGACCTGAACTATCGACCACGGACAGATCACACGGCCGTGTGTGGCGAGCAGGATCGACCACAGCCAAGAGAGTCTACCACGGGCGTGTCCCTGTAGTCTCTAGGTTTAATTCTATTCAGAAAAGGCTACTTGTGGGCCAAGAAAGGTATCTCGAAGCCTATATAAACACCCTAGGGGGCAACCTAAAAGGGGACGTGGAGTAGAGGTTAAGTGGAAGGCAGAAAATACTCTAAGACAGCCGTCAGGAGCAACTTAGGAGAAAGATTTCCATCAAGACGGAGGATCTCCCATCAAGTTCTTTAGAAGTTTTTGGGTTTTCTTATGTTTTGTTGTTTTCCCCATTCTAATATGTTCCCCTCTATCAGTATGAATTAACTTCCTTAAATACCTAAGAGGATGAAACCTGAGACAGATCTTATTATTGTTTGATTTATAAGATAAATACTTGTTCTTATTCTTAATTGTGAGTTCTTATTATTGTTTTGATAATTCATGTTATTGATTCAATTCGAATGTGCTTATTCAGCGGAGCAAAAGTCCCTGTTAAGAGAATATCAACACAATTAACCTGAGTTGATCGCAACCCTAGAAACAGGGCGACAAAAATCTTCCGAATTAGAGTCAAATCTAATAAGGGAATCCATAGATTGAGTTAATGCTACAACAAGGGTTTTAATTAGAAAGAGATTTCAATTAATCAACCTAGAGTCAATTGTTTTTAGTCTTGAAAGATATATTAACATAAATTAGGGATTTTTAAGGATTAAGTCAATTGAATAAATCATATGAATCAAAAGTAATAAGTGAAGTCTAGGTGGATTTTTCCTTAGGTATTGTCTATCTCATATAAGTTGTCCAAAAGTATTTTCCCAATTCACTCTCTGTCACGTTCATAGTTATTTAAGTTAGTTAAATTAGATACTTAAATTTAAATTAAAAATGAATCCCTTAATCATTAGGCTAGATAATAAAAAGATAGTTATTACTAGTAATTTTAGTCCTTGAGGATACGATATTTCGGACTCACCATAACTATACTATTGTTCGATAGGTGCGCTTGCCTTTGTCGTTATAATAGTTAGTTTCGAGCTCATCATCAACAATATAAGTGTGGACAACTTCATCTTCTTCAATGGTGATGAGATACCGCCAAGGGGCATGGGATCTACAAAGGCTCTTTACATCACCACCCGCTGTAAAAGATATACATTGCTAGGGGTGTTAATTGATAATGGGTCTGCGCTAAATGTTTTACCCCTATCCACACTGAATAAGTTGCCTGTGGATAGCTCTCATATGAAGACATGTCAAAACATAGTGAGAGCATTCGATGGAACTAGAATAAGGGTGATGGGAAGGATTGATATACCCCTCTTGATTGGTCCAAACACGTACGAAGTATATTTCTTTGTGATTGGTATTAAGCCTTCTTATAATTGTTTGTTGGGGAGGCCTTAGATTCACACGGCTGGGGTAGTGCCGTCATCACTATACCAGAAGCTAAAGTTGGTAACTGAGGGTCGGCTGGTAACAATAAATGCCTAAGAAGACATTATTGCATCCGTAACCAGCGACGCGCCATACGTAGGGACAGACGATGAAGCGATAGAATATTCTTTTCGATCATTGGAATTTGTGAATGCAACCTTCATCATCGAAGGGAACAAGATCCCGATGCCCAAAATCTCCAAAACTACAAGAATGGCTTGCAACTGACAGACGGTAAAGGAGCTTTGCCTGGGAGAGGACCGGGAAAATACCTACAAGAAAGGTTTGAGACACCCATGCTCATGGACAAACGAGACCGCTTTGGTTTAGGATTTAAGCTAGATATGAGGCAAAGGAAGAAGGAGATAGAGAAGGAACAAGAAAGGAAAAGAGCGCGACTGAGCGGGGAAAATGTTAAGCGGGAATCGATGACCTTTCCCCATATATCCAAGACTTTCGTATTAGTAGGAACTATTCACCCTAAAAGAAGGATGCCAAAAGAAGAGACTGCTGAAGAAATGTTAGGAAATTTAAACATCAACGTCATATCTGAAGAAGAAATATGGGGAGAAAATTTATCAGACATCTACCCTTATATACCTGGAAGTGTTTTAAACAACTAGACTACGGAAGAGATTCCTGTATTTTTTAGAACCAATATAGAGTAATGTTCAAAACACGCTTATTGCTCAAAGCCTAGGAGTAATAAGAATCTTTTGTGAAATAGGCTTATGTCCAAAACCGTTATTTCAATAATGTTTATCTTTGCGTATCATCTTGAGCAAATATTCTTTCATTTTTTTCATTTCATTCATAATCATACCATATAAGTAATTATTCTTAGAATCTTTTATTCTTTGGATTTTTTTCATCCCTATAACAGGTCTCTAGATATCAATGATATGAGCGACGCTACTACTGACTCAAAATCTCCTTTTGAGCAAGATATGTGCATGGAGAATTCTCAAGATTTTGAAGATGATCGAGACTGTAACCTATCTCCTAATTTGTTGAGGATAATAAAACAAGATGAGAAACAAATCTTGCCTTATAAAGAGTCAGTGGAAATTGTGAGCCCAAGAGAGGAAAAAGAGGTAAAGATAGGAGCTTGCATTACCGCAGAGACGAAGCAAGACCTCTTTGAATTACTCCAAGAATTTAAGGATGTCTTTGCATGGTCATATCAAGACATGCCAGGTTAAGTACTGATATCGTTGTATATCGGCTCCCCATAAAGGAAGAGTGCAAGCCGGTTCAACAGAAGCTCCGAAGGATGAGGCTTGATGTTTTATTGAAAATAAAAGAGGAAGTCAAGAAACAATTTGATGCTGATTTCTTATGGGTAGTTAAATACTCAAAATGGGTAACCAATATCGTTCCTATCCCTAAAAAGGATGGGAAAGTATGAATGTGCGTAGACTACAGGGACTTGAACAAAGTTAGCCCAAAAGACAATTTTTCATTGCCACATATTGACATTTTAGTGGACAATACGGCAGGTTACTCACTGTTCTCCTTCATGGATGGTTTCTCGGGATACAATCAAATAAAGATGCATCCTGAAGACATTGAGAAGACCACATTCGTGATCATGTGGGGAACATTTTGCTATAAGGTGATGCCATTTGAACTGAAAAATGCGGAAGCAACGTATCAAAGAGCCATGGTCACTTTGTTTCATGATATAATACACAAAGAACTCGAAGTTTATGTTGATGATATGATCGTAAAGTCCCGAACAGAGAAGGAGCATGTACAAGTATTGAGGAAACTGTTTTTGAAAGTGAGAAAATTCCAGCTGAAGCTCAATCCAGCAAAATGTACCTTCGGGCTTAGGTCGAGAAAATTGTTAGGATTTGTAGTTAGTGAAAAGGGGATTAAGATCGACCCAAACAAAATAAAGGCTATATAGCAATTGCTTCCACCACGCACTCAAAAAAAAGTTCGAGGTTTCCTAAGAAGACTAAATTACATTTCCTGGTTCATTTTACAACTAACTGAGAAATGCGACCCCATATTCCGTCTCGTTAAGAAACACAACCCAGGCGTTTGGGATGAGGAGTGCCAAAAGACATTCGGTAAAGTCAAACATTACTTGTCTAATGCCCCAGTACTGATGCCACCTAACCCGAATATGCCGCTGATACTGTACTTGGTAGTATTTGAGAATTCCATGGGATGCGTGCTTGGTCAACATGATGAGTCAGGAAGAAAATAAAGAGCGATATACTATTTCGGTAAGAAATTCACTGAATGTGGGACAAGATATTTGCCAATCAAGAAGTTATGTTGTACCTTGATTTGGACAACCCAAAGATTGAGATAGTACATGCTGTATCACACAACTTGGCTCATCTCAAAGCTGGACCCTCTAAAGTACATGATGGAGTCGACTGCTTTAAATGGAATAATGGTCCAATGGAAAATTCTGCTTTTCGAATTTGACATAGTCTATGTAAACCGTAAAAGCGATCAAAGGAAGCTTAATATATAAATTTTCTCGGCGATGAGAGCTCAGAGGATTACGAACCTTTGAACTTTGATTTCCCTAATGAAGATATAATGTATGTTGCAACCATTGAAGAAGACACTCAAAAAGGTCATTCTTGGAAGTTAAACTTCGACTGAGCCTTAAACGCTGTGGGTAATGGAATTGGGGCAGTCCTGGTATCCCAAAACGGATATCATTATCCCTTCATTAGCAAACTGGATTTTGATTGCACGAATAATATGGCAGAATATGGAGCATGCATCATGGGTATCCGTGCAGCCATAGAACGTGAAATCAAAGTGCTAGAGGTATATGGGGATTCTACACTAGTAATCTATCAACTTAAGGGAGAATGGGAGACAAGAGATCCCAAGTTAATCAAGTATCGAAAGTTGGTTTTTGAGTTAATTGAGGAGTTTGATGACATCACCTTCTATTACCTCCCACGAAATGAAAATCAGATGGCTGATGCCTTGACTACTTTGGCTTCGATGTTCAAAGCGAATAAATAAAAAGATGTAAAGCCTATCCATATGAGTATTTATGAGACTTCGACTCATTGTTACAACATCGAAGAAGAAGATGATGATGACAGTCACCCTTGGTACAACGATATATTACGATATGTGAAGAATCGTGAATACCCTGACCAAGCAACTGAGAATGATAAAAGGTCATTCAGAAGACTGGCCAACGACTATGCCTTAGATGGAGAGATCCTATATAAAAGGAGAAAGGATCAGGTGCTACTAAGATGTGTAGACATTGTCGAGGCTAGGAAGATCTTGGAAGAAGTCCACGTGGGTGTCTGCAGAACACATGCCGATGGTTTTACAATGATCAGGCAAATCATGAGATTCAGGTATTATTGGTCCACCATGGAAGGAGATTGCATCAGTTATGCCAAGAAATGCCACAAGTGTCAAATTTATGGAGATAAAATTCATGTACCTCCATCATCTCTTCATGTTATGACTTCTCTGTGGCCTTTCTCTATGTGGGGCATGGATGTCATCGGGCCAATTTCACCCAAAGCTTCAAACGGGTATCGATTCATTTTCGTGGTCATCGATTACTTTACAAAGTGGGTAGAAGTCACTTCATATGCCAATGTCACAAAGTTTGCATCAGCAAGTTCTTAAAGAAGGAGATCATATGTCGATATGGAATGTCAGAAAGGATCATACCTGACAATGCACTAAGTTTGAATAACAGCACGATATTAGAAGTTTGTAATCAGTTCAAGATCAAACACCACAACTCATCACCATATCGTTCAAAAATGAATGGTGCAATGGAGGCAGCCAATAAGAATATCAAGAAGATCGTGAGGGAAAATGACTGAGACTTATAAAGATTGGCATGAGAAGTTACCATTTTCCCTCTATGCCTATCGAACATCTGTCAAAACCTCAACCGGGGCAACGCCTTTCTCTTTGGTTTATGGAATGGAAGCGGTTTTACCCATTGAAGTCGAGATTCCTTCTCTTTAAGTTTTGGCAGAATTGAAGTTGGATGAAGTAGAATGGATCCAATCCCGATATGATCAGCTAAACTTGATTGAAGAGAAAAGGTTGAAAGCCATTTGTCATGGTCAGATCTACCAAAAGCGAATGATGCGAGCTTACAATAAAAAAGGTTCGTCCCAGAGAATTCCATGAGGGGGACCTAGTATTAAAAAAGGTAATTCAAATCTTGATTAAAGATGAAGCATATGGTAGTTATCCCTGAATGAATAAGGAGGACAAATGCTATGTCCTAGGGCATCAACAAAGTATTTTGGATCTCCGAAACACATACCAAGTTCTAAAGGGTCCTCGAGAAGTTAGTGCAAAAACTCATGCTATGATATCCGGAGCACCTATTTTCGTCTTATTCACTTTGTATTTAATCAAATTTGCTATTTTGATTAATCTATCCATTTCGAGCCTTGCTCCTAATAAACTTTGATGTTGTCCATTACTACAATCTTTTTCAAGCATTTTTACATTAAAATAACGATTAACGGACTAATAATATTCAAATAAAGGGAGTTCTGCATATTGCTCTAAAAGGTTTTCTAAAATAGTACAAGGATCTGAAAACAGGACCATTATTCAGAACTAACCAAACTTAGGGGTTTGGAAACATTTGAAAAAAAATAACCTAAGTTGTGACTATTCATTTGGATTTTCTGTTAAAGATACCGGCTAAATAAGAAGGCATGATAACACATCAGTAATAGAACCTTGATAAATAGCGAGCAATGACAACCTAAGCATTAAAAATGGATCATTCTCGAAAAATGACATTCTGCATTCATGCAAATATCATTCATACACATCTGGTTAGGAGCATTTGATTCATCCTGATCATGATATCCTAATCATTAGGCATAAATAGGCTAATGAAATGGATTCTACAGGTCATGTTCCCTAGAGAACGGTGTAGCAGATCAGTGAAACCACAAATCTTATAACCCTGAAGTTGCAGTGGGATGGATTATAGTCGTTATGGCGAGTCTTATCTCCCTGAAGTTGCAGTGGAGTAAGCTGAAGATAGTGAATCCTATTTCCTCGAAGTTGCAGTGGAATATATTAAAGTTATAAGTCACAAATCCTATATCTCTGAAGTTGCAATAGGTTGAATCAAATCTACCATGGCGAATCTTATCTCTCTAAAGTTACAGTGGTGCAGATTAAATAAATTTAAAAAAATACGTATCCTTAAATAACGCTATGATAGGTGTAGGTTAACAAGCAAATGCCTTTAAAATAGTAACAAAATTAACAATAAAACAAGAGTTATACAATATCTAAACAATAACAATAAAATATAGTGTCGAAACCATTTTTTTGTTAGAAAACGGGCCGACTTTAAAATACAAAAATGGAGTCGCCACCAATCTTTTTTGAAGTGTGATTGGGCCACTTATAAAACATTTTGGTCTACGAATTTTAAGAAAACGGGCTCGGGAGTCGGTTACGTACGAGGAAGGGTTAACATCCTGGCAACGCCCAAAATTGGTACCGTATTGATTGATTAATGTCCTTAATATCAAAAATTAGGAAAAAAATCGAAGTATAAATATTTAAAAAATATTTGGATAACTTGAATTGGATATCGAAACTCTCTTGTTCCGAAAAGCCGAAATACCACATCCAGCACGATAGGACATGATGTTTCAAACTCTCGATACCAAGATCATTTCATGATTTCCAAAATTCATGTGTTGCAATTTCAAAAGGGTATTTCACTATTTGGCCAAACTAAAAACCGAAACCCAGCACGATTGGGCTTGATTCCTTGAATTTCCAATCATGAAATATTGCCTTATTTAAGAAAACAAGATAAAGAATCTTTGAAGGATATTTAGTTGTTTGGACGAATAGAAAATCGAGACCCAGCACGATTGGGCACGAATCTCTCGAACTTCCAAACACGAAACATCGCTTTATTTTCAAAAACATGATCAAAATCTTTAAAGAATATTTAGTGATCCAGACGAACGAAAAATCGAAGCCCAGCACGATTGGGCACAATTTCTCGAACTTCCAAACACGAAATATTACCTTTGTGAAACCCCTTTTTTATGAATTTTAAAAAAGTAAAAATAAAAATATCAATAAGAAAATAATAGTAATAATATTAGAATTAATAGTGGTAATAATAAAAAATAATGGTAGTAGTAAAAATAAATGTAATTATAATAAGTATAATTGTAGTAATAATATAAATGTAATAATAGTGATAAAAAATAATAGTAATGAAAAATAGGAATAATAAATAGTAATATAAAAAGACGATTTTTATAATAATAATACATGTAAAATAGTGGCAATAATAAAATGATGCTAATAATGCTAACGAACCTAGTAATAGTAATAAAGTAAAAGGGAAAAAAATATTAAAAACAATAATGGTAATGGCCACATTAAAACAGTAAGTACAATAATATATATTTAGAGATAATTGATTTGAAAGCAAAGCAGAATAGGGACTAAATTGAATTTAAAAACAAGCATCTGGGGCAAAATCAGAAATAAAATTAAAAAGATGGACCAATTAGAGCTTGCGAGTAACAAGGAGGGGCTAAAAGGGAAAATATCCCCACCCTCCAAAACGGGCTACTGAGGCACCGCAGTACACGGCGGCCGAAACTAAAAAAGCTTCTTTTTTCGACGATCTCAAAATGGGTACGTTTCTACCTCTTTTTCCGTATTTTCGCGTTTATTCTTAAAAACAAGTGTAAAAAAATGAATAAAAAGAACAAAATAAAAAGAACACCTTGAATATCTTGAATCTGTCTCAAAATTCTTTTCTTTTTGTGTATTTGATTTCTCGTGTATTCGTAACTATCCGAAAAAATAGAAGAAAAAAAAACCCAACCCCTTTTACAATGGTTTTGAATGGCTTTTATAGCCAAATTCTACAACTTATGCATGCAAGTGGGGTGATAGAGTTAGTGGGATGGTGGAGTTAGTGGAGTGGTGGAGTTAGTGGTCGGTTTAGTGGGGTGGTGGAGTTAGTGGTCGGTTTAGTAGTCTAGTTGGGCTAGGGTTACTTGGGCTTGGTTAATTGGGTTTGGTTTGATTTTTTTTTTTTTTGGTTTGTTGTTTGGGCTTTGGTTGGGGTAAAATTGGGTCATACACATTTGCCCCTCTTTGCTTCTTTGTCGTGGTAGTATGCAGGAACAAAGCAAAGATTCTAAAGGAGCCAATTTTGCCCCGTTTTCTTTGAGTCTTGATTTCTTGGCGCTTCTTTCTTTCAGTAGCCTTGCTTTGACCCATTGCATCTTGAGGGTATAGAAATTTTGTTCGATCTATTCCACTCTCGCTCGGTGGAGATAAAATCGCTATTCTTTAGCCAGTTACTCCCATCGCTTAGGGAACTAGAGCTCATCGTATCCGATCTGCTCCACACCGCTTTCGATGAGGTAAGATCTCGCTATCTTTAGCTGTTGTTACCCTACTGCTTAGGGGGTTAAGGCTCATCGTCTTCGATCTGTCACCCTACTGCTTAGGGAATTAGGATCTGTAATTTTTGGCCTGTTGCCCTACTGCTTAGGGGGTTAGGCTAGTGGTTTGAATCTGCTCCATTGTAGATACATGAAGATAAGATTCGTCATCTTTGATCCGCTCCACTCCTGCTCGGTGAAGATAGGATCTGCTGTCTTTAGCCTGCTCCACTCCTGCTCAGTGAAGATAAGGCTAGGATCTTCAGTTTGCTCCATTGTCGATACATGGAGATAAGACTTGTAATTTTCAATCTGCTTCCTTTCAACCTGATCCACTCCTGCTCAGTGAAGATAAGGCTGGGATCTTCAGTCTGTTCCATTGCCGATACATGGAGATAAGACTTGTAATTTTTAATCTGCTTCACTCCTGCTCAATGAAGATAAGATCTGTATATTCAGCCTACTCCACTCTTGTTCAGTGGAGATAAGGCTATAAACTTCAGTCTACTCCATTGCCGATACATGGATATAAGACTTGTAATTTTCGATCTGCTTCACTCCTGCTCAATGAAGATAAGATCTGTATATTCAGCCTGCTCCACTCCTGCACAGTGGAGATAAGGCTATAAACTTCAGTCTGCTCCATTGCCGATACATGGAGATAACACTTGCTGCTTTCGATCTGCTCTACTCCTGCTTAGTAGAGATAAGATCTGTATCTTTGGCCTGCTCCACTCCTGCTCAGTGGAGATAAGGCTCATTATCTTCGATCTGCCCCACTCTTGCTCAGTGGAGATAAGATCTATTGTCTTCGATCCGCTCCACTCCTGCTCAGTGAAGATAGAATCTGCATCTTTAACCTGCTCCACTCTTGCTCAGTAGAGATAAGGCTTCAGTCTTTCGATCTGCTCTACTCCTGCTCAGTAGAGATAAGATCTGTTGTCTTCAATCTGCTCCACTCTTGCTCAGTGGAGATAGGATCTATATCTTTAGCCTGCTCCATTCCTTCTCAGTAGAGATAAGGCTTCAGTCTTTTGATCTGCTCTACTCCTGCCCAGTAGAGATAAGATCAGTTGTCTTCAATCCGCTCCACTCCTGCTCAGTGGAGATAGGATCTATATCTTTAGCTTTGCTTCCACTCTCGCCGGTGAGAGATAAGGCTTGATCTCTCGATCCGCTCTACTCCGCTTTCGGTAGAGAGATAAGATCTGCTTCTTTAGCCTGTTACCCTACTGCTTAGGGAATTAAGGCTCAATGTTTTCGACTTGTTCCACTCCTGCTCAGTGGGATAAGGTCTGTAATCTTTAGCCTGTTACCCTACTGCTTAGGGAATTAAGGCTCATCGTCTTCGATCTGTTCCACTCTTGCTCAGTGGGATAAGATCTGCTTCTTTAGCCTGTTACCTTACTGCTTAGGGAATTAAGGCTCATCGTCTTCGATCTGTTCCACTCCTACTCAGTGGGATAAGATCTGCTTCTTTAGCCTGTTACCCTACTGCTTAGGGAATTAAGGCTCAATGTTTTCGATCTGTTCCACTCCTGCTCAGTGGGATAAGGTCTGTAATCTTTTGTAACTCCCATCAATTTAGCTACATTGTCCTCTGGGGAACCTACCTATAGAATTGATTTCATGGGGTATATGTTTATGCCAAATGATTAGGATGTCATGAGAAATGTTCCTAACCATATGTATTATGAATGTTTTGAATGAGTGCAAAATGAGAATGATCTATTTTTAACACTTGGGCTGTCATTGCTTATTGTTTATTAAGGTGATATCCCTGATGTATGTCTTCTTTGTCCAGCTGATACCTCTAAAAGAGAATCGGAAGATGTGGTCACTGCTTAGTCCCTTATCTCAAGTGCTCTGAGCCCTTTAAGCCTGGTGAGTTCTAAATAATTGCCCTGTTTCAGATTCTTGTATTATTTAGAGACTTTCGAGAATGTCACATAAAACTTCTTTTGTGAAAGCATTATTAGTTCATTGATCATTATTTCAATCCGAAAAAGAAATGCTTGAAAAAGATCATAATAATGGACAAGGGAGAAATAATTAGGAGCAAAGCTCGAAACAAATAAGATAGCGAATGCAATCAAAAGAAGATTTATTGGTAGAAACGAGCAAATTCAGAATGGGTAAGATGAAAACTAGGTGCCCCAGATATCACCGCCTAAGCTTCTCTGTTCAAACTTCTTGAGGACTATTTAAGCTCCATATGTGTTTAAGAGATCCGGGGTACTTTGTCGATGCCCCAAGATGTATCTTACTTCCTCATTGTTAATTCAAGTGTAACGAAACTACTGTATGCCCCATCAAAATTTGATCATAATTTGAGCCGCCCTTTTCAGGTTTTCAACTCAAAGCTCCTTTGGTCTCAAAGTGCCCTTTGTGGGTTTTCACCTTGGCCTCTCCGTTTTTTTTTTGCAGAAAGCCTCAAAGCGCCCTTTGCGGGTTTTTGCCTTGGCCTATTTCCTTCTTAAGCGAAGTGTTTCCTAACTGAGTCCGCATTAACTGGGTTCGACTGACTCTTGCCGTCCTTCTTGGCTAGTATCAATGCTCCTCTAGAAAATGCATTTTTTTCAACATAAGATCCTTCCCAATTAGGCATTCACTTTCCTCTGAAGTCCTTTTACATAGGGAGGATCTTTTTCAATACCAAGTCTCCTTCATGAAACACTCTGGGGTAGACTTTTTGTTGTAAGCCCGCATCATTCTCTTCTGGTACATTCGACCATGATGAATGGCTCTTAATCCTTTTTCCTCGATCAGATTCAGTTGATCATACCGAGATTGAACCCATTCCACTTTATCCAACTTCAGCTCTGACAAAATCTGAAGATAAGGAATTTCAACTTCGATAGGCAAGACTGTATCCATCCCACAAACCAATGAAAAAGGTGTTGCCTCGGTGGAGGTCCTGGCCAACATTCGAGAAGCATAGAGGGTGAATGGTTACTAGCCTATGCCAATCTTTACAAGTTTCCATCATCTTTCAAAATCTTTTTTGGATGGTTTCTTTCTTTTGTTTTGTTTTTGTTTTTCTTTTTTTTTTTTGAATCCCAACTTGAATTTGAAATTGAAATTGAATTTGATAACGATTGACTTTGTAGCTTTGCCATAGGAACTGACTTTCACCCTCTTAGTAAAATAATTGACAATCACGAAGATGAATAGGTGTCAACTAGATTTTTTGACGAGATCGTCCCTGTAACATCTATGCCCCCCTTATAGGAAAAAATAGAGGAAGCATATAAGTCATGTCTTCTTAATATGGCATATATGGCATAACTGATGCAATCTCCTTTCGTGGTAGACCAGCAGTACCCAAAATTTAAAATCGACCAAACTATCGAAAAACTCTTAGCATGTGCCTTTTCGAACATTCTGTAGTCTCCTTGTGCCTAGGCATATCTTGATGCGGTCATACAAAGACATCTTTAAATTTTTGGAATAACTCAATGACGTCTTGCTTTGTTTCTGTGGTGGGTAAGACTTTGATCTTCACTCCTTTCCTAGACCCGCAATGTCCACTGACCCTTTGTACAGTCGAGTCTATTTCATTTTGTTCCACTATCTTTAACAAATCAAAAGATAAGTTATAATCTCTGATATCTTCAAAATCATCAGATCCCTTTAGACCTATATTTCACTCAAAAGGGGGTTCGAAATAGTGTTGCTCATGTCTCGATATCTGGGTACCTATTGTAGGTATGAAGGTAAATTCCAAAGAATAAACGATTCTTAAGATGATTATCTATGACCATGAATGAAGAATGAAAGACACCCCCAAAAAATAGAAGAATGTATAGTATGACATGGGAAAAAAATGAAAAATATTTGCTCGGCATGAAACATAATAATGCATTTTTTATTGAAAATAAAGATGTTTGAACATGAGCCAATTTCACAAAAGATTCTTATTGTTTTTAGGCTCAAAACAACAAGTATGTTTTGAACATTACTCTGTGCTAGCTCTAAAGATTACAGGAATTTCCTCCGCAGTCCAGTTGTTCAGGACACTTTCAAGCTTGTAAGGGCGAATGTCCCCTAGGTTTCCCTCATTCGATCATTCTTCGAGCACGGCTTTAATGCTCAAGGTTTTCCACATATCTTCAGCCATTTCTTCATTCACGTTCTCCGGTCCCGGATGGACAACTCCTTCCGATATAGATGCATTGGACATATAGGGAAAAATCATTGATCCCCATTTGACCTCGGTGTCCTTCCCTACCAACTTTCCTCCTATGGTACACACGTTTTCTCCTTTAGAAGAGTTAAAGAACTCCAACTCTTTATTATCCATTAACCCTTGCACTAGGACTCTGAATTCGCTGCACTGCTGGATCTGATGGCCTTCTTTGTTATGGAACTCACAGTAGTTCCTCGTATCCTGGGATTTGCCCCTTACATCCTGTATGATTAAACCTCTTTCCACCATTCTTCTCCAGACCTCTCTCAATGGGGTGTTCTTATTTCTGCAACGTTCAACTTGATTCTTTTTTCTGCGCTCTCGATTATCGCATTCATCCCATTATCAATGTGATTAGGCAACGGATTTCCTACGACAGGCGCATCATTAAACTCCACAATGCCCATTTTGATGAGCCTTTCAACTAGCTTTTTGAAAGGGAAGCAATTCTCTATCGGGTGCCCCACTATCCCCGCATGGTATTCACATTGAGTGCTTGCGTCGTACCATTTAGGATATGGGGGCTGCAACGGTTCTGAGTAGACAGGGGCTACCACGTGTGCGTCGAATAAAGTTTTATACAACTCCCAATACGTCACAGGAATGGGAATACTGGAATTTCTCGATCTTCTGCCTCGTGTTGGGCTCTTGTCTTGGTGGGGCCTACTGACCCGCAGCGACCGCTTTCGATTGACTGATAGTAATGGGTTTGGGATAACTCGAGCTTACATTACCTACTTCATTCTCTATTTTCTTTGGAACTGATCTTTTCATGCTCTCTCCAGTTTCTATTTTCCCACACCTTATCGCGTTCTCTATCATTTCGCCGGACATCACTATGTCTGTAGAACTTTTAGTCGCGCTCCCCAACATATGATTGATGAAAGGTGCTTTCAGGGTATTAATGAAGAGCACGGTCATTTCTTTTTCTAGTAGAGGTGGTTGGACTTGTGTAGCGACTTCCCTCCACCTCTGGGCATACTTCCTGAAACTTTCGCCCGACTTTTTCTCCATGTTTTGCAACGTGATCCTGTCAGGCATAATGTCAGTCACATGGCCATAATGCTTCATAAAGGCCTGTGCTAAATCCTTCCATGATTTGATTTGAGTGCAACCCAACTGATTGTACCGTTTTAGCGCGGCTCGGTCGAGCTATCACGAAGCGATGGACCAACAACTGGTCGTTGTTGACATATCCCGTCATTCTCCGACAGAACATTGTAATGTGGGCCTCAGGGCAGCTGGTCCCGTTATATTTTTCAAATTCTGGCATTTCGAACTTCGATGGAAGTACCAGATCAGGGACCAAACTCAACTTCTTAGCATCTACCTCGTATTGGTAATCAGCACTTTCCAATGCTCTGAACTTCTCTTCCAGCCATTTGCATCGATCCTCAAACTCTTTTGGGAGTTCTGCCTTTGCTTTTTCCCCCTCTGCTGCATCATCAAAGTCAGGGACCATTGGTTTTGCCAAATTTACTTCTGGGTTGGAACTCGAGCCTACCGGGAAGTTTACCAGTACTGGGGTGCCAGATTGGTACTGGGGTTTGATGTTGGTCGACACTCTTGGTGGTTGAATCGGGAATTTCTTGGGGCGAGAGCACGGAGGATAAGTTGAATCTTTATTATTATCTCGGTATCAACCATAGGGCCCTTCTCTTTATTATGCCCTCCACCAACAAATGTGTCAAGCTGGCTCATCATGCTCCTTTGGGACTCCAGCATTTGATCCCTCATGTCCTGTTGGATTTTAGCCAACTGTTCTTGCATCTGAGTCTGCAGTTGGTCTTGCATCTCTTTCTGCATCTGCTCTAACCTCTCTAACCTTTGATCCATAGCTTTCATTTTTCTCCGGGTATAGTAACGGTGTTCCAGGATAACTATAATATGATCTCTAGTTAATAGGGTTCTTTTATGATATTATATGCATATGCGATGTGATGCAAATGCATGAATGCAAAGAGAGAGAGGCATTGACTCCAAATTCAGTTACATTAGAAAAACTTTACTAGAAAATAAATTTCTTTACACAAAACGGATCGCATACACAGCCTTGTCCTCATAGTCCAAGTGAAAGCATGAATCCCTTCTTCGCAAAAGTTAAGTCTTGCAAACTTATAATAGATGCCTCCTTTAGCTCCTTTTGCTTGATCTGGACCACTACTCCTGTTCACTTGTTAGCTTCTTCAAGAATGCCGAGACGTAGTAATCTTCGAATAGTCTTGTCAGCTTGAATTCCTGGGTGATAAGGCCTTGTATTCCTTCACAGACTATCAGTCTTCTCTCGTTGTATTCACTTGTACTATATTCGGACGACCGTATTATAATCTACTTTATCAAAAAATCCATTTTCTTATGACCAACTTTTCTATTTAGTAATCGAATTTGAAATCAACACATCTTTTCTATGACGTGAATGCAATGCAATCAAAACAAAAGAAAACCCTTTAGCACAAGAAACATAAATAACATAGAACCTGTCAGGGTGACCACTAGGGTTTGACATGGTTCTACCTAAGGTAGGCCCTTAGGTTCTACCTAGGGTAGGCCCTTAGGTTCTACCTAGGGTAGGCCCTTAGGTTTTCTACATGTGGTTTAGTTCTAAAGGAGGGTACCTGAACCAGCAGATTCCTCAATCCTCACCCATTATAGGCTCATACGGATCGAGTTCAGTTCAGGGGAATACACTTCCCTATGGCCATGCGGAGGTGAAAACCTCACGGAACTATATGTACGGATGTATTCCGGAAGTAATCCCCTAGCCCATGCGGAGGTGAAAACCTCACGAAGGCATAGCTTCTCGCTCCCACTTAAGGGTGTGACCACAATGGTCATGCAATATGAATGCAGAAATATCCTATGGGTCTCAAACCACAACAAACATATGACGCAACACAAACTCATGCAATGAAAGAAACGAAATTAAAAAAAAATTATTTTCGATAAAAGGACATTAATCAATCAATTCTATGGCTTATTTGTCCCCAGTGGAGTCGCCAAGCTGTCGAAACCATTTTTTTGTTAGAAAACGGGCCGACTTTAAAATACAAAAGCGAGTCGCCACCAATCTTTTTTGAAGTGTGATTGGGCCACTTATAAAACATTTTGGTCTACGAATTTTAAGAAAACGGGCTCGGGAGTCGGTTACGCACGAGGAAGGGTTAGCACCCTCGCAACGCCCAAAATTGGTACCTTATTGATTGATTAATGTCCTTAATATCAAAAATTAGAAAAAACTCGAAATATGAATCTTTAAAAAATATTTGGATAACTCGAATTGGATATCGAAACTCTCTTGTTAGAAAAGCGAAATACCACATCCAAAGACGATAGGACACGATGTTTCAAAACTCGATACCAAGATCATTTCATGATTTCCAAAATTCATGTGTTGTAATTTTAAAAGGGTATTTCACTATTTGGCCAAACTAAAAACCGAAACCCAGCACGATTGGGCATGATTCCTTGAATTTCCAATCATGAAATATTGCCTTATTTAAGAAAACACGATAAAGAATCTTTGAAGGATATTTAGTTGTTTGGACGAATAGAAAATCGAGACCAAAGACGATTGGGCACGAATCTCTCGAACTTCCAAACACGAAACATCGCTTTATTTTCAAAAACATGATCAAAATCTTTAAAGAATATTTAGTGATCTAGGCGAGCGAAAAATCGAAGCTCAAAGACGATTGGGCACAATTTCTCGAACTTCCAAACACGAAATATTACCTTTGTGAAACCCCTTTTTATGAATTTTAAAAAGTAAAAATAAAAATATCAATAAGAAAATAATAGTAATAATATTAGAATTAATAGTGGTAATAATAAAAAATAATGGTAGTAGTAAAAAAAAATGTAATAATAATAAGTATAATTGTAGTAATAATATATATGTAATAATAGTGATAAAAAATAATAGTAATGAAAAATAGGAATAATAAATAGTAATATAAAAAGACGATTTTTATAATAATAACACATGTAAAATAGTGGCAATAATAAAATGATGCTAATAATGCTAACGAACCTAGTAATAGTAATAAAGTAAAAGGGAAAAAAATATTAAAAATAATAATGGTAATGGCCACATTAAAACAGTAAGTACAATAATATATATTTAGAGATAATTGATTTGAAAGCAAAGCAGAATAGGAACTAAATTGAATTTAAAAACAAGCATCTGGGGCAAAATCAGAAATAAAATTAAAAAGATGGACCAATTAGAGCTTGCGAGTAACAAAGAGGGGCTAAAAGGAAAATATCCCCACCCTCCAAAGCAGACCTTTGAGGCACCGCATGATACATGCGGCGAAACTAAAAAGCTTCTTTTTCGACGATCTCAAAATGGGTACGTTTCTACCTCTTTTTCCGTATTTTCGCGTTTATTCTTAAAAACAAGTGTAAAAAAATGAATAAAAAGAACAAAATAAAAAGAACACCTTGAATATCTTGAATCTGTCTCAAAATTCTTTTCTTTTTATGTACTTGATTTCTCGTGTATTCGTAACTATCCGAAAAAATAGAAGGAAAAAAAACCCAACCCCTTTTACAATGGTTTTGAATGGCTTTTATAGCCAAGTGGGGTGATAGAGTTAGTGGGATGATGGAGTTAGTGGAGTGGTGGAGTTAGTGGTCGGTTTAGTGGGGTGGTGGAGTTAGTGGTCGGTTTAGTGGTCTAGTTGGGTTAGGGTTACTTGGGCTTGGTTAATTGGGTTTGGTTTGATTTTTTTTTTTTGGTTTGTTGTTTGGGCTTTGGTTGGGGTAAAATTGGGTCATACACATAGCAATATAATAGTGAAATGATAGCAAAATAGTAAGAAAATAACAAAAAAATGGTAAAAAATAAATAAAAGAGCAAGCAAACAATTTTTTTTTTTTGCAATTTTGAGTTGGACCGGGCTCAGGGCAAAAAAAGTCTTACTTGAGGCTTGACTTGTTTTCTAAATGGGCCTTATTTTTTTTCCTAAGCCTATTTTCGAGTCTATATTTTTACCAAAATCCTTCCACTTTTTTAGACGGATCTTTACATTGACCCATGGACAAGTCTAACTTGGAGTATCTAGTCTAAATTCACTCCATTGTAGTTAATGAATGGAATTTCCCTGTGTGACCTTTTAATCAAAAGAAGTGTTAGTTTTTGACATTTTTATTAGTACATGAAAAAGGATGAAAACCATAATTAGACTAGGCGGGACTAAAACATTCCAGAGCAATCATCATATTGTCGAAACCATTTTTAAGTTTTTGGAAAAACGACGGGATCAACGTTAAAAATATGGGAGTCGCCACCAATCTTTTTTGTTTAGGTGTGATCGGGTCACCTTGAGATGAGTTATTTTAATAACAAATTTTAAGTTTATTAAAGCAAGAATTTTGGTCTACGAAATCTAAGAAAATAGGTTCAGAAGTCGGTTACGTGCGAGGAAGGATTAGCACCCTCATCATGCCCAAAATTGGTACCAAATTGATTAATTAATGTCCTTATGTCGAAAATTTTGAAAGGATTTAGAAATGCAATTCCTTTTAAAGATGTGGATAACTCGAATTGGAATCTTAAAATTTTGAGATTTTTACAAAGATATTCGATTATTTGGACAAACAAAAAAAAAAAAAACAAAACCCAGCACGATAGGGCACGATTCCTCAAGTTTCCAAACACGAAATGTTGCCTTATTTTTGAAAACATGGACAAAATTTTAAAAAGGATATTTGGTTATTTGGTCAAACGAAAAACCGAAACCCGGCACGATAGGACACGATTCCTCGAATTTTCAAACACAGAAATATTACCTTATTTTGGAAACATGGGCAAAATTTTAAAAGGATATTTGGTTATTTGGTCAAACGGAAAATCGAAACCCAGCAATAGGGCACAATTTTTCGAATTTCTAAACACACAAATATTGCCTTACTTTGAAATACGCAATTTTAAAATGGACTCAAAATGCATTTTATTGGTTTGTCTGGATAAAAATGAAAGATTTTCACAAATAAATAGGAAATCTTAGTCACAATACAATAATAAAGCAAAAATATAATCGCAATCACAAAATAAAAATACATGGCCATAATGAAAACACAAGAGAGCAATTTAAAGTTTATGCAATAGCAACATATTATGTTATACAAACAACAAATTATATGTATATGAATTTTAAAACAAGTGATATATGAGAGATTTTAATAAAATAAACAATATATCAAATGGTAATATATTAAAGAATTTTAAAACAAATATTATATAAAAAGAAAATTAAAATAAGTAGTATATAAAATAACATACTTAAACCAAAAATTAAAATATATTAGCTAATAGTACACAAATGAAATTTAAAATAGACATTATAAACGAGAATCTACATAATATACTAGATAAAATATCCATCAAAATGAATAAGATCCATAAAGTAAAAAATGTGAATAATGTGCCTATATCAAGAAATAGCTTAATTTGAATAATAATGAGGTATAAAAGTATTTAAACATATTATATAAATCTTAAATCAAAAAATATACATAAAAGAAAATTTAAAATAAACAAGTTATATTAAAATAAGTTTAAAAGATATTCGAGAAAAAAAAAAAAAACTGGACAATTAGTAATATTTTAAAACAATATGTTAAAACCATTTAAAATTGAATAACAAATTAATTGAGAATAATAAAAAAAAGCCCAATTGGAATAAAAATAAAATTAAAAGAATAATTTTTGAATAAATGAAATTATGAAAATAGAATCAAGAATGCATATAAATAAATGAGGATTAAAAATGCAATATTCCCATTTATAGAAACGCTACGTACAAATTGGGTTAAATCAGAAAGGCGCGCAAATCTTTGGGCAAAATTAAAAAAAAAACAAAAGAAATGAAAGGAAGCTTAATTAGGTGAACGCAAAACAGAGGGACCGAGCGCGCAATTATACCATCACCACAAAAAGGCGCGGAACCCATGGATATCGGGTCGGTCAAATCGGGTCATGGCCTGTACGGCGTCGTTTTAAGGCTATCGAAATAAACCTAAACGGCGCCGTTTCTTTAAAACGATATTATCCCTGAAAACAATCAGACCACTCTCCTTTTCTTCTAAACAAAAACGAAATGAACCCTAGCCCCCCCCTTTCATTTTCGTTCTCAACCGCAAAGAAAAAAAATCCGCCCACTTCAATGCCATAGTAATCGGCGACCAGTGACCGATTCAGTCTCGATCGACTGCCCCCTTTCAAGCCAAACCCGAGTACTTCACACTCCCCACTTCGAAGGATCTCCTTATTTCGATTACGACGAAGAAGGTAATCCGACGGTTCGTGTTTCGGAGGTAAATCCCTTATTCTTTTTAGATTTTCACACGAACAAACAGAACAAAAATCTTAAAAGAATAAAAAAAAAGCGAAAGAAAAGAGTATTGAAGGTCGAAAATCGCCTTTCAGAAAACTTTCTGATTTCTCTGTATATATTCTGTATGTGCAAAAATTGTAACCCTTACAACGTTTTTCTGGCTTTCTTTTTATAGCCAAGAGAAAAAAACAATAAAAAATACAATTTTTTTTTTTTCATTTGTCCTCTCTATTTGCTGTTGTTTGTTTGTCTCATTTCTGTGCAGGTACGGGCGCGGACGTGGCGTACGAAGACTCGCTGGAGGTACGGAGGCTGCGAAGGCATGCGTGGTGGCGTGCGTGGAAGCACGCGCGAGGGAGGCTGCGGTGCTGGCTTATTCCAGAACCCTCTAGGGTTTCTGGAACGTCGAAAATATTGGGCCATTCGGGCCTATAAATTTTGTGTAATGATTTGGGTTTAGATTTGTTTTGGGCTGGGGTTGGTTAGGCTGTATTGAGCTAGGATAAGTGGGCCTTATTGGTGTGTTGGGCCAATTTAAGTCTGCTGTAATCAGCATTTGAGACTGTGATCTGAACTTTTAATTATTGGACTGTTTTGGATTCTGTTTAATTAATTTTTGATTTATTTTTTGGTTTTAAAATTGGTTAATGGGCCTCTTGCACAGATAAGTTCTGAGAAATTTCATTTGGGGTTGCATATAGATATACATGTCCAGAGGCCTTGTCCATATATGTGGATTTAGTTCAATTAATTACTTCGTAATTTTATTGTGTTATAATAATTTAATTTTATATTTTGATTATAAAATTTAAAACATATATTTATGTTATTATGGTTACCAATTTTATAATTTGAATTATTAAATGACCGATTGGAGATGATTTTTTGTTTGAGGGTGGAACCGACCAAATTTATTTAGAATCACATCGAGCGAGGCAGGGGTTGAATTACGTGGGACTATATTGTGTATAATAACACGGATCATGTGGACAAAGCCTCACTCCTGATCCAACTATTGCCCCTTCAACCACGTTACCCACATAATGACATCCCTACACCATCTTCTCATCGCCAACCAAATCAGTTTCACAAATAAGGTGAAATGATTTTGACAATTTTTAAAAAAATCTCATCCCCGACGGAACAACCCTATAATTTATTTTACCAAATAATAGAAAAAAAGGGGTTAAAAAACTGCCACTATTTTCCTGGATAACTCCAGAATTTATTGCTTAGAAAAACAGAAGCAAAACCAAAAGCAGTTCACTTTTCCATTGTTTCTACCACCCCATCCCCATTATTTACTTATTATTTATTAATTTTTAATAATTCTATGCTCTCCAACTCCCACTCTCCCTTCCAAATTCCCCTTTCCCTTTCTCTTTTTTATTTATTTCTTCTGCCCTTTCTCTAACCGTTCGTTTCTTTCCTTTGTTTTTTTGTAATAATCAATCTTTCAACCTTTTGAGGCCAATTCCGTCAGATCCTAAATGATCGCTTCCCCTCTTTGATTTCTTCCCCATAAACGTTACATTTTCAGGTACGTTTTCTTTCAATCTTTTTCTTTTTGACTCCCCCTTTTCCTTCTATATTTTGTGTTTTCCCCCTTTTATTTTCTGGGTATTTTATGTTTAGCTTTTAAATTTGCAGGATCCGGGCTGTTACTTTTGTTGGAATTCATTCCATACTGCTTTCAGGTAACTTGTTTTTGATTGTTTGGGTTTTTCCATGCCTTCGATGATGTTTTCCTTTTTGCCTAAAAAAATATTTTCCATACCTTTCTCTTTTATTTTGTTATGTAGGGAGATTCATCGGAATCGGTCATAGAGATCTAAATCTCGCAGTTTTGGTTAAGATTATTATTGTTTAAACAAGTTCAAAACTGGATTCGCATCTCTGGTGTTTTGTTTTCTTTTTTTACCTTGCTATTTTCCGTCCCCTAAATCCTTTCAGAGGCTTCCTTCTCCAGGTTTCACCCCTTTGACTATCTATATTTTGAATATCATGGAATTTCTTTGTAAACAAAGAAACCCTCTTTTTTGTTTGTGTGTGAAGCTATCGGCTTTTTTCTTGGAAACTATATCCATAACCTCAGTCCTATTCTTTTTGAAGCTTCATCTTTGAGACCCTCAAGGGCGTTTGCGTGGTTTTTTGTTTACCCTTTCCACTGTAGAATTTACTTTTGGTACTTAGTTTAAAGATTAAATAGAATATGAGGGTGAAGTAGAAGTTTACACCCCCTCCCCCGTGTTTGATAGGAATGGGGTTTGGGATCAATCATGCGCTTTTGAACTTTCGAGTCATTAACCATGCGAGGATCCTTGTAGCGTTTGATAGAATATAGGAATTAGAATTGCATTTATTTAAAACCTAATATAAGGAAGACAAGTGCGTGATCACTTTCTTTTCTTTCCTGAATATAGATTCAATATGCATTAGTAGTGAAGGATTGATTATAAAAGATTTAATGATTCATATCGGATCATATTTCTTTCATAAATGCGGGGTTTAATTGGACATTGCATTATGGCATCCTCCACTCGTTGTGCTCTATTTACTATTTCCATAATTCATTCTTGATAATGCGGAACTTAAACTGTAATTTCCTTTTCTTGGGCAGGCAAATTCTGAGTTGTGGGTACTCCTCAGAGAGCTATATAAATCACAGTAATTTAGATTTTATATAGGAAATGTTAGGAGGCAACAACAGTAATTCTGTGCTTCCCATTTTCCTGGATGAGAATCATCTTCAATATCAGAATCAGACTAATGGATCAAACCAACTGCAGTTATTTGGAAGCTGTAAGTTTTTTTATTTTTCATTTATTTTGCAATTAATCTTTTTTTTTATTTCTCTCAATGCCCTATTTTGACAGGCAAACCTACAAATCCATCCCCTTTTCCCTGAAATTTTCAGTGGTAACTAATCCTTATTGTTTAACACTTCAGTGCCAGCTGGGTGCAATGTTGATCCTGTGAATTATTTTGGAAATGAACATCTTGCTCCCATGATTCGACCCAATAAAAGAGGCAGAGAAACAGAAGACATTCAAAGGCAGCAAAAGCTACAAATTTCCTTGAATTACAACATCTGTAAGGAGGAAGCTGACTGTTCAGCTGGCATTCCAAATCCTAATGCCGTGTCAACTGGCTTACGGCTATCGTATGATGATGATGAGCGAAATTCAACAGTGACTTCTGGTAGTGGAAGCATGACACAAGGACCATCAATGATCTTGTCACTCAGTGACAATATTAGAAGTGAACTTGATCGTCAGAAAGAAGAGTTTGATCAGTACATCAAAATTCAGGTATTATTGTGGTACACCAATAAAAATAAAATGTCTCCTTTCAATCTTTTCTCTCAATATCAGGGTTTTCTTAATTAAATATTAGAAATAGTTCGACTACAAGCAGATGTTCTCTTTTTTGGAAAGCTCCTACTATTGGCTGCTCTTCTTCTAAGTACGTTTTGTGATACATAGCATAGTATTACCTGATAACTCATAGTTATGTTGATGCAATTGCTATTGGCTGGCCCAAAGGTGTTTGATATATTTTTCTTCTATTTGTAATCATTCAGATGTAGCTTCTGTTTGGAGTTAGGCCATGATAATGGCATAGTATTTGGTCAATACATTTCATACATTCATGGTTGTTTGTTATGCTTAGCATTGAGATGCCTAGGAAGATTACTCTGTTCACCTTATTCTAATAAAAAAAATGTTCAGTAATCGAAGTGTCTAATTGGATATTGGTTTAAATGTGATGGTATGATTTTTGTTCATCTTATTCTGTAAATAGGAACAGCATCTGACAAAGGGAATAAGAGACATGAAGCAGAGACACATGGCTTCTTTTCTTGCTGCTATTGAGAAAGGCATCAGCAAGAAGCTTAGGGAGAAAGATATGGAACTAGAGACTATGAATAACAAGAATAGGGAACTGGTTGAGAGAATAAAGCAGGTGACTGCAGAAGCACATAATTGGCATTATAGAGCAAAATACAACGAGTCAGTTGTTAATGTGTTGAAGAGCAACCTTCAGCAAGTAATCTCACAAGGTGCTCAACATGGGAAAGAAGGTTTTGGAGATAGTGAAGTTGATGATGCGGCCTCCTATATTGATCCGAACAACTTTCTCAGTATTCCTCTTGGGGCTGCAAAATGTGCTTCCAAGGGCATGAAGGAACACATTATTTGCAGAGCATGCAACGCAAAGGAGGTGTCCATTTTGTTGATGCCGTGTAGGCACCTCTGCTTATGTAAAGACTGTGATTTATCAATCAATGTTTGCCCTGTATGCCAGGTAACAAAAACTGCTGGTGTCCAAGTGTACTTATCCTAAAACTGTGAAGCAAATTCTTGAAAAAAGATGAAAAATTTATACCCTTACGTGTGTGTGTGAGAGACATCCAGCATTCCCCCCCCCCCCTTTTTTTCTCCTAATAGAGACAATGTATGAAAAGTATACCATTTTCATGAAATGGAGTATGCAAAAGCATCCTTTATTCAGTCTCCCAAGTCTCCCCCACCCCACCAATCTTACATTTTATCTTTTTGGTTGTGGTTTTCGTGGTGTGTTGTCCATGTCTTTAAAATCTATGGTTTAAATTATTAAGCTAAAGTATAATAAGCCAAAGGTTGGTGAAGAGTTAAGAGAGGTTCAAAGATGATAGCAGATAGCTGATGATGGTGGTTGGGGTTTGTCCGTCTTCCATTTTAATAGTTTCCTACCATTCTTTTTGGTTGTTGGCCATTTTCCTCCTTTTTCTTTTCATTTTATTTTTAGATATGGATAGTAGGGTTCATATCCTTTTTCTATATCGCCTTTGAAATCCGTTTCTTTTTCATATTAATTATATTTAAAATATATTTTAAAACAAGTAAAAGTTAATATATATTAAAGTTTGATTAGTTCATTTATGGATTTTATTAATCAAAAGTTAATTGGCTTAACCATTTCCATCAAACCCTATATTAATTATTAAGTTGATTCGCCCCTATATTGATTTGGTCGTAATCCCAATTCTCAAGCATCAACAACTCTATTTTCTAAACTAAGCCAAAACAATTAGTACATTCAATGGTCGACCACAATGAGGATTGATAACCGAGGGCCTTAGCCTATATGTGTATTCGTATATTAAATTGATCTTCCTTCTATCCCTATTAATATTTCAATTATTTGGAGAAATGGCTTCGACCGGAGGTGGTGGTCCTGCTAAGGAGAATGGTTTTTCGGGCCTAAGGGGTGTTGGTGGTCGTGTGACTAACAAGGTGAGATTGAGAGAAGATGACCCATCTGATGAAGGTGGAATGTACATAGACACTTCTGAAGGGGGTAGGATTTCGTTCAAAGATAGCCCCCTTGATTCCTTTCGTAATGTGGAAGGTCAGATTAATGGTTCCTTTGATGACGATATTAAGTTGCGGGAGGGTGATGCTGTAAAAGAAAATGTTAGAGGTGTGCCTACCATCAAAATTTTCAAGCGAGTGCATCATCTAGCGGAACAGAGTATGATGGGAACATTCTTGTTGAAGCTGGAGAATCGAGTTTAATACTCTATTGAATATACTTTATTCGCTTTGGAAACCAGAAGTCCCAATTAAAATTACTGATTTTGAGAATGATAATTTTATGGTTAAAACTTCATACTTTGGAAACTAAAAGCCCCGTTTCAAAATATGAATATTGAGAATAATTATTTTATGGTTAAGTTCAAATGTAAGGAAAATTTTATGCTAATCCTTTCAAAGGGGTTATGGATAATTTTTGGGCATTATCTTATTGTACAACCATGGAATTTTTCTTTTTCAACATCGCAATTTTATCCTTTGAATGTAATTACTTGGATCAAATTTGTTGGTTGATTCGGAGAAGAGTCTTTTAAAAGAAATTAGAAAGATAATTAGTAATGTTATCAGGATCAATTATAACATTTGAGTACATCGCTATAGTCAAAAATTAGAATTGAGGATAAGATCTAGAGGATGGAGTATGAATCTCTTCCTACCATAAGTTTTAAGTGTGAACATTATGGTCACTTGAAAGATGGTTGTCCCGAAATCAAAAAGGAAAATATGGAATGGAGGAGAATATAGAAGTCTTGCCTAAAAAATCATCGGTGGAATACAGGGCAACGATGGAGGACTATGGTTCATAGATGGTGGTGCAGAGGAGGACAAGGAAGCCAATTAGGAAAAAATCTGGTTTTGGAAAGAACATTGAAAATCAAGGATTTATAAGGAATGGATCACAATTCAATTAGGTAGTTTCGGAAAGAATCCCTTAGTCTTTTGAACATTTTGACACTAGATGTTACTTTAGACACCTTTGAAGAAAGGGTCATAGGATCGAGTGAATGAGGTAAACGATTGTCCCTTCTTATTTTAGTTTGTGATCTTTTTTTAAATTCTAATGAAAGTTGCTTTACTCTAAAAAATATTTGTAACCAATATTTTCAATCACTATACACAATTTTTTTATACAACATTAGATATAGGAGATGGGAGTAATATGGTTTGAATTTGTGTCAAACAAGTGTCTACTAAAAGTTTTAATCACTGCTCCATAAATTAAGACATGATATACAATTTTTTTAATCCATCTTTTTTGTTTTTTTTTGAATAAAATTATAATTATACTTTCAATTTTTAAAAAAAAAAATTTATGTGGGTTAAAATAAGTTTGACAGAAAATTTTTATAAATTTTAAAATTTAATAGTAGAATTACTTGCCAACAACACAAATTGAAAATATTACTATGGCTACCTTTAAAGTGTATGTAATTAAATAGAATTGTATTTTTTTTATATGTTTTGCATTTAATATTATTTGATATTAATTAATTTTTTTGTGGTTTTAGTTAACTTATATTTTAATTTAAACTTCTTTTTTTTCCTTACATATTACAAATGAGTATGAAATGACAACCATATAATTTAAACCATGGTATTTAAAATACCAAAAATGAGCCTTTTATAATATTGGCTAAATTTAACACTTTTATTTAGTTTATATTTTGAAATTTTAATTTATTAACTAACAATTTAATTTAAATTCTTATATTATACAATAGTTTCATAAAATAATATGGTAAAATTAAAATATCTAAAGAGGTTAAGCAAGCATTATCATAACATATACCTATATTTAGTTTTTATTTGTTTTAATTGAATAAAATATTAAATATCTATTCATCAAAAAAAATTATTTCTTTTTAAAAATTTATTTTCATACAAGTGAGATTTCAACCTAAAATATTATAATTTTAAACATCAAACTTTCTTACTTTACCTAAAATTTCATTTGGTTTATATATAAACTTTTAGTGGATATGTTTTTTATTTCATATTTTTTCATGTATAATTTTATTTTAATTAATTAATTAATTTTCTTTTTGTATTTGACTACTAATAAGAGTTCACAAATTCTGAACGCTTAATATTTAAAGTAAATTATCAAAATAGTTAATTTTGTTTGCTTTAAGTTTTATATTTTAGTTATTTATGTTTGAAATGTTATATTTTAGTCACTTACATTAACATTTTGTTACAAAATGGTCACGCGGCCGTTAAGGTCTGTTACCTCCCAAACGACAGTCTGAGTGACAGTTAAAATGGATTTTAAAGGCCAATATAAATGTCCATCCAAATAAAGTAATTGATTTTTAGTTAAATATATTTAATTAATTAAATTTCTTAAATTAATTAAAGGAAAATGTTAATTTGATTTCTCGAAATAATCAAAACCAATGCATCAGATTAATCCTTGAATTGGAAAAAAAAAACACTTGGTCTCCTTTTTCTTTTAGATTTCGTTTCCATTTTGACTAAAAAACCATTCATTTTCACAGTCATCTTTGTTAAATTGAAACAATAGAAATCAAATTGAGTGCTTCATCAATCGGTTGGATTTTTTATTCAAAATGGAAAAACAATAGATCAATTCAATGGAGGGTCTAGGCATGGATTACAATAAATAATTAGTTTTTTTTTTTTTGTTCTTTATCTAGGTTTTGGGTTCAAATATTATGGTTTTTTTTGCAAAAAGGTGATCCATCTTTTTATGCTTTTCTGTATATGTGACAGACAAAAAGAGCATACTTCATCTTTGTTTATTTGTGTATTGTAGGCAACCATAATAACAAGCAATTATAGAGGTTGATGTGTCCATTTCTTCTTCTTATTCTATGTTGCTCTTCTCTTCTCTAATGGTAACAAAAAAATACCCAATTATTTTTTCTTTTTAAATTAGAGAAATTTGAGTTTTAAGGTAGAATTTTGTATTATGTTTTCATAAATACATATATATATAAACTTTTTTCATCCTAGCTGGATATTCATGTTGGCATTTAAAACTCATTTTAATTGTCATGTCGTACTACCATTTGGAATGTAACAAATTTTAACGGTAGAGTCACTATTTCGTAACAAAGCGATAACGTAAGTGACTAAAACATAACATTTCAAACATAAGTAACAAAAATGTAACATGAGGCAAACAAAAGTGACTATTTTGATAGTTTACCCTAAAATTTATTCTCTTTTACAAACTCTAAATCCCATGTTTTTAAGTTTTTTCTTTTTTATAATCTCATTATATGTTTTTATAATATATGTTCTTTTTGGCACAATACATAAAATTACTTATAGCTTTTCCCTAACCCCAACTTATAAATAGGAGCATAATACGTTTTAGCGCATTCGAACTTACATCCTCTCTTGTATTGACAACAGTACCCATACTAATCGAACTAAAACTTAATCAGATAACTATAATGTTTTTGTAAAATCGAATATGAAATCATATGTTTGAGAATTTCAATTAAACTTTTATATAGATTTGCGAAGTTAATGACTTTATATGTAAAATGTTTAAGATAGATGTCGTATATATTATTGATGCGTTAATCTAAATACAATGTATTGAAATTGTCAAGTAATATTTTGATATTGTAGAATGGAAACCTCCATTAGGTTATAACCTTCGAAAAAGGTCCTGCTTCTCTAATACTACACATAATTATCAATTAGTTAATCAAACATTAGCTCTTTACAAAAAAAGAAAGAAAAAAAAAATAGCCCTTTTTGCGGGGAAACCTATCGTTTCACATTCAGTTGGTTGGCTTTCTCTTTTGTTTCCATTCGTTTTCTCAAAGATAAGTATTTTTCTAACTGATTTTCTGGGGTGAGTTTTCCTTTCCTTTTCTTTTCTTCTATTTCATTCTATGGATATTATAAAATATTGCTTGATGTTGTAATTAATGGCAATCAACATCAACATGCTTCATCTTTTTTTCCCTTAATCCATTAAACAAATCTTTTAGTTTGACGTTTACTTTTCCCTGATAAACTCGGGTTAATGATAATAATAATAATAATAATAATAATAATAATAATAATAAAGCTAACTCGGATTTAGATTTCTTGGCCTCCAAGACTGGTTTGTCCAGAACCAGTCGTGAGTGCATATAAACACAAACGAGTGAGTCAGGGTTTTTGCTTTCTTTGAATTTAGAATTTGCAGGTTTTCAGTTTTGAAACAATCAAGGCTTCAATGAGTTATCATCAAATAGTTCAGTCCCTGTTGGTATTGCTATCAGTTTCAACAAGTTGCCAAGCATGGGGTTTTTTCTCGTCTTCTTCCAAAGCAGTTCAGAGTCCCAACGCAAGCCCCCATGGTGCCTCACTGGCTGAGTTCTCGGTGGATGGCTTAAACGACGAGAAGGGAATGAGGCTGCTCCAAAGTGCTAAAACCAGGCTGGTTGGGTCAAATTCTTGCTGGAGAAATGCCTACGGACATCTCCTTTCAGGGTGCAAAGACATCATTGCTACAGATGAGAAACGTTCAAGGTTTGCCTGGCATTTAAGTGATTGCTTTCAAAAGGATTCTGGAAGGTCCCCTTTCCCTTTTTGCGACACCAATTCCGCCATGCTTCATTGTCTCAAACAGTTGAACGACTTGGAACACAAGGTTTATCTTGAATTCTTGCTTGAGACCAATTCCATCTGCTATCAGTTACAGTTAAGTAATTACTTCTCCTCATTGACCCCCCAGAAAAACCCAATTTGTTGTTTTGATGTTTTTAAATGCTGACTTTATGTTCAGGAACCAGGCATTCAAGCATGAAACAGAGAGACTAGTGAATGAACTCAGAAATTCAGCCCAATATGCACAAGACAAACTAGATTGTATAGAAGAAAGAACAAATGTTGTGTTGCAGAATTCAAATCAGATCAGTGATTCCTTGAATGCAATCGATATCCGAATTCATAATGTGGATCAAACAACTCACAGTTTAGAAGGTTATATGGAGAGTTTAATTCAGCATTCGCAGACGGTTTACAAGCAAGCTTCGGATATTGCGGATTCACAAAAAGAGCTGCGGAATGGCCAGGCAATGATGAATGATCAACTCAAAGAAGGGATAACGATGCTTGATGGTGCTTATAAGAATTTGGGACATCAAGTGGATAACCTGAGAAATGAAGCCATTGAAATAGGGAATGAAATTACCAAAGTTGGGAATACAATGTCTTCAAGCATGAACAGTCTGAAAATAACAGCAGATGACATTAGCAATAAGGCAGGGGCCTCTCTAGATAAGCAGTACCAACTTCTAGAGGGACAGGCGACCGCGCTCGAGGGTCTTCGGTTTCTTACTAGATTTCAATCCGAAGCACTGGAAGAGAGCAGGTAAAATTAAAACCAACACAATTATCAAAACATTATATCAAAGTCAATAAATTTTCTTTTTCTTTTCTGAGCCGTAGGAATACCCTGCAGCAGTTAGCGGAATATGGCCGAAAACAACAAGAAGAGCTTCTTAAAAGACAAGAACAACTTCAACAAGTCCATGATCATTTGGTTGAAAATTCCAAGTCAATATTGGCAGCTCAGGTTTAGGCATTGTTATTGATATCCTTAACCTTAACTAAGCATTGGTCTTGCATGGACTTACAATATTCTGTTTGGTTTTTTTTCCATAGGAGGCTTTTGAATCAAAGCAAGCTAGGATGTTCATTGCAGTAGACAAGCTATTTGCATTGCACAATGCCATGCTGCTTGAATCAAGACTAATTAAAGCTTTCATTGTCTACTCTATGTCAACCTTTGTCATCTACATGTTCACTAGCACAAAGCAAACATATCCTGTAAGAACAAGGTTATATATCGGTATGTCTAGGGACTTTGCCTTGCTTACTTCACTATGAAAAAGCTTAAATATGTCAAGTATTTTGTTGTAACACTCACTCCCTTTTGGTTGCAGGACTGTGTGCTGCATTCTCAATAGAAGTCGCCATTCTTCGCTTCACGGCAAATGATATTGAACGGAAAACATGGATGGTAAATCTGGTTAGGTCACTCTATGTGCTCATTGCTTGCATTCAGCTTCTATATGCCGTATGCACATACAGGTATATGCCTAATAACACTGAAATTTGTGGAAAGCTTGCTTGCAGGACTGAGTTAACCTAAAAACATAATAACATGCAGGGATTATGAATATTTGAACCATCAAATGTTATTAACGCTGATGGAGAAAGTTGATACGATGCAAAGGAAGGAAGCATTGTCATGGGAAATGGAGGATAGTGATGTGGATTGGCGTTCATGGGTTGATGTAGAGTTACCAGAAGATGTAGGGGAACTAGAAGACCCTGACTTTGTAATTGACGAAGGAATAGGCGAGAGTGGCGACACAAGAACATATAATCTCCGCCAGCGCAGATGCTTAAACCTTACTTGAATCCATGTGTTTTCAATATTAGCAAAAAGGATGATTCAGTCCTCCTTAAAATTGGGTAGATTTATTTATTCGCTTTCTTGATTATATTTTATATATAATACTATCATACAATATAGCAAACAGAATGTCTACAGAGATCTCTATGTATATTTACATATATTTGAAACAAAACAAAACGATTTTTTGTAAGAGTACAAACCTTAATAAACTTAGTATTTTCATTTTCATCCTCAAAGCTCTGTAATTGCATGCATCTATATCTTGCCACTCCACCAATTATTATTATTATTGAATAAATTTAAAAAAATTATATAAAATGTTTTCATGTAGTTGTGACATAATCTAGTTATTATTTTTAAACTTTTAACTAATACGGTGTCATAAGTCAACAAGACTCTAACCCAATTGAGAAATAACTAAAAAATTATTATTTTTTACAAAATAAGTTATCTTTTTTAAATATTTTTATATAAAACCAATAAAACTTAAAAAATTAACTCTCAATTTATAAATATTCTCAATTTCAACCTAATTCTAAATTATTCAAGGAAACATATAAAATAAATAAATAATTTCAAAAATACATAATAATTAATTTAAAATTTATATTAATATTAATATTAAATAAAATAAATTAAAATAAAAAAACCCCATTCATCCCATCCCTCACCCCGTCCCCAGCTCTATCCTTTAACAACTGAACTCTTTATCCACCTTGTCCCTCTCCCTGTAAGTCAACTTTTTTTTATTTTAATTCTACTTTTTTAATAGCCTAATTGTAACAGTCCGATTTTTAGTGGTGTTGGAAACAGTGGTTCGAGACCACCAAATCCAACGAGTGAGCTCGAAAATTTTATTATTTAGTATTTATGAGTTAAATGTGATTTGAGGAAAATTTTTGAATTAGTAATTTGTGTTTTATAAGGATTTATTAGGTTAAATGGTTTAAAAAGTTGGGTATCGATGTAACACCCCCTACCCGTATCCGTTGTCGGAATAGGGTACGAGGCATTACCGGAGTTTACTGAATATTTTTGAATAATTCTGAGTCATTTATTATTCATATTCTTAAAATAATCATAACGTCTCTCTATTGGGCCCTCAAAGCCCAAAACATACATTAGGAACCAACCGGGATTAAATCGGGATTATAGGGAATTTTTCGCAAAATCCTAAAATTTTCCTATATTGGTTGACATACTTTAATATTAACAAACTTATTATCATTCTTTTTCTATTTCATCATAAATATAAATTATTCAATTTATTATAACAATATTTCATGTACTATCATTTTCATGAGTTTAGTATATATTTATTCTAGTAGTAGTTCATAATCTTGAATATGCATAATTATCTGGCAAATTTCACATACATGTATTTTCCATGTCATATTTCAATATATCAAATACTTATCATTTCTATGTATTTCAAGTTTAATTTCATGATTTCAAGTACTTGCCATTTTCTATATTTATCCCGTTGAATTTCTCGGAATTTCGATGGATTTTCCAGTAGTACACTTATAGTGTACAATTCCGGGTCCGTCAATTCATATTCATGTGCGCACATTTCAATTTCATAAAGCACACTCCCGCGAACCTCATCTTTACAGCGGGATTACCAGTCCAGGCTAAATCCCCTGTAATATAAACTCATAGAGTATTGTCGGGATTACGGTCCAAAGCTAAATCCCGACAGCGACAATTACTCTATGAGCTTGGATCCAATTACATCCAGCTAAATTCGGACCTAATTCGGATTACTCGTCCGGGCTAAATCCATTTTCCACATATTCTTCGGGAGGGCTATATCAAGATAGGATCACCCGTCCCGGCTAGATCCTTTTTACCGTAAATTCCTTTTCAGAGATCCATCGAATTTTCCTTTCATTCATCCGGGATTTCTTCCTTTTTTTATCAAATATACCAATGTATCATCAATTTTCATACAATGAACATTCAAATTATATTCACATCAATAACATACATTTCAAGCATTTAAGAATATAATTCAAGTTACATGAACTTACCTTGTTGCATATTCATGTTTATAGTTTCACTAATCCGATGACTTTTCTTTTTCATGTTCAAGTCTCTTATTTGAGTTATCCAGATCTTTATAAATAAATCTGATCATCATTTTCATTCATTTCATATTTTGATACATTTAATTAATGCTTTAGGCAAAATTATCATTTTGCCCCTAAGCTTTTAATTAATGATGATTTCATCCTTAGGTTCAAAAAAATAAAATTCTTGTAATATAATCCTTGTTTCAAGCCTAATTATTCTCATATGTATTGATAATAGTCCATGAATTCTATAAAATATCAAAATTTTCCATAATTTCAACACTTTTCAATTTAATCCCTAAAACATATTTTCACCTGATCTTGATCTAAATTAATAATTTCATTCAATTTTATAATTTAAATAATAAAATAACCCATTTCATGCAATTTGGTCATTTCTTGACATTTTTACAAAATTACCCATAAAGTTTTACTTTTATTCAATTTAGTCCCTGAGTTTAGAACATGCAAATTAGCCATGCTAGTTGAATATTCATATGTATTTTCCTCCTCCTCCTCTCCATTCCACATTCTTACTTTATATAATATGCTTACAAGTAACATTATCTATGATTTCACTATTTACTCATAAATTTATTCAAAGATGTCCATTTGCGTCATAGTCACTAAATTATTTATATCTTGAGCTACAGAATTCCAATTTAAGATCCGATAATTTTCCATGAAACTAGACCCATATATCTTCTTACCATAAAATTTTCAAAATTTTTGGTTTATCCAATAAGTACAGTTTATTCTTTAAATTCACCCCTATTCTGCTGTCTGACAATTCCGACCTTTCTTCACTAAAAATTAATTATCTCCTCATACGGGATTCGGATGATGTTTCCGTTTGTTTTTATTGAAAATAGACTCATTAAGAATTTTAAAAATATAAATTTAAGCCTCTAATCATTTTTATCCAAATTTTTATGATTTTACAAAGTCAGAACAGGGGAACCTGAAATCATTCTGACCTTTCCTCACAAAACCTATTATATCTCACGATTTACAATTCCATTACATACATCATTTTTTCTGTAATAAACTAGACTAAATAAGATTTAATATCATATTTTATTCATCCTCTAATTCGATTTATACAATATTTGGTGATTTTCTAAAGTTAGACTGCTGCTGCTGTCCAAAACTGTTTTAGTGCAAAATGTTAATTACCAAGTTTATAACACCTTTATTTCCTTTCTCTACAATATTTCCCATCACTTTCTCTTATTTCCCTTCACTAACATATCAAGAATATAAAACCTTGTATAAGAAAACTCTACATTAACATCATTTGCATGTTTTTTCCACAATATCAAACTTAAAAACATATTGAAAACTTAATGTTCTTACCTTGTTTTATTGATTTCAATCTCTAACTTGATTTTCTCTCTCCTCTAGCTTCTATTTCTTGAATCTAACTTGATATTCTTGCTCCCCATAGTCTCCTTGTCATCTTTCTCCCTTGATGGCTATGGAGATTCTTTTGAATTTTAAGTGAAAATGATGGATTTTTAGTAAAAGGACCAAATTGTAAAGAAAACAAAACTTCTTTCTTTCTCTCTTCTTCTCATGTTGGTGCATAGGAAAGATGGATGGTGTGTTCTCTTCTCTATTCTCTTTTTTTTCCACACACACACATATATATATACTAAATAAAATAATAAAATAATAATAAATATCTTATTAAAGTATTAATAAAGTAAAATTTATCTAATTAATTAATTTAAAATATCATCAACATAATCATTACATTCTAGAATTCTCTCTCTTACTAATTGACCATTTCACCCTTCATGATCTTTAAAAATTCCATCATTGAATCATCACTTAATTTGGAAAAATTGCAATTTAGTCCCTCATAATTCTTCACCTATTCAATTTGGTCCTAATTCATCCATTTTCCTTAGTTTCTAAATTATTCCACCCCTAAAATATTTACACTATTGGTCCTTCAAATTTTTCATATTTGCACTTTAACACTCAAATTTTGAGTATTTATTCTTGGGCAACAAAATTTTTCTCACTTTTACAATTTAGTCCTTTCTTGAATTAATAATATAATATATCATAATATACTTCTCAATGTTGACATAATCCAAAATTTTCCTTTTTGTCACTTTATTTCCTTACTTAACGATATCAAGGATAATATCTTACTTCTTACTGTAGTAATTTTCGGGGTATTACAATCGAGACCTCGATTTTATAAACCAAGCCGTAAATATTTTTATAAATATTTACAAAGTGTCATTAAGTTAGTATTAAAGTTTCGCTAGAAAATTTTAACGTTTTAATAGTTAATTAATTAAAAAGGACAAAATTGAAAAAGGTGAAAAACTTGCTAATTAAAAAAATAGTGATTAAATAGCTCAAGTGATAAACAAGGGAGGACTAAAAGGGTAAATTGCCACACAAGAGATGGTTGAGGCGGCATAAGCAGAGAAAAATCATGGAATTAGGTGAAATAAGGGCAAAATGAGAAATTTTGTAAAAAATTAAACAAATAAATTAACAATTAAAAGAGTTTCTATCAATTTCTTCACAATTCTCAGCCAAAAACGCCATAGAAGGTCCCCAAGAGCTGGTTTTCATATTTTTTACTTTAAATCAAGAGCCTGTAGACAATCGTGAAAAAGGAAAATTAGCAGAATAGTCCTTGAACTACTACAAATCTTACAAACCAATCCAAGTAAGTCCGTATGGTTAAACTTTAATATTTATTTATTAAATTGATGAATGAAATTATGTATTTATTCATATTTATTGCTGAAAATAAAATTATTATTAAATTATGAAATTGAATTGATTATTCAAAACGAGTGGAACGCGGGATTGAGTACAATCGTTCTGTGGCAAAGGATGAATTGAAGGTAAATGCAAAGGATGAATTGATGACAAATTACCCAAGTAAACCGAGGTTCAGCATTTGTTGTGAATATTCGTGTTTACTTTTCATTTAGCTCTCACGAGCTTCTGTTAACACATGAATTTCTGTTTAACCCTAACTGTATTAGCCCGTGTTTAGTGAAATTGAAATAGTGGTTTCGGGACCACAAATCCTAATCCGTAAGAAAAATTATTTTAAAATTATTTTATGGTCTATTGTATGTTAGAAATATCGTATAAAAAAAATTCGTTAAGAAATTTTACTGATTACATGATTAATTGATAAAAGGACCAAATTGCATAAAATGCAAAAGTTGAATTCTAGTAGCTAGAGGGATCAAATATCTATGGAACTCAAAACTAGAGGTCTTTATATGGTAATTATACCATTAAACATAGTTAGTAGATAAGCATGCTTAGTCATCCATGGAAAATTAATTAAAGAAAAGGATGAAATTAGAAAGTTAAAAAACTAAAAGATGATAAGTTAATTAAATAAATGAAAATATCATTTTATTATCATCTTCTCCAAATTTTCTATGAAAACCCTAGCTAAGAGAAAGAAATTCAAGCAAGCTTAATTGGGTCAGTAATCTTGTCCCGTTTTTAGTAATTTCTATATTTCTGAGATTGTAATAACCTAATCTAGCTATTTTGGGGATTAATTTGCAACGTTATCAAAGTATCAAAATTTTTCCATGGACGTGTATGCTGAAATTTTGAAATTTATGGTAAAAAATGAAAGGTTGTTGATAGATAAACAACTTTTGTAAAGGAAATTTTCATGAAATTGTGATTTAGGGACTAAATTGAAAAAATGAAAAATTCATGAAAAATTTCTGATTTTTGTGAAATACATGGGCTGTAAATGTTGTATGTAAAAATCAGCTAGGCCTGGAATAAGGATTAAATTGCATGAATTTCAATTTCCGAGCCTAGGGACGAAATCGTCATTAATTAAAAGTTTAGGGGCAAAATTGTAATTTTTCCTAGGATGTGAATTGGATTGAATTTAATACGAATTATGTTAAATTGAGTTAGATTTACTCATATAGATCCGGATAGACCTAGTACGGAGTTGGATCGAGGAAAACAAAAAGTATAGGATTAGTAGATTCTCATGTACGAACAAGTGTCGAGGTAAGTTCGTGTAACTAAATTGTGTATAATTACATGTTTGAATGAAATGTTGAATATGTGAATGTTGAATTATGAATTTGGTATGTTTAGGAAATAAATTCATAAATCTAATAATGCTCGGTAAATATTAAATCCCGTTTGAATAAATGAAATTCGATTGGATACTGGGCTCCTGTATTGGTTATGCTCCTGCCTATGTTGTAGACACACCATAGCTCAAAAAAGTGTCTCGTTATTAGCTCTCCTGAGATTCCCGTATGATGGTTCTTGCGGGCTTCTCGTTATAGTCTTCGGACGTCCCGATAGGTTGTGATCCTACATGTGTTATGGACACACTTAGCTTTTATGAGCTTTCCGATTACGGCTCTTCGTGAGTTTCCCATTAATTGGCTCTTTTTGAGCTTCCCAATATGGCTCGCTTGAACTTTCTGATATATGGCTATTCAGAACTCCCCGATTAATGGCTCTTCGGAGCTACTCGTTATAGGGCTTGCACGAGCTTTCTGAATATTGCTCTTATGAGCTTCCTGTTTTAGCCCAGATAAGCTTCCTGTTTATGTACTTTTATAAGCACTCCTAAATATGAGTTGACGGATTTACAGTATTGTACACTTCTTGTGTATTGCTCATATATCCATCGGTATTTTAAATGATTCAACAGGTAAAGTTTTGATATGAGATGATATGAATTTCAAGATGAATTACTATGAGAAATACTTGAAATATAATGATATAATATGTACATGGTTATTGTATACTTGATATGATAAATACTTGTACGTAGAAATTGAATAAGGATGAGCTCATTCTTGTCACTTGAAACTTATGTAAATTACATAACTAACATGTTTGATAAGAATGTATGTATATTTAGATATTGATTTAATTGATTTGGATGCACTTGTATGATTATTTTAAAAGAGAATAAATGGTAAGTTTATTTTCCGTTATACGAACTTACTAAGCTTGAAAGCTTACTTTGTTTTATTTCCTCTGTTTTATAGTGCTCGGAAATTCATAAAGGTTGGAATCGGTAGGAGCATCACCACACTATCCTTCAGTTCGTTTTGGTATAAATAGCAAACTTATTTTAGTATAATGACATGTATATGTTAAGTTAGCCAATGATAGTATATATATGGTTGGTTGTAACTAGCCATTGAAATGGCTAGTGATTGCTTGTTTGATGTAAATGTATGAGGGTATAATATGATTAATATAAATATGTGTTTGGTATGATTAGATTGAATTTTTGTAAACTTATATGTTTATACAAATAGATAAGTTTGAATACATGAATACATGTGATGATATATCATGCATAACATTGGTTGTGACTTGGTTTTAATGTCTTGAATTAGCTGATGAATGTATTCAAGTGTTGTTGTAGGTTGAAGGCAAATTTGGGTGAGAAAAGTGGCCTTAAAAATGGCCTATTTTCGTCCATACGGGCAGACACAAGGGCGTGTGTCTTAGCCGTGTGTGACATATGGTCATGCGTAAGGGCGTGCGGTTTGGGCATGTGTCCCTTGCATCTTTAAAATTTAGAAACAGAATGCTCAGGTATTTTCACATGGGCAGAGACACGGGCGTGTGTCTCAGCCGTGTGTGACATACGGCCTAGCATACGGGCATATGACTTGGCCGTGTGACCCCTGCATCTAATTAATGTAAAACAAATTGTTTACATGACCTAGCACACGGGCTTGTGGCTTGGCCATGTGACCCAAGTTAGTAACTACCTTAATTTGAATATGGGATAGGACACAGCTGTGTGCCTCACATCAAATGCCCAGATGGTCTGGGACACTAGCGTGTCACTTGGCCGTCTGAGCCACATAGCCTGGCCACACGGGTGTGTGTCCCCTTTACCTAAGAAAAAATTTAAAATTTTGTGAAAAATTCTCTGAGTTTTCAGTTTAGTCCCGATTTGATCTAAATGAATATTTTGGGCCTCGATGGCTCATTTAAGGGACAATATGATTGATTTCAAATATGAATAGTAAATGATATGAATTTTTTTATAATTGATTTGTAAGCTCTGGTAATGCCCTGTGACTTTATTTTTGCGACTGATAGGATTAGGGGTATTACATTTATTGGTATCAGAGCTACGGTTTAGCCGATTCTCAGACTAATGTAGCAAGTACGAGTTTAGTTATACATGCCATTATATAATTTGTGATAGTGTGATAACTCTTAACCATTTTAAACATATTTTTTCATATAATAATGTCGTCCAACCGAGCTGAATCTGAGGAAGATGAGAGCAATGCTCAAACTTTAGTTCAAAAAGCTGCTTCAAGTAGTAGAAGGCCCGTACCTGAGGGCCGAGGTGAGGAGGCAGAAGAAGCCTTCTTTCAAATGAAGAACAAATGGTTCACTGAATTCTTGAGAACAAATTCTGCTGTGAATACATGTGATTGGTTGTGGCTTGGTTTTAATGTCTTGAATTAGTTGATGAATGTATTCAAGTGTTGTTGTAGGTTGAAGGCAAATTTGGGTGAGAAAAGCGGCCTTAAAAATGGCCTATTTTCGTCCATACGGGCAGACACAAGGGCGTGTGTCTTAGCCGTGTGTGACATATGGTCATGCGTAAGGGCGTGCGGTTTGGGCGTGTGTCCCTTGTATCTTTAAAATTTAGAAACAGAATGCTCAGGTATTTTCACACGGGCAGAGACACGGGCGTGTGTCTCAGCCGTGTGTGACATACGGCTTAGCATACGGGCGTATGACTTGGCCGTGTGACCCCTGCATCTAATTAATGTAAAATAAATTGTTTACACGACCTAGCACACGGGCTTGTGGCTTGGCCATGTGACCCAAGTTAGTAACTACCTTAATTTGAATATGGGATAGGACACAGCCGTGTGCCTCACATCGAATGCCCAGACGGTCTGGGACACTAGCGTGTCACTTGGCCGTGTGAGCCACATAGCCTGGCCACACGGGTGTGTGTCCCCTTCACCTAAGAAAAAATTTAAAATTTTGTGAAAAATTCTCTGAGTTTTCAATTTAGTCCCAATTTGATCTAAATGAATATTTTGGGCCTCGACAGCTCATTTAAGGGACAATATGATTGATTTCAAATATGAATAGTAAATGATATGAATTTTTTTATAATTGATTTGTAAGCTCTGGTAATGCCCTGTGACCCTGTTTTTGCGATTGATAGGATTAGGAGTGTTACATTTATTGGTATCAGAGCTACGGTTTAGCCGATTCTCAGACTAATGTAGCAAGTACGAGTTTAATTATACATGCCATTATATAATTTGTGATAGAGTGATAACTCTTAACCATTTTAAACATATTTTTCATATAATAATGTCGTCCAACCGAGCTGAATCTGAGGAAGATGAGAGCAATGCTCAAGCTTTAGTTCAAAAAGCTGCTTCAAGTAGTAGAAGGCCCGTACCTGAGGGCCGAGGTGAGGAGGCAGAAGAAGCATTCTTTCAAATGATGAACAAATGGTTCACTGAATTCTTGAGAACAAATTCTGCTGTACAACAACCTCCCCTTCCTGTCTCTCCACTGGTTCCTGATATACCACCAAGTACAGAACCTATTAGAACGGGTAAGCCTTCAGTAGATAAAATTCATAAATACGGGGCAAAAAAAATTTAGGGCTACTGCTGAAGACGATCTAGAAAAGGCAGAATATTGGTTAGAGAATACCATCAAGGTTTTAGATGAATTATCATGTACATGAACCGAGTGTCTGAAATGTTTTGTATCACTGTTAAAAGACTTAGCGTATCAGTAGTGGAATACCCTGACTTCTATTGTATTAAAGGAAAATATTACTTGGGAATTTTTCTAAACAGAATTCAGAAAGAACTATATTAGTTAGAGATTTTTGGATCAGAAAAGAAAAGAATTTTTAGAGCTTAAACAGGGAAATATGATAGTATCTGAGTACGAACGAGAATTTGTCAGATTGAGCAAGTATACCAGAGAGTGCGTTCTGACTGAAGTTGCCATGTGTAAATGTTTTGAAGAAGGATTAAACGAAGACATTAAGTTATTGGTTAGGATTTTGGAACTAAAGGAGTTTGTGGTGTTGGTTGACAGGCACATAAAGTCGAAGAGCTAAGTAAAGAAAAGAAGCAAGTAGAGATAGAAGCCAATACTTTGAGTAAAAGATTTATGGGGAAGTCACAATCATCAACTTCAAAGAAATCGAAGAAATATCCTGATCGTTCTGTTACATCTTCAGGGTATTCTAGGAGAGATCGAGGTAGTCAACGCTTAAATCCGAGATCTCCGGCTTCATCCGCAGCAAGTGTACAAAGTGTTGCTAACCCCAAACCTAAATGTAAACATTGTAATAAATTCATTTTGGAGAATATCGCATGAGAAATGGGGCATCCTTTAGATATAGTTCTCTTAATCATTATCTCAAAGACTGCCTAGAAAAGCCTGAAAAAGATATTGTTCAGATTTCAAGGCCGAACAACCCTGTTTCGAGAGGTAGACCACTTCGTAACCCCGGTAATGCTAATGGTAGTCGAGGAGTGACAAAAGATTCAACTGTTAAATCTGAAGCACGAACACCGGCAAAGACATATACTATACGTGAACGTGAAAAGGCTTCTACACCTGACGTTATTACTGGTACTTTTTCTCTTCTTGATACTAATGTTACTGCTTTGATTGATCCTGATTCAACACATTCATACACGAATTTAGTATCTATTAAAAATTTACCTATTGAGTCCACTGAATTTGTGGTTAAAGTTTCAAACCCCCTAGGCCAGTTTGTGATGGTAGATAAAATTTGTAAAAAATTGTCTGTTAATGGTACGAGGATATTATTTCTCGGCTGATTTGATGTTGTTTCTATTTGATGTAATTTTGGGTATGGACTGGCTAATGCAGTATGATGCAGTGGTAAATTGTAAACAGAAGCATATTGTATTAAAATGTCAGAATGGTGAATTGTTCCGTATTGAATCTGATAAACTGGATGAGTTGTCTAATGTGATATCAGCCATGTCAGTACAGAATCATATCAGAAAAGGGTATAATGCCTATTTTGCATATATGTTGGACACTAAAGTATCTGAATCAAAGATTAAGCCAATGCCAGTTGTTTGTGAATTTTCTAATGTGTTTCCAGAGGAATTACCCAGATTACCGTTGGTCAGAGAGGTGAAATTTTGTATGGATCTTGTTCCGGGGACAACTCCTATATCTATAACACCTTACAGAATGACCCCTATAAAGTTAAAAGAGTTGAAAGCACAGTTGCAAGAATTAATTGACAGAGGATTTGCTCGATCTAGTTTTTCACTTTGAGGTATACCGCTTCTATTTGTTAAAAAGAAAGATGGGTCGTTGAGATTATGTATTGATTACCGGAAGCTCAACAAAGTTACAATAAAGAACAAGTATCCACTACCTCGTATTGATTACTTGTTTGATCATTTGAAAGGTGCTACTATATTTTGAAGATTGATCTTCGTTTCGGTTACTATCAGTTACGGGTAAAAAAATCGGATGTGTCAAAAACAGCTTTCAGAACCAGGTATGGGCACTATGAATTTCTTGTAATGTCATTTGGCTTAACAAATGCACCTGCAGTATTTATGGATCTAATGAATAGAATTTTTAGACTATACTTGGATAGATTTGTGGTGGTATTCATTGATGATATCCTGGAATATTCTCGGAATGAAAATGAACATGCTGATCATTTGAAAATTGTGCTGCAAACTTTGCATGTGAAACAACTGTATGCAAATTCAGTAAATGTGAATTTTGGCTTCAGGAAGTCGGTTTCCTTGGACATATAATATCTGCAGAAGGTATCAGGGTGAATTCGAATAAAATTTCAGCTATTGTTAATTAGAAACCACCGAAAAATGTGTCTGAAGTCAGAAGTTTTCTGGGATTAGCCAGTTACTATCGGAGATTTGGACAAGAATTTCCGATGATAGCTTTTCCGATGAAATGATTGTTGCAAAAATATGTAAAGTTTGAATGGACTGATAAATGCTAGCAGAGTTTTGACAGATTGAAAGCTTTATTGACAGAAGCACCCGTACTAGTTCAACCTGAATGGGGTAAAGAATTTGTAATTTACAGTGATGTATCATTGAATGGTTTGGACTGTGTCTTGATGCAAGAAGGTAAAGTAATAGCCTATGCTTCTAGACAGTTAAAACCACATGAAAAGAATTACCCGATACATGATTTAGAATTGGCAGCCATTGTTTTTTCATTAAAAATTTGGCGACACTATCTGTTTGATGAAAAGTTTCATATATTCACTGATCATAAAAGTTTGAAATATCTGATGATGCAAAAAGATTTAAACTTGAGACAGCGCAGGTGGTTGAACTAATAAAAGATTATGATTTGGTTATTGATTATTATCCAGGAAAAGCCAATGTGGTTGCAGATGCTTTGAGCAGAAAATCTCTGTTTCCTTTGCGAGCAATGAATACCCTATTATCTTTGTCTGATGATGGTTCAATCATAGCTGAATTAAAAGTTAAACCGACATTTATGCAACAGATCAGAGAAGGTCAGAAAGATGATGATGAATTACAAGCTAAACGTGTACAATGTGAGTCAATTTTCGATTCAAAATTTTAGATTGGATCTGGTAATTGTCTTATGTTTAGGGGCCGAGTATGTGTATCGAGGAATTTGGAACTAGTACAGAAGATTTTACATGAAGCTCATAGTGGTACTATGTCTGTTCATTCGGGGAGTAACAAAATGTATAATGATTTGAAAAAGATGTATTGGTGGCCGGGAATGAAACGAGATATTTTTGAATTTGTATCTAAATGTTTGATATGTTAGCAAGTTAAAGCTAAACATCAAGTGCCTTTGGGATTATTACAGCCAGTTACGATACCAGAATGGAAATAGGAAAGAATTACCATGGACTTTGTGTCGAGATTACCTTTATCTCCGAAAAAAAAGATGCTATTTGGGTAATCATTGATCGTTTGACAAAGTCTGCACACTTTATTCTAATACGTATGTATTTCTCCCTGGACATATTAGCAGAGTTATATGTTGCTGAGATTGTCAGATTGCATTAAGTGCCGGACTCCATTATTTTAGATAGAGATCCTCGGTTTATATCCCGATTTTGGAACAAATTGCAAGAAGTACTGGGTACTCAGTTACATTTTAGTACTGCATTCTATCCTCAGACTGATGGTCAATCCGAACGTGTGATATAGATTTTAGAAGATATGCTTCGATGTTATGTGTTAGAATTCGAACGTAACTGGGAAAAGTATTTACCTTTAGTTGAATTTGCATACAATAATAGCTATCAGTCAAGCATTAAAATGACACCGTATGAAGTTTTGTATGGTCGTAAATTTAAAACTCCATTGTACTGGACTGAACTTAGTGAGAAAAAGATACATGGAGTTGATATAATACGTGAGACTGAAGAAAAGGTGAAAGTGATTCGGAATAGTTTGAAAGCAGCCTCTGATCGTCAAAAGTCTTATGCCGATCTTAAATGAAAAGAGATACAATTTCAATTCGAAAACAAGGTATTCTTGAAAGTATCACCTTGGAAGAAAGTCCTTCAATTTGGCCGTAAAGGAAAATTGACAGAATTCATTGAAAGAATTCATAATGTTTTCCACGTATCTATGTTGCGATGGTATCTATGTTGAAAGATCATTGAAAGAATCGAACCTCTTGCGTATCGATTAGCATTATCACTAAAGTTTGACAGAATTCATAATGTTTTCCACGTATCTATGTTGCGACGGTATCAGTCAGATCTTCACATGTTATTTCTCTGACAAAAGTTAAGATTCAGCCTGACATGATTTACAGTGAGAAACCAATCAAAATTCTGGCACATGAGATGAAAGAGTTAAGAAATAAAAAGGTAGCTTTAGTGAAAGTTCTATAGCAATGACACGGAATAAAATAAGCTACCTGAGAACCGGAAGAAAAAATTAGAAAGCAATATCCGAACCTCTTTATTGGTAAGATTTTTGAGGATGAAAATTCTTTAAGGGGGAGAGTTGTAACAACCTGTTTTCAGTGAAATCGGAACAGTAGTTTCGGGACCACAAATCCTAGTCCGTAAGAAAAAAATATTTTAAAATTATTTTATGGTCTACTGTATGTTAGAAATATCGTATAAAAAATTTCATTAGAAAATTTTACTGATTACATGATTAATTGATAAAAGGACCAAATTGCATAAAATGCAAAAGTTGAATTTTAGTAGCTAGAGGGATCAAATAGCTATGGAACTCAAAACTAGAGGTTTTTATATGATAATTATACCATTAAATGTAGTTAGTAGATAAGCATGCTTAGTCATCCATGGAAAATTACTTAAAGAAAATGATGAAATTAGAAAGTTGAAAAATTAAAAGATGATAATTAATTAAATAAAAGAAAATATCATTTTATTATCATCTTCCCCAAATTTTCTATGGAAACACTAGCTAAGAGAAAGAAATAAAGCAAGCTTAATTGGGTAAGTAATCTTGTCCCGTTTTTAGTAATTTCTATATTTCCGAGATCGTAATAACCTAATCTAGCTATTTTGGGGATTAATTTGCAAATTTATCAAAGTATCAAAATTTTTCCATTGATGTGTATGCTGAAAATTTGAAATTTATGGTAGAAAATGAAAGGTTGTTGATAGATAAATAACTTTTGTAAAGGAAATTTTCATAAAATTGTGATTTAGGGACTAAATTGAAAAGATAAAAAATTCATGGAAAATTTTTGATTTTTATGAAATATATTGGTTGTAAATGTTATATGTAAAAATCGGCTAGGCTTGGAACAAGGATTAAATTGCATGAATTTCATTTTCAGAGCCTAGGGACGAAATCGTCATTAATTAAAAGTTTAGGGGTAAAATGGTAATTTTTCCTAGGATGTGAAGTGAATTGAATTTAATACGAATTGTATTAAATTGAGTTAAATTTACCCATATAGATCTAGATAGACCTAGTATGGAGTTGGATCGAGGAAAATAAAAAGTATCGGATTAGTTGATTCTCGTGTATGAACAAATGTCGAGGAAAGTTAGTGTAACTAAATTTTATATATTTACATGTTTGAGTGAAATGTTGTATATGCGGATGTTAAATTATGAATTTGGTATGTTTAGGAAATAAATTCATAAATCTGATAATGCCCGGTAAATATTTAATCTCGTTTGAATACATGAAATTTGATTGGATACTGGGCTCTTGTATTGGTTGTGGTCTTGCATATGTTGCAGACACACCATAGCTCGAAAGAGTGTCCCGTTATTAGCTCTCCTAAGCTTCCCGTATGATGATTCTTGCGGGCTTCTCGTTATAGCTCTTCGAAACGTCCAGATAGGTTGTGATCCTACAAGTGTTGTGGACAAACCTTAGCTCTTATAAGCTTCCCGATTATGGCTCTTCATGAGTTTTCCATTAATTGGCTCTTTGTGAGCTTCCCAATATGGCTCGCTTGAACTTCCCGATATATGGTTATATGGAACTCCCCGATTAATGGCTCTTTGGAGCTTCTCGTTATAGGCTCGAACGAGCTTTTTGAATATTGCTCTTATGGGCTTCCTGTTTTAACCCGGATAAGCTTCCCGTTTATGAGCTTTTATAAGCACTCCTGAATATGAGTTTTCGGATTTATCGTATTGTACACTTCCTGTGTATTACTCATGTATCCATCGATATGTTAAATGATTCAACGGGTAAAGTTCTGATATAAGATGATATGAATTTCAAGATGAATTACTATGAAAAATACTTGAAATATAATGATATAATATGTACATGGTTATTGTCTACTCGATATGATAAATACTTGTATGTGGAAACTGAATAAGGATGAGCTCATTCTTGTCTCTTAAAACTTATGTGAATTACATAACTAACATGTTTGATGAGGATGTATGTGTATATAGATATTGATTTAATTGATTTTGATGCACTTATATGATTATTTTAAAAGCGAATAAATGGTAAGTTTATTTTCCGTTATATGAACTTACTAATCTTAAAAGCTTACTTTGTTTTATTTCATCTGTTTTATAGTGCTCAGAAGCTCATAAAGGTTGGAATCGGTCGGAGCATCATCACACTATCCTTCAGTTCATTTTGGTACAAATAGCAAACTTATTTTAGTATAATGACATGTATAGGTTAATTTGGAAAATAATGGTATATATGTGGTTTGTTGTAACTAGCCATTGGAATGGCTAGTGATGGCTTGTTTGATGTAAACGTATGAGGCTATAATATGATTAATATAAATATGTGTTTGGTATGATTAGATTGAATTTTGGTAAATTTATATGTTTATACAAATAGATAAGTTTGAATACATGAATACGTGTGATGAATATCATGCATAAGATTGGTTGTGGCTTGGTTTTAATATCTTGAATTAGTTGGTGAATGTACTCAAGTGTTGTTGTAGGTTGAAGGCAAATTTGGGTGAGAAAAGTGGCCTTGGAAATGGCATATTTTCGTCCATACGGGTAAACACATAGGCGTACGTCTCAGCCGTGTGTGACACACGATCATGCGTAAGGGCGTGTGGTTCGGTCGTGTGTCCCTTACATCTTTAAAATTTAGAAACAGAATGCCTAGGTATTTTCACACAGGCAGAGACACGGGTGTGTGACACACGGCCTAGCATACGGGCGTGTGACTTGGCCGTGTGACCCCTCCACCTAATTAATGTAAAAAAATTGTTCATAAGGCCTAGCACACGGGCGTGTGGCTTGGCCGTGTGACCCAAGTCAGTAACTACCCTAATTTGAGCACAGACTAGGACACGCCGTGTGCCTCACATCGAATGCCCACACGGTCTAGGACACTGGCATGTCATTTGGCTAAATTTTGAAATTTCGTGAAAAATTCTCTAAGTTCTCGATTTAGTCCTGGTTTGATCTAAATGCATATTTTGGGCCTCGAAGACCGATTTAAGGGACAATATGATTGATTTCGGATATGAATAATAAATGATATGACTTTTTTCTGTAATTGATCTGTAGACTTCAGTAATGTCCCGTGACCCTATTTTAGTGACGGATAGGGATTAGGAGTTTTACACTAATGGGTTTCTTTTTAGCTCTTTTGAGCTTTAGGTTAACCCTTATGGGTTTCCGTTCAGCTCCTATGAGCTTCCGTACAACCCTTATGGGTTTCTGTTTAGCACTTATGTGCTTCTGTGCAGCCTTTGGGCTTCTGAATACGATGTACTCATATCCGTAAGTCGTTCTCCAATTCAGCAAGGGTTGGTAAGTGACATATGAAATTAATGTATAAAGACTTAATGTTATGATTGGTATTGATCTGAGATAAGTGAATTCATCAATTGAAGTTGTGACTGGCAGGAAATTACATTGAATGATTTACTTAAATAATTTGTTATAATATGTATGGTAAGATTTATGTTTAACTTATTGTACGAAGCTTTATTAAGCTTACTTGTATTGTTTAATGTTCTTGTAGATTGACGTGAGGTCAGGAGATCGGATCAACACACCAAGCCATAGCCACACTATCCAATTTAATTTGGTAGCTTTTGCAACATATATTTTGGTGTATATGGCATGTATAGGGTTGATTTGGAAATGAAATAATTTGAGACATGGTTGTATGTATGTAATTAGATTTTGATAAATCAAAGAGATGGATTAAATAGGTAAGTTTTAGTATTTGAGTATTTGAGATGTTATTTCATGTTTATAACATGATTTTGACTTGTGTTGATTGCTTGTTTGGAATGTATTGATATATTAAATGTTGTGTATAGGTTGACATCAAAATGGGTGAGAAAAGTGGCCTTGAAATGGCCTATTTTCGTCCACACAAGCAGATACATGGGCGTGTTTCTTAGTCGTGTGTGACATACGGCCTAATATATGGGCGTGTGTTCTGGCCGTGTGTCCCCTGCATATTAAAATTTAGAAACAAAATGCCTAGGTTTTTGCACACGGCTTAGCACACGGGCATGTGACTTAGCCGTGTGATCCAAGTCAGAGAGTTACACGGTCTAAGACACGGGCGTGTCTCTTGGCAGTGTGAGTCATAGGGCTTCGCCACACGGGCGTGTATCCCCTGCACTTAAAGAAAATTTTGGAATTTTGGGAAAAATTCTCTGAGTTTCCAGTTTAGTCCCGATTTATTTCTAATGTGTATTTTGGGCCTCGAGGGCTCATACAAGGGACAATATGTGTGATTGATGATTGGTTTTTGATGTCTATGGTAAATGTTAGGAAATGTTCGTATTTAATCTGAAAAGTCCGGTAATGCTTTGTAACCCTGTTTCGACGATGGATAATGGTCAGGGGTGCTACACTAATGACTTAAATGAAATCTTTCAAATAGTTTAGTAACCATTTTGTAACTTTTTGAAGTTGAGTGACCAAAATGTAAACTTACAAATAGTTTAGTGATATTAGGTGTAGTTTACCTTTTTAGTTAAATTAAAATATGCTCTAAGTCCCTATATTTTTCGCACATTTAGAATTTAGTCCTTTTACTTTTATTTCAAGGAATTTAGTCTCTTTACTTTTTGAATTTTTTTAAAAAAAAGTCCAAATGTTAATGCCAATTAAATTCTTCTATTAAATTCAACTTCATTATAATGTCATTTTTTGGTTACATGACTATTGAATGAGTATTTTTTTTTTAATTTCAAAATTTCAAAAAATCTGTTAAGTTCACAAACTAAATTCCTATAAATAAAAGTAGAGAAACTAAATTTCATATGTACGAAAAGTGAAAGGGTTAAAAAGAATATTTTAACCCCTTAGTTGACTATAATTAACTTGACGCCATATAAAATTTAAGTGAAATTAAATAAACAAAATTTTATTTCTTCAAAAAAACAAAATAAAATTTATACTTAGGGGTTTATTTGGATAGCACAGAGTAATTGAATAAAAATGTAATTATTAGGGTAGTAATTACACTCTCTTGTGATTACAAAGTATTGGGATTCCTAAATGTATTTGGCTGACAAAGTGTAACTACGTTGTAACTCCCTATGTCATGTTTGGTAGTACAAATTGTTATTACACATTTACATAATTTATATTTTAAAAAATATTAGTTACTATAAAAAATTATTAGTATGATAAAAATAATTTCTAAGCAAGTAAGAAAAATTAAAATGAAATAATCATATGTATTATGTTAGTAAAAAAAGTAGTTGATAATACAATTATAAATAAAAAGAGCAAGAAAAATAAACATCATATAGAATTTTATCTAGTTGTTCTAGTGCATATTTATTGGATTATTCCCTCTTTAATATTTCAACATATGCTTCTTATCATCATCTATTGGTCCTTTACCGAGTTTATCATCATTTGAATTTGAATATGCATAATTAAGATTATCAATATTTCCTTCTTCCATGTGCTCTACGAAGTATAAATTATCTCAATTACACCTATGATTGATGTTATGAAAAATGCAATATGCTAGTACGATTCAATCTTTGCTTTTTATGCTATATTAAGGTGATGTTGTTAATATGGAAAATATTTTTTTAGAACAACAAATGCCTTCTCAACCACATTTAAGTAGCCTTAAATGTGTCAAATTAAAGAGTTCATGAGCTGCATACGGTGCATGTGCTTGACACCATTCTATCAAATGGTATCATACCCCACAATATGGTGTAAGAATACATTTTTCTATTTGCATAATTAGATCCGACCTTATAATATTTGGGTTCCCAATCCAAATAGTAATTATAAAAACCTAGATAAACTTAGGGGTGAATAAAACTCAATTCAATTCGAAAAAATCGAATATTTTTTTTCAAATTTTGAGTTAATTGAATCGATTTATTTGAGTCAACTCGAATAAGTAATTTGAGTTTCAAGTTTGAGTCGAGTTGAATTTTCCAATTCGAATAACAGATTGGTGTAAATATCCTTTGGTCCCTATTAATTTTGAAAATGAGCAAATTGGTCTCTCTCTCAACAAAAATTACAAAAAGAAATTCAAAAAAATTATTAAAATTCAAAATATTTATAAGAATTCCAAAATTTATATTTTTATAAAATATATAAAAAAATTTAAAATTTTTTCTAAAGAATATATAAAAGAAAGTTAAAATTTTAAAAATATTCTAAAATAATAATTTTGGGACCTAAATAAGTTAATTAATGATTCAAGTTTATCATACTAAAGTATCTTATTTTATTATTATTTTGCTTTGAAAAAGTTTTCAAATATATAAACTTTCAAATTTATGTGCCTAACATGGAAATAGTTATACTGTAACAAAATTTTAATTTTAATTTATGGAAATAGTATGAGATGGTTTCGGGTCAGCGGGTGAATTTTGACAAATCACTTATCTATTTTGGGGGTAATGTGGATACAAATGTCAAAGAAACCACAATCAATTTACTGGGTGTTGGGGTGGCTTCAAATCCTAAGAAGTATTTAGGGTTGCCAATGATGGTGGGACGAAAAAAGACTTGGGCTTTTGCTAACTTTATTGACCGGTTTAGAAGACGAATCGAAGGTTGGAGTTTGCGCTATTTATTTATGGGGGGAAAGGATGTCTTTGTTAAGTCGGTTTTATAGGCTCTACTGGTTTACGTTATGCAATGTTTTGCTTTATCGAAAACGTTATGTCGAAAACTAGAAGGCATAATGAATAAGTTTTGGTGGTCTAATAATAAATCAGCTAAGAGCATCCATTGGAGTAATTGGGATGCTTTGTGCAATCCGAAAAGTGTTGGTAGGCTGGGTTTTAAAAATCTGGTTTTGTTTAATAAGGCCTTATTAGTAAAACAAGCTTGGCGTCTTTTATCACAGCCCAATTGTCTTTTAGCAAAAGTTTTAAAAGCCTGTTATTTTCCTTTTTCAGATATATTATCAGCAAAAATTGGCTTTTACCCATTGTTTACCTGGAGAAGCATTTGCAGTGCTAGGGATTTGATTGCAGATGGGATACTGTGGCAAATTGGTAATGGTGCTAGCGTAAATATATGGAATGATCCTTGGCTACTTGGAGCAGGGATCAACATATTATCAGCTCAAAAAATTAATCCGAACTGGATGATAGTGAATTAATTAATTGAGGCTGAAACCAATACCTGGAACAAGGATCTGGTTTACAATATTGTTGATGGTGATCATGCAACTTGTATTTTCTCCATTCCGATATTTGATGCTAAATCAGAGGATATGCTAGTCTGGAAACATGAAGGCATTGGGGAATACTCAGTGAAGAGCAGGTATCGAGTCTTAGTTACAGAACATTTATAGAACTCTAACTACATCTCCCCTAATGTTTAGGCTTACAAGGATTTTTACAAATCTTTTTGGCCTATGCACATCCTAGCAAAAATAAATACATCTATGGAGATTGCTTAATAATTTTTTTGCCTCATTTCTGTAATTTGTTTCAAAGAACTTTGAGTGTTGAAGTCGACTGTCCCCTCTGCAAGGCAGCTCCAGAGGATTGTGACCATCTGCTGTGGTCTTGTGGTATATTACAGCAGGTCTGGGCTTTTTTTCAAATCAAGATTGTAACAATCCGGTTTCGACCCTAATCGGAGTAGTGGTTTCGGGACCACAAATCTGAGTCAGAAAAATATTTAAATATTATTATTTGTGTTTATATTGTGTGAATTTATATCTGTGAAATTTTCGTGATTTAATTTTATCGTTTGAGTATCCGATTTAATAAAAGGACTTAATCGCGTAAAAAGTAAAAGTTGCTAACTATTTGTTAAAGTGCTAAATTGATTTGTTCTTTTAATGGGAGGTGATTATGTTGCAATTATACCATGATAAATAGTGATGGACGGTTAAGGGTTTATTATATATGGCTTTCTTATTAAATTACAAAGGTTAAAGTTGTAAAATGTATATTATTATGTATTATAATAAAACATAAATTTAAAATCCATGCATTTAGTGTTCATCTTTAGCCGAATATAGAAAAGAAAAATAAAAAAAAGAAGAACAACAAGGTTCAGCCACTTCTAGGTCTAATTAAGGTATGTAATTTGTTCGGTTTTTGATAATTTCTACGTTTTTGTGATCGTTGCTTCAAGTACTACAAAGTTCATGTCCTAATTTTTGAATTTGATGATTATTTTGTGTTTTGCCATTGATGATAGCTTGTGATTTTTTTTTTTTGATGATAAAATATTAAAGATATGTGATAGATTAAAATGTTTTGTATTGGAAATTTTGATGATTTTGAGTAATTGGGGCTAAATTGTAAAAATAATAAATTGAGAGACTAAAATGTAAAATAAGTGAAATATATGGACTTGTATGATCATGGGGTAGATTCGGCCTAGGCATGGGACTATGAAATTTTGCATATTTTGTGTTTTATGCAATAGGGATTAAATTGTGAAAAGTATAAAATGTCAGGGGTAAAATGGTAATTTGCCCATTTATGTGTTTTTAGACTAAATTGAATAAAATGGTGTTTAAATAAATTTAATTTGAATATGTTTAGAAGAATCAAAGAAAACAGATTTGGATCGGGGGAAAACAAAAATAATCGAATAGTCGTTTATTTCCGTCCGTCGATATCCGAGGTAAGTTTATAAGCATTTAAATGTTGTTAATTTTGAATATATGTAAATTTTATATGATGAATTGAATTCTTGATAAATATATATGTGTTGGCTGAATGCCACTGAGCTTGGGAGCTATGTTTACGAGTTTGCTTCGATCGAGTTACGATGTCTGAAAGTCCCATACGAACCTTAGGAATAACTAGGATACATATGTCATGACATAGGATTCCGTCATGTGTTATTGTGTAAGACCACGTCTGGGACGTTGGCATCGACTTGTGATTTACGTGTAAGACCCTGTCTGGGACAATGGTGTAACACCTCAAACCCGGTCCACGCGTTATGGCCAGATCTGACGTATCACATGTGAGAAACCACTAAGTCTTTCAAAAAAATAAGTAAAACGGATTACAAAATTTAGACGAAGTATTTATTGTAAAAAAAATAGATTTGATTGTTAGATCGACATTTTAAGATGTAAAATCTTATAAATCGAAATTTTGAAATTATCAGTTCGAGTAAATTTTAAAAGTATTTAGTTTTGAAAAGAATTGATAAAAATTTTTACGAGTAAATTACCGAGTTAAAAATATAAAATTTTTTAAGAAAATCCTTTTTGTATATTCATTTTTGAATAAATGATTATTTAAGTTTTTAGTAATTAAAATCTCAAATTAAAATACTTTAAGCATTTTAAAAATTCATCAAACAATAAACAAAAACAAAAAAATTAATCCAGAGGCCTTATTACAACCTTAATTCAAAAATAACCAAGTAATTAAAAGTATTATAAGAAATCCAAAATTTCAAATTTAACCGTTTTGAAGTATAGCCTTCACCGAGACATCCACGACCCAAGTCTCCATCATTGATCATTACCTGAAAGGGTTAAGGAAAACGGGGGTGAGTTACTAGAACTCAATGTGCAACCCACTTACCGTCGTCCGTTGGGCCAAAAATCCATTAAGCAAATATTTGGGCCTAAGCCCATACATCATAATAATAATAATAATAATAATAATAATAATATGAATATAACATGAATATGAAATGCAATTCCCAAACCAAGCCTAATATTTTCATCCGCTACACACCACCTGTACCAACCAACACTCCTGTGGGTGATCTTTAGTCAACCCACCCCACCAACACACCAAACATTAAGCCATTTATATCAAATTTGTGGACAAGCCACCAGATTTACAGAATTTACATGGCATTGCCATTTTTCAGATTTGTGGGAGCCACACGGATTTATGTAGCAGAGCTACCAGAACTTCTCTTCATCATTATCCCATCCCATGCAAAACATGTATATAATGCATAACAATTCACAACAATGTATTCAGATATTTCTTACAAAATTTATGGCCCATTAAGCAGAATATCATCTTGGCCCATTTCACAAATTTTCTGGTCGGCCTATATAGCAAATATATCGATTTGGCCCACATAGCAAAATATATCATTTTGGCCCACATAGCAAAATATATCGATTTTATCAATTCTATCACATAATGAGATTTAAGCCAATTTTTCTCGGTTTCACCTTAATACGGTTTTAATCAAACGACTTAATATCAATATGTCATTAATCTCTAACCACGGAAAAACGGTGTGACATTACACACCTAATTACGGTTAGCACTACGCTTTCTCGATCGTTGACATCTAAAATTTTATAACATTTGATTAGTCGACATACGCGATTTAATAAATCTATTTAATAAATCGATTTGTCAGTTTTCCCCTGTTAACGGTTCACAACCTGGTGGAAAATCCCGAATTGCTGATGCCTCAAAATTACGAACGACCTCGAATAATTGATTCTCGCCGGATAAGGGTCCACAACCCAGAGGAAAGTCTCGAATCGCTGATATAACCCTTCGCTTGAATTTAGGAGTAGGGATCGTTAATCCGCTCCTTTTGAGATCTCCACTCGTCTTCCCATTCGAATCGGTACCATAAGTCTCCATTCGGTTAGATCTTAAACAATCGGTATTATGATAAAATATGGATTATTGAAATGGTGAAGATCGGCTTACCACTAATTTTCGAGTGCTCAGCGATTGAATAGATCAAGCGTTTAAATCCCTATAATATAATCGGTCAATCAATACCATACTATTAATCATCTTAACGAATAAAGAAGGATTATAAAATCCGTGAAGGACTCTTACCTTAAAGATTTTAGAACCGAATCCTAGTGATTATGCGATGACTTCGGAAGAATGAAGGTTCGGCCTTCCACTATATCACTACGGAGAAGAAAGGGATCTTGTTTAAGAGAGAAAAATAAGTGATGATTTCGGTCAAAAGACCTTCCCAAGCCAATATATAGATTCGGCAATAGAAGGAAGAAAGTAAAAAGAATTGAAAAGAAAACTTACCAATCGTTCAAGAGGTGAGTAACAACTTGAATGGAAAAGAAATATCAATGAAAGGATAGAAGGTTCGGCTATAGAGAAATAGTGGACTCCATATTCGGCTATGGAGAATAATATTAGAGTGGGAGTGATGTTTGAAGGATTTTGCAAAAAGAAAAGAAAAGGAAAAAGTAGAATGGTGGATTAGTTTCGGTTTTTCAAGAATGATGAGTGAACAAAAGAAATGGTTTCAAAGTTTGTGTACATTCGGCAAGAAGAAGAAAAGAAAGAAGAAAATGTGCACACTCAAGATTCCAAATTTCGGCAAGAAGGAAAATTTGGAGAGAAGAGAAAATATCACAAAAGTTACATAAAGGTGTTTTGGCCAAAACAATGCCCAAATTTTTAACAATTACTAAAGACAAATTCGGCTAGGAGAAATGTGTTTTGAGAGAAAATAGCACACTTGATACTAAAGCAAATTTTACCAAAACAAACACTAAAATTTTACCTAAACACCATAGGAAAAATTCGGCTATCCCCTCCCCTAGTACACAAAACCGTCCACATGCACTACAAGGTTGGTCAACACTTGGCCATCTACACCTTCCAAAACAATCACCACGAATTTAGCCCCTTGTTCCCTCTACTTGCCTTTTCCCTTTTGATTCCTTTCCCCAACCTCAACCTTACCTTATTTCTTAGCCACATTGCCAAAAATAAAGAAGTCAAACTTGCCATGAATACCTCTTGGCCGACACTTAAGGTAAGAGTGCAAAAATATTAGTCAAAATTTGCACACAAAGTGATTCGAACCTCTTCTCTCAAGGTACTACATATGATGCCATAACCTCTTTACTATTTGTTCAATTATGCTAACCATTTACTCATTTATTCTCATATGCTTAAAGGTCACTTACTCCATCTCCTTAAAGTGCTAAATACCAAAAATTTTCACTAGGTCCGAATGAACCCTGAGCCTTCTCAGGACCTCCTAAACATACATAATTAATAATTTAACTAGCTTTACACCAAAGACAATGCAACACATAAAATTCCAAATTTTAGGATGTTACAAGTGGCATCGATATGTGATTACATGTAAGACCACGTCTGGAACATGGCATTGTACAATATGTTCGACTATCTAAGTATCCTTTTTAATTCTGAATGGTTCAACGGGTAATGATAAGTTAAGATCGAGTGTATAATCAAGTCAGAAAGGCTTAGGTATGTACTCATACTATATTATGAAAGTAAGGTAAGTTGAATGGTAAAATTAATGATTTAAAGTTATATGTTAGTGTGAATTATGTGATGGTATATGTGAACATATATATATTCGGCCTTTTGATGTATAGGTTTTGTAGAGAGTAATGGTTAAATGTACTAATGTTAAATGAGTATTTGGCCAAAGGAGAATTTATGCAAAACTTATATGTTTTGATATATGAGATTATAAGTTGGAAATGTATATGAGTAAATAATGGCTTATTTTAGTTTGATTAGATTAATTTTTGTATATGATTAAATGTTTTTAATGCTTATGACTTACTAAGATGTGAAAGCTTACTGTGTGTATGTTTGCTCTTTGTTTTATAGATTTTGGAAGTTGATTACGAGCTCGGTGATCGTCAGAGAAATCTATCACACTATTGACTATTTTTGGTATTTATTTAAGTTTGAAATCGAACCTATGGCATTTATAGTCTAGTTATAATGTTTGATTTTGGGATATGTAAATATGAGCCATGCGAAAATGACTTATTTCTTTTGGTTAAGCTTAGTTTTTATGCTTTCGATATAATGGATATATTTAATGCTTAAGTTATATAATTTCGGTCATGGTATATGTCGAAACCAATTTTTATTTTTTTGAAAAAATGGGGATCGACTTTAAAAACGAAAATGGAGTCGCCACCAATCTTTTTTCGAGGTGTGATCGGGTCACCTTTAAATTTATCATTTTAATAAAAAAAACATTTTGATTTATTAAAACAATGATTTTGGTCTACGAAATTCGAGAAAACAGATTCGGGAGTCGGTTACGCACGAGGAAGGATTAGCACCCTCGTAACACCCAAAATTGGTACTTAATTGATTAGTTAATGTCTTCATATCGAAAATTTGAGAAGATTTTAAAATACGATCCTTTTTATTTTAAAAAAAATGTTTGAATAAATTGAAATGGATGTTAAGACCCTTTTGTCCCGAAGTAATAAAATATCACATCCAGTACGTTAGGACACGACATTTTAAATCCTCGAAACTAAGCTTGTCTTTTGATTTTCAAAACTCATGCATTTAAATTTTAGAAGGATATTCGGTTATTTGGGTCAAGTGAAAAAATCGGAACCCAGTAAGTTAGGGCACAATTTCTCAAAATTCCAAACATAGAATATTGTCTATACTTTTTTAGAAATCCTTACCTCAAGATAACAAGACGTCATATCCAATGAGTTAAAGACACAACACCTCGAATTCCCGAGAATAAGCTTTTACTTGAAACTCATATGTTTTTATTTGAAATGGGTGCTCGATTACTTAGATTCAACGAGGAAAATTAGAACCCAGTAAGTTAGGGCACAATCTTCTCGAAGCTCCCAAATACGAGCATTTAGGGGAAAATTATTGCAATATTACAACAATGTATAAATAAAAACTTTGATAAAAAAACGACAATATTAAAATACAAATAAACAATTTATAAAACACATAATGGCAATTATTTAAATACTAACATCAATAATCAAAGACCAAATAAGTTATACACAAAACATCTTAAAAATAAATGGTATATAAAATAGATAGTAATATATAAAAATTTGCAATTGATAATATATGGAAAAAAGAAACGAAGATGAACGAATAACAAAATAAAAACAAGCCCCAAAAAATAAGAACGCAAGAGATAGAGAGAGAGATTTGTGTGAATGCTCTCAAGAATTTTTATTGCTCAAAAACTCCCCCCTTACAATGAAGGGAGAGGCCTCTATTTATAGTTGAGCCTCCCCAAATCCAACGGTACAGATCAATTACATCAACAGCTTAGATTAAAAGGTATCTACAAATTAAATCTCTAAGATTACAAAATCATATCTTCTAAGATTGCATATCATATTTTCTAGGATTACATATCATATCTAAGATTTGCATATCATATCTAAGATTGCATATCATATCTTCTAGGATTGCATATCATATCCAAGATTTGCATATCATATCTAAGATTGCATATCCTTGAAGATTATGTTTCCATATACGTCAAGCTTGTAGATGGACACTCAATCTTTTCAAGTAATGGGCCATTCCGATAGGGCCAAATGATATATTTTGGACTGGACTTGGACTTTGTTTTATTATTTTGGGTTTATTATTTTTTTGTATGGGCCCGGGCTAAATTGGGCTATTACAGTATATTTATGTGTGATTTGTTTGGTATGCTTTGCTAATGATTGTCTGAATTTAACCATGTATTAAGCTTATATCGAAAGTAATATGCATTTCATATATATGTGATATAATCGGTTTATGCTTGGTGTTAAGGTCTTGAAATGTGGGTTGAATAAATAGGTAAAATGCTAAGTATATTATAGATGAAATGATAGTTAAATTCGGGATATAAGATATAGAAGAACATGTGTATATTAGGTCATGATTTAGACTTGTGTTAAAAGTATGTTTTATGCTATAAATGAGTGTATGAATATAAGTTTGAAAAAATGTGAAGTGATATGTATGATTTTATTACGTGAATTGACATGTTTTGAATAAGAAATGACAAATTTTGGCTTATGACTTAATGATTAAATCTCGTACAATTTATGAGGTTATTTTTGGTTGCTGATTTTTCATGAATTAAATTAGTATGTATTTAATAAACAGCATTAAAGTATATTCAGTTTTATGAAATTGTTACCAAAGCTGTTTCTATGTTTGGTCAATGAAAGGTGAATAATGGATCATTTGGTTTATAACTTGCGCATATGTTGGTTAAGGTTAGTTATGTATTAATTAGGTTATAGACATGTTATATAAGCATATGGTGTATTTGAAAAATATTAGATTTGAAAATGTGAGTAATATTGATGTGGCTTAATAAGTGCAAGGTGATATATTTTGTATACATTTATGGAAATGGCTCAAATGGTGTATTCATATGCGCAAACTTGTAATAGATAAATATGTATGTTTTTGGTCTTTTTAAATGATATATAAATGTTTTTAAAGTAGGCTTAAAGTTAAGTAAATAACGTATATGCAAATTCGGGCAATGTTAGTTAAATAACTAATGCATGTTTTAGGTTTAGCTTTTATAGTCTTAAATGGTTAGCCGAATTGAGGACAAGATGATTGGCAATGTATGTGTATATTTTATGTTTGAATGGTTCAAATTTGATGTGATGAGTACATAATTCATGCTTATATTTGAAATGTATATATATTTTGTATGGCTTTAGTGCATGTTTGTTTAAGTGTAAATATGAATATATGTAAGTGAATTGTATTTGTTTTATGATTAATAATATATGTTTAATATTTAATCAGCCATTTGTTTTATTTATGCAAATATGACATGTATGCATTTATAATTGATCGAAAGTTGTGTCTTGTTCGGTAATGCCTCGTAACCCTAATCCGGCGACGGATATAGGTTAGGGGTGTTACAAAGATTGATCCAGTCGATAGTATTTCGAGTTGCAAAACTCGTTTTGTTAACACTTTCTCTGCAGCAGATGAACAAAACAGACAACTTATTGCAATTTCTCCATGAGCTCTCTGGTATAGAAAAAATAAGTTGATTCATGAAGGAGTTAAATTTTCTTTGCAGGAACTGCTAGGATTCATTCGAGAATATGGTCAAGAAATAACATTAAGCCAAGAGAATCTGGGAGGTTTTAATAGATCTCTATTGAAAGAACTATGGAATCCCCCAGACGCTGGTTTTATTAAACTCAACTTTGACGCAACTTTTCAAAGCAATTATAGAACTTCTACAACAACAGTACTAGCTAGGGATTTTGAAGGAGAAGTTGTAAGGGCAGAAACTCATCTTTTTGAGGATGTTGTCGACGATTTTGTGGCTTAAGCAAGGGCGTGTGAAAGGGCTATCCTCTTTGCGATAGAAATGGGTTTCATGCGTCTACTCGTGGAAGGGGATTCCCTGTCGGTTATCAAAAAGCTCAAGACAAAAAGGGATGACAGATCGATTCTTAGATTGATTATACATCATATTTGTATACTGGAAAAAATTTTCGAAGATGTATCACACCTTTTTATTCCCCGATTGGTCAATGGAGCGGCCCATACTTTGGCTTTGGAAGGAAGAAGAAGACAAATCTCTGGTATCTGGGTTGATGGGGTTCCGGAATCAGTAAGGACGATGGTGGAAAAGGATCGGATGGCTTGGAAACAGAGTCACCAAGCTTCTTTCTAGATTTGCTTTGAAGATGGAGTAGGTTCTTTGAATCTCCATAGTTGGACTCAAAGCTTTTGGTTTTTCTTCATTTGTGCTCATCTTAAAAACGTTTTTGCTACAGAAGGTGAAGAAAGATATTCGTCTGGTATTTTGATTGTGAATCATTTTTTGGTATTGGCTTATGGTGGTTTTCTCCTTTGCATTTTTGGTTTTGTTTTTTCCTATGTGCGGTTTCATTGTTTGGCCGTTTGTTCTGCTGTCGTTTCTGTCTTTTCAATTTACTTTTGTTGTGACTTTTGTTTTTCTCCACCTTGAGTCGTGTGCTTCAATAAATATCAGTCTTTTATACTAATTTTTTTTTAAATTTAACTCAAACAATTTCACTCGTTCGACTTGACTCGAATTTCATTTCACTCTACATTCGAAAAAATTTCAAATCGAGTTAGGATGAAAAAATAAGATTCTTCAACTCGATTAACTTAAAATTTTTTTCACTCGATTCGATCAAACGCTCACCCATCAATAAACCTAATTTTGAGAAAGGCTTATATTAAGTTACATCCCTTTTATAATACGTAAATTAAGTAAAAAATAATATAAAATTTATAATATATAACCTTTGTAAAAAAAAATTATAAATTGTCTAAAACTTTCATAACACTTCTTATAAATAATATAATTTTTTTTTCATAATTTTAGAAAGTTATTTTTTATAAATAAATTATGATTCAAAAGATTGACATTATTTTATGAATAAGAATATTATTTTTAAAATATATATTATGGACATATTAATAAGTTATCTCCATATTTGACTATAACTTTTTTTTATAAATAAATATATTATTACACTTTTATAACATGTAAATTAATTTTTATAATAAACTTTTTGACCATAACTTTAGAATTATTTTATGATTTAAATAATATATATTTTCATAATTTTCTAAAATACACAAATTATTTTTGTACTATAGTTTTTTAGAATTTATAATATAAGAAAATTTTAACTATAATCTTCTCAAATATTCATACAGAATCATGCTTATAATATAATTTTTATAATTTATACATAAATAATATTTTAAATTAAAATTTAGACGTAAATACATATGTAATTATTTGAATTCTCACTCTCTACTAAAAATTAATTTGGCCAAGTGCTCCAATTACATTAAATTTAATGAACCCATCAATTATTATATTTAGCGAGGCTTATATAATTACAAACAACCATATTTAAATTAAATTATTAATAGGATTTCCAACCACTAGTAAAAGGAATAAGAAAAAAGAAACTCATAAAACCCAAGCCATGCAAATAGGGCTCACCAGACCAAATCGATAGCGTAGTCCAGGAAACTGGTCTAGTTTCAGGACAAAACGACGACGGCTCGAGGCAGGGATATTTGGTGAAACGGCACCACCTTAAAGGCAAAGTTAAAATCCCCGTTATAAGTTTCTAGGGCGCGAGAATAAGAAGGAAGGCTGGTGAGCGAGAGAAAGAGGTAAGGCAAAATACGAAGTCGAGGCGAGACCAAGAAGTAGCGGAGCAAGATGATAATCCCAGTTCGCTGCTTCACCTGCGGAAAGGTAATTTTCTTTGTTTTATTATGGTTTTCTCCCTTTCAATTGAATTTTAGGCCTTCTTCTTAACTTCCGATCTTGGTTTGGGTATTTTATAGGTCATTGGTAACAAATGGGACACTTATCTTGATCTTCTCCAGGCCGATTATACCGAAGGGTTTCTCACTACCTCACCGCCTTTATCTTAATAGTTTTTTAAGCGATTATTTGATGAATAATCTCTTGTGCAAATCGCACGAAACTTGATTTCAAGTGATTTTCTTTGGGGGGAGGGGCGACCTGATTAGTGCTTGGCATGATCTCTTTGGCTTTTGTATGTTGTTGTTACGTGGATCTAACTTTGTTATTATGCTCGCTTGATCGATATCTTTAGGAAGCTTAATTCGGGTGCTTGAAGTGTTTAAGATTACTATGCATCTGCTTAAGCCTAAACAAATAGTTAAACATCTCTTATTCTCCAACATTCATCATTGTACAATTTGATGCATGTTGTCAATTAATATGTTTATTCTGTTGAATGGAAACCAGCCATATGTCCATTGCATTATAGCCTTTTTGGTGAGATAGTCCAAAAATGTCTTGCTTGTTTGTCTTTTCAAATTAGTCTATAAAAAATAGCAAACCAATAGTAACCCTCATCACATATTCGCAAGTTCAATTCTACTTATCTTACCCACATGATTCATACACTAGGAGTTTTCTTTGAGCTAAACCGAGAGCCTCTCTCTAGGTTTTCTTTTCTTTCTTTGGCTGATTTGGATGTCCTAGTGACCTGTGTGATCCCTAAATACCCAAATCAGGAACTTTGTGGAGCAAGAGTTTGGTTTAAAAAAGCGGTGCTAATATTTTTGGAAAATCAACTCTGAGGGAAAACCCTAACAAGGATATGATAGGGAAATGGAGAACCAGATGAATTAAGCAGGAAATACTGGGAAACGAGGTTACTTGATCATTAAGAGAAGCTGAAAGTTCTGGAACTGGAGAGATATGTTAGTCAAGAAAGAGATAGTTTAGCTAAATGAAAAATTGATTCTAATTGCTTTTAGCAATTTGAAATTTGATGTCATTTATTCTGCAATCATATGATGAACTTATCATGCCCATGAACTTTTTTTGTACAAGCACCATTTGCTGAATTGAACATTAGTAAAATGTATGCTCGCATGAAAATTTGAGGTATAGAGGTAAACATTGAAACATCAAGAGTTAGTGTAAGTTTTATCCTCCCAAAGTTAAGAGAGGGGACTGCTGATGGAGTTTCCTGCTTTAAAAACATGTTTTGCATGCTTTAACTGGCCCCTCCAAATGCAAAATTATCAATTTTTGTTAGTGTTATAGGCTGAAGGAAATGTATCTAAGAGACCAAGAATGTATTTGATAATATTGAATTGCAAGTTGATGCGAATCATAATTAAATTTATGTATCATTGCTATAAATGTAAATTGTTTGACATGCAGAGATGCTCTTGATGCTTTGGGATTGGTTCGGTACTGCTGTAGGAGAATGCTTATGACTCATGTTGACCTCATTGAGAAGCTTCTGAACTACAACAGTAAGCTGTCTTCCTTTCTTGCCTTCATTCTGTTTGGACTTCCTCTGTATCTCATGCTTCTGTTCATCTTAGTGCTGGCTTTGTTTAGAATTGCCTTCTCTACTTACTGCCCTTTTTTTTTTGTGGTAGCATTGGAGAAGTCGGAGACCAGTTGAGGAAACATTTAGAATCTAAGGGTTTGTTGCTGGAATGCTTTGCTATTTGCTGGGATAATTGTGTCATCAAAGTCTAACTTTTGTTAGTTGCATTGCTACAGATGTGTTAGTAAGTGTAGGATGAATGGGAACCTTAACCGAGCATTTTAAAATCAATAATAATGACATGACCTTCTGGTAGCTTACAAGCTAAGTGAGGGAAGTGGGAATAAAGCAAAACACACCATTTAATTATATCCTTTCCTTCTGCTTGTGTCGGCTGGTTACCAGCTAAGCCTTTGAAAAATAATGTGGAATTTTATTCGCAAGCTTTGAAAAGAAATTTTCAAATTTGATTACTTGAGTACCGCATTTGAGAAGTTTAGTACCTGATTTGAGTGGCTTGTGAGCTTAATTGGGGATATTTATTTATAATATGTATTTTAATATTAAATAACAATTTTACCCTGTGCTTAAAAAAACAAACCTTAGAACTTGGTCACTTTTTTTTCCCCCTATTTCTTTCTCTCATCTGCTATTCTAAAACAATTTCTATGTTTCCCTGTTCATTATCTTTTTCCCGATTTTATACATCAACCAGGGTCCATCATGAGCTAGTTGACTATGTTAGTTCCTTCATGGATTGTTCGTAGTATGTCTCATGCTTCCTTAGTAGTACATTTCAAGATTCTCTTAAAATCTTGCTAATCAACACTACAGAAAATAATATAAAATGCTTTAAAGTTGGAATTAGGAAAACATTTTTCATCACAGTACATTTCAACTTAGATTTAGAAGTTCTTCCAGCTTCAGTTTCAATCATAGGTGCTTTTATCTAGTGAGAATAGAGCACCATGCCTTTTCATTAGTAGCCTTGATGTAAAATTTCATCCTTGCCTTCAATAAGCATAGTTGCCGCTCTCTGACACGGGGACGAGTAGTTGAATCTTTTCCCATATCTGGCAATTAACAACACTAGGGAACACCACTAGCTACATTGAGTGGGAAGTTTTGATACCATTTGTTGAATCAAACAACTGCTAATTGCTAAGAAAATAGTGTTGAATGAAAGTGGTTAGCTACATTGGCCACTTCAATTTCTATTGCGATGAACAAACCTAAATACAGGGTAAAGAAACTACACAAGATTATTTACGTAGTTTGATTTCCCTACATTTGGGAGTCTAGCTTAGTGAGTAAATTCACTATCTGTAATCTCCATTACAACAAGTGGTTTAAGTTCACACTCTTGACATAGCAACCTCACTTTTGTATCTAAAGACCTAGATCACTCATCTACTAAGTTTTCCCCAAGAACTTAGGTTATAAACACAACTTGCTTACTCTCAAATGCACTCACAAAATATGTTCATTAATAAACAATTAAGTGCTCTTAATACTCAACACATAAACCGACAAGTCTCTAATATATAAGAGTTTTTGAGACTTGCTAACATACTAAAATTTAATTAGAATCTAATCCTTATTAAACAACTATAAAATAGCAAAATACAATATGCTAATAAAGACAAATGTAAAGTTAATTGTTGGAGATTTATTCTTCGATGGCATCTCGATCCGTTTTTCGCAATTCAAAGGATCCGATTACTTGATCTGATCCGATCCAATCGACAAGATAAGTTGCTTCATAACAATCGGTCTTTAAAGTTGGGCTTGGATACGTCCACAATATCAACACCATTCAAAAGCCTAAAGATTTTGTTTCAATAAATATGGTGAAGAGGAGGTTTAATTTGTTTCTTCCCTCCCAACTCTGTCGAATATTACTTAACAATTATTTACGACTATTTAATTACTAAAGATAAAACACATTATGTCAAACTTAGTCCTCAACGTTTATATTTTTTTATCAATCTAGCCTTGATTACTTTTTTTAGCTAAATTTGGTCATTATCCTTTCAAAAAGAGTCCAATCATTTTTTTAACAGAAATGCTGACTAAAACATTAATTTTTTAATGATGTGGCAGTGCATGTATACTTTATGCTGATATGATACTATTTGTCTTATATGCTACATCAACAAAAAAATTTAAAGATTATAAAAATATTCAAATTCAAAAGAAATCATAAAAAGTTTATAATTTTTTTTAAAAAAAAAAGCATGTAGTACATATAGATTGCCATGTGAGTTGCAATGTTTAAAAGTTTAACATTTTAGTTAGTATTTCTATTAAAAACAACTATTCGAGTCAATTTGAAAGGTTGATGACCAAATTTAACTTCTTTTAAAAGGTTGAGGATCAAATTTAGCTCAAAAAATGAATTAAGTGTTATGACAAAAGATATAAACATTGAGAGCTAAATTTGACATTATGCCAAGATAAAACTAGATGGTTTGTTGGATTTAGACTTGTCCAAGGGTCAGGTAACCTGTCTATCCCGGTAGGCCTAACTCAACTAGGGTTGGGCTTGGATAAGAATTTTTGCACCTCATACCGTCTTGGCCCGAATTCAATTTAAATAAAAAAATCTTTTTAAAATTAAAATTTAGTTTTAAAAGAGAAATTATTTTATTATTTTTTAATAAGGAGTGGGCTTTTGGGCAAGTAGACTTGAAAATAGACTTGAACTTGAATTTTTTAAAAAAATGGGCCTTGACCTAACCGAGCTCGACTCATAGATACCTTTAATTGAGTTAAATTAGACTTTATATCTATTTTTTTACGTGCAAAGTAGGACTTGTATTGAAAAAAAAGAAAAGAAAATGTAGTTGATATGCAGACAGTCAATTAAAAGTAGCTAACATCCTATTTCAATATATAATATATGATTAATTTTTGTAGTACAAATATGAATATGGTAGCACATTGACTCTGCCATTTAGAGGTTCATAATACCAAGTAAGAAAATTGAAAACTACATACTCTTATGTAGAACAAGAAGAGAAAACGACTAGGGCATATAAATATTATATATACACTACGTTGAATGGTACAAATAAAATGGGGCACCACTTTGGACTCAATTGCAGTGATGGTGAAAATAAAATGGTCAATACTGTCTGCGCATGAACTCCCCCAAAATAAATAAATCACTAACCAGCCTACCATATCCATTACATGACCCAAATTTGACTACATTTTCTCTAATAAATAATCCAATTTAGTATAAACCAACACTTTAAATTCATCAAAACAAGTGGTAAAAAAAAAAAGAAATCTGTGTTTGAGGATTATTAATTCCTTTACCAAAAAAAAAAAAGATAAAAAAATAGTAAATCAATTTCATACATAATTTTAATTAAAATTAAATTATTTGGAATAAACACCTGTGTAAGAGATACCTAAGCGGTGCAGTGCAGTGCAGTGGTACCTAAGCTGAAAGCCTAAATTACAGTTCTAAATCATAATTAATATTGATTTAATGGCTGGCTCCGGTGAAGTCGGGGAGTTTATTTTTTGTGCCGTCAGTGTTGACTTCACTCACGGGTTTATTAATTTTAACTCTTTCCAAAATCCCCTCTTGGTTGTGTCTTATCAAATTCACCAAATTTAATTTTTTTAATTACACAAATTAACTCTAAAATTAGTAGATTTGCAACGTATATGTCAAATATGCACATTAATTTATTAATTTTTCACTTATAACATTAACCCTTTTGATTATACTATTTATAAATCTGTTAAATTTTTTAAAAAAATAAGAAGAATATATATATCTATATATTTTAAATAATTGAAAGGAGTGTGTATAAATGCAAAGGGTAAAGGAATAAAACATGAATGAATTGAGTTGATCTGTCTGTCAAAACAATTTCTTTCAGATGAGTAGTAAATTTTATGAATTTATTTAATAAAAATATCATAATTGGGAGAAAGAACATATCAGAATTTTAAATTTATTTGAGTGATTGAAAATAACTCTAGGTAGGCGTAGTTTAACGTTGATTACTTGTATTAATTAAATTGCCTGCTTTATTTCTGGTCATGTGCCTTTTTGTCTCTACATCATCATTTATAATTTATGAATTTCAAGAAAGAAACAACAAACACTAACTTCATTAATATAACAAAGATTTTAGCCTTAATATTAATATAATATCATGGCATATTAATAATTGGTTCTATCACAACTCAAGCAGAATATATTTAGAATAATTGTAATCATTTAATACAACAAAGAAATTAATCCTATGCGAAAAAAATTGAACATTCATAAAACTAAAGAGAACGATGACAAAACTATCTCTAAAATCACTTGTAAAAGCAAGACTAAAAAATGTGGTACAAGTAGAAGTGAATAATGAAGAACAACATATTAAAATATTTTCAAGATTATCCCACCCTAACTGCAAGCAAATGTAGATTTACCAAAGCAATGGGATGTCCAAATCATGACAACTGATCAACCACTGCCTAATCAAACTTCAATTGCATGATTCCCAAGTTACAACTAAACTAGGAGTGGACTTTGAGAATAAGCAAATAATTTTTTAATTATTTTTTTACATGTGTTGGTGCTGTATGGCCAAAAGAAAAAATGTGGTCCAACAAAATGACAAGCAGCTTAGCATAGAAATTTTTTAGAACAAATGTCAACATCTATATGCGTACGTAGATAAGTATCTATAAAAAAACGTCAACAGTTATATATTCTTTTATTTGTTTTTAGAAACAAAAGGTGAAAATCCTTTATATTATATTTTAAATTGTATTTTAATTTCTCTAAATGTAAATCAAGTAAATTAATCACAACATATTATCAAAAAACAAAATAATCTATTTATTTTGATATTTTATATATAAGTTATAATAATAAATTTAATTTTCAATTTTTACATTTTACTTAATTTGATACTTACGCTTTATTTTAGACAATTTTTTTACTGAATTAAATTCGACAAATTATGTTACAATATTACTTTTTTATATATCATATTAATAAATAATTTAAAAATTATAAAATATATAAAATATTTATAAAAATTTCCAAAAATATATATTAAAAATAAAAAACTCTTTAATTTTTAAAAAAATATGAAATATAAAAAATAAATAAAATTTAAAAAATTCTAATTTTTTATTTTTAATAAAAATAATTTTAAAAATATAAAGAATACATAAAAGTTATAATTTTATTTCATTTTTTCAATAAAAAACCTAAATTAAAAAAAGTTATAATAGTTTAAAAAATGAAAAAGAATGTGAAATTTCCAAAAATTATGAAAAACATCTTCAAAATTTGTAAGAAAAATTAATTTTTGATAACTTTTAATTTTTTTTTTGGTGAAAATATGAAAAAGGTTAGAATTATTTTAAAATTTGAAGAGACTGTTTCCATTATTTTTGGATTTTTTATTTAAAAAAAATTAAAATTGTTGTATAAAAAATAATATCATATTAGTAATGAAAAATTGATAGTAAAACAATATTCGAAACTGAATTTTCATCTTCAAAATTCCAAAAAAATGGACTGGAATAGGTAGCCTTCAGCCATCACCGTCAAAAAAGGTAATCAACGGTTAAAACTGAATCTTAATTCTTATGTCTTCTCCGTCTTAAAGTTCCAACATTTGGACTGAAATAGAATAGAGTAGTTTTATGACTCACGCATTCAACCAAAAACCATGTTTTTTAAATGAAGCAATTCTTTTATTATTCAATTCCAGGTTTTTTTCATTTCTCTTCTTCTTGTAGTTCATCCACTAATTTTGACCAAAATTTATATAATTTATAAAAATATGGAAAACTAAAAATATATTATTTCCACTGTTATTGAAATCTTAAATTCAATTTATTATTTTATACTACAGTTTCAATAATTATTAATATTTATTGGTATGGAACACATTTTATAATCAGGTAGAGCTGGGGTGTTGGCAGGGGCACGACCCTCCTAAAAAAGGAAATTTTTTATTTAGATATTCTATAATTTATAAAATTTTAAATTAATAATGATAAAATTATATTTTGGTCTCTAAAAATAATAAAAAAATTGATTTAATTCTTTAAAATTATAAGATATAGAGTATTAAAATGATTTAATTCTAAAGAATTACATTTTGTTTGGGGGTGTGTCGGATTATTTTAAAATATCAAAAGACGAAAAGACACGTAATAATACTGAATTTTAAAAGACAAAAAAGGCAAATAAATTAATTTGTGATATAATCCTCTGGATTAATCTCATCAACCAAAAATTAAAACAACATTTATTTTATGATGACAAAATTTGGTATTAATAATTAATATTTGTTGAAATTTTGGTATGGAGCGGTTGGGTGCGCCATATGTTTGATTTCAGCAATGAACAGAAATAAATAAATACAAGGAAGGAAAAAAAATATTCCTCAGCTATAAATTCACCAAACGGAACTAAGGTGGACACAACAGAGTTTCGAACGCAGTAGCTCTAACTACCTCCGCCTGTCTTTCAACGGTACTTTTTTCCTCTCATTTTCATTACATATATTCTCTTTGTTTAGATCTGAATTACAAAGGTTTCAGCTCTGAATTGGTTCCAGAGAAGAAGAGAACAAGAAAAGAAACTAAGAAATGGCACGCAAGAAGATCAGAGAGTACGATTCCAAGAGACTGTTGAAGCAGCACTTCAAAAGGTTTTCCGCCTATGATTTGCCCATCAAATCTGCACAAGTCAGTTCATTTTCTCCTTCCGGATCTCTTTTTCTCATTCAATATTTCCCGTTTTCAGCTTTATTTTACTACTATTTTGTTTGCTCAGCGAATTTCAACTGATTTCAAAACAAAGTTGAGATAAATGAACTAACTGTCTGCCTTCTCTTTTGAGGGAAGAATAACAGTCTGTCTAGATCAGGAAGTTTTGAATATACTATCGGAGGATGTTTATCTTTCCTCGATCCATTAATTGATGATTACTGCGAGTGTTGAATTTCAAATTGTTTGTTTGGTTGTGCTGCTGAGTTTAGGTGACGGAGTCAACTGATTTCAATGAGCTAGTAGAGAAGGCGCCATGGCTTTTGTCGCAGAAACTGGTTGTCAAGCCTGATATGTTGTTTGGAAAGCGTGGGAAGAGTGGTTTGGTTGGCTTGAATCTTGATTTCGCTCAAGTTACTGCATTTGTGAAAGAGCGCCTCGGCAAAGAGGTTCACGAAATTTGTTTTCACCTACCCTTTCATTTGACATCGTAAGGTTTAAGGTTCGACTTTGTGTTTACCTCTCCATGACTTGCAGGTGGAAATGAGTGGATGTAAAGGACCTGTTACAACATTCATTGTTGAACCTTTCATCCCTCACAATGAAGAGTACTACCTTAACATCGTCTCCGAGCGTCTTGGTTGTAGCATTAGCTTTTCAGAGTGTGGAGGAATTGAAATTGAGGAGAACTGGGACAAGGTACTGTAACCTAAACTAGAATTCTTCATCACTTGATCTTTATTTCTTGTATTCTTACAGAGTTACCTTAATACAGGTAAAAACCATATTTATCCCAACTGATTCATCTTTCACCTCAGAAACTATTGCTCCACTTGTTGCAACCCTTCCCTTGGAGGTAATATTTCCTAATACTTAATTGCTTTTGTGTGCTCTTCCTGCATCCTGATTGTAGTTTCACAAGTATTTTAGGTCATTAATTTCCAGTGTCAGATTTTCCATTTCATAACTTTGATCACATTCCTTCCTTGTCCAACAGACAACTCTAGATGGATTTACCAAATACATATCAAAATTTATATATATATATATATATATGCATGCTGTAAAATCTGCTCTGAATCTTTGAAAAATTCTATGTTCTTTAATTATAGGTCAAAGGAGAAATTGAGCAGTTCATCAAAGTGATCTTTACTCTATTTCAAGGTATGCCATATATCGGTTTTGAATCTAGCACAATTCATATCAACATTTGGATCTTAACATTAACTCTTTCATGTTTCAAAATGCCAAAATGTTAGATCTTGACTTCACTTTCCTTGAGATGAACCCTTTCACATTGGTTGACGGAAAGCCTTATCCTTTGGATATGAGAGGCGAGCTTGATGACACTGCTTCTTTCAAGAACTTCAAGAAGTACATGTTCCCTTTTATCAATAATGTTCTTTTCTTTTTTCGATTCAATGTAATATGGATCAGAGAAAGCATCCTACTAATGCAATTTCATTTCTCTGTAGGTGGGGTAATATTGAATTTCCAATGCCATTTGGAAGAGTAATGAGTGCAACTGAAAGCTATATTCATGGGCTAGATGAGAAGGTATACGAGATGCAATAGATGGCAAAATCTTTTACTTGCTAATAACCTAGCTGCAGAAGAAACTTGACCTGTATCCGATATGGCAGATACGACAACTTTTTTATAAGTCAGCTTGCCATATATGGAAGATATGACACCTGTATCTGAGTTTTTTACTATATACTATTTACAATCGAGGAATTCTTCTCTGATGAAGTAGTGAAATGTACATTGTTGTTCATTTTTTAGTTTCATCCGCAAGTATGGTATTAACTTTTAAATTTAAATATTGCAGACAAGTGCATCTTTGAAATTTACAGTGTTGAACCCTAAGGGACGCATTTGGACAATGGTTGCTGGAGGAGGTGCAAGTGTCATCTATGCCGATACGGTTGGTTCTCTTCTTTCTGTATTCAGAGTTTTCAGGATAGGACTAAAGCCTGGTGATTTTGAATTACTGGCAATGCTTGTAATTTACTCATATAATTTATGCCTCATCAGGTTGGAGATCTCGGATTCGCTTCCGAGCTTGGAAACTACGCTGAATACAGTGGAGCACCCAACGAGGAGGAAGTGTTGCAGTATGCCAGAGTCGTAATTGATGTAAGTATCTTGGCACTTTATTCATATTTCTATTACTGTACTTTACTAGCTAATGCCGTCACTAAACTTTTGTTGGAGATGCTGCTATGAAACATTAATCGATTCTATGATGCTTTTACTCTTTATTTTTTTGAAGTACTCGTGTCCAACACTTGAGTATGAGATTATGATATGAACTCCAAAGGGTCTTTTGAATGCATGAAAAAACTTAGAAAACAATTCTAATCACGCCCATGTAACACTCAAACCCGAGTCTGAATAATTTTGGATGCAAAAATTGCTGTAAACTAATCTGAATGTAGGTGTATCAGCTCGCTTATAGTTCATTTTCAGTGCTTAGTGGAAGTGTTATATATGGTTCTGTAAATAATCTCAATGTTCCTCTACAGTGTGCCACTGCTGAACCTGATGGTCGTGAAAGAGCCCTTGTAATTGGTGGAGGAATAGCCAACTTTACTGATGTGGGTGCCACGTTTAATGGCATAATTCGAGCCTTGAAGGAGAAGGTAAGCTCAACTATCTTTGTGTTTGCTTTTACTCACCGTCCTCGATATATTTAAGAATAACCGGATATGCTGTATAAATTATACAGGAATCAAAGCTCAAAGCAGCCAACATGCACATATATGTAAGGAGAGGAGGTCCCAATTACCAGAAGGGGCTTGCAAAAATGCGGGCACTTGGAGAGGAAATTGGCATCCCAATTGAGGTATCCATACCGCATACAGCTACTTATAAACCTCGATATGTAAATGATAATTACTTTAAAATCTTAGTACTGTCAATAAAAGCAGGAAAAAGAAAGGTAAAAACTATTCAGAATTTAAAAAAAAAAATGCTGATATATATTTATTTTTGTTTGGATGCTTCTCTCACAGGTTTATGGTCCTGAAGCTACAATGACGGGTATATGCCAGGAGGCCATCCAGTACATCACTGCAGCTGCATAAGTTGTGGGTTCTTCAATACAATCTCTCAGTTTGTTTTACCTTTTTCTTTTTGTTCCCGGTGGGACATGTTCATTAGATTTCCATCGAAATTGTGCTACAAACTTCATAAAGTACTGTTTAGTTCATAGTACGGAACCATCTGTAATTTGTTTGCTGAGAAATTAACATGAGATCTCAGGCAAACACAGATGGCATTTCTGAGCAATAAAAGGCTTATAAATGTGCTCTCTTTGTCATCCCCCTCATAATTTTCTTAATGCCATCAGTAACCATCTTCATAGGCACTCCTACCAACTGAAAACACGAGCAGCATCACGAGAAGTAAAAATAAAAACGAGAGCCTCTTTTATTACAAATACAAAATCCAACCACTTGTCCTTGAAGGACAGCATTCTAGTAACTGTACGATTTCTTCCGCGGTACGATCTGACGAATGGAATTAATCGACTTATATTTCATTTGTGGCTTAAAGTATAAAATGATTTTTTTTTTAAATAAAAACAATTAAACACTTGTCATTATTTAAAAATTTCAATTAACTCCTCCTTTTAATGATTTTCGTTTTTAACCCTATTAACTATTAACATAAGTTTAATGTACCAATAACAACCCATATCTATCTTTTATTTTTAAAAATAAAAATCATTAGAAAATCATAAAAATTGTAAAAAAAAAAAAAATTAATCATAAAAAAATAACATCCTTCTAAAAAATTTAATATTAATAATAAATTATAAATTATATATATAAATTATTGGTAGAATAGTAAGAAATATTACATTCTCAAAGAGAGACACAAGTTTGAACCATAGAAACAACATTACTACAAGAGACAATTATGAATCCCGAACAAAAACTATAAAAATATATGAAAAATATTATAATAACTTTTTGAATTTTAAACTAAAAAATTATATAAATTTATTAACTTTTCAGTTATAAATATTAGACCTCAAATTTATATTTCTCTAGACCTGTAATTAAGGAAACAACAAATTAAGATTTTAAACATTAGATTTAGGGTTATGATTGCAATACTTTTTAGGTAAACTATAAAAATATTCACTAAATTAGTAGCACGTTTTTGTTTTGGTCACATGGGTTTAAAAATTTCTATTTTAGTCACTAATATTATCAAAATTTAATATTTTGGTCATTCCTCCGTAAAATCACTAATAGTGGCCTTGTTATTGGCATAATAATAAATTTAGTGCTTCAATGTTTAAAATTCTATCAATTTAATCCTAATTCTTATAAAATCACTAATAGTGGCCTTGTTATTGGCATAATAATAAATTTAGTGCTTCATTGTTTAAAATTCTATCAATTTAATCCTAATTCTTATAAAATCAACAAAATTAGCCCTCAATTGTAAACATTTTATCAATTTAGTTTTACTTCTTAAATTTTTTTTAAAAGTTATTTAAAGTTTATTTTTAAATAAAAATACATACAAATTATAAATAAATGAATACTCATTTTTCTCTTTTTTGACAAGAAATTTATTTATTAAAAGTTCTATCCACTTGTGTTGTTAAGTGATTTGGTTTTTCAAAATTTTTAATGTAAGTAACCTGAAATTAAAAGATGAGTAGGATTAGGTAAAAACACCATGAAAACTCTTATACTAGGAGTTGAATTGCATTTACTCCTCTATTGAAAAAAGGACAAGATTAAAATTTTCATTTATTTTCACCGTTAAGTGATGCCATGACTAATGAAGCAACTAGACAGTGATTTGTGGTGTTCCATGTGTTTGTCATGCTAATGTGGTAAATACCACGTCAACAAATATTCAAAAAATTAAAAATCTTAAAAAATAAAGGTTTCTAATAATTATTGAAAAAATCATGTCCAAGATGAACCTAGACAACCAAGTTTATCTAGGACGTGGTTTTTTAAATAACTAAAAAAATATCAGAAATGATAAAAGAAACATTCAGAATGAATTTGACAAATGATTGTCTAGATTCAAATGAATCTGGACAACAATTTGTTCAAAATCATTCTAGAATGATTTCTTAAATAATTATGAAAAGTTCATAAAAAAATTATAAAAATATTTAAAAATGATTAAAATTATAAAAAATTACTAAAATTTTAAATTATGATAAAATAGTTATTATTAAAAGTTATTATTGTATATATATTTGTGTCTATATATATATGAATTAAAAGAAATTAATAAAATAAGACTCATCAACTTGATTAATTAAAAATATCAACCCAATTAAGAAGATACATAAATGTGTATATATATATTTGAACTCTTTAAATATGCTCTATTTTTATATATAATTTTAATAATTCTTAATAATTAGTAAATAATTTCCTCTAATTTTTTATATGTTTTATAATTATGTAAAGCCACTTTAAAATGATTGAACAACCATTCATCCATGTTTATGGACGTTGTCTTTAATAAATTTTCAATAATTTTTAATAATATCTTATCATTCTTACTAATTTTTAAATAATTTTTTTATATTTTAATAATTATTTGAAAATTTATATGTAGGATGAATATAAGTAACTAGTTGTAAGTTTATATATTTTGATTGCTCCATCAATCATGTTAGTGCTTAGTTGTGGAAATTGATAGAATTTATAATAAAAGGACTTATTTACTTTTGATCTAGCATATAAAAATTACTTTACCTATTTTTTAAATAGAGGGAGCAAAATATAATATGACTTTTAATATAAAGGCCTTTATAGTATTTTTATTTTGTTTAAAAAAAAAAAATATTCTACCTTTGGTATTATCTTTGATGTTATCGTGAATTTTTAAGAACAGAATTAATTTACATTTTTTTTAATGTATAAGAATTAATTTAGTATAATAGGAGAATTAGTACAGCAGCTCCCTCGTGGAATCATCATTTATCCCCAGAGTTGCTCGATTATAGTGGGATTTAGAGCCATTGCCTTTTGTTTTGCGGATAAGCTTCAAAGATAGGGAAGTCAATCAAAATAATGGTTTTGAATGATGACACCAAGTACACAATGCGCGTCTCTGCTACTAAAATTTCTTCAAACAAAATAGAGTGAAAAGAACTTTTTATTCGATTCATATTGCAGCAACTGACTGCAAATTTGGAAGCAAGCAAACTCACACATCTAAGGATGAGGTTCTGCTCCAAACACACGACTTTCCATTACATTCCAACAACCATACTTCAAAAACAATTAATACCATACAAGAAAACATGATATATATATATATATATATATAGACTCGTACTAATCACTATGAGTTGATTGCCCTTTTCGTGACTTGCCGATTTGCCAGTGCATTAGCCAAAAAAGCCTCCGCAGATAGGTAGGTGCTCTGTAGGATGGATCCTCTTCCATGCAAAGCTTATTGGGTAACAAGCACTGCCAAACAGTTTTAATTGTGGGCTGAGGGTGAGAATGGAGGAATCCCACCCAAACTCCCCCCTCCCCAGTGCTTTATGAAGACCCCATTTGCCAAAATAATACCATATACCCCATCAGTTCCAAGAAACTGAGAGGTTGGGATTTTTATGTGATATCCAATGGGGGTGTCTCGAAAGCTAGTTTGGGGGGGGGGTTGAATTTGGCTCTTGGTAGTGGGCTTTAAATAGCTGATGATTTGAGAAGAAGTGACCGGAATGAAGTAGAAGTTGGTAAAACTCATCTATCTCTCTTCATTATCCAAACCAGTCAGTCCTTGGCTTTTTCTTGAAGTAGTTGTTTCAATTCACCATGGAAAAAATGCTTTCAAATGATTTGTTTTGCTCTTATTGGATGTCTATCTTACCCTTGCAAATGTCGAGCAAATACTATATATTATTGCATTTGGGGTTTTAACTTGGAAAGTCTTGTGGCCATCATGAATTCAAGGGAAAGGTGTAAGTAAGATAAAAAAGGATGAATAGTGAGAGTGCTTTTGAGTTGGTGCGTAATATTCTGATTAATGGACACGTACGTCTCTTTGCTTTTGGCTTGCATCTGTATCCTCCACTATCTTTTTCTTCCACTCCCATCATCATCATCTATTTTCTCCTAATTCTCCACTAATCCCCCTTTCTCCTCATTCATTGCCAATATTGAAATATTGAATAAATTCTTAAAATTTTTCTTCACGTGAATTAAAAGTAAACAGAGTTGTAGAGTAGAAACTAAAAGGAACACTAACTTAGTCGGTTACATCTGGAGTGCTTTTTCATCAACTCCTACCCTAAACAGTTAAATTAATGTATATTTTATTTATATTTCAAATATTTATATTAATTGGATTATACATTGTTGATTTGGACATCATGTATATCTACTTTAATAAAAGACTACTCCAATGTAGATATGTAATCTACATATTAAGATTTTGATCTTCAAATCACACATAAAATTTTTTTTTTTAACATCTCATCTTCTACTTGTATTTTAATTTAAAAGATTAAAACCATAAGATTTTGTGGATGAATTGATTTTTTTCTTATTTGTTTTAAACATTTATTCTTCAAATCTAAGTATTATTTTTAATCATTAAGAGGTAGATGTTGGCTACAAATTTTAAAACTATTCATACCCAATGTGAGGATCGAACGCTTTACCACTTGTTAAGATAGAAGAGACTCTTATCATTTCACTTAACTCTCATAATTCTTTTTTAACGATTTTTTATAATGTAGATTCAACCAGCATTTGCATTTGTCTCTATGTCAAAATTTAAATTTAAATTTAATTCTTACTTGAATTTAAATTTAATTATTGGCATATTTATAACTTTAAAATAATTTAATGAAAATCATAATTCATCAAAATGATATTTATTGCAAAAAAAAAAATTTGAAATCTAAAAAATTGTGTAAATATAACTTATGCTATATTAATATTGATAGGTAAAAAAATGTCAATATTTAAAAAAATTATATATGCAATTTTAATAATAAATACATAAGGATTATAAAACACTTAGAAGTTAATATATTATGCAAAGATAATAGTTTCATTATAGGTTTTGATCATATTTGTTTTTTTCACGTAATGCCTAAAATTACTCATACCTTCCCTCTAACTCATAAATAGAAGGATAATACAGTTCAACATACTTAAATTTATATCCTCCCGAATTAATAATAATATTCATATCAATTAAATTAAGACTCAATCTGCATTAATGGAAAAAATTAAATTAAATTAATTAAGAATAGAGATAGATTATAATCTTATAGAGGATTTCGACAGTGTTCCCATTAAATAGAAGGGTGTCATTCCCAAAAGTTGATATCATGGCTTCAACCTACGATTCACTTTGATTTCCTTTTTTATTTATTTATTTTGTATCTTTCAACTTTCCCACATAGATTTTGTGCAAAAGGACAGTCATCACCCTCTCAGATATGCACCCAATTATTGCTTGCGACTACACCCTTCCACTCTTGCTTTTCTTTATTACTAAGCAACAACTAATGTTGACTTTTTCAAGTGTTAACTTTGCCAAATTCTTCTTTTCCTTGGATTGATCTTGCAATAGTTGATGCTAGCATCACCATATAACCCTTTCAAAACTAGGCATTTGCAATATTCAGATAAATTTTGCAGTTAGTAATACTAGATTTTGTTACAGCGTAAAACAAAATATTAAGATTTAAAGTTTAGAATTTTATGTTAAAAATATTATTTTTTTAGATAATAAGGTGGTAATAAATTTATTTTAATATTATTGAATATGTGTTCAATGCTTGGGTTTTTTATTTGTACTCGTTTTATTTAAAGATGATATAAAAATATAAAAAGACAAAAGTGCTATCATAATAATATTAATTATAATTTAAAAGAAGTATTTTTATAATTTTATAATAGAGTTAGTGACCCAGTTAAGCGTGACACCAACTCAGCAAAGTACTTAAATATAAATATTAGATTAGATAATGTTACTATTTTTATTTTATCTTTTCAAGTTTTTCATGATATATATTATATATCATCCAGTACAATTTATCACGGTAATATTTATTAGGCTTAACCTATAAATTGATACTTATATTAATTTTCTCATCTTAGTACCTGTAAGGGCTCAATTTTGTCCGGCCCAAACAAAAATTAGATGAAAAAAAAAAAACAAAACTAAAAATAAATAAAAAGTCCAAAATATGCCAGTCCATTTACAAAATATCAGACCCAAATGGTCCAAAATAAAAAAAAAAAAACCTAATGGCCTAGTGGTCCAATAGCCTAAACTATTTTCAAGAAACAAAAAACCCTAGCTTTTGCGTCGCTCCTCTCCTCGATCACGCCACCCGAGGCTCCTTGCCCCGAGGCCTGACGTGCCTCTGCAGCCTTTACACCAAAACGGCAAAGGCAAGGGTTCTCTCGTCGCCGTTGACTCCACTGCCACCTGCCAAAACAGAAAGAAATAGAGCAGAACAGTAGAAGGAAACGGTGGCTAAACAGTATATGGCAGAAGCAGAGAAAGAAAAACGAAAAATAATATGTAATGTTCGACTATAAAAGCCAGATTCAAAGTGTAATTTTTTACAGAATAGAGAAATTCAAAAAAATTTCGAAACACAGAGAATAAAAAAAGATATAGAAACCACAACAGTATTTTAACGAATGTACATTTTTCTTTAGCATACATATCTTTGAATATTACATATATATAAAAAAGGAGAGGAATACGAAAGGGCTTTTTACCTTTATTGCCATCGCCAGAGTCTCCTTTGGCCTAAAAGGCGACCGAACCCATGAGTGCTCGCTTGAGGTCGCAGCGGAGGACGGTTAAAAAACTAAAAGACCCTTCTTTTCGTTGTCAGACTTTGACCGGATTCAGGGATTTTTTACCCTAGATACGGATTCCCCAGAAGACAGGGATAAAAGAGGCTTCCTTTACGATCTCCGGCCACCGGAGGCGGTGGTCTCTGTCGTCGATGACCGGTGGCCACGACGAAGAACTCGTTGGCCCCATGGCCGGATTTAGGGACGATTTCAGAGAAAATAGGGTTTTCAATTTTTTTTTAAATTGAGGTCAAAAAGGTTTTTTAAATTATTTTTTTTTGTATTTATAGGGCCCTTACACAACGTCATTTAGGCATGGCTTTAGAAGCCCTAAAACGGCGTTGTTTTGAGGCGCGACCCAAAAACCGACCCGACCCACCTTAGGATCCTCGTGTTTTCGTGGCAAGGGTCTATTTGCGACCTCCGTCCTTCTGCTTTTGGGCCTCTTTTTAATTTAGTCCTAAGTCTTTTTTTGTTCCTTTTAAATTACACTGATAATTTTACATTTCTTTCAATTTGGTCCTTTGTATGCCGACCCTTTAGGGAATGACGCGTGTCCTGGAGTTTTGTGATAATTTCCAATTTGGTCCTCACCCTTTTTAGCGCATTTTATTTTAGTCATTCGTCCTGTTTTATTATTTTAGTTTATTTATTTTATTACAATTTATGCCTTTGGTTTAATTTTAATTTTGATTCAGTCCTTGGTTTATTTAATTTCAATCTTTCATGAAATTTTATTTATTTATGTATTTATTTATTTATTTATTTACTCTTTTTATATTTAAAATTTATATTGTTCTTTTTTCTTTTATTTGCACATTTTGTTGCCCCTATTATTACTATTATTATTATTTATTTTTCTCTGATTATTTATATTAGTACTAGGGTAGTAAATATAACATGATTATCGCCATTATTATTATGAATTGGTTTTATTATTGTATTTATATTATGGTCATTCACTAGCATGACTTTTTTATTTTTCTTATATCATCGTTCCATTTTTATTCATTACAATTTCATTTTATTTCACTATAATCATGTCATGAATTGTGTTTAGATATATTTATCCATTGTTGTATTATACCCAAATAAAATAAATACATATGTTTCAAATGTTACATTTGTTATTACTCAATGAAGGAAATTTTAAAATTAAGGCAATGTTCCACATTTGGAGATTCGAGAAGTCGTGCCCTAACTTACGAGGTTCGACTTTCTCTTTGAACTTAGATAATCGAATATCCCTTTTAAAACTAAAACACATGAGATTTAATTAATAATAAAATAATGAGCAAGCTTATTTTTGAGGACTCGAGACATCGTGTCCTAACTTACGAGACGTAACCTTTTTGTTTACCTCAAGATAAGAAAACCATTTTACTTATGTTTTAATTCACTTAAGTGATTTTAATTAAAAATATCATTATGCAAGGTGGGGTCGTGTTTTAAATTCTATTCAAATTTTCAATTCTCGACAATAGGACATCAATTAATCAACTAGGTACCAATTTTAGGCATTACGAGGGTGCTAATCCTACCTTGTGCATAACCGACTCCCAAATCCATTTTCTAGATTTTTTTGTGAACCAAAAATCATCGTTTTGATAAATCTAAACTTTTATTAAAATAATCAAATTACGAGGTGATCCGATCACACCTAATAAAAAGGATTGGTGGCGACTCCATTTTCGTTCGGTTTTCAAAATAAAGTCAATTTCAAAAAATAATGTTTCGACAACTTGGCGACTCCACTAGGGACAAAATAAGAGAGTCAAGCTGTGAGTTGATTACTTTTTAGTCTTTTTGTCGAAAGTTGATAATTTGGTTTAAATTAATGATCTCTTTATTGCATTTCATCCTTCATGTTGTCTTTGATATCTCAGGCCACATAGCAATTAATACATCTGTTTTATTAGTTTGAGAGTTGCTCTTGGTATATTTCCGCATATTGCATTGCATAATCATTCAATTTTGCCCTTCTTAAGTGGGAGTGAGAAGTTATTCCTTCGTGAGGTTTTCACCTCAGTATAGGATAATCGATAGCTTTTGGGATACATCCGTACCTATGTCTTTATGATGTCTTCATCTCCGTATAGCCATAGAAAAATGTATTTGTAACAGCCCGTTTTTAGTCAAATCGAAACAGTGGTTTCGAGACCACAAATATGAGGTCAAAATATTTATTTTATTATTATTTTAATGTTTACAGTATGATAGAATAATTGTGTGAAAATTTCATTAAAAATTTTTATTGTTTGATTGGTCAATTTGATAAAAAGGACTAAATTGCGTAAAGTGAAAAAGTGATGTTTGAATAGTTAAAGGTATTAAATAGCTATGAAATATTAAAGTGGAGGTCCTTATGTTGTAAATATACCATTTGAAATATAAGTGGACATAGATGGACATCATTTGGATGATATTAATGAATTATCATTAAGGTTAAAATAGTAATTAGTATAATAAACTTAAAATAAATAAAGCAAAAATCAAATTTGGTGTTCATCTTCTTCATTGCCATGTATTGAAGAGAAGAAAGGCAAAAATTTTAGGGTTTCATTCGGCATTTTCATTTCTATCAATTAAGGTAAGATTTTTGTCCCGTTTTTAATGATTTCTACGTTTTTGATATCGTTGTAACTAGGTCTAGCTAGACCAGGGACTATTTTGTAAAATTTTTAAAGATTTAGAAAGTTTCCATTGATTAATAAGCATGTATGTTGATGATTTATGATAGATTTTGAATGTTTGATGATAGTTATACAAGTTTTGTTAAGTGATTTTTAGTGAAAATGCAAATTAGGGATTAAATTGTGAAATGTGAAAAGTTTATGGTTAGAATGTGAAATAAATGAAAAAATATGGGATGCTAGGGACTAATTAGTAATTCAACTAGCCTGGGTTAGTATTGAATTGCATGAATTTGGGTTTTTATTAAATAAGGACTAAATTGTAAAAGTTGTGGAACATTAGGGGCAATTGTGTAAAAATACCTTAAAGTGAATTTTGGACTAAATTGAATAGAGAGATGATTAAATAAGGTAATTTTGATTACATATAGATCAAGAAAAGCGAAATTCGGGTCTAGATCGAGGGAAAAACAAAGTTCTCGACTAATTAACCAATTTAGCCGTTTTTACGTTCGAGGTAAGTTCGTATGTAATAAATTTATTATAAATGTATTTTAAGTGCTTTGATATTACATAAACTGTGAATACAAGATTACGAACATGATCGAAAATGATTCGACGACAATTCGACATTCAAAATCCAGGTTGAACCTTAGGAATAGATTAGGATACTAGTGACATGTCATTAGGGGATTATTGTGATTATGTGATCCGGGTATTGGTCATGTACGTCCTACCGGTGGCTGAGTATACCTGCATGTGTTGCAGTCACTTGACAGCTTGTGTGAGCAGCACCATGTAGCTACGTCTTGACCCACAGCTTGTGTGAACATGCCCGTTGATACCTCTAGTGTGAGCAATATATGTGATATGAGATTAAAATAGCTTTGGCTATATATATGTGTGTAACACCCCCTAACCCTAAACCGTCGCCGGAACAGGGTTACAAGGTATTACTGGACATATCAAACAATTTACTAATTATTCACAAATAAATTAGCATTCATAGTATAATTTAATAATTAAATACCTATATTGGACTTTCAATGCCTAATCATATATTAAAAGTAGAAAGAAACTTGTTCAATCATTCTAGAAAATTCTTCGTAAATTTTTCTTTTATTTATAAAAATTTATTGATATTTACGCTTATTTTCACCTAAATCCCCTGCAAATTCAGACCAAAACAACCAATACTAATTTATCATTTTATAACTTTATATCATTTTCCTCATCCAAAATATTATAATCATTTAAATACAACCAAAGCATTTAACTTAAGTATATATATATATGTTCATAATTCGTATAACTATCTAGTACATGCCACTTAACAAAAGGAAGAATTTCATCACCAAAATCCTCTTGTTAGAGTCGGATTGGATTTGGATTTGGACCGGTCGAGAAACTCTACTAACTCGCGCATACGGAAAACAAACCACGTCTGACTTTGAGTATTGGAATTACTCAATGGTATTATCATAATTCAATTTATAACAATGATCAAATATCGTAAACATACTTAGATAAATAACACATTATACATATAATTATACTAAGTTGTTATATTTCCAATGTAACAATTTTAATATTTGAATTAATATCTCATCCATAGAATTCCAATTGTTCATGAACCTCTGGTTCATCTCTCAATCACATATATTTTCGTATCACAATATCTCTTTCATTCAGAGGTTCAAATAATCAAATTCGTATAATTTTCTTATTTCACATAATTACCCCTATTAACATGACTCGGACTTTGGCGGATACTCGGATCCAACCAAACACACCATACTGGCACCCAGTGCCTAATCGGATAGCTCGAAGCAATATAGTGACACCCAGTGTCTTATCGGCCTAGCCGAAGTAAAGTGGTACCCAGTACCTTATTGAATCTATCCGAAATAAATAATATGACACCCAGTGTCTCATCGACTCAAGGTCGAAGAATCCCTGAACACTTCCAATCCTATGGCATGCCAATTATATCCGACTCAGCCCGACTAGTTAATAGGGCATTTAAATCACATATTCATATCACTTTCACTTTCAACTGATCATAATCATTCGGATTCAATTCATACATATTATCAATGCAATCTCAATCTCAATCTCAAATCACTTCCAATTTAATTTCACAAATTAATTCAATGTACCTTTCATATTAATATTTTTAATTCAATACTAACACATATTCATCAATTAAGTCTAAGTCTTATTCAATTCAAACATCAATACTTACCTAAATTTCATTTTTCATACACATACATTGAAATTAAACATGCAATTATAAATAACTTGAATTATGATAATACAAACCGATATTTTCTCGAGCTACTCCTCGATCACTTTTTCCTTCCCCTTCGTACTAGACGTCTCGATTTCCTTGTTTGCTACAATAATAATAACAATTTACATTATTAATTATAGCATTAAATTACAATAAATAATTGAATTTTATTCAATTCCTACCCTTGTTCTTCATTCCACATTCTTTGTACACAATTCTATTATTTACTTATAAGTTCTTTCTAGGCTGTCTACCTGAGTCATTGTCACTAAATCATCTATATCTTGAGTTACAGAATTCCAAATTAAGATCCGTAAATTTTCTATGAAACTAGGCTCACATATCTTCTTGCCATAAAATTTTCAGAATTTTTGATTTAGCCAATTAGTACAGTTTATTCTTTAAATTCACCCCTGTTCTGCTGTCTGGCAGTTCCGACCCTTCTTCACTAAAAATTAATTATCTTTTTATACAGAATTCAAATGATGTTATAGTTTATTTCTTCTAAAACTAGACTCATTAAGGAATCTAACCATGTAAATTATGTTCTCAAATTATTGTTATACAAATTTTGATTATTTTTCCAAGTCAGAACAGGGGATCTCGAAATCACTCTGAACCAGTCTTACCAAAATCTAAATATCTCAAAATACAGAATTTCTTTTCTTTCTCTGTTTCTTTCATATGAAAGTAGACTCAATAAGATTTAATTTCATATCTCATTAAACTTCTAATTCAATTTTTTACTATTTTTGGTGATTTTTCAAAGTTACCTTACTGCTGCTGTCCCAAAACTGTTTTCTTATAACTCATTTTACAATTTAATCCTAATTAAGTTTACTTATTTTCTTAACTTAATTCATACTTTGTTTCTTCTTAAATTCTTTCCATATTCAACTTGACTATCTAATATTCATAATAAAACCCTAATTTATAATTTCTTCCAAATTAATCCCTATAGTAGAAAACTTATAGCTTACTTTACAATTTAATCCTCTTACTAATTCTAACTTCAAATTCTTTCAATTAAACCACTAATTCATCATTTTGTTCATCATATGCTATATTCAAAAACTCTAAAACTTCAAAAACTTCAACTTAAATTCATCAAAACTTTGTTCTAAATCTTATAAACTATCAAAATTAAAAGAAAAGGACTAAATCAACTTACCTTTTAAAGCTTAAAACCTTGAATCTTTAGTTTTTCCTTTTTTTCCTTTCTTTTTCTTCTTTCTTTCCTGCTTCGTATGCTCTCTGTTTCTTTTCTTCTTTTCTTTTTCTTTTATTATATTACTTTATTATATAATATAATATTATATTAACATAATTATCTAATAATAATATATTTTAACACATAAAAATCTCATATTTTTATGCTTATTGTAACACCCCCTACCCATATTCGTTGCCGGAATAGGGTATGAGGCATTACCTAAGTTTAATGAGTTAATACTATTTTCATTATGAATTCAATATAGCCCTTTTTATAAATATCCAATCTTCCCTGAAATTTTAAAACCAAACAATCCTGTCCATTTCAATCCAATTTGATACCAAATCATACTTCTACTATAATTATATTATTTAGCATATTTATCACGGTTTACTTTAATTCATACTCATTAAACAAGTTTTAGTATTTATATAACCATCAAACATATACATGCCATATAAATCAAAAAGGAAATTTACAAAAGCTACCGGGGATAATCTTGATAGTGTGATCCTCAGTGTTGATCCGATCCTCCGTATATTTATACGTCAAATCTACATGAGACATTGAATACACTCAAGTAAGTTTATAGAAACTTAGTAAGTTCATAGGCATAAAATATAAATCTTACCAAACATTCATACACTTATACATTACGTACAATTTCTAAATTCACCTGTGAACCACAATTTGGTGAGTGCTTTCATATAATTTCACTACCATTTATTCGTTTACTTTAACTCTTTTGGGCCCTTTTTGTCACTTACCATCTTTAATCAAATTAGGGAACGATTACGGAAAATTGAGTACTTCACTTCCACTATTCGCTGATCAGGTAGCCGAAGCTACCACTTTTCACTGATCAGGTAGCCGAAGCTACCACTTTTCATCGATCAGCAATTGAAGCTACCACTTTTCATCGATCGTAGTTTGAAGCTACCACTTTTCACTTTCACTTGCCACTGATCAGAAGTACTCAAATCCGATGTTCCGCTCAATTTGATTATTTAATCACTTTTCGCATTGTCATTTTGTCCTTAACTCATCAACAATATATCTCATCATACATGATATAATTCATAAAATTTACATTTAATCATTAAATTTCAGCCATATGAACTTACCTGAGTCGATTTGCAGAATTTGAGAAAATTCAGGGACTACTCAGTTACTTTTTCTTTTCCTCGACTTGCTTCGGGTTCTCGATCTATAATTGTGAAATCATTCACTTATCAGTATTGATTTCACCTTTACTTTATTTCATATCCTTAATGATTACAACCCACATATAAATAACATTGTTTATAATTTAACTATTTACTTGTATGGATATTCAAGCTGTCTATTCGTGTCACAGTCACTAAATTATTTTTATCTTGAGCTACAGAACTCCAAATTAAGATCCGTTAATTTTTCCTAAAATTAGACTCATATATATTTTTACTATAATTTTTCCAGAATTTTTGGTATGGCCAATCAATACCAGATTATTCTTAAAGTTTCCCCTGTTTTACTGTTTGACTGTTCTGACCTCTCTTCACTACGAATCAAATTACTCTTCGTACAAAATTCATATGACCTTCTTATTTATTTCATTTGAAAATAGACTCATTCAGTATTTCATACATATAAATTTTAACCCACAATTATTTTTGTGCAATTTCTAATGATTTTTCAAAGACAGAACAGGGGATCACGAATTCATTCAGAACCAGTTTCACTAAAATTTAAATATCTCATGATTTACAAATCTATTGCTTACACCGTTTCTTCTATAAGAAACTAGACTCAATAAGCTTTAATTTAATATTTTATTCATCCTCTAATTCGATTTCTACCATTTTTGGTGATTTTTCAAAGTTAGACTACTGCTGCTGTCCAAAACTGTTTCAGTGCAAAGTGTTGATTTCTATTTTTGCCCCAAATTTCAGAGTTCATACAATTCAGTCCTTGATCAATTACCCTCAATTAAGCTAATTTTTGTAAATTAATACTTTACCTAATCATTATGAGTTATTTCAAACACATTGGAATTCAGAATTTCCACATAAAAACCCTAACTTCAAATTCTTTTAAAATTAGGTCCCAAACATTCACTTTCTATTCAATTCTTTCAATAAAATCAGCATATAAACCATTTAAAATTATAATTCCATGCTAAATCATCATATACTTCCAGAACATATTCATAGTAACTTCCAACTTCATTCATAAAATCTAAAACTAATGAATTCAACAATTGGGCCTAGTTATAAAAGTCACAAAACACAAGAATTTCAAGAAATAATCAAGAATTGAACTTACTTGCAGTAAAAATATGAAAAACCAGCTTAGGAAAACACTTCTATGGTGTTTTTGCTGATGAGAGTGCAGAAAACTAAAGAGAAATCTAGATAATTCCACTTTAGTCCTATTTTTATTAAGTAAGTTATGCAATATTTCAATTTTGCCCTTTCCTCTCCTTATTTTTATTCTGATTTCATTTCCTTGTTGTCCAGCCCAAATAGACATTGGGTCTATTTGCCTTTTAAGCCCTTTTTCTTTTATCATTTAAGCTATTTAATCTTTTCTCATAATTTTGCATTTATTACAACTTAGTCCTTTTATTCAATTAACTATCGGAACTTTAAAATTTCTTTGTGAAACTTTAATACTAACTTATTAACACTCCATAAGCATTCATAAAATATTTATGGCTAGATTAAAATCTCCGAGGTCTCGATACCTCGTATTCGATTCTAATTATTTTTTTCTAGTACACTATTTACTATTAAATTTTATTTTTTTTCCTAACTTCACATTTAACTCATACTCACTAAATTAATAATATTTTCTACTCACTTGTCGGATTTAGTGATCTCGAATCACCATTCCGACACCACTGAAAATTTAGGCTATTACACTTATGCCGCATCAAATATACTAAATAGTCTATTTGCCATTTTAGTCCTTTTTATTTTCTTTTAATCTACAATTCAACTTTTACCCTTTATTCACTTTAGTCCTTTTTCCTAATTTCTCTCAATTAAGATAAATTCACTAAATAAAAATTTAATTAAACACACTATTAGACTCATAATTACTCCTAATAATTATTTACTAACTCGATTTACTAAGACGGAGGCTCGATAACACACTTTTCCGGTGCCCACGGATTTTGGGTCGTTACATTTCTCCCCCCTTAATAAATTTCGTCCTCAAATTTACGAAAAATAGATGGGGGGGTCTTGTGCTCTCATAGTTTCTTCAGTTCCCATGTTGCTTCTTCTACGCTATGACTTCTCCATAACACTTTCACTAGAGGAACCTTTTTATTTCTTAATTCTTTTATTTCTCGTGCTAGAATCTCAACCTGGTTCTTATTCATAAGACAAACTGGTCGAATCTCAATAGTTTCATGAGAGATAACATGAGAAGGATCTCGATCTATATCTTCAAGCATCGAAACATGAAAAACATCATGAATCTTTCTGTAATTCGGAGGTAAAGCCGGACGATAAGCTCTTTGTCCAACTCGCTTCTACTATTTCATATGGCCCGATATAACGAGGACTTAACTTCCCTTTCGGCCAAATCTCAATACTTTCTTCCAAGGAGAGACTTTAAGAAATACCTTGTCACCAACCGAATATTCAATATCTCGTTGTCTCAAATCAGCATAAGACTTCTGTCTATCAAAAGCTACTTTTAATTTCTCTTGTATCTTTTTTACTATTCCTTCGGTTTCTTGGATCAACTCAGGCCCGATTATTTTTCTTTCATTAATTCGGTCCAACACACAGATGATCTACATCTCCGCCCATACAATGCTTCATACGGAGCCATCTGAATACTTGATTGAAAACTATTATTATACACAAATTCAGCTAAGCGTAGATAACGTTCCCAACCTGATTCAAAATCAACAATGCAAGCTCGAAGCATATCTTCTAATATTTGAATTACTCGTTCAGATTGCCGTCGGTTTGCGGATGAAATGCGATCTTTGAAATTAAGTGCAGTACCTAGAGAACCGTAATGCTTGTCTCCAAAATCTTGATGTAAACCGCGGATCCGATCGAAATAATAGATACAGAATACCATGCATCTCACTATTTCCCTAATATAGATCTCAGTCAACTTCTGTAGAGACCAATCAGTTCTGACTGCTATAAAGTGAGTAGACTTAGTAAGCCGATCAACTATCACCCAGATAGCATTCTTTTTGTTTGTTGACAACGGTAATCCTGTAACAAAATCCATTGTGATTCGATCCCATTTCCATTCTGGAATATAAATGGGCTGAAGTAAACCTGTTGGTACCTGATGTTCCGCTTTTACCCGCTGACATGTTAAACATTTACCAACATACTCAACTATATCTCTTTTCATTCCAGGTCACCAGTATAGCTCTCGTAAATCCCGATACATCTTCGTACTTCCAGGGTGCAAAGCAAATGAACTATCATGAGCTTCTCGAAGAATCAACTCTTTAAGTTCTAAAGTAAGCTGGAATACAAATTCGACACGGAATCTCAAACAACCTTGATCATCAATATCGAAATTTCTCTTTGGGCCACTCAACACCATCTCTCTTCTTCAACAACTTATCATCTTTCAACTGTCTTTGATTTGATCTCGATCAAACATTACGGCTTAATTCTCAACTCGGCTAAAAGACTTCCATCATCATCGATCATCGAGTAAGTGCAAACATTGCTCTTAACTCTATTGCGACTTTTCTACTTAGTGCATCGGCTACTACGTTTGCCTTTCCGGATGATAATCTATGACACAATCATAATCTTTCAAAAGCTCGATCCACCGTCTCTCTGTCTCAAATTCAACTCCTTTTGTGATAGAAGATATTTGAGACTTTTATGATCGGTATATATATAACATTTTTCACCAAAAAGATAATGCCTCCAAATCTTTAATGCAAAAATTATAGCGGCCAACTCCAAATAATGAGTCGGATAATTACGCTCGTGTGGTTTCAACTGTCTAGATGCATAGGCTATTACCTTCCCATCCTGCATCAAAACACAACCCAGACCATTCAAAGAAGCATCACTGTATAATACAAAATCCTTACCCGATTCTGCTAATGTCAAAACTGGTGCCTCGGTTAACATTTGCTTCAACATATCAAAGCTCTTCTGACAATCGATCATCCCATATAAAAGAACATTCTTCTGTAGTAACTTAGTCATTGGCAAAGCTATCTTCGAAAATCCATTCATAAATCTTCTGTAATACCCGGCTAAACCAAGAAAACTACGCACCTCAGACACATTCTTTGGTACTTTCCATTGAACAATTGCTTCAATTTTTCTCGGATCAACTCTAATTCCATCTGCTGATACCATATGCCCCAAAAATACAACCTCTGATAACCAAAACTCACATTTACTAAGCTTTCCATACAACTGCTTCTCTCGTAATATCTGTAGTACAATTCTAAGATGTTGATCATGTTCTGACTCTGATTTAGAATAGACCAGTATATCATCAATGAAAACTACCACAAACTGATCCAAATATGGCTGAAAAATACGGTTCATCAAATCCATAAAAGCAGCTGGGGCGTTAGTCAACCCGAATGGCATTACTAAAAATTCATAGTGACCATATCTCATACGGAAGGCTATTTTTGATACATCACATTCTTTTACCCGTAACTGATAGTAGCCTGATCGGAGATCAATCTTTGAAAATACCGTAGCTCCTTTCAACTGATCAAATAAATCATCAATACAGGGAAGTGGATACTTATTCTTGATTGTTACCTTGTTTAACTGTCTATAATCAATACAAAGTCGCATCGAGCCATCTTTCTTTTTAACAAATAGCACTGGAGCTCCCCATGGTGAAATACTCGGTCTAATAAACCCACGGTCTAACAAATCTTGTAACTGTATCTTTAACTCTTTCAGTTCAATGGGCGACATACGGTATGGAGGCATAGAAATTGGACTCGCACCGGATACACTTCAATAGCAAATTCAACTTCTCATGTCCGTGGCAAGCACGGTAACTCTTCAGAAATACGTCTGAAACTCGCAAAGCTGTTTTAATTTTCTTGCATTGGCTACTAGCGAATCGAATTAATAACATAAGCTAAGTATCTTTGTACAACCTCTTTGTAAGAACTTATTAGCCTTCATTCTTTGAGATAACACGTGTTGGCCCACTGCTCAATCCCTTGATCTCAATATTGTTACCATCATTAGTCCGAATCTTTGAATTTCTTCTTATAATGATCCAATATCACACCATGTTTAGACAACCAATCCATACCCAATATTATATCAAAATCTCCAAATGGCATAATCAACAAATCAAGCTGGAAAAGTTTCATTCGAATTTTCAACGGACACCTCGGGCATACTTGATTTACTATTATTGTTTTGCCTAATGGACTTGACACTTCTATTGTTACACTAGACATTTTGATTCAAATTTTCCCAATTCAACCAACTTCAAATTTATATATGAATGTGAAGATCCGGGGTCAATCAAAGCATAAAAGAGCTCGAATATAGTAAGAATATACTTGTTACAACATCATGTGCATCGCCATCTTCCGGCTCTAACTACATAAGCTCGCCGGTGATTTCCAGCTTCGCATTCTTTGGGTCACTATATCACTCCCTCTTCTCGCACTGCTCCTCTGAGATCTTTGGTCTACCTCGCCGATCCTCCGCCTCTAGGCTGTAGATACCGATCTACGTGATATAACAGTGTAGCACTATTAGTCTCCGGGACGGTCTACGATGAAATGATCTTTAGAACCACATCGAAACATGACCTCTCTAGCTAATTTCCAACATTCTCCTCTATGTTTCTTCCCACAGTGCTGACAATCTGGAATTTTTACTTCTTGAGATGGACCTCTTACACTACCGGTAGACACTGTAGTTTGTTTTTCCCAATTTTTCTCCTCTATCTGTTCGGAAGTTAAACCTCCATCCACCTCTAGAATCTCGAGATCTTTTAAATGAAGGATTCAAACTCATAGTTCCTGTACGTTTCCCAACTGATTTTAAAGCTTCATCCTTTTTGTCTAGTCCCAAGACTTGCTCTACCATCTTGGCCCGTTCGATCAAATCAACAAATTCAGTGATTTGCTGGGACACCAATTGCAGTTTTATTTCATCCCTTAATCCCGTGTAGGAATCTTTTACAACTATCGGCCGGTTGGTACAAACTCGATGCATATCTACCAAGTCTTGAGAATTCCGTACATAATCCACTCATTGTCATTTCACCTTGTTTAAGTGTCAAAAATTCTTGTTTCTTGTCTTCCATATACATATCCCCAATATACTTCTTTTGAAATTCTTTTTGGAACAGATCCCACGTTACGATCGATCGGTAAATGTCGATTACGAATTCCCACCATAGATATGCCTCACCATGTAATAAAGATACTGACACATAACAAGCTTTCTCGTGACGTACATTCTAAGCTTCTTTGTAAAATTCTTTTCGTTGCTTCCATCAGTTTTCATTTCTGAGACGGATCAACTCCTTTCGGACGAAAAAATTTTGTGGCACCGTATTTTCTTAGTTCCTTAATAGGGTCCCGTCTAGGAACAAAGTGCACGTGGTAGTAGGTATCGACTCCGCTATTCGCTGAAGAGCATCAGTTAAAACCCTTACTACATCATAATCATTTCTACCTTTTTCATCTCTCTCCCTAATGTTCTCTCTTTCTACATTGGGAGGCTGATTTGATCGGATTTACACTAGGTGTAAGTGACTCGGTTTCATTTAAATCATATGATTCTTCATCCCTAGTGAACATTTCTTCATTTATATCATCAATGTGTTTATCAGACATCTTTAATCTATAAAACAAAAATAAATAAATAGGTCAGCATCCAAAATTCCCGACTCAATTTTTAATTCAAAAGTGGCATGTACTACTAAACTCACTTCCGAGCTCAAATTGGCCCGAGAATCGACTAAACACGATAAGCTCGATACCAATAAAATGTAACACCCCTAACCCTAAACCGTCGTAGAACAGGTTACAAGGTATTATGGACATATCAAACAATTTACTAATTATTCACAAATAAATTAGCATTCATAGTATAATTTAATAATTAAATACCTATATTGGACTTTCAATGCCTAATCATATATTAAAAGTAGAAAGAAACTTGTTCAATCATTCTAGAAAATTCTTCGTAAATTTTTCTTTTATTTATAAAATTTTTGTGATATTTTCGCTTATTTTCACCTAAATCCCCGCAAATTCAGACCAAAACAACCAATACTAATTTATCATTTTATAACTTTATATCATTTTCCTCATCCAAAATATTATAATCATTTAAATACAACCAAAGCATTTAACTTAAGTATATATATATGTTCATAATTCGTATAACTATCTAGTACATGCCACTTAACAAAAGGAAGAATTTCATCACCAAAATCCTCTTGTTGGAGTCGGATTGGATTTGGATCTTTGGACCGGTCGAAACTCTACTAACTCGCTTGCGGAAAACAAAAACCGTCTGTTTGAGTATTGGAATTACTCGGTGGTATTATCATAATTCAATTTATAACAATGATCAAATATCGTAAACATACTTAGATAAATAACACATTATACATATAATTATACTAAGTTGTTATATTTCCAATGTAACAATTTTAATATTTGAATTAATATCTCATCCATAGAATTCCAATTGTTCATGAACCTCTGGTTCATCTCTCAATCACATATATTTTAGTATCACAATATCTCTTTCATTCAGAGGTTCAAATAATCAAATTCGTATAATTTTCTTATTTCACATAATTACCCCTATTAACATGACTCGGACTTTGGCGGATACTCGGATCCAACCAAACACACCATACGCACCCCAGTGCCTAATCGGATAGCTCGAAGCAATATAGTGACACCCGTGTGTCTCATCGGCCTAGCCGAAGTAAAGTGGTACCAGTACCTTATTGAATCTATCCGAAATAAATAATATGACACCCCAGTGTCTCATCGACTCAAGGTCGAAGAATCCTGAACACTTCCAATCCTATGGCATGCCAATTATATCCGACTCGCCCGACTAGTTAATAGGGCATTTAAATCACATATTCATATCACTTTCACTTTCAACCTGATCATAATCATTCGGATTCAATTCATACATATTATCAATGCAATCTCAATCTCAATCTCAAATCACTTCCAATTTAATTTCACAAATTAATTCAATGTACCTTTCATATTAATATTTTTAATTCAATACTAACACATATTCATCAATTAAGTCTAAGTCTTATTCAATTCAAACATCAATACTTACCTAAATTTCATTTTTCATACACATACATTGAAATTAAACATGCAATTATAAATAACTTGAATTATGATAATACAAACCGATATTTTCTCGAGCTACTCCTCGATCACTTTTTCCTTCCCTTCGTACTAGACGTCTCGATTTCCTTGTTTGCTACAATAATAATAACAATTTACATTATTAATTATAGCATTAAATTACAATAAATAATTGAATTTTATTCAATTCCTACCCTTGTTCTTCATTCCACATTCTTTGTACACAATTCTATTATTTACTTATAAGTTCTTTCTAGGCTGTCTACCTGAGTCATTGTCACTAAATCATCTATATCTTGAGTTACAGAATTCCAAATTAAGATCCGTAAATTTTCTATGAAACTAGGCTCACATATCTTCTTGCCATAAAATTTTCAGAATTTTTGATTTAGCCAATTAGTACAGTTTATTCTTTAAATTCACCCCTGTTCTGCTGTCTGGCAGTTCCGACCCTTCTTCACTAAAAATTAATTATCTTTTTATACAGAATTCAAATGATGTTATAGTTTATTTCTTCTAAAACTAGACTCATTAAGGAATCTAACCATGTAAATTATGTTCTCAAATTATTGTTATACAATTTTTGATGATTTTTTCAAGTCAGAACAGGGGATCTCGAAATCACTCTGAACCAGTCTTACCAAAATCTAAATATCTCAAAATACAGAATTTCTTTTCTTTCTCTGTTTCTTTCATATGAAAATAGACTCAATAAGATTTAATTTCATATCTCACTAAACTTCTAATTCAATTTTTTACTATTTTTGGTGA